>JAWNPB010000226.1:435000-1152500 GCA_035045355.1 Drosophila lacicola
TAATAATAATAATAATAATAATAATAATAATAATAATAATAATAATAATAATAATAATAATAATAATAATAATAATAATAATAATAATAATAATAATAATAATAATAATAATAATAATAATAATAATAATAATAATAATAATAATAATAATAATAATAATAATAATAATGATAATAATAACAAACAACTCTTATAATAATAAAAATAATATTCTTGAACATATAGATAAAATATATAATTTGTGTGCTCAAAATTCTAAAAACTAAAAGATTTTTAAAATTGTTTTTATTTATGATTAAGGTAAAAGTCACTTTAACTTTTAAATACTCAAAATATTGAAATAATTTTATTCAATATTTTTTCAAAATCTAATAGATATTGTAAATGAAAAATGTTGCTAGGCAAGAGTATTCAAACTTCGGCACTCCAAATAAAGCGCTTTTATTATTTTGCACAAAGCCAAATACTAAACATGTAGAATATAAAATGTTTCATTTGTATTATGCATTTTATTCAAACGTACAAGTTTTAAAAATGTTTTTAAATATTCATAAAGTATTTTTAAGCCCGAAAATGGAAATGCGGGGAAAATCAATTTCCAAAAATGTTAAATGCTTTGCAAGCGGAATAAATAAATGGGAATATTCTAAATTCCGCCCCAGTTAAGCTCAAAATCTGGGAGTATTTAATTGCGAACTTTTAATTGTACAAAATTAAATTTCAGCTGCTGCGCTTTGTAATTGACTAAAATTTTAATTTTAATTCGCTATTTAAAATCAGTGCTGAATATTACGAATACGCCCCGCTTAACCACACTTGAAGCGTTAATGAACAGGGGAAAAAAAAGAGTGCAATTACAGCAGGAGCAGGAATGCTTCAGCAATAAATGCTCGACTAGGTTATACCCTGTAAGCAAATGTAAATTCTTAAGGCAAAAATCTAAATCGTTATAACTAGACTCAATCTTTAATGCACACCTGTTAAGCCACAATTACAGTAATGAAGAAGTAAATACATATTAAGTGCTCGACTGGTGATACCCTGTAATTAGATGTATGCATATTAAGTAGACAAATTTAACAGATGTTTCTAGAAACAGGTTTTCAGGTTAATTCTAGTCACTAGTACTGGGAAGAAGCAATGCATAGGTATTGAGTACTCGACTAGGGAATACCCTGTAAGCAGATATACACATATTATATACACAAATCTAAGCAGATGTGGTTAGAATCATGTCTTGTATACATCAACAATTCTGGTCACAATTACGGCAACTAGAAAGACTTTAGTAGGAAGTGCTCGACTTGAAAATACCCTGTAGCCAGAATTATAAACATTATATAGACAAAGAAAGCAGACACAACCAGAATTTATCTAGCCATAATAACGGCTACTATGAACACTGCGATAATGAGTGATCGACTAAGCAATACCCTAGAGACACATGTGAACAGACTCAGCCGCGTTTTGACACACCAAGAGTTTATCGGCTCTTAAATTTAATCATTTTAATTTTCTTCTGCATCTAACTACCCTTCATTTTAAAGCTATAGGGTGTGATGATTGTTAAAAAATGTTTTACCAACTTTGCAATTAAGTGCAACAGCAACAACTGCAACAACTGCAACAACTGCAGCAAGGACCGCAACGAGAGCAACATGCAAATAATGCATTATGTAAACATCGAGATACATTTTACGAGTGGCTGCCGACACGGTCGTCGCGGGGCGGAGCGGGGCGGGGCAGGAAACAAAGCGCCACGGCGTCATCCGCAGACATGTGTAAATATGTGTGTCACTTTTTGTGGCCTGGAAGGGGAAACGACGAGGGGGTGATGGGTGGGGGGAGGGGGAGACAACCACTGAGCGCCTTGTCAAGCGAATGGCTCAGCGCCAATTTCACCTGTCGTAAAAGGCGACTCGTGCCGCGTGCTGTTTTTTTTTGTGTTTTTGTGTTTTTGTGTTATTCTGTTGTCTTGCCACACAGCAGCAACACCCACACACACACACACACCCACACACACACACACACACACACACGCGCGCACTTGTTATTGTTTTATTTGCAGCTGTTTTGCTTTATGCCATCAGCTGCTGCTGCTGTTGTTGTTGTTGTTGTTTTTGCTGCCGTCTGTTTATTTTGCTATTTACAATATTTTTTTTTTTCGTTCTCAATCATTTTCATCAAGTTGTTTTTGATGGCGCTTTGCATTGCTTTCATTTAACTTACAGCATGCAACGAAATTCAATTCAACAACAATTATGTGTTAATTATGAACGCAATTTCGCGCGCTTTTACGAATAAAATTTACATCGAGCAAGTGGCAAGTGGCAAGAGGCAAGTGGCAAGTGGCAAGTGGCAAGTGGCAATTGGCAGCGAAGCGAACAGCAAACAGCAATTTGTCAGCCAAGTTGAGGCAACAATATGACAAATGATGTGGGGAAATGTTTCAAGTTAAGTTCTATAAATAAGTTGAAACAAACAAGAACGAATATCTGCTGCAGATAGCAGGCCGAAGACTAAATACGCTTTAAAGCATGTGAAAGAGAAATGTTTTATAGCCAAACGATTGTTCCAGTAAAATAATATAATAAAGTATGAATTATCATAGGGAAATAATTATATAAAGTAGCCCCATTTCATAAGTCTTTGTTATGTGCGGAGAATATTTAAGCTGTTCTCAGCGTAGTTTGGTCAAAATATCTTAAAGATTGGAAAAGTTTTCAATAAAATGTATTTTTGATAATTCGACTGATTTGTTTAGGACAAATTTTAATTCGACTGATTTGTCCTAAGCAGCTTTAAAGATATAGTAGTTCGATGTGGCTAAGATTTTGCTCGTGTGAAATGTTAAAGCTGTTCACAGCTGAAATCACGATATCTTTAAGATTAGAAAAGTTTTCCAGAACATTTATTTTTGATTCCTCGACTGATTTGTCCTAAAGAGCTACATGATATAGAACTTCCATATTGTTCAGATTTTGTTCACGCGTAAATTAGCTAATTAGTTTGATTAAGAAAACAATTTATATCTTTAGCAAGCAGAAGATTTAATACCCTCATAGACTTTAGCCTAAGTGTTCTGCCGAAATGTGAGCAAAGCGAAGCTTGTAAATGCTGAGTTTAATGAAAATATGGTGACAAACAGAAAATATTCAATATAGTAGTGGGATCTTGATGGGATTTAGCTCAATATATAATAATATAAGCTTATAAAACTAATGACAGCAGAGTTCGTTGAAGATATCTATGCAAGTTTTTCATACATGAATCAATTGCTCCTACGATTTCATACACGTTTTTTATACAAGAATATTCGACAAATCGTTCCTACGATTTTTTTTATATAGAAGAACCTACTTCTCATCCGATCGTTTCTATGGCTTCTATATAATATAGTGATCCGATTAGGATAATTCCGACAGAAATACGAATATATGCCAAATTCTTCTGGAATAGCTTCTCAGCAGGTCTAATTACATAGACAACTGCATGGCTGGAAAGATGGAACTTGGCTCTATCGACTTGGTATACCCCGCATATGTGTCCCTCTGTGCTTTACATACACGCCAAGGCAATCATAATGCCCTGAAGTGTCTGTTAGGGTATACAGATTCAGCTACTTGTGGGGCAAACTTATGACATATGAGTTCTTGTTGAATTCTTAACTTAATGAATATTAAATAATTTCTAATGAGCAGCATTTTTGGCAGACAATTCAAAGCTCCCGCAATATATTTTCCTTTTCAAAATATGTGTGTGGGGGTAAAAAACAACAAAAACGCTAGCGAACAGCACGCGTTTCGCGCGCGTCTTTAGGCTGTCCCTCCCCCCCCCCCCCCCGTTCCCCACCTTGCGCAGGTGCCTAATTAAATTTGTACTTTGCAATTAGGCAAAGGTGTGGCCAAAAGAACTTGAGCAAAGCGGAAAATGCATCAAACGACGAAAAAAGGGAGAGGAAAATTAAAATGAAAATGAAAATGAAATTTGAACGAAATGCGCCACAAAATGCAATTAAAAGCTGACAAAACAAAAGCTATGCAAAAAGCGCAAAATTAAATGCAACAAATTGTTGCAATTGCTGCGGTTGCTACTTTTTGTTGTTGTTGTTGTCGTTGTCGTTGTTGTTGTTGCCGGTTTCAATTAGTCAGCCGCATTGGATAAACAATTGGTCGAACTGGTTCAGAAATCAACGCTGCCCCTTTAACAAAATTCTGTAAATATTTAACAAAACGAACAGAGCAACGCGTGTTGTTGTTGTTGTTGTTGTTGTTGTTGTTGTTGTTGTTGCGTTGTTGTTGTTGTTGTTGTTGTTGTTGTTGTTGTTGTTGTTGTTGTTGTTGTTGTTGTTGTTATGGTGCCAATTGCTGCGGCTGCTGCTGGCAAAGCCCAAACACACAACACAAACATTATTAGCCAGGGTCAGTGCGTATGCACGGCTATTTACCTTCACATCCATCTATCTAACACAAAGGTAGCTTGCACTGAGCGAAATTAATAGAACTGTTTGTCAATCATGATTGATTGATTGACTGACAGACTGAGCAATGTGAAGACAAAGACAAGCTGAAGTTTTTGCAGTAGCTATAATTGAATTATATTTGAATAAATTATATTGTATTATATTGAAAAGTTTCCCCTTAAAGCGTGGGAAATTGGTGAAAGAGAGCTGAACTTTTTTGAGCGCATAAATAATAACTTTAGGACATCGCAGATGTCTTGACAACAAGAGCTTAATATAAAGCAAGAGAATTGTTTTTTTTTTTTCAGGTATGCCCGACTAAGCGATACCCTGAAGCCAACGCTAAGCTGCCTTTACAAACATTATAGCTTTCTTCTATAAATTTATACAAAGAAAATAATAACAACTAACAAAAATTAGTTTTACCAATTTTAGGAAAAAGAATTTAAGAAAAGAAGCACACAAAAAGTGAAATACTCTCTATATGTGCTATACAATAAACTACATCGCAAGTTTCTTGCATTTAGCCCATAAAATTCTCGAATTATGGTTAAAAAACAATGTCTAAAAAACGATATTTATAAAAATCGATATTTATCGAAAGACCATGTCTCAAAAACGATATTTATCGAAAGAAATGTATCAAAATCGATATTTATCGAAAGAACATGTCTCCAATCTGATATTTATCGAAGGACCATGTCTCAAAATCTATATTTATCAATAATTTAAAAGTATGACAAAATATCGATTTAAAAATAAGGATCAACTCGTTCTGCTTTTGATATGGAAGAACATTTCTTTTAAATTACAAGTCCCTGGATTTTATAGTTTTCAAGGTAGTCGAGCTCAGACAGACGGACTGACGATTGCGTTAAGATCAATTCAGTTAGCCTGATCAGGAATATAAATACTATATTCCAACTGCTTTAATACTGGAATTTATAAACTATATATTCCAGCTGCTTTAATACTGGAATTTATAAACTATATTCCAACTGCCTGTCACATACTTTTGCCTAAGATCTTGTTCCCTTTCTGGTTGAATGCCACGACGAAGTATGATTCATTGCAGACTTGACTTTCTCGCACTGTAAATATTGCAAGTGTAAATATGTGTGTGTGTGTGTGTGTGTGTGTGTGTGTGTTTGTTGGTTTGTTTGTGTGTGTCTATCTGGTTGACCAGCCGGGCTATAAAGCGATCCAATTTGTGGCCTATTTCATGTGTGTCTGACTTATCTGCGCCGCGTATTTATAACAATGTCCAAAGACATCACTTTAGCTATAGCTATAGCTATATCTGTAGCTATAGCTATAGCTGAATGGGCGCAATGCCAAAACTTACCTCATTATCAATGCCGCCTCGGGCTCTTATCAGCGGCGCGTTTCGGTTTCGATTTCTGTTTCGGTTTCGGTTTTTGTTGCTGTCGCGCAAAGCTTGGAGCTCCTTCTGGTGCTGCTGCTGCTTCAGATGATGCTCGTGCTCGATCTTGTTCCACTGCTCGTTGGAGAAGGCCTCCTCCTGCTCCTCCTCGACCAAACTCTCCACTTGGGGCTTCCCAGTTGTTGTCTTCGGCTTGAAGAGCCAGTCGAATATGTTGCGCTTGGCGGCGGCCTTTGTGTGGCTGGCGGCCACATTGGGATGCCTGTTGTTGGTTAGCGCCGGCTCGGACTGATCGTAGGCATCGTAGTCCTGCTCCATGGAGCTAATCTGGGGCAGCTTTTGGCTGAAGAACGAGTAGCGCGGCATTTGCTTGGCCAGCTCGGCGGCAAAGCTGTCATCCGCCACGGGCTCATCATCCCTATAATCCTCCTCATCCTCATCATCCTCATCTTCATCGTCGTCGTCGTCGTCATCATATTCATCCTCGTCTTCGCTGTCATCGTCAACCTGCTGCTGCCAGTTGGGCGCACGCGTCGATCTTGGCTGCGTCCAGGCCGGGTAGATGCCATCGCGATCAAAGTAGCGCGTCGAGACATTCCCATTGCCTGCCACATGATGCAGTGGGGCATCTGTCACCAAGCGAGCAGCAGCAGCAGCTGGCGCAGCTGTGGAGCTGCCCAGTCGATGCTGGCGCTGGTGCAGCTCGGGGAAGACGCGCTGCTCCCAGGCGGCATGATGGCGATTGTGATGCCGCAAATGATGCTGCTCGCCCGGACCGTGCCCCAACATGGCCAGCTGCTCCAGCTCCAGCTGCATGGTCTTCGGCTGCCTGACTGCGGGCGGCGGCGGCGGCGGCTGCCTGTTCTCGTTGCCCGCCAGCTCGGCGCGCAGATGCTGCTCGTGCCGCAAATGATGATGGTGCATCTCCAGCTGGTTGTCCGCCTGCGCCCACTGCAGCTGCTGCAGGCGCTGCTGCTGCTGCTGCTGCTGCAGCTGCTGTTGATTGCGGCGAGAATGCGAAGGCGGGGCGCTGGTGGTGCCATTGTGGGCGTGGCGATGCGCATGCTCCTCGGCGTAGCCGAGATCGGCGAGGAGCAGCAGCAGCAGCAGCATCAGCGGAAAGAAGCCCTTGCTGCCCATTGCCACGAGCTGATCTCTCAATCTATCTGCAACTAATAGATGTATCTGTATCTGCAGCTAATAGATGTATCTGTATCTGTATCTTTATCTTTATCTTTATCTGTCTCTGTAGCTGCTCTCTGGACCTTTCCTTCTGTTCTCTCTTTTTTATTGTTCGTCGCCTGTTTTTTCGCTTTGTTGCCGCACGTTCTATAAAACTCGCACTCGCATTTGTTTAACGCATTTTCTTTTGTTAATTCACTTTTTTCTCAATGGCCATAAATCATTCGGTTGCACTGCGACACATCGAATTGCGTTTTACATTGCTGGCAAATTGTTTTTATTGCCGCAATTGAAATTCTTTTCGCTAATTAATTGCCTTTTTGTCAAATTATTTCACCAAGTTTTCAACACTTTTGCTTGATTTGAAAGTTCTATTTGTAGTTAAATGTTTTGGGAGAATTTTATTTTTTTTTTTATTTTAAAATAATGACTTTTTTATATTATTTGATATTTATTATTTTCAAATTTTATATATTATATTTTGTATTTTTTGCTTTGACTTTTCATATATAGTTATTATATTAATTATTTAATTAATTATTATTATTATTATTTAAAAGGAATTTTTATATATGCAAATATTTTTTTTATATTTAGTTTATTAATTAATTATTCAAAATTTCTACAGAATTTTTTTTTTGACTGTATTTTTTTTTAAATATTTGGAACTCGAAACTTCACTCTTCAATATTTTGGTATTTTTAGATTTTTAATTTTGTGTTTAATTTTGAATTAAAAAAACAATTTAAAATTTTTTGTTATCGTTTTTCAAGCTTTTTAATTATTTGACTTTAAGTTTTATATTTTTTATTGTTAGTTTATTTGGGTATTTGCATAAAACTTTACAGTCAAATTTCGTTTATTTTTATTTAAAAATCGCGCGCGACTTTTACCGCACGTTAATATCGCACGCACACACTCACATAAATACGCACATATATGCCGTACGCATATATAGATATATGTGGTATTATTTTATTGCACTCGGTATTTGTTTTGTTTACCTCATAAAAGTTGGAATTCCGAATAGACTTTGTCTAAGTAGATGCGTAGGGGCATGCGTTTAATCCGCACATGTGACGACACGAAGCGACTTACAGATAACAACTGAATCTGACGGCAGCAACAAAATCTGAACTGATGCGCCGCAATGTTGAGAGCACAACATGTGTACACTGAAAGAAATAAAAGTGAGCAATTAAATGGGCGCAGCTTGTGAGTATGACAACAATTGTTAGTAATTGAATTAAGGAGCTTTAACTTAATCTAGGCCTGTTTATTTCTTATTTAATATTAAATAATTTCAGTTATATTCATTTAATTTGTGTAGACAAATTGTTTTTGTGCCTTGTAACTGAGCGCGCAACATGTCGCGTCGCTTACACAAGCAACATGTTGCACGGGCGCAAGAGAGCGCAGCAGGCAGCGCATGCTGGTTGGCAACAAATATATGTTGGCTGCAACACGTTGGCCTAGGCCGCTTACATGTCGAACATGTTGCAATGCAGCTGCTGGACGAACATGTTGGCACTGACATTGCCGGCATTTGCCAGACAATTTGATCGCCTTCTGCTTGTTGTTGTTGCAGCCAATTGACAATTGGCATTGGCAACATTTATATATGTATAGATACATTTATATACGAACACATATGTGATTGATGTCGAGGCACGGCTGCAACGCCCACGTGTTGCATGAGAGAACCACAACAACATCTTCAGCAACATCTACGCCAACGTTGTCAATGGATGCCTCCACTTGATCTCAGACGTGGGCAGCACAGATACACTACACAAAAACAAAGCCAAATTACATAATCCAGGCGGAGGCAATGTGCGGCTGCAATCATTTAAATGTTGCCCAAGAACCTGCGCCTAACCACAGACAACATTGCGTATCTTTTCTCTTTGTATTGTTTTTTTGGTGTGATTTCAATGGAACTGGAACTCGAACTGGCCATCATCTCTGACTGATATCAACTGGAGCGACCACCGTCAACGGTAGCCGAACAAATTTTCCAACTAATTGCCATTAAGCTGCAGGCAATGAGTCAGAGTTTTTTTTTGTGATCCCTTCCTATTGATACCCTAGGAAAACGGTTAAGACAGAGTATGATAGCTCTGAGGAAATGAACGCAACAGGTAGAAGAAAAAGTATCTAAGATCAACTCTTGAATATAAATATATAGATAAAGATATATCTTACGCGGAACCAGCTCTTGAATAGAGATATATATAGAAAGAGATATATCAAACGCGGAACTAATTATTGGATTTTAAGATAACTCCCAACATTTTCCTTATGTTCTCATTATAGATATCTTCCCTCATTTCCCCAAGTTGAGGTCTTCAATTTCTGCTATATATACAAAGAATTAAATGCCATTGATATGCCTGGAATATAACCTTCAGACAATAAACAAAACTCCATTTTCTATAAAATGAATTAAAGATAATAAAAAAGGTCTTCCTTATGGCTACAGGGTATATTTCTAGTCAGCCTAGCTCAGCTGTGCACTTGTTGTTCTCTGCCCTTTTTTTATGGGACCTACAGGAAGCGCGAATGCATCTTAGCAAGTCCATAAAAATCGAAGCGTAGTCGCGTAGAGTCCGTAAGTATGATCAATGATAAAAGGGTTGCCACAATAAAAAAAATCCGAAGACGCAGCGGAATTTTATGAGGCAACGTGCCCCCCAAAAGGAATAAATTGATTTTCCTGCGAAGCGTGCAAATAGGATTTGTCAGGCGATCAAATATTTCCAGCTAAACGACATTATAACGAGACATGATACGGCCAAGTCTATGGCTTGATCTCTGGCATATATATACACATATATATATATGTATCTCCCTTTCCGTTCCATTGTTCTCAGTTCTTGGTTTTCCATTTGTTGCCTGTGGCAAGCGCTGTTTGCTGCTTGTAAGCTCAAAGGCAAACAAGTTGCCTCTCAGATAGCGGCAGATGAATTTAGAGCCGGGCAGGGCCAAGGGAATAGTTCGTTGCGGCTGTAAAGCTATGGGTCAGGGCCATAAAACGTATATTATGTGTTGAATTTAACGCTTAATTTGAGTCGCTGCACGGCTTAAATGAGACAACAAATGGCCCAAATGACAGACAACAGGGCAATTCGACATTCGGAATGATGAACGCAAATAATAGAGTTAAATATTGTATCTCCAAAGAGCTCCAATTGAAGCAAAAGTTTAAAAGCATGGAAACTTGGAAACTCTGGAATATATACAAGCATTAATTTGCATATTGTGTTTCCTTATTGCATTTTATCACCTCGATGCGCAGATCTGTTCACAGACAAAGGCTCTGCTGGCTGTTTCCTCAAGTTAAGCAGGTCACAAAACCGGCCCTAGAACCGGTTGAGAATTTTACGCAGACATTGCAAAAGACCAAAAAAAAAAACTCCTTAGCCACTGTTTTGCGCAAATGATGTCATGGAAATTAAATAATGTGCGGGTTCTTGAGTAAAATGTTGAATAATTATAATAATAATAATATCTGAAGAATTGTGGAAATATTTATATTGAATAATTGCCCAACCTCAAAGGTGTTTCAGCTAGTTCCTAAATGCCAGCATGTTTTAAAATGTAATGCATTATTAATTAAAGCAGAAAAGCTATTTTTAGAAGTAGGATTCAGGAGATACATTTCTTTCTACAGCAAACATTTAAGTGCTCAACCCAGCAAAGAAATCTAGATCTTGGCTTAAAGATACATAGTTTCTCTTAAGAGGGTCTAACTTTTCACTAAGCTGACAAGGCTCTTAATTAAGATCAGAAAACTGTTTCGTACTGTGTAAACAGTGTTTAAAAGTCAACTGACACAACAACCAGTGTTGTAAAGCAATATTCGTATAGGCTTTAAGTATTTTGTAAAAATTGAGGCTAGTCACTCTAAGCAAAGTAGAAAAGAATGCAAGACTAATGAAATAAAGGAATACGACGAAATTAAAATAAAGAAGACTACACTGTAAAATAATCCCTTATCCATTTACAAAACTTTATTCCAAAAGCTACCCAATCTTTAGCTTAATAGCATAAGTATTCTCTATCTACTTTTTACAACTTGGATTGGTTAACCTCTTCTGCTTATTTTCCCTATGGGAACTTGCAATTTTGGATATGCAAAAACAGCAGCTGGCAGTGTCATCAAATATTCAAATTGGCCAAGTGGCAGCCCTCCCGCCATATGCCAACTAATTGGCAACGTTTACAACTCTTCAACCCAACTCTCAGCCAAATAGTGCACTCTAGCCGCCCCTTCCGCCCCTTTCGCCCCCCCGTCACAACTACCCAACGCTCGAGACGTTGCGGCAATTAAATAATCATAGCGCACTTTACTTTATGCTACACTTGGCAAAGCCAAAATTCCCATCAACCATGTGGCAACACTCGAGCGAGGCGTGGCAAGCGGCGGGAAGAGGGGCAACGCCAGCCGACAGCAGCTAATGAAATCATTGCCTCTGCTCGATTGGGCGTTAAAAATAATCAACGTGCTAATTAAGTTGACTAAAACTTCTCAAACTGTTTGCCCAGCTAGCTTTGCGGCCGGGTGGCAACGCTGGGGGAGAGAGTGAGAGAGAGAGAGAGGGAGGAAGAGAGAGTGAGGGAGAGCGAGTTTTGTAATAAAAACGAAAAGTAAACTTTTTGACAACTTTTTCATGTGTTTAAACTATTTAAAAAGTGTCACGCCCTCAAACGACAAGCCCCCAAAAACAAAATAAATAAATATCTACACACACACACACACACACACACAGCAAAGTTGATGGAACAACAACAAGATTTTAATTGGTTTAATGAGTCGACTGATATATCAGCAGCTAGGTAAATAAATATTTGAGCTGACATTTAACACACACCAATTCGCAAATTAAACAAAATAGATAATAAAAAACCAGAGAGAACTGTTGACTGTTAGGTTGTCGACGCTTAAATACCCTATCCAAGAGAAAAAAGATGAGAGAGATTTGATAAAAGTATGTTGAGATATTCGAAGATGTCATAGAAACAGAGAGAACTGTTAGGTTGTCGACGCTTAAATACCCTATCCAAGAGAAAATAGATGTGAGAGATATGATAAAATTATGCCCAGTTTTGCAGATATCATGGAAAACAAAAAAAAATATTTAATCAAAAATTAAATGTAAAAAATGTACAGGGTATAACAGAGTCCATATACCAAATGTTGAGACCTGAAGACTTTTCTGTTCTAAGCTCATACATACTCTGTCTCTCTCTCGCTTTATCTCTCTTCCTCTCTCGCTCTCTCTCTCTCTCTCTTTCTCTCTAGTATCTTAACTTTTTCTTCCAATCTGACAGCCCGCTTTGCCCACCCGTCTGCTTACAGGGTATACAAAAACTATTTGTAATTACGTTCAATTTAATATGAATGCTGACAACTCGAGCCTGAAAATTCAGCTAATCTATCGACAAAATGAAATATTAATTGCCGCCTGTGACTTTTGTGGCTAATTAGAGATACGTTCACGTATCTCGCACGTAATCATTGCTCTTTGCTTTGACAATAGTCCGAGAATAGACATCAATTAGCATTTTTAATTGAGTCTGGCAACTTTGCTGATAGATACGAATCAATCAAGCCCAAGGGGGCAACACACCCACAACAATAACAACAAAAACAATTCGAGACCAAATCAAAAACAAAGCGTTGCCAAATTGCCAAATGGCAGCGCCAAAGTCAAGAGCGGTAAACAAGCTGAGAGACGATGATGGAAATCATGTTTTCTTTTCGGTTTTATACCCTGCAAAAAGGGTATTATATTTTGTCAAAGCAGTGTGTTACGTCAGAGAATCCCGCCGGAGAATTCATAAGTAACTACATTTACATAAACTTAGTCATATTCTATCTATCTATCTATAGTAAAATTTAATCTATCCACCTATTTACCTGACTATGTTAACTGAGGCTAATGTGAAGCAATCTTGATAAAACTTGGCATATTATCATTCTTTTGTTGTAGGAAATACAAATGTCGGGGTCCACTCGGATCGGACTATTATATCATATAGCTGCCATAGCAACAATCCGTTGAAGGTTAAGTTTTTACTTGAGAGCTTTTTCAAGACAAACAACTCTACTTATTTAAACCCAACTTTGCATCAACAGACTTTTGACCTTTTACGGACTTTTTAGGAACATCAATCTAATTCTATATCATATAATACTATAGGAAGAATCCATAAAAATCAGATTTTTATGACATTTCATGAACATTAATCTAAATCTTTATCCTATAGAACTATAGGAAGAATCCATTAAAAATCTGCTGGTTCGTGTGGAGAACTTTTTTGTTTCTCAGCAATTACAAGCTTCACAATTCTCCTACTAAATCATATGGATTTCGCAAATAATTCTATGATTATTCTCTTAAGGGTATTTAATCTTCGGCATGCCGAATGTAACTCTTCTTTCTTGTTTTGCATTGTTATTGTTATCGCTTCTCTTTGTTTTTGCACCCCCCTCCCCCCTACCCAACCCAACCCCCTTCCATAACCATTTAGTATATATTTTTTTATTTGTTCTCTTTTTATCGATAAGCCAGATGCAATGCCCGACAGCAAAAGAAAGCAGCAAGAGCAGCAGTTGGAAAAGGAAGAAACTTTAGCAAGAAGCTGCTGCAGTTGCCTGTCCCAACAATTTGCAAGTTTTAATCGCTGCAAAGAAAAAGAAATCAACCTACAAGTATTTAACAATGGCATTTTAAACAGGGTTGTGGTTATCGAAGCGAGGACCAACTTTTGCAATAGTTAACAATTCAAATGCACCTCGTTTCTTATGGATGTAAACAACTTTATGGACTTGAAGGGGGTATCATAGTTACAAATCTGAAATGTTTAACAAGACATCATCCATGCTATGCAATATATATAAATATATTTATACCAGCGAGTATTGCCCGGCCTTGCCCGTGGAAAGTATTGTGCTAAACATTTTTGATATTACCTTTCAACTAAGTACACGCCTGTGGAAAATAGAAAGCTGTCCTTCTTGATCTCCACTTCGATTTAAAAATATTCACTAAAATATAGGTGGGAAATTTTGACCTATGTCTATATAGGATATTTTTGGGTATCATTTTCACATGAATTTCGACCAAAAATAATGTCGCCAGATTTTGATGACAAATTTATCTAGAGGCCAAACCATGAACAAAAAGGCAAACCTCGTGAAAATCTGATGAGATTTGACAGAGTTATGGGGTGGGAAAGTTTGACCTATGTCTATATAGGATATTTTTAGGTATCTATTTCACATGAATTTCGACCAAAAATAATGTTGCCAGATTTTGATGCCAAATTTATCTAGACTCCAAACCAGGAAGAAAAATGCAAACCTCGTGAAAATCTGATGAGATTTGACCGAGTTATGGGGTGGGAAAGTTTGACCTGTGTCTATATAGGATATTTTTGGGTACCATTTTCACATGAATTTCGACCAAAAATAATGTTGCCAGATTTTGATGCCAAATTTATCTAGACTCCAAACCATGAAGAAAAATGTAAACCTCGTGAAAATCTGATGAGATTTGGACGAGTTATGGGGTCGGGAAATTTTGACCTATGTGCCAAATGCATCGAGAGGGAGTAGGAAATTTCGACCTATGGAAGTCAGTCAGGACAAACAGTTTTATAGACACTCTGAATAGAATTAGCTGAATAAGATAAAAGCAGTCAGCTTTTTTGAAGCCGCTTTAAAATAAAATTAATATTTTTGATGAATTTTATGGGGATTTAAATATTAAATATTCAAAAGAATTAAATAAATATGAAAATAATATAATACTTTTTGTAAGAGTGGAAAGACTGGAAATTCCACTTCCTTAAGATAATAATTTCAGAAAGTAAAACCAAAATGCGAATAGATTGAAATATACAAAGCATGCTTCGCTTGCACTTGCAAAGTTTTCGCATTTATTTCAGAGAGCAAAATCTAATGAAATATATCTCTAGACTCCACGATTTGTTAGCTCATGTTGTCAACTCGAAGCGTGACCTTTAACCTTTTCTAGGTAAAGTGAAAGAGTCTTTGGAACAACTTCACGTCTCCTGCCGCACTTTGTAGCCACTTTTATGACAAACAGCGGCGACTCAGTCCCTTTGTCCCCAGCTCTTTCCACATAATGTTGCTGCCTCAGCAACTGCCACGCCCTCGCGTGGCGCCCGCCCACTGGAGAAGCTTGGAGCGACAAAAGTCAGAATGCCAAAGGACTGGCCTGAGAGACAAATGCTTTGCCATTGATGGTCGTCCTTCTTCTCCTGCTTCTACTTCTACTTCTTCTCCTACTTCTGCTTCAGTTTCTTCTTCTTCTAGGTCTTCTTCTTCAACTAGTCCTCGTTAAAATCTGAAAAATATGGCTGTGCTTCCATTAAACGCGTCTAGCTATCTGTCGGGTTACAATTTCCTTCTTTGCCCTCCCCCTTTGGATCTCTCCTTTGTTGTTGCCTTTGCCTTGTTAACAGCACAACAAGGCGACAGCTTCCGCAGCACCTGCACGCCTCCCCCTACCCCTCCCCTTTCCCCCTTCCGCCTTCCGCCCTTCCGTCTTCCGTGTCCTGGCTAAAGTTTTACGCGTTTTTCTTGTGTCTTGCCCCAAGTCGTGTGTTGTTGTGTGTCTTGTGTTTGGCATCTTCCACTTTTGGTCGCCGCCTTTGTCTGGCCTCCATTTGGCATTCTCTCATGGAAAAGAACGCGTCGCTTTGTGTCGACTAAAATGGTTTTTAAAGATGAATGTTTACTGCTCCCTGTTGGCTTTGGGTCTTACTCTTACTGCAACGTTGCAGCGCTGTTAACACTGCCCCGCCTGCCTATCTGTGCCCCTGCCCCATGTGGCAGCAATGACAATGCGGCGCATTGATGCAAATGCGCCAGGCGGAAGCGCTGGGCGTGTCAAGCAAACAGGTTGCAACTGAGTCTAGGGGGCAAAAACTCAACTTGTTACACACACACACAGCCATGAGAAAGTTTCGCTACCCAACACTAAAGTCATGTCGCAAGTGTTGTCAAGTGCATTTCACTTGACTTGCTCTCAACTGGAATTCAATTTGTTGTTAGGCAATACAGAGCAGAAGTCAGATGTCAAGAGAAAAAACAAAACTTTACTTAAACTGTAAAAATCATAGAATGAATATGAGATTAAATGAGAAGATAATCCCAAAGGTCATGACTTTAACATATTATGCTACGTTTAAAGCTATAAATTGAATGAATCAGAGAAGAAAATTTAGGGAATAAAGACAGAGACATTTACAACTAGACTAACTTTATTTACGATAAGTTCAATATTTAATTCTTGACATTATTTAACGCACTTTGATCCATAGAAAGTTTAAATATTTATGTAGAAAACAGAGAAACATATAAATATATTTTCGGTTTAGATATCGGAAAGTAAGAAAATTCAGAAATTAAAATTTTTCTATAATGAGAAACATTGCGTCCAATTCATGAATCAAATATTTTGAGCATATTTTAAATATATTTGAATATTTTTAAAATAAGCAGAAATTGTTTAAATAGGTTATATTATATTGTATAAATAAATATTACTAAATATAACGGAAAGGAAATATATTAAAACAAAATAATTTTATTTATTCACATTTCGATTTGAATAAATTAAACCCCAGACGACCTCGAACCAGCAAAGTAAATGTTTAAACTATCAAAATCAAATATTTTCTTTTCTTTTTTGCATATTTTAATCGTTCTTCAATTTAAAATCTAGGGTATTTAGTCGTCAGCCTCCCGATAATCCTTGCTTTATGCAAACAATCTCTTAACAATCGTTCACATAAGCAGCACAAAAGAATCCCAAGAACCTTTTGTACTATTTTGATTTCGAGTAAGCGACTTAGGTTGGCATAAAAATAATGTGACATGGGACATGAGGCGGCAACCGAAACGGAACCTGACTATTAAAAGTCATTACGGTTAGTGCTTGCCAGAAATTTAAGAAAATTGCCACAAGTTCGACTCAGTCAGTCAGTCAGTCAGTCCATCAGTCAGTCAGTCAGTCCGTCAGTCAGTCCGTCAGGCATTTGATGAAGTTTGGTCAACTGTGGCTCTTAAGCTGACAGTGGCAGAAGAAGGCCTTTAAGTGACTCCATGGCAACGCCTTTTGAGGCGTGGCCAGCCACACTTTGTTGCCAGCCACGAAAGCTGCACATCAAAGTCAGAGCCAGGCACGTAGGTGGCAGCAAATAACTGCCAGCTACGGGCCGAGTAGCCATAAAAACACAGAAAACAACAACAACAAAAAAAAAACAAAAAAACAACAACAAACCGGGCAAACATCTGGAAACTGGCATTCAAATGGGCGCCCGGGTCGCAGATCAGAGATTGCTACCACGGGCAACGCAATCATCCTCCAAAGAGATGAGGGGCTGCAGGGGGGGGGATGCACGCTTTTAAAGGAATATTAAAACAGTCACAAAACTACTCTCCCCCCTCTCTCTTTCCCCTGCTGTGAGTCTCTCTCACGTAGCTCAAGGTCAAAACAAACACAAGCACACAAAGGAGTAAAAGAGCTGGCGAAACGTATCGGAATCTACAACCGAATCTGGCAACTCTGTCCGTCCATTAGTGGGCTGCTTGTTTGCTCTGTCAGTGTGTGTGAGTGTGTGCAACTGTGTGTCCATGCAAATAAATATACAATTTTTATGAATGAACACGTATGATGAAAGAGCAATGTGCCAGCACACGCCACAATACAATGGGCCAGAAAACTCAAAGGGCGAAAAAAAAAACGAGAAAAAGAATCGTGGAAAAATGTTGAAAGAACCGAAAATTATTTAAATGTACAGCAGCAATAAATACACAAGAGATTTTCGTCAATAATACGAAACCAATATGCACAAGAAAATATACAAAATATAAGAAAAATATTCAAACATATTTCATTCATTCAAATGGGAATAACTTTTTATAGTTTGTTTTAAGTATATTATAAAATATAATGTAATGTAATTTATATTATTTTTTCATTAAAATAAGTTCAACTATAACTAAGAGATTTATTTGCATATAAATTTTCTTTCTCATTTAACAGATAAAATATTTTGCATTATTTATGTACAATATGTAATAATAATATTCATGATAAATTATTAAAAATAATATTATGAGCCAATATATTGCTCATAGGAATGTCTATATAAATATACTTAAATCTCCTACTCTATCTCTGTCTCTCTCTTTGTCCCACTCCTTCGCTCCATGTCTCTCTCTCTGTCTCTCTTTCTCTCTCTCCTTTCTCCTTTTAAATATAGTAAAGTTGATAACTCTCTCTCTCTCTCTCTCTGTGCTCTCTCTCTCTCTCCCTTCCTCTCTATCTTTCTATCTATCTCTCTCTCTCTCTCTCTCTCTCTGTCTCTCTCTCTCTCTCCTCTCTCTCTCTCTCTCTCTCTCTCTCTCTCTCTCTCTCTCTCTCTCTCTCTCTCTCTCTCTCTCTCTCTCTCTCTCTCACTCTCTCTACTCTCTCTCTCTCTCTCTCTCTCTCTCTCTCTCTTATTTTCGCTCCATTAGTTTCCCTTTGACTCTATTTTCTGTCCCGAATTCTACAAATATAATTCTCAAATAACCTAACCAAAATAAGCAGATTCTCAGTTAAGCAAATGACAAGCTATAAATCAGGTTGATTAAAAATGAAGACAATCCTTCATTTCCTTTTTTATAAATATTTAAATATAAATATATTTGCTGAAAATTTTTAATAAATCGCTTCTTATTTTGCCTGCACTTATTCCAAGTTATAACCACTGTATTTTACCTGCTACCTGTCGTTGTTGTTGCTGTTGTTGTAGTTGTTATTGGGCCTCGTCCGACATGGTTTCATTTAAGCGGGCCCCAACAAAAACAGCAACAATAACAACAACAACAACAGCAGCAGCAAAAAAATCAGTTAAAGGCATTTCTAGTTCTCCTAGCTAGCCATGTTCTGTGGCTGCCCCCGTCGCTGCCAGCGTCGCCGTCGACACTGACGTTGACTGTAGTGCTGTAAAACGCTTCCATTTTTATCAACATTACGAAGTTGGAACTGCGCCGCATTTGCATGTGAAACAAGCAGATAAATTCAGACATGCAAACGCCATAAATTTCTGTGGGGCTGCCGCCGGAGAACTGAGGCATCAGCTGAGCACAAAAACGCAGCAGTCAAAGCAGCAGCAACATAGCAGTAGCAGCAGTAGCAGCAGTAACAGTAGCAACAGTAGCAGCAGCAGCAGCAGTAGCAGCAGCAGTAAAAGGAGCAGCAACAAGGGCTTCGTTGAAAATCGAAAATTTCACATATTTTTGCATGCAATTTGCATGCGAATGGCGATGCACGGCTTTGTTTCGAGGGGCGTACAGCGGTGTGGGCGTGGCACACGTAGCCACGTGTCCACATTGCGATACATTTGATATGTGTGTGTTGTACACACGGACGGGCATAGCCTGCCCCCCCCCCCCCCCCCACTCCCTCTCACACTCAAGGGTCTAATGAAAATGCATCCGCCCGTCTGACATTTTACTTAAAGTTGACTGCGAAATTCTTCGGGAACTAACTGAGAAGTTGATAAGCCTATTGCTGCAGACTGTTTACCCTGTGCAGCAAGAAAAAAAGGGAGTTTCACAACACTGTGAAGGTGCTAAATATCGTAGAGTAGATATTTAAGTCAAGGGTGCGGGTTCGAATCTCGATATTATGTTGCATTTGAAACGAAACTTTGAATGCCCAAAAAGTTGAAATTTTAATGGAATATCTTTTGAAGGAAGTGAGCTCTTCTTAATTCTCTTAATCTCTTCTTAATTACCTCTTCCTCTTCCTCGTCCAATGTGAATAAGGTTCAAGGTTCACGTTTACACAGCGAACAAAACAAAACTAGTTTCTCAATCTTAAACAAATTTTCAATTAATTAAAAATGTTCTTATATTCATAAATTAATTTCGTTAAATATTTTACGGTAATTTGTTCTAAACAAAAATGTATGAAAGAATTCGTTTATTGTATTTTTTTATTAAATTTCGATATTATTTGTTTAAGTAAAAAGTATTTTACTTTTGTAAAAGTATTTTACGGTCATTTTTCTAAGTAAGACAACGTTTTTATAACAATCAAATATTTTGAAATTATAACCTGACTCTTTTGTTGTAAATTATCTAAAAACTAAATTATTTTTTTGCTTTTGTGATTTCTGTATGGTCAAAAAATACAGAAATCACAAAAAGAAGAAAAATAATTTATTTTTAATATAATTTAAAATTATTCGGTCTAAGCCCGCCTTGCAAACCCGGCTGCAAATAATAGATTTAACAATCAATAAAAATGTTGGACTATTTTAATACCCTTTCCCATTTGCCCTAACAAGTTAGCTCATGTTGTAATTATTGGATTGCAATTGATTCCCTTGCGCCTGGCATTGTTTGCATCAGAGTGAAGCGATCGCATATTTGCCATGTGGCAATGCAATGCGGAAGGTGCAAGTTGGCATCTGTGGCCTGTGTTGCGGGGTGCGGGTTGCGGGGCCTGTGAGCGGCGGTTGATGCTGGCGATTAGACGGAAGACACGTTTTGCGTTTTGGGCCCGCCAACGTTGACAGGCGGCAACTGACAAGCGGCAACTGGCGACCGGCAACTGGCAACTGATTTATGAGCGCCTCCCGAGTCCAGTTATTAGAAATGGAGCATCGAATATGCAGTTGCAGCTTGCAGCTTGCAGTTTGCAATTTGCAGTTAACAGTTTGCAGTTGCATAAATCAAAATCAAACACATTTGCTGGCAAATTTCGCCTGAGGCCAGCTGCAGCAGCAGCAGCAGCACGGAGCAATGTCAACAGCTGCTCGCCAAAATGGAGAGCAGTCAAGTGATTAGCAATGAAGACATCACAGACTCAGAGACAACTCTCTGATTGAAATGGTTGTCGGACTTTCATTTGAGGCCACGATAAGGCAGTGGGCCATCAGTCAGCAGGCTGTGTGGCTAGCACAGTGCTCGAAAGTGACTGCAATTAGCCGTTTCGACAGTGTTTGACAATTTTCAAAGTGAAATTACATTTGACTACATTTGTAGCTGAGTTTAAGCCTCAGACTTGATTGCAGTTGCAGATGAGACGGTCATATTTACAATTGACATTGTAAGCAATATTAATATACTTTTAGTTCGCGAACTGGTTCAGTATTATATTTGAGTTAATAACAGTGTTGCAAGACGATATAAAATATAGGTTGGGTTAGGTCTTGGGTGGAAATATAAAGCTAGAAACTGGAGCCTGAAACTAAAAACCTGCCTTTTATTATTTAATTTTTATAGTATTTAACACATGAACCGGTTCATACATTTCTGAAGGGGTTCAAATGTTTTCGAATCTGTTCAAAATGTTTCAGCTTTTAATCTTTAATGTGTTTTACGTAGAAGACAATGTAGCTAGTTTTTGGTAAGTGAGAGAGCCGACGTCGGTTGAGTACTGGACGAAGACTTATTCTCTTTTACAAAATATGAACAACAGCTTTAAATTATCCCCAACGGGTCGGTATTTTCCCATCTCTTTATCCTATCTACTTAACAGTCTATATATCGAGAGGAAACTTCTTTACTTTATTAATAACTTCTTTCTATCTTTTTGATATTTATTGTATTTTCTTAAATAATATAGTGAATAAGGATTATTTTTTATTTTTACTCAAGATCTTATTTTCCCTAATAACACCTTCCATTTTTAACTGTGGGCTCTAATAAAGTGACTAAAAAAATTAGCTGTGAAAAGGGGCGCAGCTGGTGATGCTATTAAATAATTCTGTATTCTAATTAGGCTTTTAGTATTAAATAATTTTCATAATTTGATGTATTAAATAATAAAGAAGACACTCGTTTTTGTCGGACATTAATAAATAAATAAATAAATAGATAAATAAATAGATAAATAATTAATAAATAAATAAAAAAAAATATATATATAAATAAATAACTATCCCGGGCTTCATTCCATACACATTTAATTTCTTAAAAGAAAAATAATTGTCTTATTTTAATTAAGTTAATGCAGAGAAGATGCAAATATAATCGAAATGGCTTTGCTTTAAAAAGTAGTTCACAGATGCCGCAGCTGACTTCCGATTGGACATTTAACCCCTGACTCATGCAACCGAATGCCGCCACGTAAAAGCCGTTCAACTGGATATCCATTAGCCGCTATTAGAGCAGCGAGTTTTATGTTACGAAAGCGAGCGCTAAAAGCATTGAGAAAAGGCCAAGAACTAGTGAGAATCACAGACGGAATCATGAGCAGCAAAAAAAAAAGAAGCGAAATAAATGCAAAACACAAACCAAATAGGAAATGGTCTGGAGTTCCTCGGGGCACTTGAATAATTGAAGCGTAGGCACAGCTTCAAGATACAAAAAAAAAGCGAGACAGATACGAATTGTGTGGGCAACAAGTTTGTGGCGGGCGTCGATTGCTTTGACATTGCGACGACTTTCCTTCGATTGAGAAAAGCGTGACAAATGGCCGGCGTATCGAATCGCAACAAGAGACAACAAAACATTTGGCCAGGTCATAAATCTGGTCTGGGAAAGTGCCACGAATTTGTTAGGCCTTAGCCCAATGCCAATTGAATTAGCCGAAATCCCCCAATGGCCAAAACAAAAGTCAACCGTTTGGAAATTGAATTTCAGCTGCGAGAAAGGAAGAAGCAAATGAAAGAGTGCTCCAGTTGGGAGTGAACGACTGGCAGATACCCTCAACAAGGCGACATGCTAACGTGAGAAAGACTTGAGTTTCCTTCTGTGCACAATTACGCCAAAAATTCACACAGACACACGAATGCACACACACACAAGCTGCGCGCTCTGCTTACCCCATGAGCTTCTTCTTCGCTTCACTCTACACTATATATAGGAAATACATTCTTTATTAACTCGGGCATTTACAAACCGATCTTAATGAAATTTTCGGCGCTTAAATATTGCATACAAAGATTTATGTATACCAAATCCCAAGGCTTTACCTTCATAATTGAACGACTTTATGAAAATGGAAGAAAATGTCGCAGAAAAGATTATAAACTGAGTTGAAGGGATAAAGCGGACAGATATATGAAAAAGAATTACTATCGATATTTATAATTTTTGAAAAAAATAAAAATATGGGTATTTACAGGAAAATAGGATTAACTATTTCTGCTTATGATATATGTCAACCTATAGTACATATATCTGAAATCTCGAGATCTTATTGGCCTTGATATCGATGCATTGCATATAAAGATTTACGTATACCAAATTCTAAAACTTTACCTTCATAATTTAACGACATGTTGAAAATGAAAGGAAATATCACAGAAAATATTATAAAGTCATGCCGAATACTTCATTTCACAGCTTCCAATTGCCCCGATCAACAAGTTCACACAGACTGACATGGACTTAATTAACTCTTCGTTCTAATCAAAGTACGTTCTAAGCCCACAAATCCAATTTTTCTGCCTGCGACAGACATGATACCCTTTTGACCCATTTAGAATGGGTTCGGGGCATAAAAAAGCAGAAGAACTTACGTAAGTGCAGAGCTGTAAAAGTTTTAGGGCGCACTCAGTTGGCCACGGCCCTAACAAGCCAAATAAACAAACGGCCACAAAACAAACAAGTGCCAAAGATGCAGCTGCACGTGCGCGCATCTTTCAGATACAATTCGGCAGTTTAACGTGCCGCTTCCTCATTGCCGGCCACTTCATTCGGGCTTGTTGTTTGCTTTTCTAAAGGTAACTTTAAATACCTGTCTGCCAAAAATGAGGTGAGAATAGTTTCTCGAATCTGTTTTGCCTTTGCTTTGTATCTGTCAGTCGCATTTCAGAACTTGCGCGAACTGTCGCACTTCATTTTAAAAGAATGCACGAAATGAAAACGAATAAAGAGAAAGTGATCAGGGACTAAACGAAGCACAAATGCTCTACAAAAGTAAAACGATTTTTTATATATGATCGAATACAGGCAATAAAAGAAGCTAAATAAGTAGCTTATTATTCGTGAAATCCACTTACATACGTGGAATATAAGTGGAAAGTCGATTAATCTAGATATAGAGGCGCGTAGGACCAAATTGCTTGCAAATAATTTAACCATTTAGTTAGAGTATAAGCTCAGTTCTCATATTCGATAGGTAAAAACTTAAATCCACTTTCTTTGGCGGAATATAAGTGGAAAGTCCATTTAGAAACGCTTGCTAAATATAAGACCAAATGGACTGCGAATAATCTAACCATTTTGTTGGAGTATAAACATATTTTTGTATTATTGATAAAATAGCCGGAATCCACTTTCGTGGGTGAAAAATAAGTGAAAACCCGAAAAAATTTAAAAAAAAAAATTTTAACTAGCTAGGGCAAAAAATATAAAGAATATTATAAAAACTTAAATCGTAAAAGTATATTTATATTTTAAATTATAACTTTTAACATATAAAAATATTTTTATAGCAACATAGATCATATTTAATGGTAATCTATTGATCTGATACACCAGCTATATACCAGACTAGATTATATATATTGATAAAAAAACAAAATTTCAGAACATAATACAAAGGTCTTGGGCTAGTCCAAATACCCAAATCTCAATATATCAACAACTTGTTCCATGGCACATAAAAAAAAAAACGGCAGCTAATAAATCAAACAAATATTTGGGTCACGCTTCCGTGGCAATTGCTGTTTGGACTGGGGGGCGGGATATTTGGTTAAAGGGGGGGTGCAAATGGACATCAACAATGGCTAGTAAAAAAATATTTGCTCGAAAATTGCCTGTAAATACACACAAGACTCGAGGAATTTTCGAGTTGAGTTGATTTATGCGCGCCCAGGCGGTCAGCCACAGTTGAGCCCATGGGCTGGCAAAAGCAAAACCTGAATCATGTTAGACACGATTATGTGTTAAGGCATATTTCATATCTAAACATAATTCAATGAAAGTGTCAATAAAACGGGCAACTGACCAACTGACCGACCGACGGACCAGGCCAGGCCAGACGAACCGGCAGCTGTTGAACTAACTCAATCAATTCCAGCAGCTTGAACGAGTCCCGAGTCTGGCGATAAAACTAATAAACAATATTCATAGCAAAACAAGGCTCTCTAGACGGGAGTTAACGACTTCTGGATATCCTGTAACCAGCCGAATAACATAGATATGTTATCTTATATATCTCAAGGACGATATTCTATTGTGAGAGTATCCCGAATCGCAATCAAGGCTGTAAATCTTTATATGCTATTTTATTTTTATGGGTGACTAGATATTATTTTCTGTTTCGATATTTATCGATTTTGAAGATTATATGGTGAATTATGGAAATTAATAGCTTAACTTTTTCTGCTTATGATAAACGAGAAGCTTAGTATGCATAGTCTAAGTCTCTGAGTTGTATAGATAAGACGGACAGATGGGCGGACAGATATATGGAGAAGGCTTAAAATCGATATTTATCGTTTTTGAAAAAAGGGGAATTTACAGAAAATACGATGAACTATTCTGCTTACGATATATGTGGAACTATAGTACATATATTCCAAATCTTCTGCTCCTATTTTCGCTGAGATTGATGCAACTTTCGGACAGACAGGCGGACGGGCAGATGGACAGAGCTGTCTAGATTGATTCGTTTCATTAAGAATATATATTTAAAAATTTATACATCATTTATTTTTTTACACAGATACAGCTTCTACAAACCCCAGACACATCTAGGACTACGCGAAGATTATTACATATATTATTCAAGATCTCAATATGCGGATCAATGATATAAAAATAAATATTAAAAAATATAAATAAATATATATATCACCCATGCTTTCCCTTGGCTGTTAAATGAAATGTGCACTATATCCCCTTTTCCCCTGGAATTCCCAATGGTTACAGGGTATAAAAAGGGCCACCCTGGCACATGCTCAGCCCCAGCTTCCCTCATGATTACGTGACTAGAACGAGACACAGGCTGATAAATATGAACAACTTGGGGCTTTAAGTTTTGGCTTTAAGCCGCCGCTTTGTGTCAGCGTCGTGTGGCCAAATGGCGTCACAGCTGCCGGTTGCAAGTTGCCAGTTGCCAGTTGCCAGCTGCAAGTTGCAAGTTGCACGTTGCACAAGTCGCACAAGTTGCCATTGGCAATGGAAACGTCAGCTGGAAAAGTGCACTTCCTGTCGGCCATTTGTCGAAATGAGCTGCCAGGATTGCGGCAATGTCACGACGTGCAAAGCAACAACAACAACAACAATTCGAACAACAACAACAACTCGACTCGCAGACAAACAGCTGTAAAACGCATTTGGACATGTCCAAAACCGAAACCAAAGTCCACTTGCAAACGGAATGCAATGCCATAAAAGTAAATGTAACTGCACATATCTCTCTCTCTCTCCCACTCTCTCCCTCTCTCTATCTCGCTGTCAGCTGCCAACTTTAAAAGCAAAATGTTTATAGAAAACTCGTTACACAAATCGAATTGAAATTTGCCAACGTTTGACGTTGTGTCCCGCAGGGCTAAAGTTTCACTGGAGGCGTGGCACTGCCCACTGCGAAAAGTTTTTAGCAAAAATATCGTTGACTTGGCAACCCCATTGGCCCATTGGGCTTTGACCTTAACGGGCACGAGTAACTATTCATAGGCGACGAACGAAATACATTTAATAAAGTCTATAAAAATAGCACGATTAAGTGTAATGTCTTTATATTCAACAGTTTGTCGTGATTGATAGATAGATTGACAGATTTATAGATTCATTGATTGATTGAGTGATAAATTGATTGATTGATTGATCGACTGATTGGTTTAATGAGTGATTGATGAGTTAACCGATTGATCGGTTTGTTGATAGATAGATTAACAGATTAGTAAAACTATTGATTGATCGATTAATTGATTGACTGATTGATTGACTGATCGATTAATCGAGAGAAAGATTGATTGATAGTTTGTTATATTGATAGAAAGATAGATTGATTTATTGGTTGATTCATTGATAAATAGTCTAATGGATTGATTGATTTATTGATTAAGTGATTTATTAATTGATTGAACGATTGACTGTTTGATTGATTGATTGATAGATAGAGTAACAGATTGATTGATTGATGGAATGATAGATTGATATATTGATAGATAGATTGATAGTTTGTTATATTGATAGAAAGATAGATTGATTTATTGGTTGATTAATTGATAAATAGACTAATGGATTGACTGATTTATTGATTAAGTGATTGATTAATTGATTGAACGGTTGGCTGTCTGATTGATTGATTGATAGATGGAGTAACAGATTAATTAATTGATGGATTGATAGATTGATATATTGACAGATAGATTGATGGATTGATTGATAGATGGATTAATTGATTGTTTGATTGATTGACCAATATATTGATGAACTAATTAATTGAGTGATTTATTGATTTATTTTTGGTTGTTTGATTGTTTCACAGAACTATTTGTTAATTTACTGATTTGTTGATTGATTGATCAACTGATTGTTTGATTGATTGAAATATGTATCATGCTTTGCCTACACTATATGACCTACGAATCTGAAATTTTTACTCTTACCATGTGTAATATAAGAGCACTCTAACCTGAAAAGGTGGAAAACTAGCGGAACAAGTTGTTTGTTTAATATCCAATTAAATTAAATTCTATTGTAAAAACATCATCACACGTCAGCTACAAAAGCAAATAATTTTCTGACATTCCATCAGTTGTAGAAATAATTTTTATTCCAATTAAACAACATTTTAGAAACAATAGCACTTTGCATAGTTTTCAGCAACGAAGCATTTTCATACTTCCCGCTGTTCGACCCTTTTCGACAACCCGGTTTAACTCGCAGCAACATAATCTACACCAAAGTGCAGAATGCAAAATAACAAACAATAAAGCTCTCGAAATTGTGTTGAAAACTCAACTTTGGTTTTTAACTACAAATGATTAGTTTTGTTGGCTGCGGGATACGCAAAAATGGAAGCGGCAAAAATGCTAAAATCAACAAACTAAACCAAATGAGTTAAAAACTAAAAATCTATTACAACTTTTTTAAAACGTCAATGTGGCCCGGCGGCAAGGGGGGGGGTTGGGGCCGCGGTAACAGAAATATGTTGCCAGCAAAGTTGAGGGCCAACGCGGCGTATGCGAAATGTGCTGCCAATTAGAAGTTTATGTCGAGCGCCACGAAATTAATTTCAACCCTCAGCAGCAGCAAAAAAAAAAAGCAGCAATAGAAGTGCTGTAGAGGGCTATGCCCGACTGGGAGATAGCCTGTAATCAGAACTGAGCCGTAAGCTATTCACTTCATGCAGGAGATTGTAATTGTTCTCTTCTTAATCCCAGTCTCTAGGAAATATGTTCTTGTGGAACTTGGGTGTTTGTAGTCCGATGCTTATGAAACTTTTAAGGATTAAACATTGCATTAAAAAGGGAGCATAAACCGAAGCGCAAGGCTCTAGCTTTAAAAGTGATATATTTGCTAATCTTAAAGGGAATAGCGGAAGTTATCCGAAAAGTGAAATACTTTCAATATACTTTCAAATAAAAGGGATATTTTTGTTAATCTTAAGGGGAATAGCGGAAGTTATCCGAAAAGTGAAATACTTTCAATATGTGCATGCTATAAAGAAATCTACATTCCCAATTTGATGTATTTAGTTCATAAATTGTTCGAGTAATGCTGAAAAAACCTGTTCGCAAAATCGATATTTGTCATTCATGTGAAAGTCAAAATCGATATTTATCGTTCATGTGAAAGGCAACATCGATATTTATCGTTCATGTGAAAGTCAAATTCGATATTTATCGTTATTGTGAAAGTTGCAGAAGATATCGAAAAGCATTTATAAACTCTTTTTGCTTATGATTTAGGACAACTTTCATATAGACGCACATGCTTAGATCTTTGTCCTGATCAGAATATATCTATATATATATTTATTGAGTTGCTTCCCTCTGCCTCCTGCACACAAAACAATATTTTTTTAATTATTTATCAATGGTCGACAATAGCGAGTGTCTACCTAATTATTTAATACATAAGTATATGAAAATAAAACGCTTAAAGACTAGAATACGCATCTTTCTAATAATATGCCCTTCATCATTCCCTTGCAAAGGTATCTAAAAGTTGAGCCAAGTTTGTGTGCGAATGTTAATCAAATTGACAGAAAGGCCAAAGGGGGGAGGCTGCAGCTTGGTAATGGAGTTTATTTCGGGCAGCTTAGGCTTAGGATTTTGGTTTGCCTTTTGGCTGGCTGGTGATAAGCGCCGCAAAGATTTGTCAGCTTATAATAATTAGCTGGCTTGTCATAAGCCCCCCTCCTCCCCCTCCCAAAGGGTTGACTGTTGCCCAATTATTTATGGATATATGTTTGCTGTTTGTTTATCTGCGCTTGACCACGCCCACAAGCTGCTGCAGCTGTTGCATGGAAACAAACTTGACTGTGAAATATGTGGCAGGCAACACGCTCAGCTCGTGCTACCCCATTAAATGCCACTTACTAGTTCTAATAGTTTGCCTGTGCAACAATATGTTCTCGACTGCCCCACTTCCCCTCCCACACCCACTTGGCAACCCGTTAGCCAATGCCACGCCCCCCGGCCGCCCTACTTACTAATACCCCCCCGAGCAGCAGCAGCAGACTCGACAGCGCTTACCACATTAACCTCGTGTTTTACGACATGGCAGGCCGCATAAGAAATTTATATACATTTCATGGCACGGGCAACATGTTGCACGAACGATGCCAACAAATACACTATACAGCCAAGTGTGTGTGTGTGTGCGTGTGTGTGTGTGTGTGTGTCTGTGTGTGTGCATGGGCTTTTGACACAAGTCCAAGTGGAAAAGCCGCCATAAGGCAGCGATTACTCAAAGTGCAGGCTAACAGCTGCCAGTTGAAGGCAAAAGGCAAAGGACACGACGTTGCAGGGCGGGGCAGGGGGGGAGGGGGAGGGGAAGCAGGAGGCGCATCCCTGCAGAAGCTGACAATGGCGACACTCGCAGCACAACGAGGATGCTTCAAAAAGTTGGCCTAGAGTATTATAATACATTATAGATCAACTCTTATTTAAACAAGCGCATCAAAGTCCGCTTCTCAACACTGGTTTGGTTAGCACAACGGAACACTGGAATGGAACAGTATGCAGATATGTTCTGTCTGTGTACGAGGATAGTAAAGATTTCTCCTACATTCGCACTACTTAGAACATTGACAACGTTCGCAAATTCATTAGATTAGATTGGATTTGCTTACAAACTTGAACAAAAAGAAATTCGAACTTGAAACAGGTATCCAATGCAAATATCCAAACATTACTATATATCCCAAAGAAAGATCTAAATATTAGATGACTAAAATGTAGTACAACTTGGAATAATATATGAGGGAACAGCAACAGAATATATGATAGGATATGGAGGCCTTGAAATAATGATGTATACATTTATGTATATATTTCAATATTTTCAGTTTGTTCAATCTTTTCCAATTGATGTGAGTTCAACCAAACACTATAATCTAGCTTGTAATAGAAGCATTTCTTTACAACAATTCATGTTGTAACATTTTATAACGAATGTATCGCTCTTTACAACACTAAATGTTTTGGCTTTTTATAGTAGAAGTAGTGACAAACTTAAACTTTGTCGTATTTTACTGCAAAAGTATGGCCGTTTACAACACTAGATATTGTGGCACTTTCTAGTAGTAAGATTGCTTTGCAACACTAAATGTTGTGTTGCGGCATCATATCGCTTTACAACACTAAATATTTTGAGATTTTATTATTTTTGAATTGTTTATATATTTATTAAACAGCCTAAAAGGTATTTTTCTACTTATGAAGTGCATAAAATTAATTTGAACCCCTAAATTCATGATCAGTGTGCCAACGCTAGGCCCAGCAATGCGCAAGACTTTAATGGCAGAATTTGGAATATTTTTTTTTTAAATTTAGTATTAAAAATGCAATATTGTTGAGCGACCCTCGCAGAATCCGCATAATCCCAGCACTAAAAAACTTGCACTTTAACGAGTGCCTTTTTGGGGGATATTGCATCGGAACGAGATTCTGAATCTCTGGAGTGCTTCCCCCCTCTCTCTCTCTCTCTCTCTCTCTCCCTCTCCCTCTCTCTCTCTCTCTCTCTCTCAATTTGTAGCGTTTAAGGCGCCGCCAGGCGGAAGCTCCATTTAAATTTGTTCGCGCCGCTTGGCAATAAATGCGCTGCCATAAATTTTGCATCGATGCGCAGATCGTGTGAGCTGCCACGCCCACAACTGAAAACGCCCAAAATGCCAGCCCCAAAAGTGTTCCAATTTTTAATTGCGCCATAAATCAAATCTAGGATAAATGGCCGGCAGTTAAAGGGCTGCCATAAGCTGATAACAGGCTGAGGGTGAGGGTGAGAGGAGAGGTCCGGGACGTGCCGGCGATAACACTCGACTTGGCTGTTCTGCTACCTCGGCTTTAAAATGTCAAAGTCGTCCTGGACCGTGTCCTGGCCCGTTTCCTGGCCCGTTTCCCTTGTCCCCTGTCCTGTCGCCCGTCTTCTTTCTGGCCGCAATCTGCGCGCGAGCAACGTTTAATTTTAATGGCTGCCATTCACAGAACGTCAGAGATGAGCGCCATCTAACGTAATCAAGCCTCTAATTAAGTTGATAAACTTTTTCTGGCACGCCCACGCCACAGCCTACGCCCCCGCCCACGACCACGCCCACATCAAAGCCGCCGCCGCCTCCGACTGCCAAAAGACTGCAACGCGAAAAGAAATGGCGGCCGAAGATTTTGTTTGGCAGACAAAGTCGTCGTCGTCGTCGTCGGCCATTTTACGCCACAGTAAACACTCTGAGCAGAGGCAGCCAGCCCTTGCCCCCCTCCCCTTAACACTGCCTTCCCCCTCCCACTCCTCCCCCTCTCACTCCTCCTTACACGACCACCGAGCAGCTGTCACGCCTCCCGCACCACCTCCCAAAGTTTTGGCATTAGTTTTGCTGATTTCCGGCGACATCGACTTCGACTTCGAGCTCTGTTTTTCAATATACCCTTTCGCCAGAGGCTTATACGAATTTTGTGTGCAGCCACTTTTAGATAATTATTTAATTTTTTTCATTTAGTTAATTTTCATAAAAATATAAACCCTTTTCAATTTCTCCAGTTAAGAAAAAATTGCTCTTCCATTTAGAAAAAATGTCTCAAAACTAAACATTTTTAATAAATATTTTTTGAAACGAAAATGAATTTTTCCTTCTAAAATAATATTTTATAATTAAGCAAAAATACTTATTTTTAAGTGTATTTAATTCCAATAATAATTTATGCTTCTACATATTTAAAACATTCTCAAATTTCTAAAAAAAAAAAAATATATAGTTAAAAAAAATGTTCGCCCATGAAAAAAAATTTAAAAAAAAAATTAAATTAATACATTTTTCACTTATAACATTTATTTCGAAGAAACATTTTCTTGTTGAGTATATTTAATCCCGAAATACAAGAATACTAGTTTATAAAGCTCTGGCCTCAAAATTTCTCAAAACTGTTCTCCTATTTAGAACAAATCAATCTAAAACACAAATATTTAGAAATTCTATTTTCTAAACAACTTTTAAGCTTTTCATTTCTTTCTTAAGTTTATGTTTTCTATCCATTTTTTAAAAATTTGTGTAAACAATTGTCTTGAGTGTATTTCATGCCAAAAATGTTTCAATTATCTACATAGCTAATTAGCTGTTAGGGCATTCAAAGTGCGACTTTGAGCTCAGCTAAATTACTGGCTTGGCTTATTATTGGTTTCGGTGACTTTTCGCTTAATATCGAGTTGGTCCCACTGTGCGCACTGGGCGCTTTCTAATTTAATTAAGTGCGGCGACGCGACGCCTGTTTGTTTGCTTGTGCAAAAAAGTTTGCGCAAGCACCATGAAAATAAAGAAACCAAAAACTGGACCCTATTCGGCGGTGCCCAGCTAGAAGATACCCAGCTTATTTTTGAATACCCAAAAACAGATATACACAGACATTTTAAACCGCGGCTTCGCTTCTTCTTGCCTTGGCTCCACATACTGGGAAATTCGTTCCTGATGAACTCGGGTATTCATTGTGCGATCTTTGTGAAATTTTCAGGACATATATATGACATCCAAGTGTATGTGTATCCCAAAGCCCAACACTCCAGCTTTGATAGTTCTCGAGATAGAGGCTTGCATACATACAGACGGACAGGCAGGCCTGACTAGATCGACTAGGCTATTGATGCAGATTATGAACATATATTTTTGATAAGAGCTGCCCCTTATACCCTCTTTACACACTTTCAATAGTTACAGGGCATAGAAACAAAAAACTTTCTCAACAGTTGGCGCATTTAATTTGCTGGTTTTATACTTTTTAATTACTAGACAAATAGACAAAAGCACCGCTCAATGGGCGTCCATGTTGGGCAGGGGTTAGGCGTAGCCCAAAGTCTTGCGCTTAGACTAAAAATTGTATTAATTTGTTTGTTGATGATGGCAAATATTTGCGAAGCTCTAAGACTTCAGCGGGGCGTCTCACGTGCTTAGAAATGGGCTGCAAAAACTTTGCAATCAAAGGAAGTGAGGCTCAAGGATTAGAGCCATGGGCGGTCTTGGGAGGAAGCAATTGATGGAATTCTTTGAGTTAACGATTAAAGTTTAAAGCGAGGAATTATTTGGGCAAATAAATTTTATGTAAGGGATGAACTTAGAAAGGTAGCTAAAAACAAACTGCAAAACTTGGTAACGTGGCTTTGAAAGCAAAAATACTTTTTCACCCCGAGCCCTGACATATAATTTTGTGATTAAATGTTTGGGACATAAGTAAATGTTATTGTTATAAAAAGTGGCCTGGCAAATGTTGTATAAATCAGAATGCAACCCTTGGTTTGGGTCGTGTTGCTTCGTCTTTTGACTTCAAATTAGTTTTCCCCATTTATGAGCAATATTCCACCTATCTTTCTTATAGCAGCTATATGAGACAGGCATAGCTTGCAAAATTAGAGATTATTTCATATAGAAAACGAACAAGCGGACAGACGGACAGCGCTAAATTAACTCGACTATTAATCCTGATCTAGAATATATATACTTTATAAGGTCGGAGATGTCTCCTTCTACCCTCCACAAGGGAATATAAAATATAAACAAAAATAACATTATTAAAAGTAAATAATTTTTGGGAAAAGAAAATATTTGTAGCATTTGTTTGGTTCAGTTCAAGTCAGCTTAAATCTTTCCCATTTCCTTAGTATTCAAAAATATTGTCGAAAAATATATTAAAATAAATATTTACTGAAATAAATCTTTTTCCGACTTGAAAAGTCATTTCCTTCTCTACGCTGCTGTCCCTTCGATATGATTAATGTCGCAAATATTATTTTCATATATTATTTGAGTTTTATATATTTCGCAGCGTCTTCTTCTTTGACAATTGCCCGCATATATTTGTTTTTTATGCACTCACTTAGTTTAATCCTGTTGTTTAATGTATTCGACTTCCGTGAAAATGTATTTAAGTAGCCGAAAGAAAGTCATATTTATGCCCAGAGCAACGCCTGGCAGAAACATTGCTTAAAAGCTTTTCCAGTCCTGCGCATATCCTGCGGGATGGCAACTTTCTTTCTATGCCAAAACTTTTGGCTGGCGTCACGCTGGCTTCTGTTGTGTGTTTATGGTCAGCATTTGGTTCATATATCTTTAATTTTTATGCGCAGCCACCCCCTCCCCCTTCGCCCCTCTCTACGCCTGCTGTCAGCATATTTGCCATAGCATACTTTTGAGCGCCTGTCGCAGCCAACTCTCTGCAGCTGGGGAAGCTGTCATTAGCGAGCATTTCTCCGCAATTTCTTCGCATCTCGCCACATTTCTCAACATTTCCCAGGCGTTTTATTTGTTTTGAGCACTGTTTTGTGGCCTCATAACTGGGTCAACAATGGGCGCTCAGCTTCTTCCGAGTTTCCCCTGCTTCTTCTCCTGCTTCCTTCAGCTCGTGTCCTGTGCGTTTCTTCTTTGTTGTTATCCTTGTTGCCCATTTACAAGTCAAGTGGCGCGCATAACACCAAAAAATTGTGTACCGAAAACAATTTATTTAGCTATACGACAAACCCGTCCCCCTCTCCACCTCTGACAGCTGCCCCCTCCCCGACAGCCCCTGCGGCTGTCATTGCCAGATTTGACAGCGTCTGCCAATGGTTTTTGGCTTGGATCTGGGATTTGCTTGTTTTTGTTGTCCTGTCAGGTTCGACTCGATTGTTGTTGTTGTTGTTTTTATGCTAGTTTTATTTACGCATTTAAACATTTTTGCCAGCGATTGTCTGGCTGTTCACTTTTCATGTCGTTCTGCCTGTTTATTCATTTTGGACATTTTTCATTTAATATTTACTCGTGTTTTCATACCCTGTTAAAGGCATACGAATTGGTATCAAAATTATTGCAATAATATGTTAAAGGCAGCGGGAGATATTCGCTGATGTGAACCTGACAGTTGAATGAAGGGAAATAACTTTTTTCTTTTGGGCTCAACTTTAATTTAAGTTCAGAAGTTTTATAGAAAATGGATGTAAAAGCAAAAATCTTGTTTTTATATTTAAGTTGTGAATAAGAAGTATATCTATATATATATCTAAAAGAGTTTCTCTTGAAAAACTGATTGTTGATCAACGATAAGTTCTAAAAGGCGTTGAACCATCAAGCATGAAGTCGCCGGCTCAATCGACTTGTTAACAACTTGCATTCGAATGTTATTCGTTTCGACTCTTGGCCAAGAAAATTAATCTCTTTAAGTCTATTTATACAAGTTCATATATCTTTTTACTATACAACACAAATGAGCTACAGGGTATCTGCTCGTCGAGCAAGCACGTCGAGCAAGCACACTTGTTATCTGTCGGTTGCTGTCCAAACCTTTTGACCAGGGACATTTCAATGCACAAATGGCAATTGACATTTATTTTAATTCGCTTTATTTACCTTGAAATGTGACGTGAAAATTTCATTTCAATTTTTTGTCAATTTCGCTGCGCAACTAAAAACAAAAAATTTCATTTAATTTAATTTCTGCACAAAATGCATTTCGATGCAAATTAAAATTTGAATATATGCGCGATATTTTAACTGATTTTCGGTTAATTGAAGTTTTATTAGCAATATTTAAATTTAAAATGTTAAGCTCCGGATTAAATTTCATGTGTCTGATAATTTAAATGCATATAAAAATTGGTAAACTCTACTTTGCTTTATGAGAATTGCATAGAAAGGCGATACGAGATAGAGTAAAGCACATTTATTTAACCTAACCCTGCAGCAACATTTTTGTATGTGTATAAGCAACAAGCAAGCTCTGTAAAATTTGCTTTAAATTTACTTGAGAATCGCATAGAAAGGCGAATAGTATATAAGCCTTTTTTACAGCATGATTTACAACATGATTTATATATGGACTCCAAACGAAGTTCAGAGATCGAACTACCGCCAAGAGATAAGCCTATTTTTTGGAAATACTTTTAACTTTGTTACCCTTTTTTTCACAAACTCTTTGTTTATTTCTACACGGCTTAGGCACCTGATCCACAGTTGCGCTGTGTACCGACAGCTTCTGCTTATTGGCGAACCACAGAGCAAAAATGTTTCAATTTGGCCAAAACAAACGCAAAAGGCAGCCAAAGCAAACATTTTGAGTCGCATTCGAGCACTTTGCACATGGTAAGCAGCTGTTCACTTTTTTAGCCAGCTCTGAGGGCTTCCACAGAGTTCACTTCACGTCTGCTGCAGCTGATGCATTCAAGTGGTCCCACGACGAGCATGGGGCAAATATGCAAAGCAAATAGCTGAAAAAAAGCTGCCACAAAATCGAAAGACAAGACAAATAAAAAAATTGCTGCAACAGCCGTTGTCCAAACTAAACTGACTAACGATGACATCAGCCACATGCTGCAAGCAGTTGATAAAGCGATGAGTGCACAGCGGGAAGGGGCGGGAGGGGGGCGTGGCAAAGTGGGCAGCGGTGAGTGGCAGCTGCGAGTGTCAAGTGGAGCCCACAGCAGTGTCTACAATGTTTCAATTGTCACATTACATAATCCTCAACGATTGCCAATTGCAATTAAAAACAAATTAACAGCCAGAATAAACTGTTTGCTCGACTAGCAGATACCCTGTGGGATGACTCTAAGCAGCTGCATTAGCTTGGAGTATGTTTGTTTTGATTGAGCAAAGGCAAGAAGGGAAAGCAAAAATGTGCCAGCTAGGTTGGGTATATGTTCTCCATCTTAGATTTTTTCCCTTAAGCTTATGTTGTCTTTAAATTTGTGAGGCGTGGAGTAGATAGGGTCGTTTAGGCAATGGAATCAGGAAAAACTGGGTTCGAATTCCAGATGAGCTTAATGGACCTGTTTTCTCTTGTTCTACGAAGAGTTGCCAGGCCTGACAACCTTTCCACAGGGAGGTCTGCCTCTTTTAGTTGAGTCCATGAGTTGGTTTTAAAGATGCTTTTAAAGTCTCTTGAAAGGGCTTAGAAAGTAACCCCATTCCGTAGACTAATGGGTCTCCAGGTTAAGTCGACTCCTTGATTGAAGACTGCATAACCTAACCTAACCTTACCTAACCTAACCTAACCTAACATAACATAACATAACATGACATAACATAACATAACATAACATAACATAACATAACATGACATAACATAACATAACATAACATAACATAACATAACATAACATAACCTAACATAACATAGCATAATATAACAGAGCATAAAATAACATAACATAACCCAACATAACATAACATAACACAACATAACATATCATCACATAACATAAAATGACCAGGCTTAATACCTAAAGACGAAGCAGAAACTTCGTCTGTCATTTATACTTATTCACAAAACTTCTTAACAGCGCACTCTCTCATACCCATTTCAAGTGCTTACAGGGTATCTAAATCAACAGCGGAAATGGCCGAATTGTGTTAAGGCCTGATCTGAACTGGCCCGAGGTACGAACCAATGCAAACTATGCGAGCAACAATCGCGGCTGCTGCTTTTGACTGGCGGCTCGCGGCCAATATGAAAGGCAAATGCAGGAGATAAACCAAATGAAGATTGCAATTGGCAATTGTGATTAGAGTTTTTCTCTCTGCCGCTCTCTGTCTCGGAAAAAAAGAGACAAATTTGCGGCAATTAAAGTTAAAATTTGCCAGCACATGCGATAAACACAATTGATAAAAAAAAAACCGTTTGAAGTTGTTGGCCAAATGCAATGGCAAATGGCAAATGCCAAGATGCCAAAGACAAAGCCAGCCGCATAATTGCCTTAATGGTCCAAAGCAGCGGCCATAAAGTGCACTCAACTGCGCAAAGACCATTTATAAATAGGCCAAATTGCTTCAATTGAGACGCTCAACTGGCAAAGACCTCAACGCATTTCATCAAGCAGCAGAAAACTTACCTTAAAGTTCTGTTAGAGAAACCTGACTTGAGACTCACAAGATTTGCGTAGAAAATTATATTACGAAATATTTAGTCCTATGTCTACATAGGATATTTGAGGGAACCATTTTCACATCAATTTCGACCAAAAATAATGTTGCCAGATTTTGATGCCACATTTATCTAGAGGCCAAACCATGAATAAAAAGCCGAACCTCGTGAAAATTTAAAGAGATTTGACCAAGTTATGGAGGTGGGAAATTTGGACCTATGTCCATATAGGATATTTGAGGGTATCATTTTCACATGAATTTCGACCAAAAATAATGTTGCCAGATTTTGATGCCACATTTATCTAGAGGCCAAACCATGAACAAAAAGCCAAGCTTCGTAAAAATCTGATGAGATTTGACCGAGCTATGGAGGTGGGAAATTTTGACCTATGTCTATATAGGATATTTGAGTACCATTTGTGTACCATTTTCACATGAATTTCGACCAAAAATAATGTTGCCAGATTTTGATGCCACATTTATCTAGAGGCCAAACCATGAACAAAAAGCCAAGCTTCGTAAAAATCTGATGAGATTTGACCAAGTTATGGAGGTGGGAAATTTGGACCTATGTCCATATAGGATATTTGAGGGTATCATTTTCACATGAATTTCGACCAAAAATAATGTTGCCAGATTTTGATGCCACATTTATCTAGAGGCCAAACCATGAATTAAAAGCCAACCCTCGTGAAAATCTGATGAGATTTGACCGAGTTATGGAGGTGGGAAATTTGGACCTATGTCCATATAGGATATTTGAGGGTATCATTTTCACATGAATTTCGACCAAAAATAATGTTGCCAGATTTTGATGCCACATTTATCTAGAGGCCAAACCATGAATAAAAAGCCGAACCTCGTGAAATTCGGACGAGATTTGACCGAGCTATGGAGGTGGGAAATTTTGACCTATGTCTATATAGGATATTTGAGTACCATTTGTGTACCATTTTCACATGAATTTCGACCAAAAATAATGTTGCCAGATTTTGATGCCACATTTATCTAGAGGCCAAACCATGAACAAAAAGCCAAGCCTCGTGAAAATCTGATGAGATTTGACCAAGTTATGGAGGTGGGAAATTTGGACCTATGTCCATATAGGATATTTGAGGGTATCATTTTCACATGAATTTCGACCAAAAATAATGTTGCCAGATTTTGATGCCACATTTATCTAGAGGCCAAACCATGAATTAAAAGCCAACCCTCGTGAAAATCTGATGAGATTTGACCGAGCTATGGAGGTGGGAAATTTGGACCTATGTCCATATAGGATATTTGAGGGTACCATTTTCACATGAATTTCGACCAAAAATAATGTTGCCAGATTTTGATGCCACATTTATCTAGAGGCCAAACCATGAATAAAAAGCCGAACCTCGTGAAAATTTAAAGAGATTTGACCAAGTTATGGAGGTGGGAAATTTGGACCTATGTCCATATAGGATATTTGAGGGTATCATTTTCACATGAATTTCGACCAAAAATAATGTTGCCAGATTTTGATGCCACATTTATCTAGAGGCCAAACCATGAATTAAAAGCCAACCCTCGTGAAAATCTGATGAGATTTGACCGAGCTATGGAGGTGGGAAATTTGGACCTATGTCCATATAGGATATTTGAGGGTACCATTTTCACATGAATTTCGACCAAAAATAATGTTGCCAGATTTTGATGCCACATTTATCTAGAGGCCAAACCATGAATAAAAAGCCGAACCTCGTGAAAATTTAAAGAGATTTGACCAAGTTATGGAGGTGGGAAATTTGGACCTATGTCCATATAGGATATTTGAGGGTATCATTTTCACATGAATTTCGACCAAAAATAATGTTGCCAGATTTTGATGCCACATTTATCTAGAGGCCAAACCATGAATTAAAAGCCAACCCTCGTGAAAATCTGATGAGATTTGACCGAGCTATGGAGGTGGGAAATTTGGACCTATGTCCATATAGGATATTTGAGGGTATCATTTTCACATGAATTTCGACCAAAAATAATGTTGCCAGATTTTGATGCCACATTTATCTAGAGGCCAAACCATGAATTAAAAGCCAACCCTCGTGAAAATCTGATGAGATTTGACCGAGCTATGGAGGTGGGAAATTTGGACCTATGTCCATATAGGATATTTGAGGGTATCATTTTCACATGAATTTCGACCAAAAATAATTTTGCCAGATTTTGATGCCACATTTATCTAGAGGCCAAACCATGAACAAAAAGCCAAGCCTCGTGAAAATTGGATGAAATTTGACCGATTTATGGAGGTGGGAAATTTTGACCTATGTCTATTTAGGATAAAAGCGGGAATACCCCGGCCTTGGCGCGTACAAAATAAATTCTTTGAAAGATCTTTGAAAATGAGTTTTAAGCCGATCGGACGGTAAACAAAAAAATTTTATACAAACGTTCTTTGCTTATAAGATACTGTTTTGGGTTGAATTTTACCTTATTTACCTTTAAGTTTTAGAGTAGAAACCAGAATATAAATGTATAACTAAGACTTGAGTAGAGAACTATATTAGTAAAAATATAACTTATCCTTCTTTCATTCGTGAGAACGTTTCGATCTCGGAAAGTACAAGAGTTAAAGACTAGAAATCATATTTTAGTTTAAGATATTTTTTAATTCCTCCTCCCATTTGTTTTTTGAACATTACTCAAAACTTGTTCTGTAAGTTTTTCTAATATAAATATTTCTATAAAATGTAATATAACTATATCAAATATTTAACTTTTTGGATACTACTCCTAACGTCACCAAAATTGAAATAAGCTTGCTTTTAAAGATAGAGCCTAGCGCTTTGGTATTTAAAAAATTGTGTATTCTATATTAAAGCCGTGAAAATAACAAATTGATCGGACTTTAAGCACCGAAGTTAATCAAGAATGAATATCTTATGGATAAAGAAAGGGGTCAAGGAATCCCCAAATAAATTGCGTAGCTTCTTCTATTTCCCTATCATCTAAGATATCAAAAATTAAGATGCGAAATTGAATACTCCTTTATAACCCTTAACATTTTATTAGCTAACTTTGCCTCCATTTTTTTCAATCATCAGAGCTCCCATGTGGAAAAACAAAACCCTCTTGGAGACAATATTTTGACAGCAGCTGCCAAAACAACAAAACAGCAAAACTTTAAAACAAAAGACCCGAAAACAGAGAAAGAAAAACTAAATAAAAAAAAAACAAGAACTTTAATGACATGCATAAACATGCGTAGGGCCCGCATCTTGATAAATTGATAAAGCTTACAAATTGCAGAGCAACAGAAACTACACGAGCTACCCAATTAAAATGATCGGCATCTCGAGAAACTTGTTGTGCATCTCATGAATGGGACTCGTGATGGGGCCATGGAACAATAATTTCAATGTCATCGACGGCGCATCTCACTTAAAAAAAAAGAGAAACTGGTTTCGACTGCGCTCGATTATTGGAGCAATACTCAGGGGAGTAGCGGGGGGGACTGGAGAGCAGGGAGGGGAGCTCACAGTAGGTGTCAATAGTTATCGGAGGGCCGGTGAGTCAGAGACTTGTCCAACCTGAAGGTCAATCTGGCATCTGACAAATTGAGTTAATTTGAATATTTGGAGCATTCTTCAAGCATATTTTAAACGTGCGCCTCATTTTTGTGTGATTTGCATTTGCGGAAATGGAGCATAACAAACTATTTAATTGGTAATTGAAATTTAAATCATGATTGAACCTTGAGAAGTCGAATTGGAGTTGCTCTAAATGGTAAATGAAGTCTTCAAGCAGTCAAGCAGAGGCTGTCAAGCTTCGATATCTCAGGATCTTTTCGAGCTAGACCAGCGAAAAGTTTTGTGGGTGTACTCAAGTATAAATAGCTTCAAGAAACATATAAAATATTTCCGGGTTCCAAACACAGTGCGAAATAACGTGGGCGTGAATATAAGAATATGGGAAAAAAAATCTTATTTCAGTTTACTTTGTATTTTCATTATGACAATGATAAATATATGTGCCCATATCTCAGAACATTTATAAATTAGAAGACTAAAACTATTTATTCAGGTAATCGAAGGTGTTGTCAAACTTAAGAGACTTTCATATCTCAGGATCTTTTCGAGCTAGACAAGCGAAACTTTCTGTATGTGTACTACAGGGTCAATAGCTATAAGAAATATATCAAGTATCTCCGGGTTCGAAGCAAAATTCGAAATAACTAGGACGTAGGAAAAACTTAGTGAAAAAAACTATATAATTGGCACATTTTCCCTTTCTTCATATATCATCTATTTCACTTTGTATATATACATGCCCATATTTCAGGATCTTTTAGGGCTAGACAAGCGAAACTTGTTGAGGGACTACTTAAGCATTAAGAGTTGCAAGTTATATATTAGTCCGGGTTCCAAGCACAGTTCGAAATAACATGGGCGTAAAATAGATAATAGATAGATAAATATATATACTCAAAGCTCAGGACCTCTTTGAACTAGGCGACTGAAACTTTTAATACAGCCAATCACAGAAATTGTCAAGAATCGCGGTCTTTTATATCTCAGGATCTTTTCGGGATAGACAAGCGAGACTTTCTCTGGTTGTACTATAGGATCAATAGCTTCAAAAAATATAACTTATAATTCTGGGTTTCATACACTATTCGAAATAACATGGGCCTAGAAAAGTATACGTAAAATTGATATGTTTATCGTAACATATGTCAGCTCCTTTAATATACATTGTCCCAGCCTTGCTTGGGTAAGCAAAAGATAAATATATATGCGGATATCTCAAGACCTTTGAAAGCTAGACAGCTGAAACTTTTCACATAGATCGTTAAGTTATAATAACTACAATAAATCCGTCTGAGCACTCCCGGTTCCATAAACTGTGCGAAAGACGGGCGGGCACTCAATGTCATTTGAAATTGATATTTTTTGTTGCATGTTCAAATGCGCAGCTATTGAAATTTTTATGGTCTCAACAATTAAATAAGAAACCTCAACAATTTGCATGGCAATGCAAATTATGCGCTGCAACAAAAAGCGATATTCATGTGGAAGAAATTGACGTAACTTGCATTTAATTTGCAGCGAAAGGCCAAACAAATTGACGGTTTTTGTGCTTCTCGCCTGCGACTTTCTAAAATGAAACCGAAAGCCGTCATGTGAGTGGACAGATTAAAAGGAGACCTAACCGAAGCTGAAACAAAGTTATATAACCGATTCAAAGTGTTACATTTCATGTATTGATGGGACTATTACATACTAGTTAAGACAATAATTCTAATACCAATTGGAGAAGTGCACAAGCAACTGGGTTTGAACCAGAAATTCCTGTGTGGGGAAATAATTTATATATCTTGTACTCTGAAGAATGTGTAAAATTACTTTAAGAGCAAATATTTCAATAAGAAATTAAATTATATCATTTCAAACTTTAAATGAGACGAACCAATTGTCTCATAAATGGTGAAAACGCTGGTTCAAACCTTCTAAACTTTGGCATTACTGCACAAACAGCCTCAATAACGAGTGAAAAAAGGATTATTATGGTTAGATTTGTTTTCACCTTTCACTAGTTGGGATTTACAAGAATTAGAAAAGATTTAAAAAGACCTCTTTCAAAAGTGGGAAAAACGCTGGTTCAAACCATCAAAACTTTTGCTTTTCTTTACAAAAAGCCTTAATAAAGAGTGTAAAAAGGATTATTATGGTTAGATTTATGTCCACCTTTTACCAGTTGGGATTTAAAAGAATAAGAAAAGATTAAAAAGAATTCTTTCATAAGTGGGGACAACGCTGGTTCAAACCTTCTAAACTTTTGCTTTTCTTTACAAACAGCCTCACTAAAGAGTGAAAAAAGGATTATTATGGTTAGATTTGTTGCCAACTTTTACCAGTTGTAATTTAAAATCTACTTAGAATATGTCTTCCAAGTTTGGTTATCAAGAACCTAGAACCTCCGCTCCAATAAAGTCTAGAATCTGGAGTTTCTATCGCTCAAGGGAGCCACAATTTGCTGACTGTAAGGGAACTTGCCACACTGTAGAAGCTTTCAGCAGGGTAAAACAAGCAAAATCCTGCAAAATCGTGGCTAGCTGGCCAAAAAAAAAAGGGAGCTGCGGAGTTTGAGCCAAGGCCGCAATTCATTACGGCCAAGTGCTTCAATATCCCCCATGCTGCGTGGCTCCATGGTCCGGTCCGGTTTTGGTAGCTGCAGCTTATCGTTCCATCAATATAAATCACAACAAAAGGCTTTTGGGCCAACTGGCTTTTGACAATGTTGGCTTTCGCATTATGGCCAGCGGCAACAGCCCTACGCATCCTTTGTGTCCATTGTGCTCCGCAGGGACTGTTAGCTTTTGATGGATGCGTCCCAGCAGAGCAAAAGCAGCTGTTTCGGTTTACAAAGAGGAGCCAGAGCGAACGTCTGTTCCTGATGCATCCATGCATCCATCATTCAACTGGCCATTTAAGTTGCCTTGCACGGCATCAACACATGCACACATATCTCAGGACCTCTTTTTGTTATCTCCTTAAAGTTTTAAATTTATGCGAACAAGTGCTAATTGTGTAATTTTAGGCAATTTATAGCGTGCAGTTCCTTGAATTGTGCCAAATATTACGTGAGAGGAAATATTTCTAGACTTATGCAAGATCTATTTAAATATGAAATATGAGAAAAGTTCTTAATACGTTACATTTCATATTTGAATCCAAGATATTTCTTCTATTATGATCAAATTCAGGAGTTTAAGGTGCAGTTCGATATATTATAAATATCGAGCTAAGCTTATCTAACAGCTCGTGGCTTTTGGGCTTAATTGTGAGCAATATTTTTGAGAAAAAGTAAGATATCTCAGCAACTATGTGGGATATTATATGGAAACTTTAAACAGGCATATATAAAGAAGTAATAAATATTTATCCTTGTGGTTCCGTTGATTGCGTGAAAGTTAATGCTTAAAAAAAGAGTATTATCTTAAGACGAAGTGAGATATATCAGGAACTATATATGATATTTTACAGAAACTTCAAATAGGTATATATATGTAGGTAATAAATATATATCCCTGCGGTCTCGTTGATCGCATTAAAATTAATGTAAAAAAAAAGGAATATCTTAGGGCGAAGTGACATATTTCAGGAACTACATATATGTGATAATATTAATATAATTAAATAAATAAGTGATATATATGTACATATCCTTGTGGTTCCGTCGATTGCATGAGAACTAAGGTAAATTTGTGAAAATTTAAAAATGCAAACACAAGTGTTAAATATATTATGTTTAACAACCAATTGTGGTTTATTTTTTAGTGCGAAATATTGCAAAAACATAAATATTGCAGCTTTATACAAAAAAGTGCCAAGAAGATAACTTTAAGCATCCAAAAACTTCGCACTTTGTTGATTGTGCGAAATATTACATTAGAACTGATAAATTAAGACCTTGGATAGATAAATTTGTGAAAATTCAAATAAACCCAAGTGCTATATGATGGGCAGGTTTTTCAAGCCAATCGCAACCATAACAAGAAAAAAAATAAAGGTTAAATATAAATCGTTTTAGGCGAACTCTTTGGCATTAACTTATCCGAACTAATATTAATATATTATTAAACAAATAAATGCTTGATTCAATACTTCAATAAATTCAACAATAAACTCCCTTCGTTCATTATATGACATAAGAGATATCTCAGGATCTTAATGAGATATATTCCTCTGAATTAAAACCTGCATAGGTAATAGCTAAATAAATCATTTTAATTAAACCATTTCTTGTGCTTCCTCACTGAGTGCGAAATATTCGACTTTCTGTCATTTCGCATGGCAACAATTGTCTGTTTTGTTGACATTAAACGCAATGTTGATATGCCTATCGCATCTGTCCGATCTCGGCCTGCATGTATCTCACGCCTTGCATCGCGATAAGCACAAATTCACATTCTGGCCACTAATTTGCATTGCAAAACGCAACATTTAAGATTTATCTGTGTCCAACTATCGGCACAGCACAGTAGCTCGCCAAATGTTAATAATTCCATTCTCCATACTCTGGCCACAAACTGGCCGCGGGCGAAGTGCAACATTTGCCCAACTCAAGTGTTGCTTTTATTGCTTTTGTTGTTGCGAATTAAGTCTGAACATGCAAATTACTTAATAATAAATTCTGTTAATTGTTTAAAATGCAAAGCTGGCTACCGTAAAATACTATTTGCAAGGCATTCGCAGTTGATATTGCCAAATGTAGTAAGACTTTATTAAAGGGTATTCGCAGATTTGTTGAGATTTTATCAGGGTTAGGCGATACGCCAATTGGATCTAGATGGAAATTCCTTGATATCCAGAATTCTCTGCATGCTTCAAATTACTTTTGCACTGTCAATATTTATTTTAATTATATTTAACTTTTAAAGGGCTTTTACTTGTTCCAACCATTAAAAATTTAAACCCTCTAAAATGCAACTTATAAAATTATTAAATTAATTTGCCAAAGCAAGCGCCAAAACGTTTCAAAAATTCAACACACGCAACCGGAACAAAAAGTCGTTTAAAAAGCTTTGCCCAAAAACTCAGACAGGACAACATTTCCACGTCTGGCGTCCAGAATAAACAGCAAAAAAAAACTTACTCTTATACCCTGTACACGAGGGTGTAAAGGGTATAATGGAATTGAGCTAATGTGTACTACAGACAGGAAAAGAAGGGGTATAATAGAGTTGAGCAAATCTCTATAATAGACAGAGAAAGAACGATTTTCCAGCTTCATATATATAATATACAATATATTCTCGATCAGCCTAAAGTCAATATATTTCCTAGCGGGGATGATGGGACTTTGAGTTAGTTTCTAGTTTGAGAAACAGGTAATTGCAAGGCACATCTCAAGTTTATTATAAGTTATCGATAACTCTCTTCATTTCTCCAAAATCGATAATTATCGATTGTAAACTTTTTGCTTTTCAGCACTCGTCAGAGAATCTATGAAATGTATTTACTTAAAAAAGGTTTTCTTAGATTTGTCATGCAGATATTTTACTTTACTCTTCGGTATACAAAGTACAGGGTATCTCCCGATCGAATACCGACTCTCGACTCTCCTACTTGTTTTAATTTATATTTACAAGACACCGGAGCAGAACATCGCTAAAGAGTTGAAAGTGAAAAAAAAAGAGTAAACACGGACGGCAGACGAAAATCACGGAAGGGGAACGAGGAGAGGGAGAGGGGGGGGGGCGCAAGGGCACGGGTCACATGCGGCATGTGTAAATATTTAGAGTTAATTAGTTCAAGTGACTGCGAGCAGGGAGAAGACGGGAGCAGGACGACTCGAAATGTGCTTAAAAACGCGTAAAAAGTGCGAAGCTCATTTTGTTAAATAAACAAATTAATTTGATTACACTTAGGCGCGTTGAACAAGCCGAGAAACGAGCACATTTCAGACTATGTGATACCCTGTAATGCGACAAAAGCAGCGCCAAAGATTGTTCAAATCAGTTTTCTTTTCGTTTTTCCAACTGCGCTTCATTCACAACTTTTAAATTAAATTTGAAGCAAATTGCTTGAAGTTTATAATAACAATATTTTTCAGCAGTTTTCCATTTTGAAGTTTTCCAAAGACTTTGTGCTCCCGAAAACTAAAAGCTGTGAAAAATTGAGCTTTGCAGTTCTTACAGTTTGGTCTATGCGCAGAGTCTCAATCAATCAATCAGTCAATCAAGGCACAGAGTCTTGTAAATTTTTAAAAATATAAAGAAAAACCGAATATGTTCGTTTTAGGCACTAAGAGGCTTTTCACCTGCTCAGGTTCAAGCATGTAATAGGATTACACACACACGCACACACTCAGAAAAAACCGCATCCTTCATTTTTAATTTCCGTTTCGTAATGCAGCTGCCAGCGGGAAATGCTGTAAATTAAAGTTCGTTCAGACTTGAGTTTTAATTTTATTTGACTGATTATGCTTTTAACTGGAATCAATCTGTTTTCTGTCGTGGGGAGGAACGCACACAAAAGCAAGCAAAATAGAGAAATGCAATCATGTTGAAAATATTTGCATATGCCGCGCCCCGAACCGGAAACGGAAGTAAACAATGGACGGCAAAAGCGACTCTGCGCCACGCTCGACAAAAGCCAAAAAAAAACAAGAAAAATGCGCATAAAAGGCACCAAAAAGCGCCCCAACGAGCTGCGCACTCAGCGTATCCGAAAGAAAAAAAAAACGGAGGACGAAAATTCAATGAAAAATCGAAAACGGATTCGTTTTAAAAACTCCTTTGACTCCATTGTGGACAAAGGCAAAGCGTCCCTCTGCAGCGAGGCGCAGCGCAAAAAATATTGGCTTAAATTATAGATCCTTGAGGTCTTTAATTTTAGTCCAAAGTTGGGATAAAAATTGTGTAAGTTTAGAGATTTTATTAGGAATAGTTTTGGAGCACACCAGGACTCCCCCTCATTTAAGGAATATTAAATTTTCACGTAAGTTGACGCGTTTAAGCAGAATTAATTCCCTTTTTACGACATTTTTCTTAACCTTAATAGCTCCAATTTTATTTAAAAAAAAATTCGCATAACAAAAAAAAATATATAAAATAAATGCCGAATATTTTTAATTCATATCTAAATTTTGTACAATTTAATGTAATTAAATTGCATTTAAACAACAAAGATTAGCTAACTAAGCCACAAAATCAACATACCCCCCGCAAGGGGTATGAATATGTATATGTATGTATACACAAAAGCACGCTCACCTGCTTAAGAACATCTTACATAGTTGACTTTTATGCTCTCCCCACGCTCTCTCTCTCTCTCTCTCTCTTTCGCGCTCTCTTATGTGCGCGCCAATTCGTGTTGATGAAAAAGCTCAGCTGCAAAAATTATGCGACGCATTCTTTATGATATTAATTATTGATTATTAGTAACGCCACGAAGATCGATTATTAACAAACACACACAACACGAACCGAACTCTTTAATGGAACACAATTTAGTTGAAATAAATTAATTCAAAGAGGATTTTGACGATTTACAAGGCACGCGCAGCGAACACGAACACGAACGATCGACGGGGCAGACGCGCACAGACTAAATCGGCTCATTAGGCTCGCGCCTGAGCTCAGCCGGCATTTGCACTAATACAATTACAGCTGCGAGCGCACAGCTTAGCGCAGCTCCTGCACTGCACACTATCCGCATGGCGTGCTTCGAAGATAACGGCATCAAAAGCGTTGCGACCAATGGCATGAGCGCAGTGGACATACCGAATTACGCCCCCTCCCCGCTGCTCATCGCATTCATGATGCTTATTTAAACGGCATCGAATTTATCAGCGCACTTGAGAGAGCAAAGGGGGAAATGCAAAAATATGAGATGGTGACGTCATAACGCAAGGGAAGAGCAGTTTAAGAATGCATTGCGACGTCACGATTGCGTATTTTGAAGCAATTCTTACAATGATATAACTCTAACAGAATACGAACTAGCTAAATAAATTAAATTTCATTAAATTTGGGAATAAAAAAACTTAGAATTCATTTAATTTACGGTTCGAATTAAAATAGCTAACATATCTTTAATTTATATTCAATTTTTAATTCAAATATGGCAAAAAGACGAATATATTCCCAGTATTAGGAAGATTGCTTTGCAGCAGTATTAATTGTCATGGTCAGGTGGATATATGGATATATAGAACATGGCTAAAACGACTCAGCTGCTGGGTTATAATAAATTTTAATGCAAAATCGTACACAGAAGAGCTTTAATCAATACTGACAACCTTGTTTGCATAAATTGTACCAAATGCAATTCTCGACAATGCATGAAAAACCGCCTTACCAAGTCATGACCTACAGCACTCAAAGAGTCAGCAAAAGGCAAAGTCAAAGGAAATGAAAAGAAACAAAAGCCAGAAAAGGCAACTGTGTAGAGGAAAGGAGAGGGCGAGAGGGAGAGGGAGGGAGAGAGAAGAAGGGAAATGAGCTTGAATTAGAAATGGACTTACAGGCTTTAAAGGGAACTGTGAAGGGGGGGGGGGGGGGGGGGGGGATGCAGCTCCTATTGGCAGTTGGCAATGGCATATTGACTGGAGTTTTCCAACGTCAAAGTCGATCCTGATTAATTAAAAGTGGTTCGAAAAGTGTGTGAGAGTGTGTGAATGTATGTGTGTGTGTTTTTGTGTGTGTGTGTGAGAGTAGAGAAAAAAAATGCATAGAAGCAGGAAATGCATTCAAAGCGACTGCAGGCAAAGCCGGAAATGTCCTTTAAGCCAAATGCAATATGTGTGCCAAAAGGCCTGGCCTAAAAGGCACACCCCCCCCCCCCCCCCCCACCCCACCGTAATTTGCCTAGAGCTAGGCCAAAAGCAAACGCTTTGACCCAAAGCATGCGCTCGCTCTCTCTCAAGGACTACAAAAGCCAGGCAGAAGCCAGGTAATTGCCAAAAGGCGACGCCACCTGCCAGTTACATTGTTTGGACGCGCGGAAATCGACAAAGACCTGGCCAGAAAACGCACACACAGCTGTGCGAAAACTCATTTCGCCAGACGTCGAGGCCAGCCCATTAAATGGCCAATTAAAAGCCAAATGAGCCAGAGATTTTAACAACAACAACTGAGAAAATATACCAGATGGTATTACGATGGATGCATTGGAAACGATTTGCAAAACAAGCACTAAAATGTTGAAGATATTTTTGAAAGCCCAATTAAAGCGTGTTAGAGAGTGTCCGACTGCGTGATACCCTGCAGAGAAGCCCTTCTCTTAGGCACAGACCTAATATGTGCAATATGTTCTTGATTAACTCAGCTCTTTAAAGGCCGATCTTTGTGAAATTTTCGTTGACTTAATTTGACATATAAAAATGTGCATATACCAAGGCACAAGGATCTAGCTTTACGTACGAGATTTTGCCATGAATTACAGGGTATGTGGGGAGCTATCAAAAAAGTGAAATGTTCTTCAGCTGTATATAACACACGAGAGTCTACATACCAAATGTGTTGTATCTCGCTCTTAAAGTCTTCGAGTAATGCTTAAAAAACAATATCTGAAAATCGATATTTATCGATATTTTGTTAATCGAAGGATATATCGAAATATTCTTGATCTGCATAAATTATCCAAGAGCCTATCTACCAAATTTGGTGCATTTAGCTCTTAAAAACTTCGAGTAATGGCTAAAAAACATTGTCTGCAAATCGATATTTATCGATATTATGTTAATCGAAAAGGATATCGAAAGGAATTATAAACTGCCCGCACATAATTAACCGATAAGTGACTGTTTAACTGTAACTCCAATGATATTAAGTTAATCGAAAAAGATATCGAAAGGAATTATAAATTTCCCTTACATACTTAATGAATAAGTGACTGTTAAACTGTAACTGCAATGACTTTTAAACTGTAATCAACTTAAATTCAGACTCATTCGCTTCATCTGAATATCCTTGAAAAGTGACACTTAAACTAATACATAAGCCACGCCCACATCCGCCCACACGTGCACTTGTGTAAATTAATATCTCATTAGGCAATAATTAAGCATAATTGAAAATGGAAAAGCAAATGTCCAATGGGAGCAGAAACTAAAGTTTGTTGACTCCGAACGGGTTTCGATAAAGCTGAATATTGTTGTTGTTGTTGGGAGGGGAAAGGAGGGACAAAGGGACAAAGGGACAGTGGACCGACTTCTACTAGAGCCACTTTTATCAGTTGTCGCATGAATTGCCTGCCTTTCGCCCGGCTGGCTGGTTGAGCTTGTGTCTGGCCTATAGGGCCTGGTAAATCAATGCAATTAGTGTCACATCCTCTGCATTTAATGTTTATGTTTTGTAATCGACACTGGCGCCATTGGCATGTGAAGTGCTCACTGGAACCAGTTACTAGAATGGCCCCTAATCGCGCTGAAATATTGGGTGCAAGGCAACTATATCCGAGGGAAGTCTGCTTGGGGATCTGGCTTTGGAAATATTACTTGTAATGGTCAACAAAAACTTAAGTTTTGCTAACTTCTCCCAGTTCTTAGGAAATCGATCTAGATATATTTTTTTAACTATTATAATCCCAAACTAACATAAAGACAATCTTTTAACAGAGGCTTAATGCAGGGTATCCGAATTTTAATAAACTCTGCTTTGTTGAACGGCAAAATTCGTTTCCGAAATTTACCACAGTTGTTACCCGATGCACACACCCCACACATTATTCACTGTGTTCATCTCAGACTCCTATTAAACTCCTACCGATTAGTGCAGTTTCACATAAAAAGCAAAACCGGCGTGGTGAATATTGCTGCTACATTTTCGACTCGAATACACATTTACTGTGGAAGCCACCGAATAGTGAAGTTTCACACCAATCTCCATCAAGGTGAATACTGCTGCTACCTTTTCAACATGAACACACTTTTACAGTGGTAGCTACTGACTAGTGCAGTTTCACACCAATAGCAACACCATCGTGGCAAACACTGCTGTTATGTCGTTATCTTCGTAAATTGAATAACCTAGCAGACCATAGAGCAGATGTCTCAGTGGCTATAATCAAATGATATCTGAATTAAGAATACACTCCACAAGGTCGAACTGAAACTAAGCACTGATTTTAGCCAACACACACACCATAGAGAATAATTCACTCTCTTCACCACAGACACATTAAGCGTGCTCGCAGCGCAGCTACAAACCACTAGCAAAGTTTATACACCATTATGGTGATTATTGTTGCTAAATAAACTAGCCGCTGGACTGTTAGCCAAGTTCGAAACTAGTGTAGGTGCTTGCCATTGCTGAGCTAGCTTAGCGAGGCTCAAAACCAATTGGCTTAAGGCAATTAAGATTAGAACTGAAGAATTGGAGTTGTAATACCCTGTAAAAACTGTTAAAACGGGTATGATAGAGGACTGTAGGTATAGTGAATATGAAAAATTAAATAAAATCATAATGTAATAAAGAATAACCTGAGATATGGAAAAACAGATCAAGATTTCTATAAACGAAAGTTCAATTTGATTCATAATTTGAGATTAATAGTTAGTTTGTTATAAAAATAAGTGATAATTGTGAGAAGCAAATATCCAATTTGAACCAGCGACCTTTCGCTTATAAATCAGATGCTAACCCAGGCCAAAGCCAATTAGAAAAACCTTTGTAACTCAGAAGTTTTCTAATTTGCGAGCGACATTTATTCGCCAAACACTATTTCAACTATTTTATTAGATTTGCAAGTATTTTTTAATTTTTTTGCGACACGTTTTGGGTCTGAGCTACCCCACGTTTGGTACGCACACAGACAATGTGCTCACATGTCGTATGCGCAATTTCGAAGCGAAAAAAAAATCAGTTGTGAATTAATTATTTAATTATGGAAGCGAGAGGAGGGGGAGAGGAGAGGAGCTAAGTGAACTGTTGACACGTCCCGATAACAAAGGGAAACTTGTTGATAAAAGCGAAACTGCGACCAAAACACGGAAATGCCGACAAAAAAAGAATACTAAAATAAATAGCAAAATAATCGTATGGAAAACTGGCGCAGGCGCCGGCCAATCCTGGAACGAGAGTGGGAGGGGCGTGGGCGGGGCGTGGCAGGGGCACATTCATTCAATATTGAAAGCGAGCGCGAAGCCAAACAATTCGCGGCTCGACTCGCATCAGTCGCAACTCGAGTCGCGGGCCGCTCGCATGTCCGAGCTCCAGCTCCAAGTGCTCCGCTTCAAAAGTTGCCTATTTGGAATCCAATTCTGGTCATGGGTCTGCTCGAGCTGCTGCGTCGGTTGGGTCGTTCCCCCGTCGACTGCAACATCGAGCTGCAGCGTCGCGTGCCCTGCAAATCGAATCAATTGGACGTTCAGCCCGAGTCTGGGCAGGCTGCGGCGAGGGGCGGGGGCGGGGTCGGGGCCAGGACACAGTCGCAGGTCACGGAGCAATCGCTGCAGGTGTGGCGCGCGCTGCCCGCTGAAATTCGACATGATCCCAGCATGGCCAGCTTTCAAATGGAGAACGAACGCATTTACGGTAAGTCGAGCATGGCCGCATCTGCTTACAGTTACAGGGTATATACATAGATGAGCGCATGCCTAGCCCAAAGAGCTTTGGCTCTGAGAGCATCTTCAAGATGCACTTCTTAAATATGTTGCAATCGGGTGTAACCGACTGCACAATACTCTGTTCGTAGAACCTTCTACTTGTAAAGGAAATTTGTTGACTCTAGCCATAAAACTGTGCAAGACTTAACTTTTACCGCTTTGGGCGTGGCCAAAGCATCGTTAAACGAGCACATAAACCATATTGCAAGTTTCTAGACTCAAGACGAATATGCCTAATCGATGAATCCATTAAATACCTCATTTTGCTAGAGGGAAATGAGTAGAAAAAAAACGGAGCCTATCGAAATCTCACCCTCAATCCAAATCGATACCGAACAAAATCAATATCGATAAAACTCATTATCGAATAAAGTCAAAATCAATAGAAATCTACATCGATCAACTGCTTTTTAAGCGTATCTCTCCCCTTTTTTAATCGAAGTCTGAGCATATCGAAAACTCGCCACGATGCCATAAAATCGATAAAAATCGAAAGCTATAAAGTCGATATTGAATTTAGTCGTTATCGATAAAAGGTAATTTCGATAAAAATCAACATCGATCAACTGTTTTTTAGCGTAGCTCTGATTTCTTGAATCGATGACTGTGCTATCGATAATTTGCTACGTTCTTATCAAATCGAGGAAAATCTATGACGATACAAATCGATAGCTATAAAGTTGATATTGATATAAGTCGTTATCGATTATATCTCATCGTGGCGATTTATCGATAGGCTCAGTCTTCAATTTAACAAAATTTAGAAATAAAAAACGATAAAGTTAGTATTAATAAAAGTCGTTATCGATAAAAAAAGATATCGAAAAAATTTAATTTCGATAAAAATAAAAGTCGTTATCGATAAAAAGATATCGATAAAATTTAATTTCGATAAAAATGTATTTCGATCAACTGCTTTTTGAGCACATCTCGGAGCTAACGAAAGCTCAATATGGCAAATTTAATATGTGAGCTCTTGTTAGGCATACAAAGATCCACAATAGTTTGCTTTTTTAGAAACTTTACTCAGTTACCCCCATAATAAAAATAGTTTCTGGTATAGTCTCGGTCTTTGGTATGTGCACACAATATGCTGTCATATTAATGCACTGAAAAATTCATCAAGACATGACAATAAACGGCCAAGTTATTCGTTAAGACATTTCGCATTGTATGAGACTGCGGCAAGCAAAAGCAGCTGGAGGCGAGAGCGCGTAAATGTGTGTGTGTGTGTAAAGTATGTAGAAAAGAAGAAGAATGTTTGCTGGAAAGTGTATAACGAAGGTTGGTAGCTGGGTGCAGGGTATCTAACAGTCGAACACTTAAGTTTAGAGCACATTTAGCTTAAAAATTATTTCTAAGAACTATTCTAGCTGGGCGCAGGGTATCTTCTAGTCGAACACTCAAGTCTAGAGCACATTAAGCTGACAAATTATTTTTAAGAACTACTCTAACTGGGTGCAGGGTATCTTCTAGTCGGACAATCATGACTATCGCACTTCTAACTGACAAATTATTTCCAAGAAAGATTCTAGCTGGAATTTGGATTTCTACCTGAAATATAATCCTATCTCATGCTTAGCTCTACATCTTAAAAAAGATTGTCAGATTTGTTCAACAAGAAAAAATCAAATATTATTTCAAAGTTATCGATAACTTTTGCCAACTCATCCCAAAACTCGATTATTATTTTTTCTTTTTGTATTTTCTCAACAATAAAAACAAATCTTGCTTGTTATTATTATTTCTTTGCTTGAGCTGAAAAGCAGGCAACACATTTGTCTATCACTTTAATCGCATATTAAACGCTGTCAAATCGATAAATTGACAAGCGCCTGACAAGCGCCTGACACGCAGTTGACACGCAGTTGACACGCAGTTGACCCTCGTCAAGTGGCAAATAAAATGATTTGCTCATGCATTATTCATATATATTTAGGCTCCATGGTCGAGGACAGCGATGCGGAGGAGGCGTACATGGACGCGGACCTGGACGCCGAGGAGGAGGAGGATCCGTCGAGTCACCTCCAGCAGCAGCAGCAGCTGGATGGACGCACCGCCAGCTATGCGGGCTCCGATTATCTGGACATCAGGCTGCGAAACGGCTGCGAGGCGGACAAGAGCACGGACGACGAGGTGACCACCACGCACTCGGATCACGAGCAGCCGCACGCAAATGGACCCGGCAACGCCAAGACTCTGGCTCGGCGCCTGCATCACAAGTCGAAGCGCTCCAAGGAGCAGCTGCAGCGCGACAAGCTCTGGAAGCGCTGCGGCCTGCTCATCTGTTGGCTCTTTGCTGCCGCAGTCCTGATCAGCGTCGGCGAGAAGCAGCTGCTCGAGAAGATTGTCCAGGTGCCGCGGGGCGAGCGGGGCAAATGTAGGTAGAGGAGCTGCTGCTCCAGTTGGCTGCTAAAATCAATCCCAATTCCCTCTCCAGTCTTTCAGCTGCAGCAGAAGCCCACGGGCGACTTTCGGCTGAAGCTCCGCGGCGCCTTCGAGTCGTCGAGGAGTCACTTGCTCGGCCAGGAGCCGAACGCGACGCAGCCGAGTCCAGCTCATTTATTTGTGCAGCCGCAGCTCAGCCGCAATCAGAGCCAGGAGGAGTTCCAGGTAAGTCACGCTCAAAGCTGGGCCAGGATCTGCCTCTAGCTGCCCCATCCTCCTCCCCAGGACATTCTGTCGCCCTGGCAGCTGGATTTGGTGCCCGAGGAGCAGCTGCTCCGTGCGCCCGCCGTGCCACGCAATCACACCTTCCAGCTAACCTCCGAGCTGTTGGAGCTGCTCTCCCGCCCCGCCAGCCGGATGCGTTTGCATATCTTTAGCGATGCCCGGCAGGAGTTGGCCCTGGAGCTCAGCTACAATCCGTTGATTGTGAATAATCGCACGGGCAGCATTCTGGCGGGGATTATCCTGCTGCTCTTTTACGGTCTGCTCGTCTGGGAGCAGCTGGATCGTCCGTTTGCTGCGATGATATGCGCCGTGCTCTCGGTCACCGCGCTGGCCGTCTTTCAGGATCGCCCCAACATGGAGGAGATCAAACAGTGGATGGACATGGAGCTGCTTACGCTCGTTTTTTGCATGATGCTCCTCATCCTCATCCTGACCGAGACGGGCGTCTTTGATTATCTCGCTGTGGTTTGCTTCGAAATATCCGGCGGCAAGATCTGGCCCATGATCTACAGCCTCTGCGGCGTTACCTGCCTGGTGTCCAGTGTCCTGGACAACATGACCACCGTGCTCCTTCTGACGCCCGTCGCCATTCGTTTGTGTGAGGTCATGCAGCTGGATCCCCTGCCCGTCGTCATGGGCATCATTGTCCATGCCAACATCGGCGGCGCTCTCACCCCCATCGGAGATCCCATCAGCATTATTGTCGGCACAAATCACTTTATCGTCGAGAATGTGAGTGAAAACTTATCCCATTTTATGCCTCCGATATAGACCCCGATATATATTCGTCTGTCTGTCCGTCTATCTATCCATCTATCTATTCCCTTTTGTCTACCCTTCAATCTTGGAGAATACACAAGCTAAAGATCGAAAATTATAAATATATATTCACTAGTACCCAACGCAAGTCTAGTTTCTCATTTCATTTCGATATATTCTCTCATTTTCATAATATCGATAAATATCGATTTTGAGACAAGATCTTTTGAGCATAACTCGAGAATTATGGCAGCTATATACACCAAATTTGGTGTGTAAATGCTCGTATAATATATGCAAATAAAAAATAGTTCAATTATTTGATACCTCCCACGATTCATCCAAGAATTGGAAAAAACACATTACTAAAAGATAGAGCATTGGGTCTTGGTATATGCAATCTTTTTAAAGCCATATTTAAGCCCAGAAAATTTCATACAAAACGGAGTTCAAACAACTTAGTAAATCAAGATGGATATCTGATGGATATCCCATCGATATCTTCTCTCACTTTTATAATATCGATAAATATCGATTATGAGACAAGACCTATTGAGCATAACTCGAGAATAATGGTTGCTAAATACATCACATTTGTTATTTAGATTCTCGTATGTTATATACAAAAAAACAATAGTTCACTTTTTTGATAACTCCCACCATTCGTCCAAGAATTGGTAAAAGATAATTCTAAAAGATAAAGCCTTTGGACCTTGGTATATGCACACTTTTGTAAGCCCAGAAAATTTCAGAAAAACAACTTAGTTAATCAAGAATGGATATCTCATGGATGTCTTATCGATATCTTTTCTCATCTTCATAATATCGATAAATATCGATGTTGAGTCAAGGTTTTCTAGGCATAACTCGATAATCATAGGATATATATACACTAAATTTGGTATGTAGATTCTCGTAAGATATATACAAATAAAAAATAATTCATTTCTTTGATACCTCCCACCATTCGTTCAAGAATTGGACACTATTAAAAATAGAGCCTTGGGTCTTGGTATATGCACACTTTTTTGAGCCACATTTAAGCTCAGAAAATTTCACAAAAATCGGACTATAAGCACCGAAGTTAACTCAGAATGCATTAGCCATATATAAAGAGTCTTGCAGTTAATCAAGAATGGATATCTCATGGATAATAAGGGGGTTTAGGAAAGAAGAAGCACAATCTCTGCATAAAGGACTCGGTTTATATTGCTTATAATATATAAAAGAAATTTTTAAGAATTTTTTAAGAATTTCCCTTAGAACTTTCTTATTCATTGCTGCATTCGCATCCATTTAATCCCATAAATTTGACTTTAATCTCTTCATTTATCAAATTCTCCATTCGCAGGGCGTCAATTTCCTGACCTTTGTGGCCCACATGCTGCCCGGCGTGCTGCTGGCCGTGCTGCAGAGCTGCGCTTATTTGCGTCTCTATTATCGCAACATTGACGAGCTGCGTCTGAATGAGCCCAAGGAGCTGGCCGAGCTGCGGCGCGAGATTCGGGTGTGGCAACGGGCACTGAACGCGATCGCCGTCTGCTCGAAGGACGCGCAGCTGGTGCGCGGCACGCTCCACGGCAAGGTGAAGCAGCTGAAGCGGACGCTCAGACGCAAACAACGCGGCGTCGGCTCCATAGAGATCTATGCGAGCACGCTGGATGAGCTCAAGCAGAAGGTAAAACAAAATAGATGTTGACAATAAAAAATATACCAGCAGGCAGTTGGAGTTTTCCCGGAGATTTTCACATGTTTCCCGACTTTCCACCTATTTCCCGCCCTTGGAAGACTTTCAATTTGCACTTCATACTCTGCTTTAGAGGATTGCATTTTCCGTGAAAAAAATGCCATACAACAGTTTATTGCGAATTTTCGCACCTTGACAATAAATCGTATGGCAATCGGTTGAAAATATTACTTTCCACCCAGTTAGGTGAATTTTTCGAAAAGTGTGAATTTACACAAAGATCTTTTGAATTAAGTTTGAAGGCAACCAGGTAAAACCCTTCAAAATAAACCATTAACTGCTTTCCACTAATTTCCCACTCCTGCGGGTGGAATTTGCGCAATTAAGTTTAAAATCAATGGAATTAAAATGTACAAAAAATGGATGCAACTCTTTCCTACTTATTTTCCACTTGTGGAGATGGAATTTTCTCAATTACATTAAAATCCATCGAGTGAAAATTAAAAAAATATGCCAAAAACAGCTTTCCACTTATTTTTCACTTTTAGGAGTGGAATTTTCCCAATCAAGTTAAAGTCAATCGGATAAGAGAATTCAAAATATACAAATACTGTTTTCCATATATTTTCCACCATTATTATCAATCAAGTGAAAATTTAAAAAATATTCATTCACTTATTTTCGACTCTTGCGGATGGAATTTAGCTGTTCAAGTTAGTCAATTGGGTGAATATATGAAAAATATGCAAGTAATGTTTTATCACATATTTTCCGGCCTTGCGGCCGGAATTTTTCCAATTAAGTTAAAATCAATCGTATCTTAAATATGCAAAAAAAACTGTTTTCCACTTCTTTTCCACTTTTGGGGGTGGAATTTAGCCAATCAAGTTAAATTCAATCGGGTTATAATATTAAAAATATACAAAAACTGTTTTCCACTTATTTTACCCTCTTGCGAGTGGATTTTTCTCTACTACATTATTATCAATCGTGTGAACATATAAAAAACATTCATCCACTTATTTTACACTCTTGCGGGTGGAAATGTGCCCATCAGAAAGTTTAATTATATTATATATGGTTAACACAATGGAAAACTCAGCTGCCTAACTTTGTTTGAACAGACCAAAGTACAGAATCATACCATCAATCAGTCAATCAATCAGTCAATCAATCAATCAATCAGTCACTCAATCAGTCCCTCATTTAATATATTGAATAATTACAGTACCCGATCAAGAATAAGAAGCTGCTGCTGCAATCGACTGGCGCCTTGCTCTTTGTGATCGTTTGTTTTCTGGTGCAATCGGTGCCCCATTGGCGAACCCTGCCCCTGGGCTGGGTGGCCCTGCTGGGCGTTATTCTGCTGCTGATTGTGCTCGATCGCGATGATATGGAGCATCTGATACATCGGATCGAGTGGACGACGCTGTTGTTCTTTGGCGCCATGTTCGTGATGATGGAGTGCGTGGAGCGTCTCGGGCTGCTCGTCAGCATAGCCGAGCTGACGGAGCACGTCATTCTGGCCGTGCAGCCGGGCCACAGACTCGCGGTGGCCATTTCGATGATACTGTGGATAACGGCGCTGGCCTCCGCCGTGCTGGACAGCATTCCGGTTGCCGCGATGATGGTCAAGCTGGTCACCTCGCTGGTGGCCAAATCATCTCTCGGCCTGCCCCTGCAGCCGCTCGTCTGGGCTCTGACGCTGGGCGCCTCCCTCGGCGGCAATGGCACCCTCTACGGCGCCTCCGCGAACGTCATCGCGGCTGGCATCGCCGAACAGCACGGCTACAAATTGTCCTTTACGCGTTATTTGAAGACCGTGCTGCCCATGATGCTGGCTCAGATCGCACTCATGACCATCTACCTGCTGCTGGCCCACGTTCTCTTCAGCTGGCATTAAATAAATACAATCTATTCAGGATTTATAACCATCTCAAAACTATAAAGTTTTCGATTTCTTTTTACTATCTTTAAGATATTAACTATTCGATTGCATAAAATCAATTAAATTTAAGTCTTTGCTTGGATTTGTAACCTTTCGATGTCTTATTCGCGTCAACTATTTAGAGAATATTCACAAACCAATGTGTTTCAGTTTGAAAATAAAGTATTTTATTATTAAGCAAATAATAAAAAATAAAAATAATAAAACAAAATTTCTTTAAATTTTGGTTTCCACCCATTTTCCACCTTAGTCGATATCACTTTCACCCAGAGAGGTGGATTTTACGTCATATGTGGACACACTTTAGATCAATCTTAGCAAATTTGGGAGAAATAAAACTTGTTAAGACTTTGGATTTAAAAGCTGTCAGTCTTTCTTTGCCAAGTCTAATTGTTTTCATCAAATTTTGGTTTCCACCCATTTTCCACCTTAGTCGATATCACTTTCACCCAGAGAGGTGGATTTTATGTCATATGTGGACACACTTTAGATAAATCTTAGCAAATGTGGGAGAAATAATATTTAAGTCATATCCAACCCCTTTCGCCCATTTTTCATATCTCCCACAGTTTGGGCTGTGCGCCATTCATCAATCAGCACATCAATCAATCAGGTCAATCAGGTGTAATAATATTTCTAACAAGTGGTCGTAGGTCAATTTGGAAATTAACTAAGAGTTAAGTCAAATGATAATTACTCATTTGAGGCATCCATTTGTTGGCAGTTGCTACGAAAAACAGCAAAATGTAGAAAATACTTAGCTTGAAACTTGAATTTGGGAATTATAACGAAAAAATGTCAATCTAAATAATTATTTTATGCACAGTTAAAACCTGTTAGGAATTACAACGAAAAAAGTAAAGCCGAGACAAGACTTTGATGAAATTTTAAAAAGCCTCTCGATTTCTAGTCCTTATTCTTATTACTTATTATTTCTCGATATAATTATTTGACATTTTTCGACCGACCTGAAAATTATTATTTTTTTTTTATACAAAGCTGAAACTTATTGAGAACTACAACGAAAAAACGGCAAAGCTGAGACAACAATTTAAATATAATATTTTAAAAAGCCTTCGACTCGTTAGCTATCAAATAATAAAAGTTTATTAGCCTAAACTAGTTGGGAATTAGAACGCAAAACGGCAAACAGTTAAAAAATTAAACTTGTTGGGAATTTCAACGAAGAGAAGCAAAGCTGAGGCAAGAATTAATGCATATTTTAAAAGCCTGTGATTTATATTCCTTTTTCTGTCTCCTTATAATTCCTCGACATAGTTTGTAAACATATTTTGACCGAGCTAAAGCTAAAACCTGTTGGGAATTAGAACGAAGCAACGGCAAAGCTGCGACAACAATTAAAATATAATCATTTAACAGCCTTCGTCTTGATTATTACGCAGCACTTGCATAAGACTGTCAAGCTGTTCGCCATGTGCTTGAACTTGTTGGCAATTTGTTAGGTCTGGGAAATGGGAAATTGGAAATGGGAAAACGAATCAATTCGGCTGTCAAGTGAAAGCACAAATAGCGCCCCAGAGCAGAGAGATTAACATGGCAGGTGCCAAGAGAATTGCCACAGCGGGAAAACAAACTGGCAAAATGAAAGAACGCAAAGAAAAGCTTGTTTCGCTTTGTCTGCACTTGTTCCGCCGTTTCCACGCTTTCCACGCACAACATTTTCCCAAAAAAAAAAAAACAAAAATGTCACATTCAGGCTTTGCACTCGAAATCAATTTTTTCAGTGGACGCAAAACAGAGCTCGGCCGCGGTTTAATGCCAGCCAAAAGCGCCAAATGAATTGTAATTAATTTTTACTCTGGCAAAGAAAATTCGGAAAATTACAAAAAAAAAAAGTGTGGAAAATGCCAGACAAACAAAGCGCGGCAAATGCTGCACAGTGAGAATTTCGCGAATCAAAGATAAATAAAAAGTGAAAATGTCCAGCCCGACCTACGCCTACTCGAGGCCCACATTTATGATAACCGACCACTCGCATGATCCCTACCATCTGGAGGAGATGGCGGCGGCGGCCAACCAGGACGAGGAGGAGGAGGCGGATCGCAACTCCAAGCTGCGGGAGCTGACGCGTTGGCTGCATTTTCATGCCCGGCATCGTCGCAGTCGGTAAGTTTTGATTAAATTACGTATACGCCCCGTGCCTGCGCTCGCTTTCATTTGTCTGCCGGGCAAAGTTTTTCAATTAAATATAGGCCAAGCATTTAATTGGCCCTAATGGTATTGCCCCCGTCCTCCCAAAAAACTGTTGATTCGGCATCAGGACCTTTTTTTGGCCATTCAATTTCTTTACTTGTTTTTATCTTCTTGGAAATTATTTTCTACTCTAACAAAATTCAAGGCAAACCTTCTGTGTTAATTTATTATTATTCATATTATCAATCGCAAAGAAAAAGATCAAAAATAATAAATCAAAATAAATAAGAATAATAATAAAAAATAGGAAGTTGAGGGATCCAGCGCCCGTAGTAAAATTTAGAACATTTTTATTGTTCTTGGTAAATATTTTCTACTGCAACAATATTTAAGATAATATTTCTGTGTTCATTTATTATTAGTAATATTATCCAGAAGAAAATAAATCAAAATAAATAGGAAAAATCCTAATAATAAGAAATAGAAAGTTCAGGATCGAGCTTCTGTTAATTTAGAAAAAATTTCTAATTGAAATTATAAAATATGTCCTATTTCTTTATAAGCCCAAACAGAAAGCTGACTGCTGCCGGGCAATTTCTATAATATTATTAAATATTAAAATACAAATTAAAATTAAAACGAATTTTCAACTAATTGACGAGCAAAAAGTAGCAGCCCAATTGATATTAATTTTATGGGATTTTAAGCACTTTTTCCATAATTTCGCCGAAAACATATTTTGGCGAATGGTTTTTTTTTTTAGCTGGAAGTACTTTTGGAATTGCGAAACGTGCCTAGCATCAAAAGGCGTTGAATTATTGAAGCTGAGATTTGTATTTAGTAGGGCCTCGCCCGACGACACATGTATCGCGAAATCGTGCGCTTTCTGGCTGGCAACAATTAACGGCGCTATAAATAATGCTCGTATTCATAAATATGGGCGGGCAGGCAAATTAAATGCCAGCTCGAGAGCCATTTAAATGCCAATTTAGGCATTAGAGTGCGTTAGAGCTTTGCAGCCAGAGTCCGATCTAAATTAAAAGTTCCGCTTAGTTCAGCAACTGAACCGCAAAACTAACAATTCAATCTAATTGAATAATATAGCTACGCAGTATTTTATCTGGATCTTGAGGAAGAGACGCAATATTCTACCTTGAAACTTATATTATGACATTAGGAAATATTTCCTGTTTTTTTTTTAGTTGAGTCGAAACACGCAAATACGAAATATACTAAGAAAATACCAGCTGAAATACTAACAAAAATACTAATGGAACTACTAACGAAAGTACTAACTAAAATACTAAGAAAAAAACAAGTAAAAATATTAACGAAAGGACCAACTAAAATACTGAGAAAAATACTAGCTAAAATACTAACAAAAATACTAATGAAAGTACTAACTAAAATACAATTATAATTCCAAAAATTTTGAAGATATCTTCAACCATTTTACTTACCATTTTCCTGTCGCATGATCTGAAACTTTAAACTTTGCGTTTACAAGCTTGGAGCCCCAATTTCCGCGCAGTAGGGTGAATTTTTCAGAAATGTGTGAAACCAGTCTCCAATGAGTTTTGGCTAAGAATCGAAAAAAAAAACAACAAATTTTAAGTCAAAAGTTGTACAACAACTATTTCAGTAGTTATTAAGAACTAACAAAAATAATAACTAAAATACTAAGAATAATACTAGCAAAAATAATAACTAAAGTGCTTTCCATTTTCCGGACGTATGATATATACAATTAAACTTTGCCCTTGCAAGCCCCATTTTTCACAATCTATCGAAAGTGCAAAAATGCTTAAATCCCCATTTTCCACACAGATGGGGTGAATTTTTCGAAAAGGGTGAAACAAGTCTCTGATAAGTATAGGCTAACAATCAAAGGAAATATATCATTCAACTGTAAACTAAAGTACTATACTAAAATACTAACTAAAATACTAACTTAAATACCAACTAACATACCTACTATAATACTTGTACTACTCCATATTTTTCAGAACATTTCATACAAAATTTTAACCCATTTTCCGGTTGTAAGATGAGGAGCACAAAAGAAACTTTGCTCCTACAAACTTTAAGACCAATTTTCCACAATTTATCGAAGAGTGAAAATACGAACCCAATAAATATTGGCTAAGAATCCAATGAAAATCACAGAATTGTTATTTAGCTGCTTTCCACAAATTTTTCACTTTTTGAAGATGAAATTTTCCAGCACTGCATCTTACTTTCTTAATAGTATCGCAAAAGGAAAATTATGTGAAAAATGTGCGAAAATGTAACTTTCTAGCTCTTATAGTTTAAACTTTGCGATAATTATCAATCAGTCAGTCAGCCAGTCAGTCAGTCAGTCAATCAGCCAGTCAGTCAGTCAATCAGCTAGTCAATCAATCAGTCAGTCAGTCAATCAATCAGTCAATCAATCAGTCAATCGGGTTAAACAGCTGTCAGGCACTCATGACTGTCAATGGCAAGAAAAAACCTTGACTAAGGCGCGCTTCACAAATTCTGTTACAACAAAGTTTATTGATTGTGATAAAATTAATATTTTCTCATAAATAATAAATGAAGTATTGCTTCTTCCTTTTGAGGCATTTTGAATGTCATTACTTTTAATCGAGGGCGAGCAGGGTTTTTTATGCCCAGTGAAAATGGGAGGAAGAGGAAAGCAGTATAATGGTCTAAGGTTACAGGCAGAAGGAGGATTCTCTGACTATAAAGAATATATATTATCCTAGACAGCACTAAGAGCCTAGGAGAGACTGTTGTTATCAATCTTAGAGACCAGAAGATCTTTAAGACTGGAATATTTGAACCTATCCCTTCCCTCCTAAAATTTTCGATAGCTCTAGCGTTTCCCTGAAATCGATTAAAATCGATATCGATATTCTGTTCTTTTGAGCATATCTCGAGGATTATAGGAGTTCGAGACACCAAAATTGGTATGTAGACTCTCGTGTGGCATATACAGCTCCAGCATATTTCACTTTTATGATACCTTAGCCGGTTTCCCAATATCGATATATCGATATCGATAGTCTGTTCTTTTGAACATATCTCGGAAATTATAAGAGTTCGAGACACCAAAGTTGGTATGCAGACTCTCCTATAGCAAACACATCTCCAACGTATTTCATTTTTTGAAAGCCTTCCCCCGTTTCCCTATAAAGTAGAAAAAAAAGAACTTGTGTGGCGATTGTCTTGGGCTTTGGTATGTATTTGTATTTGGAGCCCATAATTACGCCCTGAAAATTTCATAAAAATCGCTCCGTAAATACTGAAGTTAACAAAGAACGCATTTCTGAAAAAAAGTGCGGAGCTCTTAGAAGAAGAAGCAGAGCTGCTAAACAAAGCGCTCTGCTGGCTTATGTATGTGTATTTTTGTGCGTGTATGTATGGGAGAAGTCATTCCCTAGGATATCTCTAAGTCGAGCTCTCCTAAAAAATAGACCTCTTGATAGATTTTTCCTTCCTATTGTTAGCCTTGGCATTGACATATCTGGGACAGTTTGGGCGCTGCTATCAATGTCACAGCACACGGGCCGGCATCAAAGTTGTTTGGCCTGAAGCACACACACACACACACACACACACACACACACACACACACACACACACACACACGCACACGCACAGAGGAAAGCAATTACCACGTGATCAATTTTTAATGGAACCAAACAACAAAAGAAACAAAACAAGTCCAAGGCAATGGCATGATATGTTTTTGAACAGGTGACATTGCGCCCGGTCTGGCGGAGGGAGGCGTATCTATGTGTGGGCGTGTCCATCGCTTAACTAGCCACAGTACGTGTGTGTGTGTGTGTGTGTGTGTGTGTGCGGTTTTGTGTGTAGTTTGCGGAAACATTGTCAACGCCGGTTGCGCCCTCCAAATGCGTACATGTGGGTTTTCCGCCAAGAATTTTCTGCCAAAGCGACATTTAACAATTGTTGCCAGGCTGACGTGAGGTGTGAAAGCTTAGGCTATGGCACAGGTGGAATGACATATGTGTGTGTGTGTGTGTGTGTATAGTTCAAATACATACATCAAAGTAAGCGCCTGTGCTTCTTCTTGAGCTCAAGTTGTAGGAAATGTAGTCTTGATGAACTACGTGGTTTGTTCTGGGATCTATGTGAATTTTGTGGGGCATAAGTAGGGCATCTAAATTTGTATACACACCAAAGCGCAAGTTAAGTGCAATTTTGGGGGGAACGGAGGGAGGTAACCATAAAGTGAAATATTTCCAAGCTGTGTAAACTATTCAAGCAGCTAAATACCAAGTTTGGTAGAAATAGCTCTTATAATCTACGAGTTATGCTTAAAAAACCAACTCTCATTATCGATATTTATCGATATTTGGAAAATATGAGATGCTTTCGATAAAATATGATAGACTTGTCCTACGCTTACGTCCGGAGAGAATCAATTTTAAACTTTAAATCTCTAGTTTTTACAATTTCCGTTACTAATTGGAAGCCAGTCAGAAAATTTTTATTATAATATAAATTTCAGAAAATTATAAAATGTATATTCGAGATATGCTTAAAAACCAAATCTCAATATCGATATTTATCGATATATTGAAAATAGAAGGCGCTATCGATACAAATTAAAAAAATTATGCTACCTTTGGTCCGGAGAACATGTATTTTAAATTTCAAGTCTCTAGTTCTTACAATTTCCGATAATAATTGGAAGCCAGTCTGGAAATTTTTAATATAAACAAACTTCAGAAAATTATAAAATGTATATTCGAGATATGCATAATAAAACAAATCTAATTATCGATATTTATCGATATTTTGAAAATAGTAGAAGCTATCGATAAAATATGAAAAAATTATGCTACAGATAAAGTATATTTTAAACATCAAATCTCTAGTTCTTACAGCTTGCGAGATTAATTTGAAGACAGTCGGGATATTCTTACCTTAAATAAATTTCAGAATAATAAAATGTACATGTAAGATATGCATAATAAACCATATCTCATTATCGATATTTATCGATATATTGAAAAGAAGAGATGCTTTCGAAAAAATATGAAAAATGTATGCAACGTTTAGTCATATATATTTTAAACTTCAAGTCTCTAGTTCTTACAATTTCCGATATTAATTGGAGGTCAGTCAGCACTTTTTTACCATAAATTAAATTAAGAAAATTATAAAATTTATATTCAATAAAATTTTAATTACACTACAAACTAATTAATTTGACGAACAGCTTAAGTCTTATTGTCCCCCGAGTATTTGGCTGCCCTTAAAGGTTCGACCTGTTGCATTTTCCAGCACATTCGATGGGAAAACCCAGCGAATGCAAATATCTACAAATGAATGAAGGCGGCTGCACCCAGCAAACATATCACATGACACCTCAAAGCACACACACACACACGCACACATAGTCGCAGTCACGGTGACAGTCACCGTTTTGCAGTCACTTCACCTAATGCGCCTCTCGGTTTCATTATTGGCCCTGGCCGGGGCTAAAATTGCAAAATAAAGGAGCGTAAATTCCACTTGAAAGCCGCTTAAGTGCCAAGCAGCGCGTGGCTCGAGAAACGTAGAAAACCACACAACATACGAGGGCAGTAGAGAATGCTCGACTTGGCGATACCCTAGAAAAAATAAACCTCATGGTAGAATACAAAGCGCCCGAAATGGTATGATATCTTTTGCTCGAAAGAGTATTTAGAGAGCGAAAGTAGTTGAAGAACTGGAAATTTGTAAACTTTACTAAATGAATTTTAGAAACTTCCTCAAACTTCAAAAGCTTATTGCATATGTTCTTTTGTTCTTATTTTATCCAATTTAAGAAAAAACACGGTCAAACTTGTTTTTGACCAGTAAAAAATATTTATGGATTTTAAATTTAAAATGGAACAAAAAGTTCCAAAAGTAAATGCTGAAAATTTCAAAAACAAACGAAAAAATACTTCAAAAAAATTATACAAAATTTCCATTTACAGAAAATTTATAATATTTTAAAGGAAAATCTATTTGGAGCACACAAAATATAAATTAATTAAAATTTGACCAGGTTGGAGGTAAAAAAAAAAAACACAAGTTTCAAAAAGAACAACAAAAAATCTTAAATAAAAAATTTGGAAAAATTTTCATTGTTGGAAATGAATATAAAATTAAATGAAATTATACTTGGAGTCAAAAATAAAATATTCCCAATAAATACATTTATTTAAATCTGCCCTAAAGATAATACAAATTAAAAAAAAATGGAATGTTTTATTTTCTGAAATGCATATAATGTTAAAAGAAAATCTATTTCAAGCACACTAAAATTATTCCCTACAGAAATTCATTTACATCTGACCAGGTTGAAGGAAGGTCAAAGGTTGCAGAAGACACAACTAGTTAGTATTATTTTTATTTACAGGGTATCGACAGCTCAACAATGTGCAGCTATCGCAGTTATGATAATACGCATACGCCGGGGATACCAGGAATAGCTTGGTACTCAAGTGCTGCCCCTCCCCTTCCTTCCGCACCTCAGCTCCGATTATATCCCAGATAAAGTATATACGCCCGTGTCTATAGCTATGTTCACTTCATTGTCAACGACTTTTTGCGCATTTTGCGGGCGTTTGTAGTTTGTTTATTCAATTGAATTGAGTTGAAAATGCGAAGAAATCGAGAGAATTGAGACACACGCACACGCACACACTCGCACACACACACACGCACACACACACACAGACACATCAAAAGTCACCCACGCACACACATGTAAATTTGTACAAATTTATCTTTTGTCTGGCGCGAATTAGAACATTTGAGATTTAAGGCTTTTGTGCGTTTTGTGCGTTTTGTTAGTCTATAAATAAAATACGAGTATATTTTGCTGTCAATTTGACAACATTTTGCGAATTTTCCATGGCCCCTCCCCTCCCCCCTCCATTGATTAGAGATGAGCGCGTGCGGCACGACACGACACGACAAATTTCTAGGCTCAAAGTTCAAATCCACGACTCGCTTTTTGCATTTTTTAGCATTTTGTTTTGAGCAAAATCCCCTTTTAACCTCGTGAAGATCGTTTCAAATGTATTCGTTAATTAGACTTGGTTTATGGCTAAAAAAAAAAAAAAAGAAGAGAATTTGCATTAATGCAAAAGCCGTTCTGCAGCTTTGTATAATATTGAGCTTATAATTAGCTGTTTACCAAAATGGAAAGACAATAAAAAAGACAATAAAGAAAATAAACAAATTTCAACAAAAAAATATTAGACAGACCGAATTCTCTATGGATTAATCAGAAGAAAAGAAAGCACGAGATGCGGCCAAAAATAAATGTAGAAAAAATAGAGAATAGAAAAAATATGTCATAAAATTGTATTTTTTGCGAAATTGCTTTGTCAATTGATAAAGCAATAAAGTTTTATCTACGAATCAAAATGCTTAAAGCTCGCAAAGAAGTCGCGGGCGAGTAATTTAAGGCCGCAAATATGAATAAACATGTGAATAGTATTCATGAATGCTCATTAGTCACGGCTCAATAGCCAAAGCTGTGGCCATTATCTGGCCAAATACTACATATATATGTATATATATCCAAGAGTCCTCCATGGCGTTCAAGTTCAAGTCACAGAGAAAGAGAGGAAGAGAGGGAGAGAGAGAGCGAGAGAGAGAGAGAGTGGGAGAGCTGGAAAGCGCAGAGAGCCGCGGCAAAGCACATTCAACAGCTTGATTTGAAAGTTGAATCGAGCCGGTTGAAAGCTCTCAACATGTTCCATTCAATCGCTTTCAATTGCGACTGTCAATCGACGGGCGGTTGGGGGCGTGGCGGGTGCGGGGGGGCGATACAAAAAAAAAACCAGCTGCGTTGCCGGAGCGCACACATGACGCGGACTCGGACTCGGACTCGGACTCGGGCAAGAACGGAGCCGAGCATCCGAGATTTATTCAGCTGCCAACTTTCGGTTGAAACGGACGTGCGGCTCTTGTTGTGCGGCTCTTGTTGTGCGTGTGTGTTGCGTGTGTGTTGTGTGTGTGTTGTGTGTGTCGTTTGTGCTGTGCGGCTGCGTCGGTCTTTGCGCGACAAAAGAAACCCAACACCAAATTAATAAAAACAATAACAAACACGCACCAAAAACATTTCAATTCTAAATTGAATATAATAAATAAATTAAATTAATATAATATAATTTAATTTAAACAATAACAAACACGCACTTAAACATTTCAATTTTAAATTGAAAAAAATATATAATTATTAAATAAATTAAATTAAATTTATTTTGTATATTTAAAAAAGCGAGCGTTGGTTTTTACGAAAGGTATCTTATTACTGGCCTCAAAATATTGCATATACCCCGCATAAACATTTAAAGGGTATGCATCGCAGCTGCAGACAATTGTCACACTCGATTTACATAGACCTCTCTCTCCGGCAGATAAGATTTAAATATTTATATGCCAACATATATGTAACTTTTAACACATATATTTGTTTAATTTAACCGCTTTCAGAACTTTGTTTAACTTTTATTTAACACATTCGTATATGTTAACATTTCTGGTACACGTTTACCTTTGCCTTTTAATTCCATAGCAATCAATTAATTAGCACAAAAGTTATTTAAATGTTGTGCGTGTTGTTTGAACAGCTGAGAGCGAAAGTGCGTAGCTGTGATTAATTCACATCTAAAGCTTAAAATTCCCAACGAGTTATAACTTGTCACGAAATATTTAATGCAGAGCAGAAGACATCTTTGATGTCAAAAACATTTACTCAAATCTTCTTAAAATCGAAAGCTTAAAATACCCCATATGTTTTACCTTCAACGAGCGTTTTATAATTCCCAACTGGTTATGGTTCAGTGATTGTAATCCGTAATAGAGAAAGATATCTTCGATCCTAAGTCATAAACACATACTTTTATGATCAGGTGTATATAATTCACATCTATAGATACAAATTCACGACTTGTTCTACCCTTACATAGAGTTTAATTACATTGTCAGCATTCTTAGTTTAAAATTCTCAACTGGTTATATCTCAGATCTCTTAACATAAAATACGTAATTGGTATTCAGTCTTATGATCTTGTCAACACTTAGCTTAAAATTTTCTTAGAAAAAGACACCTTGGATTACACAAGCATTTGTATACATCTTCTTGACGAGGTTTGAATAATTTACACCTAAAGCTAAAAATTCCCAACTTGTTTAAGGGAAGGGTTTTATAAGTATCTCAGAACTCTAAGCTAATAATTTCCAGGAGTTTTATATAATATATAATTCGCATCTTATTATGCCCTTGCAGGCAGTTTTTTATAATTTTGTCAGCTTATATATTCTTGATCCGCGTCGAAAGAAGAGTTATTCTAGCTGTGTGCCCCTGTCTGTTCCTCTGCTGCAAGCGTCTAGCTCAAAGATTTCACGTCAAATTTGAAATGTACTTTTTTCTAGGCGCAAATTTATTGAGGCATTACTCAAATTCGATAAGCCGCGATTTCCAACGACAGTTTTTTAAACCTGCCTCTGAGCTAAAGACGATAAATTTTGCACGAACAATTTAGTAGACAGCGCTTTTTTTTTTTTGAGAAAGTTCCCTTACTCGGCTCGCCTGTATTAATCATGTATTCGATTGAGAAAACACACCTTTGATATTAAAAGAAATATTAGCTGTGTGTAAATAGTTGATGCAGACCACGCAAATAAACAATATATATGAAAGCCGACACGCAGAACCATTAAGAAATGACAACTGAAGACATCAAAATGACAATTTTTTATGACTTGCTCGAAAGTAGGCAACACAAAAGCTGACAGCCAGACACAAGCACACACACACACACACACAGACTCACACACACACACACTTAAACTATAACAACACATGCTATTTCAATAAAGCTTCCACAAGTTTTTCGGGTTAGGGTATTAAATAGACGACAAGTTTGGGATATTAAAACATATTAGGCGTAAATTCTAAACAAATATTTGATGTGGGCTACGCTTGGGGGAAAGCTTGAAAATGAAAGATACTTGATCTGTATATATATATATATAGTATGCATAGAAGCTACATTTCAAGTTTGACGACTCTAGCTCTTAAAACCCAAGAGATTTGCTTAAGAAACAGAATTTCGATATCGATTTTTGTCGATCGCTTGGAAACGAGATAAGTTATCGAATATCGGAAGCGAGGGCACTAGGAGGACCTACAACTAAAATTTCAAGTCTCTAGCTCTTATAGGTTCTGAGATCCTTGCGTTTATATATACGGACGGACGGACGGAGGGACAGGCAGATGGACATGGTTAGATCGACTCGGATGTTGAGGTTTATTGAGATCATATATACTTTATGGGGTCGGCGATGTCTTCTTCTATGCGTTACACACTTCATTACAAAATTATAATATCCTTTACAAGGGTATAATACATTAGAAATACCTTAACGGATTTGCTAGAGCTTAGACTATTTTTCTAAGTGTAGCATAGACATTAGTAGACATATGTATATGCATATACCCTACAATAAGAGATACAATAGAAATGATAACATTTTTATCAAGAATCAAGAATAGAATATATAATTTTATAAAAAAGAATAATATGTGTTAATGTGTTGGACCTTGACTTCCTCAATATCTTCTTACTTGTGTGAATTATTTAAGCTCTTTTTACTTCACTTGAGCAATAAAACATATATTAATAAAATTCGTTTTTGCTCACTTGAACAATAAAACATAAATTAATAAAATTCCGCATTCACGTATTTCGACGTAAAGTCGCGCCTTCAGCAGTCAGTAAATATTTCTTCTTTGATAGCAAAGTAAGCAGCTTTTATCGTCGTCATAATTTCTACATCTATATTGCGATTTGCCTAGTTTTGTTTTTATAATTGTTAATTTAAAAGCCGCTTGGCAAGCGATATTTATCACACAGACAAGGGCAATAGAACGTCTGTAATGTATAAAAAAAGAGATGATTGCATTTTTAAATGACATGACAATGGGAAAAGAAACGACACCTCAACTTGTCAAGAAAAGCAATTTCGAAGTAAACAACCTGCAAAAAACTGAAGCCCAGACACAAATCTAAATTATACTGCAATCCGAGACTCATAGGGGAAAAAACCAACTCAGATCAGTCGCAGCATCGACAGCATGCGGCACAGATAAATATACGAGCGGGTATTGCCCGGCCTTGCCCGAGGAAGAAGAAAAAAAAACTTTCATTTTTTAAATTTTTAATTACATTTTTAATCAAAGAACGATGAACTTTGCGAAACCGCATCAAATTCTCACAAAGATCTTTGATAATGAATTTGAAACCGAAAATAAACAAAAAAGTTGCAAAATTTCCACCCAATTTTCACAGTTGCGCGTGGAATTGCCAAAATCGATGAAAAACGTATTTATTATGTTTTGAAAATAAGTTGGAATCAAATCGGACAAAACTTAAACTGCAAAAACTTTGAGACACATCTCAAATGATTTTTCGTAAAGATCTTCGGAAATGAATTTCAACGCGAAACTTCAGTCACCAAATCTTTGAACCCCTTTTAATACAAGGCGGAATGGATTTGAAAATGTGTGTAATAACCCTTATATAATTTTGAGGAAAGATTTTTGAAAATGAGTTTGGGGCCGATCGGATGGCAAACGAAAGAGTTTCATACAAACATTTTTCGCGGTTTTTCCATACATGCGGGTGGAAATTACCGAAACCCCGTCTTAGAGTAGACCTTGATCACATTGATAGCCAGTCAGTCAGTCAGTCAATCAGTCAATCTGTCTGTTAGTCAGTCAGTCAATCTATCTTTCAGTCAATCAGCCAGTCAGTCAATCAGTCAATCAGTCAATCGATCAGTCAATCAGTCAATCAGTCAGTCATTCAATCAGTCAGTCAGAACAAACAGTCTTTTATATAGAGATATTTTGTTTTAAAAGCTTCTCTCCCACTTAAAATGCCAAAGCTAGGGTATCCTTTAGTCAGTTATGCTGCCTCATACAACAACAACAACTTGTTGTGGCTGTTAATGTGTCTGAATACGTGCTCGTGTGTGTGCGAGTGTGCGTGTGTGTGTTGTTTCTTATTGGACTTGCTGACAAAACACACGCTTTCATTTCATTTTCATTTCGTTTTCATTTCATGTCTCTAACTTTTTACCAAAAAGAAAACTTTTCCTTCCCCCGCTGCTGTTTTTATTTTTACACGTTTTTGCTTACATTTCGAACTTCATAAATTTTTAACTGATTGCCAAAGGCGCAAACAGGCCACGAGTTTCGCTTTATTCCCTTTAGATGCCCTCGCAGAGGGTCATTTAAATTTAGACACGAATCTGCGACAACCTTAAAGTATATATATTCGGGATCAGTATGACACGATTTGTCTATATGTTTATTTATGTAAATCAGTTTCTTAGTTTTAAAGCTGTTATCATTATCCTAACGGATCGGATCACTATACTCTATAGCTGGAACATTCGCTCGAGAACTGAGAACTCATATCTTCTTTTTCAAAATATCTTAACTCAATTTGACAACTTTTATATGATTATTTACTGCTAAAAGAAAGCCAAACATCTTTTCGAAATCGAGCCTCCAAATATTATCCCATATTTAGGAAGAATAGGCAAAGAAATATATTCTTGGATAGAAAATTATTTAAGAAAAATCGGTCGAGAAAAAGATTCATTTATAGAAAACTTTCTCCCTTTTCAAAATATCCCCAAACAAACTTGGCAATTACTTGCTCTATTTAATTATTTTTAATTATTAATTAGTATTAGCTCCATAAATAATTACTATTATATTCAACTATATCATTTATTTCCCATACACTATATGCCTCTCTATAGGGTATTTAATCTTCTTCAAAAGTTCTTATTTTTTTTTTGTGGTTTACATTTTGTCAAATTTGTTGGGTAAATGTCAAAAGTTTTAGCAAATCGCAAAGTCATTAAAGTTGTTACATAATTAAAATAAAAGGAATTCGGGGAATGTCAATTTGCATAGGATTCACACACACACGCACACACACACACACACACACACACACACACATGAGAGCTGGCATTATATTTAGATATTTATGCGGGCTAGCTGGGTCATTGGGTCATTCGCTTGCCTGCGCCGGGTCCCTATTTAATGTCGCTATCAGAGCCCGGCCAGGCGCGTGCCATAATCCCAGGTGTAAGCGGGTGTGTGTGTGTGTGCGAGTGTGTGCGAGTGTGTGTGTGTGCGAGTGTGTGTGCGGTCAGTAATTTTGCATAATTGGAAAGCAAACACTCGGGAAATTACAAACACCAACAAAAAAAAAATTAATAGGTTAGATTTTCTGACTGGGAGATATCCTAGTTTAAATCTATACATGTATACAAAAAAAAAATACACACACGCCGTGCTGCTTCTTCCGTTAGTTCCAGTACATATGAGAAATGTGTTCCCGATTAACTCCGGTTTTATTCGACAGATCTTTACAAAATTTGGATAACTTAAATATGAACTACAAAAGTTTGTATATCCCAAAGCGCAAGGCTCTGCCTTTTATAGTTCTCGAGATCAAAGCGTTTAAACAGATGGACCAACGGGCATGAATAGATCGCAAGTTCGAAAATTCCTTCTTCTGCCTCTTACTTACATTTCCCCAAAACCAATATACCCTCTTCGGCCATTTTTAAAAGTGTAAAGTACACACATTTTTAATTACTTATGTTTCGCACGATTAGTTCATCCAGGCTTGCTGCTAATTACTCGACTTATCGATTAATCGATTTGTCAGCGATTGCACGATTGCATTTCGAGTAGTTTGGCAAACAACATAATCAAATGGAAATTAATGCGCATTAGACAAATTGAGTACCAAACAGTGCCAAACTGATGCGATACGTGACCAAAAAAAAAAAGGACCTAATACAATTTGATATCGCACGCTCGTAACACTAGTCAACAGGGTTTTGAGTTGCACGAAATTAGGCACCAGGGAAATCTAAAAAAAAATAATAAACTCATTTCTGAAGCGCTTGCATATATTTTTATATAAATATGTATTAAAATTTAGTTGTTTTTTTATTATATTTCATAAAATTTTCAAAATAATTCCTATGCAGAAATTTAATAGTTCTCACATTCTCCAATTGCAAAAAGGCAAATTACAATTTCCATAATTGTAAATTAAAAGTAGGTCGAATTAAATCACTAAATTTGAATCAATATACAAATTTTCACGCATTTTCCACCCTTTCGAGCGAAATTGACAAAATTTAATAATAAATAAAACATTATTTTAATGTTCCACATTTATTATTTATTTATGTGTTTCTTTCAATTTTCAAATTTTCAATTTACAAATTTTCACGCATATTCCACCCTTTCGAGCGAAATTTATCATATCATAAAATTTACCGAAATAAATTCAGTTTCCATGTTCCACATTTGTTCACATAATTGTTTATTTATTGCTTCCTTTTTACACAACCCTTCAAGACGACGAGTTCTCTATCTAATTGAAATTCAAAGCCTGTGCTCATGACCCAAATTTGTTGGCTAGTGTAATAGAGCACAAGTGGGTGGCGGCTTTAATAAAAACTTTCTGCTCAACCGAAACGTGCTGACAGCAAGAAAGCAGCCTCGAAATATGTTGTGTGTGCTGGGTGTCTCTGATGTGCCCGCTGATTTGAAGATTGAAGCAAAAGTAGGCACAAGGCGCAAATGAATATTGATTCATTGATTTCTAATCAATTCAGCAGCACGGGTGGTCCCATCACAAGGAACTAGCCCGCTGCGCCGTCAGCTCGACTCCAACTCCGAACCCTTCTAATTGCTGTTGACTATTTTGTTAATTTGGCAGCCAACTATTAATCCAGGGCTTATAATTATACCCCGAGTCCTTTGGGTAAAAGGGGTATATTGGTTTGGTGGAAGTGTGTTTAACAAAAAGGAAGAGAGCATATTCTGGAGAATTAACTGAGAAGAGCTATCTCCTAGTTTAACAATTTATTTCTATATTTCCTCACATTTTCATAAAACCGATAAATATCGATTTTGGGACAAGCTTCTTTTAGCATTCCCTCCCCTAAGCCCTCCAAAAATGCAAGAAGCTAAAAACAACACAAATTTAAAGGTAGCTCCAAAAATTTCATACTGATCGGACTCTAAGCACCGAAGATATGTGCATTTATCAAAGCGTGTAACTCCGCTCGCTTGGCTTAGGGTATCTGCCGGTCGAGCACGCCCGACTCCCACTCGGTTTGGTGTCGATTCGTGTAACTGGTTTTGTGCGTGCCACATGATGAACTTCAAGTGTCTGGCAGCTGAATATTTGAGTGGGCAACATTTCATTCAGTTGAGCAGCCGCAAAGTGGACGCCAGTGCAGGCAACGTGACGTATGCGTAATGCGAGTGACATTTGAAGTGACGCACAAGGCGGCAACGAACGTGCACAACATTTCTTGAGAAATATACAAAAATAAAAATAAATAAAGAAGAAATATATTTGAAAAAAAAGGTTAACCTCCAGCAAGATGTACAAGAGAAAGGCCTAGAACGAGGCGGCAATTCAATTTGCAAAAATAAGAAGCAAAAAATAGAAACTGCGAGCCAAAAATAAATGTGATTTGCGATAATAATTAATTAATAACAATAACAGCAACAATAAATGCAAACAATATTTGTGATTTTAGTTAATTAAAGCCGAGGCGCAAATTAAATCCAATTCAGCAGACAACAAAAACTCACTCAGCTAATTCAATTAAAGCCAACAAAATTGCGACAGCGCCAAAGACAACTACAAAAACAACAAAAAGTTCGAACTTGGTCTGAGCGTCTGAGGAACGGCGTCAGCGTGGGTCACAGCCAGAGATCCATTCGAGCCAACTCCAGGCGGAGCAGCAGCGCCTCTGGCCACAAAAGGCAGAGCTACGTTTGGCCCTTCAGGATGCGAATGAAGGTCGGCAAATTCTGTTTGCAGCGCCAGGCGTCGGGCCAGAGCGAAAAGTTTCCCCAGCCCAGGTGAGTTTACGCCCACAAAAGCGACAGCCACAAACCAACTCAAACTTTTTTCTATAAATAAAGTTAATAAAAAAGTTTGCGAATAACCCGTATAATAAGCTAACATTGTCGATACGCTAAACAATTACTTGTTATCGATATGTTTGCAAAGTGCAAAATCTTATAGATATTTATCAATCAATTTGTGAAGCTGAAATTGTCGATATGCTACATAATTAATTGTTATCGATAGTTTCGGTTGCGATATGAATGCAAATGCACATCGCTATGATTATTTATCGATAATTGGTGACACTTTCGTATCGATAACTTTAATACACAAAATAATTAATAGTTATCGATAATTGTGGCTGGATGCAAATGCACATTCCTATAAGTATTTATCAACTGACATTGTCGATAACTGCAATACGCTAAACAACTAATTGTTATCGATAGTTGTGGTCATAATATGGTTACAAATGCACATCGCTATGATTATGCATCGAACATTTGGAAAACTGACATTATCAAATCATTAATTGTTATCGATAGTTGGGGTTACGATAACTGTAAAATAATGATTCATTTTTATCGATAGTTGCTGTTTTGATATATGTATGATTATGATTATGTATCGATAGTCAAGCAAGCAGCAAAAACATGCTTATTTATCGACTGTCATGATCGATAAATGAGATCTGATAAGTAATACGATTATATCATAAGCTGTTGCTATCGATAACTTATTAGTTCTTACTTTTTACAGATATGTGCACAATCGATATAGGAATACATTTATCGCTGTGTGCTCACAAAACATAAGAGCGCCAATTGTTACACAAAATCTTGTAAAATAAAATAATATTCAGCTTCAAATCAATCACAATCAATTTTGTTGTTCGTTTTTCGATTATTTACATTTATAAGTATATGCAAACCCTCAGTGGACTGCAAACGTTTCGAATTACAAGACAAAATCAGATTAAATATAAATAAAAATGTATAATATTTCGGACAGCTGCGCTTAATGAATGTACTGCAAAAGTATCCAATGTCTGACAACCTATATAAAGCTATACCTTCGTGTTATACCTGCTTGTTATACCTTCTCGTTACACCTGCTTGTTATACCTTCTAGTTATTCCTTCTTATTATACCTTTTGTTCATTCAAGAAAGGGTAGAATTAATTTGTAAAAATTTATGCAACAGCCAGAAGTTGACTTTATAAAGCAAATATCAGCACATAAAAGAACTATCGAATCCGCAGATCGAGTTTATTTCTTGTTATCGATAACTCCTCGCATATCGCGAATATCGATTGAAATCGTTTAACAGCACTGGTTTTTATTACCGAACTAAAGTAAATAAGGTATATATTTTACTTTTAATATATGTCAACCTTGGGCTCTGAAAGTCTGATAAAAATCGTTTAATAAATAAAAAAAGGAGGTATTACTTATTCTTATATAGAGCATAAATACGACTGCATATTTCAGCTGAGTGCAGGGTATCTGCTAGTCGAACAAGCCAAACTCTACGCACACTCACTTGTTTTAAATTATTATATGCCCAGCAACAAGTTCGCCCACATAAACAAGCGTATATAAACATGTTCATCTGCGCGGAGCTGGCGGAACGCACGTGCCTGAGTCCCAAAAGAAGCCGAAAAAGAAAACATAAACATTCGGGAGTTTTCTCGGGGACAAACTAATTTACCTCAAGTAAATGGCAGGGACATGTGTCGCCAGCCCGACCGCAGTTTGGGGGCGGCGCAATGGGGCGTGGCTGGTCTAAAAATAATGTCATACATTTAATTTCCGTTTGCCGACCAAAAAAAGGGCGGACAAATGTGCGCCTGATATTTGAATAAACCGAGTAGACATTGGATTTGAGAAGTAACCTGAGACCGGATATCATCAGGCAACCAGGTGCCATCAATCGGAGCGCTCATCAATCAAGCCCAAAAAACACTCGAGATGAAACAAACCAGCTGCTGCTCGGACAGAATGAGACCGGGAACGGGGCCCCAGTCACGTTGTCCTGGCAACTTTTGCGAACGTGTTGGGAAATCGAAAAACAAGCCAAAGTCTCGCGAACAAATACTAATTAATTTGCTCGTGCCTCGCCTGCGGCCTCGTGTTATTCAGCAATTATTTTTCAATTTACTTTTGTGTGCAATATTAATAGACAATCGTCGAATGCCGCGCTGCAGGATATGCCAGCCACGCGGCGTATGCGTAATATCTGACCGAAATTATCAGTCATACGCCCCGTTGCGCCATCTAATTTTAAATAAGCCATTAACGTTTCGGCCTCATCAGCCTAACCAAAATGTGGGTCAACATCACTAAACGTCCCACAACTGACAGCACAACATTTGTCCTCAGCCAGCAAAGGCAAATACGGGGAGTGCTCGACTAAGAGATGCCCTGTTCAAAAGTGTTTTAACGATTAACAAGCGAGAGCTTCGAAAAAAATTAAATATATAATATTTGCATAAATATATATAAATATGAAGCATAATATATATTAAAATACACTACAGAGTGGATAATCGCATAAATCAATATTTGATATATGTTAAAATATATTTCAATTAGGTTTTGGTGTTTAAAATAAAAACTTAGCGCTTAAAACGCTTTAGAAAGTAGTAAAAAAAATTATTTCCAAATTAAGAGTCACAACAGAAATGGAAGCAAAATAACTTTCGATAAAATTATCGATAATTGCGATGACTTACTAATTTAACAAACATATTTTATGTTCGACATTGTTTATAGCTAATAAAATTAGTTCAAACAAGATGTTTTAAGCCGTTTAAGCAAGAACGTGCTCTCGACTTTAATTCCTATCGATAACTCTATCAAAAGTATCGTAAGTCGATGAAGTTAGGTAGATCATGCTCTCAAATCCAATGACTATCGATAGCACTATCGATACCAATATTAGTCCCAATAGCAAAACTTATCGCATGTACCGATGTTAACAATAATAATCGACAAGCTAGGCTATCGATATTTTATCGACTTTTACTTGGTCTGAAATCCGATGACTATCGATAGCACAATCGAATCTGCTATTAGTTATAATAGCAGATATTATTGTTTTTATCGATGTTATTAAAATATTAATCGCCAAAAAATGCTATCGATTTTATCAGCTTTTACATACGCTCGAATCCGATGATCCTATTGTTAGTCGTCGTAGAAATTATCACCTTTATCGATGTTAACAATAATAATCATTAAGTAAATATATCGATATTTGTATCGATAATTACTTTTATCGATGGTCTGACTATCGATATAATCGATAGCCATTGTTAATCACCAAGATATGTTTATATAATGAGAGATTCTTTAGCCAGTCACGCACATTGAAAACACTTTATGATACCCTGTTAACCCATTTGATGGCTACAGGGTATAACAATGATGATGACGACCTCGTCGTGGCGGCAAGGTCAACAGTTAAGCGAGGCACCAGCGCCATTTTTACATTGTCGCCCGGCAGCTTGTTGTGAACACATTAAAAATGCGATTATGAATGTGCCAAAGGTTCAGAATGTGTGTGTGTGTGTGTGCGGGTGTGTGTGTGTGTGTGAGCGTGTGTGTGTGTGTGTGTGTGCGGGTGTGTGTTGTCCTGACAACGTCGCTTTGTTCGTTACGTGTGAAGTGCGTAATGGCAAGTGTCATAAACGTTATGCATAATTAAAACATTTGATGCCAAAATTGGGAATTAGAAAATTTCGAGTGACACATTAGACAGATCCGAAAGGCAGGTAGAGGACTCTGTGCGAGGCTGCAAATAGCGGAAAAGGTAAACTCAGGTGACAGCATTTAAAACACGTCAAAACTAAGGACAGTAAAGAACAAGATTTGGATGCCTAGAAAGATATCTCTCTATTTGAACCCGAAGCTGGGCTTCCAAATACTTTAAATCAGCTTCATGAATTTAACCTTAAGGTTAGATTTGAACCCAACCACCTAAAACTATTTGTGTATTTGCGGCCATATTTGTTTTTTCGTGGCGCTCGAAGCCCCAAAAGTATGCCACGGAAAGTTTTTAGTTGAATATAGGGATATTTCCAGCTAGGCAGGAGAGAATGGGAAATATAATATTCTGCAAGAGGCAGACACAAAAGTTTACTCACATTTCTCTTACGTGTATAATAAATAAATAAATAAAAGTATTTTATAATTTTTTGTGATTAGCTAAGGTTTTCGAAATCTAAACCTCAATAAAAATATATATAAATAATATGTGTTTATAATAAGCTGAAAATTGAACTTCAAATAGTTGAAGAGATTTGAACTAGAGCTCAAACCAAAAGCTGTTTTTATACAAATGACAAGCCAAGCTCCCGAGCCGAACTTGGTTCACTTGTATATTAGTTCCGAGATCTGAATCAATGAAATTGCTTCTCATTTTATTTTTCACATTGGTTCATTTGAGCATCGATTCAAGCCGTGAACCGAACCAATAAAATCGTCACTCATCTTGCTATTTACATTGGTTCATTCGAACATTAGTTCCAGCCATGAACAGAACGATTTGAAATTGCCTTTCATTTTGCTCTTCACATTGGTTCATTTGAATAATGAACGGAACCACTAAAATTGCTTCTCACTTTGCTTTTCTTATTGGTTTATTTGAACATTGACTCAAGCCATGAACCGAACCAATGAAATCTCTACCCATTTCTCTTTTCACATGGGCTCATTCGAAGATTATTTCCAGCTATGAACGGAACCAATAGAATTGCTTTTCAGTTTGCCTTTCACATTGGTTCATTTGAACATTATTTTTGCTACTCATTTTGCTTTATACAGTTCTCTAGTATATATGCCCTACCCCAAAATCGTGACATGTGCTTGAATATATTATATATAAAAAAAAAATGCCAAGCCGGCGACAATAAATTAAATACCCAACGACATATAAGTCGACCTTTGTAGCTGATTAAATGAATATGTATAATATAACGAACATATATCAATACAATTATTTCTCAGAACAAAGACTAGAATTATGTTAATTGATATTTAATCGAATGCAGCCAACGAGAGCTCACATTGATTCTATCGCAGCAGCTTTTCACTTGTGCCAAGCGCTATGTTATATATATTATGGTATATATTATAGTATATATTGTAGTATATATTATAGTATATATAATAGTATATTTTAAAGTATATATTATAGTATATATTATAGTATGTATTATAGTATGTATTATAGTTTATATTATAGTATATATTATAGTATACATTATAATAGATACAATAATATATATTATAGTATATATTGAAGTTTATATTATAGTATTTTATAGTATATATTATAGTATTTGATAGTATATATTGCAGTATTTATTATAGTATATATTGTAGTATATATTAAAGTATATATTATAGTATATATATAGTAGTATATACTATAGTAAATATTATAGTATATATTGTTGTATATTTTATGAAATATATTATAGTATATATTATAGTATATATTGTAGTATATATTATAATACGTATATTTTATGGTATATATTATAGTATATATTATAGTATATATTGTAGATTATATATGTTATGGTATATACTATAGTTTTTATTAGAGTATATATTATAGTATAAATTGAAGTATACATTATAGTATTTTATAGTATTTATTGCAGTATATATTGCTAGTATATATTGTAGTATATATAATAGTATATATTATAGTATATTTTAGTACACTATAAGAAATTCCAGATCAGACGCGCAAAAATGTTCAATTATTATTATTATTTCCATATGCAGAGCTCTGTAAGAATGCATTTACATACAATTCCTGCTACAGTAAAAACTCGTAGTGAACGTCTATAAAATCATTGAGAACACGTGCGAATTGCGTGGGAGTATATGTTGGAAAGCAGGGAGGGTGAGAGGGTGGGAGGGAGGGAGGGGTTCCATTGAATTGTGTGTGGAGCGTGCGTGAATTTCAATTAATTAACTCTGTGTGTGTGTGTGTTTTTTTTTCCTTGCTTCTTTTAAGCAATGGAAATTTACAGCTGTCAAGAGATTTAACATGCTTATCAAGGCTGCCGCCGCTGTTATAAAAATAACTTTTGCTCTGCGCGCACACCCCCCCCCCCCCCCTTTCCCTTTCACTGCCCTTCCCCAGCCAGACAGTCGCTAGCTTGTTGAATGTACGCACTCATGTCCAGTTCCGAGTACTCACACAATAATACACTGCAAGAAAAAACAAGCCGCTATTCAAAATTCTGTTGAAAAATTAATGAAGCGTGTCTCGCATTGATAGAAAACCTTCCCCCTCCATCTCTCCCCCTTCCATTAGACCCCACGTCTATATTCAGCTTTTTTTTTTGCGAAAATTTCGGCTCTGTATGAGCGCGCGTTAACGCTAACTGACTAAAATTAGACTATCTAATTTAATATACAATATAACTTATGCCTGTTTGGACAATGTCCACAACGAAATTAGATAAGTTGCGAGTGGGCGTGATTATTCAATTTGGGGTATACGAGAAATTGTGGGATCTTAAGATTAAGTAGAGATTTTAAGAAAGAAGTAAAAAAAAGACAACAATACATAAACCAGTATAAATAACATTTAGAAACTCTCATTTAAAGATTTTAAAATGTTAATTTTGGTTTTTCACGCTTGTTGCTAACTTGCTAGCTTTTCAGAAAACATATCCCTAATTCCATAATATTTAACGCCTGTCCAGTAAAGCTTTATAAAACATCTAAAATATCTTTAAAATAATCTAAAAAAAACGATGTGCAGCCGAAATATAGAGGCAAATTATAAATTAAAACAAAATTGTTTTTCATTGTTGTTTTTTATAAGCCCTAGATCAGCTAAATATTGATTTTAAAGATAAGTTTTTATAAAGCCTTACCAGAAAGGCGTGAAGTTATGGAATAAGGAAGTTAGCAGCAAGCGTAAATATTTAAAAAATGAAAGTTTCCAAATGTTATTTTTATTGGTTTTTTCCGTATAGATAAATGTTTTTTTTACTTACTCTTAAGATTTTAATTTGCTATGTAATCTGCTAGCTTTGCTGACTTTGCTAAATTTTAAACAAACGCATTTGTGAAGGGTTTGTTGAAAGTTGTTCTCTAAGAATTTATATATACTATTATAATTAATTAAAATATTTAAAATTTGGATAGCTAGCTTGCTAGCTTTGCTGACTTTGCTAAATTTTTAACAAAACTATTTTCAATGAATCATTGAACGTGGATAACTTAGAATTTATACCTAAAATTTAGTTAAATTATTTACAATTTATTTTTTTTTTTTTAAATCTAAATGCAAGTTAAATCAAAAAAAAAATATAATTAAAAAATATGTGTTCATAATAAGCTGAATTGTTGAAAATGCTAGCTTTGCTTTTTAGCTTACTTTTGCGTGTGCATGCACTGGCAGGTAACATGAGAGAATGCAAGTGTGACCGCATTTCTTTTAGAAAAAAAAAATCTAATTTTTGGTTATCTGGCAACGCAAGAGTTAGCAAAGTGAGGTCACTTTTGAAAAGATGCGAAGAGGTTGCTGAGTGCTGTGCAAATATGTTGTGTGTACTTTGTTATTGCTTTGTTTACTTTCTCAGTTGCGATTAAGCTTCAGTTTCTAATGATTAGCATACTATTTATAGCCTAAAGATACCACTAATATGACCTATATCTATTGTAACCGAGATGGACTAGGAAATTAAAATGAAAGAGCAACATTAGCTCATAATTAACTGCATTTAATTGATGCGCATTTTAATGCAGTCGCTCTTTGGCTCTTCTTACTGCTCTCTCTCTACTGCTCTCTCTCTCTCTCTCTCTCTCTCTCTCCCTGTCTTTCTGTGCGTTTAGTGAAGCGTGCGATCATCTGTGGGGCAAATGGAATAAAACCAATTCAGTTGCTGAACAAAAACTTTTCCATTTCAAGCTCCATGCACTTGCCATTAAAGTATGGCCGAGGGGCATTTGTAATACGAGATTCTCTTGCATTTTATTTTAATTAAATTGCATTGTATGTACTATGAGTATAGCTGTTGGGTGCGCAGTATAATAACAACTAATAGAGCCATGGTCAATCGCATCGGCTGTAATGTGTTAAGAGCTTTTCCATTATACGCAGGCCAATCAGAATAGCAGGTGTCAGTTTCCAACTGGAACTTCTTTATTGTTTGGCACGATTCTTCTGAAAAGGTTTTCAATTACAATTTGTGACGTCAGCGTCGGCGTCACGTCACGTAGCGCTCAGCTGGCCAACGTTTGGCAGCTCAAATTTAGCTGATTTGCGAAGAAAAAAAAATTTGCATATAAGTCGGAAAAACTTTTTTGACAAGCGCGGAAAAACCCACACCCCTTCCCCAAACCCATCAAACGCTGCTGTCATAAACAGAGTTTAACTTTTTTTTATAGTTTAAATCCATCTCATCTAAATTTTTAATCTAAAATACTTTCTGGTATATACAAGCTTTTTCAGTATTTTCACAGTATTTTCCTGTGGTCTAAATATAGATTTTTAATAGTGTTTTGAATTAAATTTCGAAAAATTGTGAATATTTATTCGTAAATAATGTGAGAGAAAATATTGTAAGCATATAATTAAAGTCAATTAAAATACAAAGTGCAGTCTACATTAGATGTGTTTCCAAAGTAACCTAATAAAAACAGACAATTGAACAATGAATATCCGGGTTCTAAGCCCAGGCTAGTTTATGGTTTGATACCCAAAGCTCAAGATTAAAGTAGCCCGTGTTATTCAAAAGCTATTTGTTTGTTAAAATATGATTATAAGTAAATTTGAATTAAATTAATGTTCGGTTTTCGTCTACTTTATTTATATATTCAATATATTCAAAAATTAAATTCCATAAAATTACCATACAATATAAGTAGAAGCATGATCGGTTAATATGCCCACCAATATGGCCGTTAATTTCGATGGTAGGGTATGGCAGATCGCATGCGTTATCAAAGGCATCGCTGAGTAACTGTCAAATATGATAAATCAAGTGTAATTGAAAGAAGTGCGAATAAGCCAACGCCAGCAATGAAAAGTGAGGCACATGACAGAAACGGGAAGAAGCCGAAAAAGAGAAACCGAAAACAGAGCCACAAACAATAAAGTAAACACGCAAAGGCAAAATTAAAAGAACAAATAAAACAGTTCAGTTGGGCTAAGTCAAAGCCACAGTGAAAGACAGAGAGAGAGGGCGAGGGAGAGGGAGGAGCGAGGGCGAGTGAGGGCGCGAGAGCGCAACAACGGTTTTGAGTGACAGATATGCTCGGATCGGATCTCTGATCTGTTAAGCTCAGCTCGCCGTTGCATTTGCAGCGGCGGTAGACGGCGGCGGCGGCGGGGGGTATGAGAACGCATAAATGCGAATAATGAGCAAAGCGCAGATGGCGCAAAAAAAAACACAAATTTATAAACGTTTTTTTTTTTCATTTCTTTTGATATTTGTATATGCTTTTCACGCTGTGGTTTTTTTTTTTTATTCGCCGCCGACTGCGACGCGACTTAAAACCTACAAAATAGGGTAAAAAATTGTGCATGCTAGTTAGTACCGCGAGGGCAACCCATCAATGCAGTGGGCAGTCGCATTCAGAGCTCAACTCAAACAGTGAACTGTGAAGCGAGCAGAAAAAAAAAAACTGTAATAAAAACCCCGAAAGAAAAAGAGGGGCACGCGACAAAAATATTCACCGAAAAAAAAAGAAGAATATTAAATGCAACAAATAGTGCGCAAAAATAAACATAGTACAAAAAGAAATTAAACGTAAAAATATACAATAAATAGCAAAACGAAAAATAAACACTTTACGTAATATTGTATTTATTTATAAGTATTTGTTGCACAAGTTTATTTTTCTAAAACTCGCATAACTTGAGTACCCCTAGTGCGTGTCAAAAACCTAACTAACTCAGCTGCCGCGAGCCACGCTGACAGCGTCTCAAGGATGTCCTATAATTACAGCAATCGCTCCGAGGATAACCCATACGAGGATGAGTATGTGTACCACCCCTCCCTCCCTCTCTCTCTCTCTCTCTCTCTCTCTTCCTCCCTCTCAGTGCTCAGTGAAGCACAAAACTCGTTGACAATGTTAACCTGGCCCAAAAACTTAAGTGGAAACCCGTCAACAACAAAAAATCATTGACTGTCCGTTTTTCCGAGTAAACAATCAAGATGAATTATCTGCATTATCTGATTATGATGATTATCTGAGTGCGCTCAGATGGCAAACGAAAAGTGAAAGAATTTCACTTATTTCCAATCGTGATTTTCTCTTCTTAAGAATTGATTAGGAATTCATTGTGTGACTAGTTTGAAGCACCATTAAGTGTGCTTTACTTAATTCTAGAAGGGTTTTACTTAAGATTTCTCAGCTAAAATCTCAAGAAGCATTCAACTTTTATACGCTCTTACCAAATTTTATATACACTGAATCCATAAAAAAATTGAGAAAAAAAAGTTTAATGTATTTGTGCAAATGTATGTAACAGGCAAAAGAGAGAGAAAGAAAGAAGAGAGAATCTCCGACCATTTAAAGTATATATTCTTGATCAGCATCAAATCTCTTATGCTTTAAAAACTTGAGTCATCAAATTTGACATAAGCAGAATTAGATTAAAGCTCAAGCTGCATTTGATGTTGGTAGAAAAGGATCCAGGGTATCTCTTAGTCGGTAACTCCCGACTAACTTTATTATGTTGAAATTGGAGCTGATTTAATTATATGAGAAATGTGTCAAGATTTTCTTTAGATGCACGTGTAATTTTTATGGGAGACTTGTTTCACACTTTTTGTAAAATCCACCCAACTAGGTGGAAAATATACGCAAAAGTTTTAGTCTGAGTAAAAAGCAAGCTCTTTGTAATGATGATAAAATATGATTAATAAAGTTCTATATTTAAGAAATTAATCATAATGTAAGAAAACCCAAAGGTTAGAAAATTAGTGAAATACTTTTAAATGGAAGTATTTCAATTTCCACTTAATCTCGTTCGAGTCCCATTTGTCGTTTTATACTATAATATAGATTAAATAACCAATTAATAAGCATCTCGGTATATCAATTCCCATAATAGCTAGAATTAATTTAAGCCGAAGATAAAAGAGAAAGACTTGTCGAGTCAATGTCAGGCAAATCCAGATAGTACACTCGCATAATATTCCCATTTAACTTGTTCCAAGTGCATTATAATTTGACTAGATTTGCGGCACACAAATTCAAGCCAATAAACATGATGCGCTATAATATATAAATATATATATATACAGACATATCTGAAGCCAAGCCAAAATGATGAGCAATTTAGCGGGTTGCGCCTCCAGACTTTCTCAAGAGCGATCAGATCAAATGCGAGGGATGTGCGAGTACAACGAGTCCAACAAATGGAACCAGTTTGTGGTTTATTTCATTTTTCGTTATTTATTTAGCTTTATTTAGCTTTGTTTTTGCGTGCAAAGTCATGAGTTAAATTTAGCTAAATATAATTTATGACTTGCACCATTTGAGCCGATGTGAATTTAAATAAACTAAATTAAGATTTCTGACCACTTGACTCGAGCTCCACAAATTGCATTTGTCCAACAGACGCACGTGATGCGAGTGAACGAGTGAACGAGTGAGCGAGTGAACGAGTATATGTGTGAGTGAGTGTGAGTATTGTGAGTCGTACAGCATCCATTCAAAATGATTCAAATGATATTCTTTTCAATGTGCCAGCTGGGCTGGCAATCTAATTGCTAGAAAATGTCATTAAACTCGCATTTAAGTTGTAATTGAATAGCCCATTTACCAGATACGACGACGACTATTAGCCCCACTTTGGCCCAGCTGCTGCCTGGGCCACAATTTTCCACGCCTGACCTTAAAGTTTAGCCTTAATTAAGTGCCACCTAATCAAGCCCATTTGAAATTAGAAGCTCGTGCCTTTGATTTGGCCTCGCTCAGCTTTTATTTTCTCTTTTTTTTCCTTTTCTCCTCGACGTACAATTTGCATAAGAATTGCAATAGATTTTGTAAGATTTTTATCCGCGCTCGGAGCAGTCGGCCTTCAAGCTGGAATCTGGACTTATTTGCATATATGTGCATAAAAATGGCAATTAGCCAAATGAAATGCAAATCAATTGTTGATCAATTTTCTTAACAAACAGCTAATTATTTATTATGGCAACATTTTCATAAAAATAATTTATTGCACATACAATATGCTGCCTCCCCTTTCAATGAGAAATACGTTCTTGATTAACTTCGGACTTTATTGTCCGATCTCTATGAAAATTGAAGGGTTTATAAACGGCAGACAAATGTGTTCTCATACTCATGCACAAGGATCTACCTCTTTTTATTTCGGTTAAAATTGGTAAAATGGGTATAATGTACTTGTGCAAATGGATGTAACAGGCAGAAGAGAGCATATCCGACACATAAAGTATATATATTCTCTTTTGCTTTAAGAGCTAGAATCGCCAAAATTTGACAGAAGCAGTATTAAAATAAAGCTCGAGCTGCACTTGATGTTGGTAGAGGAGGGTGCAGGGTATCCCTTAGTCGATAACTGCCGACTAAAGCATCTTACTTGCTCATTATTATTATCTTGAGACTGGAAACAATTTTATTATATAAGAAACTTGTTGTGATTTTCTTAAGATCCGCGCGTAAATTTATGGCAGACTTGTTTCACACTTTTTGTAAAATCCACCCAACTAGGTGAAACATATTTGTTGAATACGCGGAAGTTTTAGTCCGAGTAAGGAGCAAGTTCTTTCTATTTCGATTCGGGAGATAACCAGAGAGAAAAGTATTATAATACGCGCGTTCTTGATTAACTTCGGTCTTCATTGTCCAATCTCTATGAAAATTACAGGGTTTGTATACGACAGCCAATTGTGTTGTCATATCAATGCACAAGGCTCTAACTCTTTCTATTTAGAAGTCGAAGTATTCTTATTCCTCTTCATACCCAGCTCTTATTGTATCAGGCATTTATAATCTTTGAGCTTATGCGTCGCTTAGATTTTACAACCTTTAATGGACTACCCTTTGATTTCCGCTCAAACTGATTTAAATGATTTCGCTGAAATCGCATCTTTTTGGCCGAATCCCCATTTGGGTCTCTGTCAATCACCTTGACAAACCACAATCGAATTTCCGGCTCACAGAAAAAAACTCGCCCATTTTTAGAAAGCATTTAAAGTGCGTTTTGACGAAAGTCAAATAGAATTTACAAATTGTTGAACGCAAGCTCAAATGAAATCAATAACAAAGCAGTTTATTGAATTCCTCAAAATAGGGCGTGTCTCGGTGGGCGGGGGAGGGGGGGGGGGGGGTACGACACGCACCTGAGAAAACAAATTTTTTCTTATTTATATGCGTATTTGTATTAAAGTCAAGTAATCTTATAAAATCTTTACGTATGTTTCACTTTTTTTCTCTCTCTTTCTTTTCATGGCTCCCCAACGTGCTGCTAACCCACAACTTATGGACATGCCACGCCCCCTCCTCCCCCCACACATGCAGCGAAGTAACAGAAGGTGCCTTACAGGTGTGGCGGGCGCTGCCCGAACGCATACGACAGGATCCCAGCCTGGCATCGTTCCGGCAGGAGCACGAGCGTTTACATGGCGGTAAGTGCTTGTCTTTGGGCCATTGCACAAAGCCACCTTTATTTTTTTTTTTATATTTATTTTAATGCTACCCAACATTTATTTCGCTTGTCCTCAATCATATGCTATGTGCGCCGCGTTTATGTCCAGGCAGAGCGCATTAGAAATGTGTCCTTAGAAATGTGAAGCTTGTGGAATAAAGCAATCAGTTTCAAGCTCTCTCCATGTTATTCCCATTATCGATTTATTATCGATAGGTATGTTTAGTACTAGTATTATTATTCAATATATTATCGATAGGTATTTTGTGGATTATTTATAATCTTCACATTTGAGGAACAAAACACAATCCGTTTCAGACCCTTTTCATGTTATTTCTATAATCGATAAATTATCGATAACTATAGTTCAACGCATCTATAACATGCAGCATTAACAATGCTTTAGCAGTCAACTCAGTTTGGGAAATAAGTTATTTCAATATAATAATTTTTAAATCAATTTGAGAAATGCTAAATATAAATGTAATAGTTTAGCACACTATTATCGATTAATTATCGAAACGAATTAGAGTTTTAGAACTCTTAAGCCTTATATTTGAGGCGTCTGCTTTGGTTTCAATTGTATGCGATTCCAAGTCCTTGCTGTGCTTTTAATTTGTTCTCCAATGTTAACAGATTTGGTGTCTATCGATAAATTATCGATAGGAATAGACGTATGAATCGATGGCTAAACGACCCTATAAGGCATTTCTCTTACGGCGTACGCAGTTTTTAATTAATATGTATAGATTTAAGTTGTTAATAATTATCGATAAACTATCGAAGTTATTTTCTATTTATCGATTAACTATCGAAACGTACAGCTAACATAAATTTGTGTGTTTCGATCTAAGTTTATAATTCATTATATTTTTTAATAATACATATCATAAAAACAAGTATCTACCCTGCAGTTTGCCCAGTTGTTATACATTCTAACAAGAGAAACAATTTTATCGATAACAATTGCTTGTGAATAAATTGCGCTTTAAGCAATAATGAACGAATATTTTCAAAAATGTACGCTAAAGTCTGCTTCAAAGAGTGTGAAATCATGTGAATAAGTAAATTTAAGCAGCTTTTGCGAACTTTTAAAAGAACTTTCTTAAAAAGAAAACTTTTGAATGCCTTTGTCAAGCGTATTTGGTCTTCGGCTAGCTGAATGCGTAATTTTCTATAAAGTGTGTACTTTTTATTTTTCGTTTTTGTTTTTTTATTGGTAATTTTTTTTATTGCTGTAATTATTGTTGAATTTTTTATTGCGATTTGTGTCAGACTCGGCATTGACATTGGCCGCAGGCGCAGGTTTGTTTATTTTTCTCAAGTTCTTCTTTTTGCCCGTACCAAAATATATTTGCGCAAGTGCGCAACTTGCTGCAAGTGTTTAGCACTTTAAATTGTTTAATGGATCTTCAACTATTTTTGGACCTGGCACAATATGCTAATGCCAAAGCTAATGCTGATGCTAATGCTGATGCTGATGCTAATGCGGATGCTAATGCTGAGAAACGGGCTGATTGAGATATTTGAGAAAAATAGAATTGCTGTCGCATATCCTTGTCGTCAATTGCTTTGTTCAGGGCCAGCCTTGTTATATTTTTAGCTGCGCTTACGCAGGAGCAAACTCCTGACGCACAAACATATTTGCCCTTTGCCCTTTGCCTCTGGCCTCTGCCCAGCTATATTGATATTGAACTGAATAAATTGCTGAATAATTTGTTTTAGATGTGGAGCCGATGCCCTCGTCGGATGACGTGCTGCAGCAGCAGCAGGAGATGGAACGGGAGGAGCATGAGCTCAACGGGCATACGGAGGATTCGCACGCGTTCACACAGATTGGCATCAATGTGACGAACGAGGCGGGGCAGGTGCATCATGTCTTGGACGGCAGGTTCGTAGTTCTGTTCGACTCGATTGTCAGTTACGTAATTAGTGCAACCAGTTTTCTGTGTCCCCTCTAGGGACCTGGAGAACAACAACGAGGATCAGCACGAGGATAACGACGCCTACTGCAAAAGCAGCGTAAGTCGGTTGCGGGGCGGGACAAAACAAAGATTTTGCAACGAACCGGTTCGAAGACCAGAAAAATAATATATCTCTGCCCATGAATCGAACCCTAAATCAAAGCATATGCCAAAAAAAACAAACGAGCCTAAGCGACAGGGGAATCGAACCATGGTTTTCTTTAAAAGCAGTTCAGGCTTCACGAAGATAAACTCAGCCGAGATCCAGCCAAGATCGTCTTTCTGTCCGTCTTTCTGAAGGATCTCGAAAACTATAAAAGCTGGAGTCTTGAGACTTTTAAATATATATTCTCGTATACCAAAGGCAGAACGAGCTTTTTATTTCGTTTCAATATCTCAACCCATTAACGAAATATCGATAAATATATCGAAAAATTAAATCGAAAATTATTAGGGTTATATTATAGATACCAAGTTTGGAATGTAGTACATCTAAGAGTATATACCTATTAAGAATATAAAACTTTCTAGACTTATCCAATCATTCCATTTAGAATATAAAACTTTTTAGACTTATCCAATCATTCCATTCAAAATCGGGAAGTCTTTTAGCTATAGCCTTGGGTTTTGGTTTTGTTACTTATACACATATTGCATTAATTATAATACAAATTGCATAAAGATCGGACTATCAACTCCGAAGTTAATTAAGGATGGCTGGATGGAATATGGATTGGAGAGAAAGAATCGATTCTTCACATAATAAAGCAAATATTGACAAATTTGGCAAACTTAATGGAATTAATGGCTAAAAAGAATGACAATGTTATCGATAACAGTTGTTTTTGGATAAATTGCCTTTTAAGGAATAGAATCATTAAAACCATTAAAAATCAGGAAGTTTTCGAGTTTTAGCCTTGGATTTTGGTAAGCCCCCAAAAAAGTTCATAAAGATCGGACTATAAGCACCGAAGTCCATTAAGAATGATTTTTTTGGGCTGAATTGAATATGTATTGGAAAGGAAGAATCGATTCTTTTTCCTAAGATCGGATTATAAGCACCGAAGTCCATTAGGAATGATTTTTTTGGGCTGAATTGAATATGTATTGGAAAGGAAGAATCGATTCTTTTTCCTAAGATCGGACTATAAGCACCGAAGTTCATTAAGAATAATTTTTTGGGCTGAGTTTAATAGGTTTTGGAGAGAAAGAATCGATTCTTTTTCCTAAGATCGGACTATAAGCACCGAAGTCCATTAGGAATGATTTTTTTTGGGCTGAATTGAGAGAAAGAATCGATTCTTTTTCCTAAGATCGGACTATAAGCACCGAAGTCCATAGAGAATGATTTTTTTGGGCTGAATTGAATATGTTTTGGAGAGGAAGAATCGATTCCTGATTTGATAAAGCTGCGTTACTTTGATGAGTTTGACAAACTTAATGGAACTTGGCCGTCTTTTATCTATTTGCAGCTGAAAAAGTATCTGATTTGGTTCAAGATATCGATACTGTTGGTGGTCTGGTGCGTTTTCACGGCCTTTCTCATGTCCAACAATGAGCACGTCGATCAGCTGAGTCTCATCAGCGTGCCCGGCAACAGTTCCACGCGAGGTGGGTGACACAATCAAGACCTAAAACTTGGACTGGATTTAAGGTCTCTTTTTCTTTTTGTTTCCCTTCTCGCCGCAGTCTTTCCCATAACGACAGCGACGCTGGAGCGCATCGGGCTGGGCCTGCGCGGACCCTTCCGGCTGCAGGAGAACGAGCTGCAGCTGAACGCGAGCGTGCCGCTGCCCGTGCTCCAGGTCCAGGTGACACGGAGCTACTTTGATGCCCAGGATCAGGAGATTTACACGGAAAATGCCAGCGAGCTGTGGCAGCTGGACATTGTGTACTTTGAGCTAATTGATGCCACCAAGGATACGAAAAAGATGCACACCTTTGAGCTGCAGCCGGGCGAACCGACATGGCTGGCCCAGGCGAACAGCACCCGGCTCAGCTTCGAGCTGACCAGCAGCATCGAGGGCGAGCTGCCGCTCCAGCTGAATGTGGACGAGTCGCCGATCTATAAGCGACACGGCGTACTCTATGCCGCCGCCGTGCTCTGCGGCCTCTACGTAATGATCATCTGGGAGATTGTGAATCGCACCTTTGCCGCAATCATTGCCTCGACCCTGTCCGTGGGCATATTGGCGGCGCTCAATTCGCGACCCTCCATGGCCACCATTATGGGCTGGATTGATGTGGAGACCCTGCTGCTGCTCTTCGGCATGATGATTCTGGTGGCCATACTCTCGGAGACGGGCGTCTTTGACTATCTGGCCGTGTATGCGTATAAGATCACGAACGGGCATGTCTGGCCGCTCATCAATTGTCTGTGCCTATTTACCGCGGTGCTCTCCTCCTTTCTGGACAACGTGACGACGGTGCTGCTAATGACCCCGGTCACGATACGCCTGTGCGAGGTCATGTCCCTCAATCCGGTGCCCATTTTGATGTGCATGGTCATCTACTCGAACATCGGCGGCGCTCTGACGCCCGTCGGTGATCCGCCCAATGTGATCATTGCCTCCAATAGCTACATATCCAAGAATGTGAGTACTCCCAAGTCGTTACTAGAGCGATGCCTCGAGTCAAGCATCGGATACTCGAACAATTTATTCGTTCAAACAAAGTTCGAAGTTCGAAGTTCGAACTAATCATTTTCTCTATTGCCTCACATTATGTTAGCTCAAGCATGTTGCACATCGAACTTCTTTTGTTCGGATACTCGAACAATTTCTTCAATCGAACAAAGTTCGAAGTTCTAACTAATCATTTTAGTCTCACAGTATATTAGCTCAAACATGTTGCATCAAACATCCAACATACTTTATTCAAATACTCGAACAATTTATTCAATCGAACAGAGGTCGAAGAATGTGAGTACTCCCTAGTCTTTAATACAGCCCTGCCTCGTGTCAAGCATAATGTGTATCGAATACTCGAACAATGTATTCATTCAAACAAAGTTCGAACTAATCATTTTCTCTGTTGCCTCACATTATATTAGCTCAAGCATGTTGCACATCGAACATACTTTATTCAGATACTCGAACAATTTATACGTTCAAACAAAGTTCGAAGTTCGAACTAATCATTTTTGTCTGACATTATATAGGATTAGCTCAAACATGTTGCACATCGAACTTCGTTTGATCGAATACTCGATCAATTTATTCAATCGATCAAAGTTCGAAGTTCGAACTTATTATTTGCCTCACATTATATTAGCTCGAACATGTTGCACATTGAACTTCGTTTGTATGAATCAGTTCGAGTTTGATGAATCATTAAATCGAGCACTGCTAAGTTCGTTTAAATCGATTGAGTATTCGAGTAAATAAATAAATTACCCGACGCAAAGTTCTACCGTTTACCCCCTGCAGCTTCCGATAATTCAATATATCTTTTTACAGGGCGTTAACTTTGCTGTCTTCACGCTTCACATGCTGCCCGGCGTCCTTCTGGTCATGGTCCAAACATATATCCAACTACGCTACAAGTTCCGCAACATCAGCGATCTGCAGTTCAAGGACTCGGCCGAGGTGGAGGAGCTGCGCCATGAGATACACGTGTGGAAGCGTGCGGCTGCCAGCCTATCGGCCTACTCCAAGGACGAGGAGCTGGTGCGTCAGACCCTAATGAAGAAAGTCAATCGCCTTAAACGGAGTCTCAAGAAACGCATGACCGCTGTGATTGAACCAGCGCCCAACTATGAACAGACCCTGGCCAACCTGCAGGCAAAGGTAAGTTCACAATATACGATATTTTGGGCAGAAACTATCTAAGATGAGTTGCAGACGAAGAGATCTTTAGCTATATAAGTATAAATATTTTTGATCGAGATCTATAAGATCGATCGAGGCGATCTTTGCCTTTCATATTGGCAAATCGATAAATATCGATTAACAAAAAATCGATGTATATCGATTACGAACAAAATCGATAAATAACGTTTACCAACACGCTTTTTATAAGCATAGGCCGGAGAAAATGAAGGCTGAAAATTACAGATCTGCATTTAGAAATTTATGTAGCATATTTAATTTTCCAAAAATCGATAACTATCGATTGCCAAGACGTGTTCTTTGATCGTAGCTTGATAAGAGCTTAAACTAGAAACTTACTATGTCGTTTTTTCTTAAGTTTTTTTTCTATATTCACACGTTTATCGACCTTCTTGATGACCATAAATTACTTGGAGATCGCAAAATAAACACAAGAGTTATTTAGAAAAGTTGAAAGGCATGTTTCAGCAGACCGGAAAGGGTTTCAGAGTATAAGATAGTCGGGCAGTCTCGACTGGAATATTATTTATCGGTTTACTAAAAATCAGTTTTAGTTTATTTTGATCTTTTCTTGACTACTATTTAAGATAAGCTATGAGTGGGATAATTGTAAATATATCTCTTATTAAGATCTAAGTTCTCATTTTTGACAACATCTCTCCCCCCCTTTCCTATAGTATCCGGTTCGAAACAAGCAGCTGCTGGTCAAGTGCACCGCCGCATTGATCTTTGTGATCAGTTTATTCTTTTTGCATTCGGTGCCGGAACTGCAGCGTCTCTCCCTAGGCTGGACGGCCCTATTGGGCGCCATATTCCTAATAATATTGGCAGACATTGAGGATCTGGAGGCGATATTGGCGCGTGTCGAATGGTCCACATTGCTGTTCTTTGCCGCCCTCTTTATACTCATGGAAGCCCTGACAGAACTGGGTCTGATCGAATGGATTGGCAATATGACGGAGGGCATTATATTGGGCGTGGGCGAGGATCGACGTTTGATGGTGGCCATATTGATAATACTCTGGGTAAGTGAAGTTAAGAAATCTAGCTGGCTTAAATTTGCGAGAATTGAACTAGCAAAAGAAAGGTCGCCGGCTCAAATTCAGTATGAGCAATATTGAAAATACTCTGGGTAAGTGAGCACAAGAAATCTAAATGAGCCTGCGTAGCTTAAATATGTAAGCGTTGAACTGGCAACGAAAAGTCGCTGGTTCAAATTAAATATGAGCTACATTTATAATGCTCTTGGTAAGTGAGGACAAGAAATCTAAATGAGCCTGCTTGGCTTAGATGTGTGAGAGTCGAACTAGCAAAAGAAAGGTCGCTGGTTCAACTTAAGTATGAGCCATATTGATAATGCTCTGGGTAAGTAGGGACAAGAAATCTATATGAGCCTGCGTAGCTTAGATGTGTGAGAGACGAACTGGCAAGCGAAAGGTCGCTGGTTCAAATTCAGTATGAGCTTTATTTATAATACTCTGGGTAAGTAGGGACAAGAAATCTATATGAGCCTGCGTAACTTAGATGTGTGAAAGTCGAACTAGCAAAAGAAAGGTCGCTGGTTCAACTTAAGTATGAGCCATATTGATAATACTAAGAGTAAGTAGGGACAGGAAACCTAGCTGAGCCTGCATGGCTTTAATATGTGAACGTCGAACTAGAAAAGGAAAGGTCGCCGGTTCAAATTTAGAATACAAATTTGTTACAAAAAGTTCCTATATCTATTTAATGATGCAAATATTTAATTTATTTGCCTTATTATAGGTATCTGCTGTGGCATCCGCCTTCGTGGACAATATTCCCCTGACCACGATGATGGTCAAGATCACCATTTCCCTGGCGCAGAATAGCACCTTAAACTTGCCGCTGCAGCCATTGGTCTGGGCACTCGCCTTGGGCGCCTGTCTGGGCGGTAAGTGCATACACAATTAATGCTTAACTTTCTTTTTATATACAAATATTCTGCTAGGCAATGGCACATTGATTGGCGCCTCGGCGAATGTGGTTTGTGCTGGCGTTGCCGAGCAACATGGCTATAAATTCACATTCCTCGAATTTTTCAAGTGAGTAAATAGTAATTTTTATTAATTATATATAAATATTAGTGTAATGTGTGCTCCAGAAAGACCCTTTCAATAAAAGGCATGAATAATTTAAGTCCTAATTGAAAGTAAGTTAAATCAAATAGATCAGATTATTAGAACTCAACTGAGCTTTGGCTTAAAGCTCTATTTACCCCTCTCTATTTGATTCAACAGTGCCATATTAAAGCTCATTAAAGCTTTAAGGACTCATAAAGTGCATGACAATAATCAAACTTAAAGCTTAAAGCTCATGAAAGCTTTAAGGATTCATAAAGTGCATGAAAATTATCTAACTTAAGGCTTGAAGCTTAAATGAATACTTTTAACTTTTTTTATTTATAATAAATTTAAAAATTAATTTGTCCAAAATACTACAAATTAAAATAGAGCATTTTTATATTTTTTAAAGGAAAAAGTGACACTCTCTTGCTTTACCTGATTTGACAGTTTTATATTAAAGCACATGAAAGCTCAACACATGATTTGCTTAACAAGCTGAAAGCTCAAAGCTCCTCCAACTAGCTACCACTTAAAACTTTCACTTTAAATCAAAGCTAAATGCAGAATTAAAGACTTATATTAGATAATATAATGCTATAGCTTGTAGAAAGCTTTAAACTTAAAGCTCGACCTACTATCGACCTGCTATTTGATTGAAGCTTTTAATAAATAATAAACTCTTGCTTTCTTTTGTTCAACAGAGTTGGTTTTCCCGTAATGATTGGCAGCATAATTGTGACAACGGGCTATTTATTGGTCTCGCATTCGCTGTTCGCGTGGCATTGATAAAAGGCCCCACCCCCTACAACCCCCCACAACCCCTCACAACCCCTCCTCGTCCTCCTACTTTGCGGCATGGAATTGACTGTGTCGATTTTTGAACAAGGCGCACTTTACCTCGTTACCTACAGCAAAAAATGTTAAGCATTCGACACTAATGAAAATATCAACTGCAGAGAGTCGAAAAAGCAGAAAAAAACCACAAAGAATTTCTAAATACAAGCAGCATACTCTGAGTATGCTAAATATACGAGACAAGAAATAAAATTAAAATAAAATAAAATAAAAATAAACACATTTATTTTTACACATCATTGTTAGTGTAGTGCGTAGTCTAATGAAAAAAAAAACGGAATAAGAATGAAAAAAAACGAAGAACAATTAAATTATAAATGTAAAATGTAATTATTAAAAATACGAAAAAAAAATGAATATAATAATTATACAAAAATGTCGCTGAACTGTGAAACAATTGTTATATGTTTTATGTACGAATATTAATTATGATAATATTTAAATTAATATCGCTGCTCGTATTAATTTATTCACTAAATCAAAAATCAATTGGTTTCTAACGAACTTTTATGATCATTAAAGCTACGAGTGTAAATGTTGAATGTAAAATTTAGTTATTTAATTTGTTATTATACAATTAGCGCTTTAGCTCTAAACAAAAATCGTAAGAACAATAAAAATAAATAATAAAAAAAAATTAAAATCAATTATTTTAAATGTCGCAATAAGAACTTGTTTTCCATATGGACTTGGATTAAGTATTTTTAATTTAATGTTATTACAACTTTTCTGAGCGCCAGTGCTGCCCATTTTTGGGGGGCAAAACAGCTTGTTTTAGGCGAGAAAAAAGGCTGTTAAATAAAGCTGCAATTAGCTTTTTATAAAGGTTATGAAAACCTTTAAGTTTTTTGTTATTGGAAATATTTTATTTACTAAATTTATGCATATTCAACAATTCTATATTTATTTAAACATTTACTTAACGTTTTTTTGCCTAGCAAAAACTCGCAATATAAATATGAATTTATCAGACCTATGTAGGCTGCACATGTAAATGCCATAACAAACTATATAAAGCAACGAAATGTCAGTTCGTCAAATTTTGCGGCATTTAATCTGTTCATCACGTATTTTATGGCGCTACGATAATATTGATTTATGGCGATGACAAACGCTCCATAATTATGAAAATTAGAGATGGCAAACTCAACAATTAATCTCTAAATATTAAACTGAAAATAGTACCCTCAAATATCCTATACATACAGAGGTCAAAATTTCCCATACTCATAACTCGGCCAAATCTCATCAGATTTTCACGAGGTTTGCCTTTTTCTTCATGGTTTGGCCTCTAAATCAATTTGGCATCAAAATCTGACAACGTTATTTTTGGTCGAAATTCATGTGAAAATAGTACCCTCAAATATCCTATATAGACATGGATAAAAATTTCCCGACCCCATAACTCGGCCAAATCTCATCAGATTTTCACGAGGTTTGCCTTTTTCTTCATGGTCTTTTTTCTAAATCAATTACTCATCTGGCAACATTATTGTTGTTTTTAGGTTTAGTCCGATCGGCTTCAAAACTAAATTCAAAGCTCTATATAACAACTTAAGGAGCGAGTTTTGGAAAATTTCGCCCGCAGCAATGGTAAATTGGCACACCGTCCGATCGGTTTCAATAATTCGAAAAAGCCAAAATAATCGCATTTTTGATTTAGCGCATGTTTAAGAGGCTAGATTTGACGTAAAACAAGCAAAATTTGGCAGCACTGCAATTAACAGCTAAAGCGCGGCTTCCATATAACATTACAGCAGCTTAACAGCGGCTGTTAAACTTTACAGCGACCGCCTGAAAGCAGGCAACGCTTTTTAACATTTCACTAATTAGAGCTTATTTAAAAGACGATTTTTGTACGGGGCCTTGGAGAATATATGCCCGACTATTAATGGCTGTATTTGATAGTTAAGGCAAATATATATGCATTTATTGTAGTCAAAACTTTCGCAGTTTTTCACGCCTGCAACTTGACATTTGCAAATGCAGTAAAATCGTCAATACTTGAAAAACCCATTTACCGCGTGTGGGCCGAAGTAAACATTAGTTAGCCACGCTTTGCAAATTATGGCCAAAAGCTGTTGGCCAATTGTTTGTCTACGTCTGGCTGAGCTCTTCACTCCGGCCATTTGCTGCGGTTCAATACAGACAGCAATTCTCAACTTGTGTCTACCTCTGTCTATGTGTGTGTGTGTGTGTGTGTGTGTGTGTGTGTGTGTGTGTGTGTGTGTGTGTGTGTGTGTGTGTTGCATAACACTTTGTCTTGGCTAATTAAACATAAGGCTTTACAGCCAAAATGTCAACGATAGCTCATCTGCATAAGCTCTGAGGTGGGCGTTCAAGGTTTCACAGTCTGTCGCTCGGTTCCGCTTAATAGTCGCTTATGCAAAATGTTGTGTGCGCCAAGCTTCACTGTACTATACAACATATTTTGCTTAAATAATATGTATAACTTTAAATGCATAAGGTTAAAGCGTTCAATGAACTTGAAAGTCGAGCACAAGAAGAGAAAAGAAAACTTTATATTGATTGCAGCTACAGGGTATCTCTCAGTCTAGCAAGCACAACTGTAGTAAACTCTTCAATGTTGACATCTGTTTTATTTACTTAACACTTTAGAAGAGAAAAGAAAACTTATATTGATTGCTTTAACTACAAAAATATGCCAGCTACAGGGTATCTCTCAGTCTAGCAAGCACAACTGTAGTAAACTTCTTCAATGTTGACATCTACTTTATTTATTTAACACTTTAGAAGAGAAAATAAAACTTATATTGATTGTTTTGACTACAAATATATGCTAGCTACAGGGTATCTCTCAGTCTAGCAAGCACAACTGTAGTAAACTCTTCAATGTTGACATCTGTTTTATTTACTTAACACTTTAATCGTGGGTTTAACTACGCATATTTTGACATTTAACAGAAAATCCACAATTACATTTTGAAACTTTCGTCATAAATCGCGCGCGCCTTTGTCTTCCTCTTCATCAATGCCAAGCTTAACTCGAGTGAATCATTATCAACTAAATAAATGGGCCAACAATTCCACAACAACAACAGCGGCAAAAATGATTCAATTATGGAAAAGCGGCCAAGTCGGGGCAGGACTGGGCCAAAAGGCCTGTCGCAACCTTTCACACGCCTTCCACAGGTAAGACATGATTACATCTATATATATATATATATATGTATATATCTGTGTGTAATCGTGGAGCTGTGCCACGCCCCAGCAGAGCAGATCAGAGCTGAGCAGAGCTGAGCAGCCCATGTGAAGCCAAGTTAATGGAGCAAGAGCCGGTCTCAGAGAAGAAACTGAAGCTGAAACTGAAACCGAAGCTGGCGTCGGAGATAATACGACAAAAACTAAGAGAAGTGACTGACTGGAAGATGCCCTGTAATCAGCGCCGAGCTGCCGTAAGTGTGAAGAAGCGAGCTATTTATAATGTAGAGTATTTTGGAACTGTGTATACCGTGTGTAAGCCTAAATGACAAACTTGCTGTGAACAGCGCTAATAGTTTATGAGATATGCCTAAGATACCTTGTCTCAATATCGATAATTATCGATTTTATGGTAAGGGTGATAAATATCGAAAATAAAATAAACTACGAACTTATATTTGTATACTTTTTAGTTTATAGCTCGAATAATCTACGAAATATGGTCCAAAAACCTTGATTAAAATTCAATATTTATCGATTTTATGGAGAAGGTGATGGCTGACGAAAAAAAATAGATAAGCAACGATATTATATTTTTCTACTCTCCAGTCACTAGCTTTAAAAATCGTATATGATTAAGAATATATGATAATATATTCTGATATTTGATATTAATATAGTATTGATTACAAATCGATATTTATCGATATTGTGAAAATGAAATGCATGAGTTGCAATGGAATATATATCGAAAAAAGCGGAGCCACAAATCTTTTTGTATCTCTATCTCATATATCTTGATATGTCTACTTTTCAGTCTCTAACTCTTATAATTTAGGAGATATGCTTGATAAACCTAAATTAAAAATCGATACTTATCGATAGTGTGTAAATATAGTGGATATGGAAAAAAGGATAAGCCACAAGAATGTATATTTTCATTCTAATAATTAACGAGATATTCTCAGGATAACTTGATTCATAGGAATGTATATTTCAACTTTCTAGTCTTTAGCTCCAAGCGACGAGATATGCTTAAAATAACTTGATTGAAAATCGATATTTATCGATACCTGGAATGGATATCAAAAATGGATAAGCCATGAGCATATTTTTTCTACTTTCCAGTTTGTAGCGCTAATAAGCTCGGCAATAGGCCTAAAAACTTTGATTAAAAATCGATAATTATCGATATTATGATAAAGAAGGTATGAGCCAATTAAGAAATAAACTAATCAAATATATATATTTATAACTTCCAGTCTCGACTAGCGGAACAGAAGAAGGCTAATTATGATTGTGACATACATGTGGAGCAAGCTGTCATACCCTGTTGCTTACCCAATTTTAACAGCTACAGGGTATGCGAGTGTTACGTGATGTTCAACCTGAAGCCGAATCTGAAGCTGGGACTTGAGCTGGAGCCAGAGCTGGAGCTGGGGCTGTTGCTGAGGTCGTGTTGGCGCGTGTTGCAAGTTTAAGCGGTTGTTCCACTCTCCATTTCAGTTGTGCCGCAGCCGCGTTACGGGCAGGTTGTCAAAAGCCGCTAAAGCGAAACCAAAATGTGCGCACGAAAATAAAATAAAACTTAATAAAAAATAATAAAAAATAAAAACGGCACACACAAATGTAAGCAAAGCCGAATCTCTCGTATTATGAGGCCATTTGTATGTGGCTCGTGTAAATGGCACAGTATTTATTTTGGTCTCAAAACGAAATTCAAATCGAAACCAAAAATTGTGTTTTGAACAATTGAAAACTCGACAAACTTGGGCGCGCTTTCATTTTCAACAAATTCAACGCTATTTGCGCCGTTGATTAGCAACAATTTCAGAGCAAAAGTGCAAATCAAATTTACAGCCATAAAACCAAATAGATATAAAGATATAAAGATATATGCTTAGATATATAAAAGTATAATAATAAGAGTTACAAAATTCCAAAACAAAACCAAACAACGCTTAAGACAAGGCCGCATCAAATAGTTGAAATTAAACCAAAAATAAAGCTAAATAAAGTCAACTTCGGCGTGGTCGAAGATTAAATACCCTTACAGACATAAAGGAGATAAAGGCTGTATGAGATATATATATAAAAGTAGTCTTTGCCTTTGTTTATCAGTCACCTAGTCAATATCGTTTTTTTAGATCCAAATCTGAGATATATTAATCAATTTCTGAACTAGGTCAAGAAACAAAAAGACTCTCTAAACAAGATGTTGCGATTTGTAGGAGATTTTGCCTATATATCAGGAGCGCAGATCAGTTCGCAATTGAAATAAATAATAAATTGCTGATATATATATTGAAAAGTTCTCCAAAAATGAAACTCAATTTTACATCCATGATTTCCATAACAGCCACAAGACAATTTAGATGACATTTTTTTTAAATATATGTATACGTAAACTAGTGTAGATCACTGTAAAAAAACTGATATAATAATAAATTTCGGAGGTTAGTAAAGATATTAAAAGATATTGCAAAACTCTGTTTTTCACCAAGATTTCCTACGCAAGCTTTATACTATAGCTCGATTCAGATGAGATTTTAACTCTGTAGTATATTCGTAATGTAATATTCGAATAGATTATTAACTTTCGGAGTTTAGTAAAGATTTTCCGAAGTTTTTGTACGCGAGCTATGGGATATACTCAGATTCAGATTCAATTTTCGAGCTATTGATCCTATGACAACTATATGCTATAGTAATCAAATCCAACCGAGCCTAAGACAAAAACTGCCTGCAGTAAAAAAAAAAAAAATCTACATCAAGTTTTAACCAGATTAAAGCACAGCAAAGCTAGATCACATAGTCAGTTAAATAGATGGATAGCTAGCACATAATCAATTTCCATCATAGAGCTGCCTTGACAAATGGCTTATTGAAATTAAAATACCCTCTGCAAGGGTATAACAAGACGTGGAGCGCATTGACGTTGTTCGCAAAACCTAAACAAAAACAGCCGAAAAAACAACAACAACAACAATAAAAACAACAACAAGAAGAAAAGGCACATTGAACAAAAGTGAGAGTGATTTCCAAACAGTTTTTTGCCGTCGTCTGTTTTTTATTTTCTGTTTTTTTTTTGTTGACGCTTTTTATTGAAGCCACAAACGGCAAACGGTTTGCATATCGCGACGCGGCGCAGCTTTTGGGACATAGTTGAAATACCTTTCAATATGACGCAGCGCTGAGACCAGCCCCAAAAAAAGTCCGCCACAGTTTTAGCCAAATGTTGTAATCGTCTATATGTGTGTGTGTTTGTGTGTGTTTGTGTGTGTTTTTTACAGTTTCTTAACTTTAGACGGACCCGTTTCTTCTACTTCGCTAAATGCAAGCCACAAAGTTATCGGCTGCTGATCATGTTTTGGCCAAAACAACTGCCGCTCACTGTTAGCCTCGGGCTGCTGCTTTGCCTGCTTCAATGTAAGTACACTGCGAGAAACAAGTGGCGCCTTTTTAAATAAAACGTATGAGAGTTCTTTACTTGGAGGTGCCCGAGCAGATAGATAGATAGATAGATAGATAGATAGATGGATAGATAGATAGATAGATACATAGATGGATAGATAAATAGATAGATACATAGATAGATAGATACATAGATAGATAGATACATAGATAGATAGATAGATAGACAGATAGATAGATAGATAGATAGATAGATAGATAGATAGATGGATAGATAGATAGATAGATAGATAGATAGATACATAGATGGATAGATAGATAGATACATAGATAGATAGATAGAAACATAAATAGATAGATAGATAGATACATAGATACATAGAAAGATAGATAGATAGATAGATAGATACATAGATGGATAGATACATAGATAGATAGATAGATAGATAGAGAGATAGATACATAGATACATAGATACATAGATACATAGATACATAGATACATAGATACATAGATACATAGATACATAGATAGATAGATAGATAGATTCCCAGCTATCTTTTATACGCAGACAGTCCACATACACACACACACACACATACACTCACACACAATTATTCGCACTCACACACATACACACTCTGCCAGCTTTTTCTTCCCTTTCGCCCCACACTATCTATGGGATATGCATTCTCTAGTAACTCAGTTTCTTAAAGTCCGATCTTTATGAAATTTGCGGCCCTTAAAAATGGCGTATAAAACTGTGTATATACGAAGGCGCCAGGCTCTACCTTCAAGAATGAGTATTTTCCATTTATAATAGGAATGTGGCAAGGCATACAAAAATCGAATTGTTTTTTATCTATGTATTATGTAGGAGAACCTAAATACCAAATATGGTAAAGCTAGCTATCATAATCTTCGAGTTATGCTCAAGAAACCATATATCAAAATCTATATTTATCGTTATTATGAAAATGAAAGAAGATTTATTATATGGCCGTACTTAACTCTATATATATGTTTGTATTAAATTAAACATATGTCTGTCTTTATATATGTTGTAACTCTTTACTCCAATTAAAAGACTAAATAATAATAGACTAATTGAATTTAAGAGATATATCATATATGATTTATATGTTAACTATATACATATATTTTTTCTTATATCTAGAACTTATTTCTCGATTTAAATAATGCATATGTATTTTTAATTCGTTTAAATGAAATTGTGAAAATTAAAATAAAAACCTAGATAATATTTTTCTGACCTTTTTTCTTTGATTAATCAATTAATGTTTTTAAGAAATTTACTTCCTTTTTGATTTTCTAGAAATTAACTACATAAAATAGAAGAAAAATTAACCAAGCTCTCAATAAATCGCATTTTTCCATTATAATCTTCAAACTTTCTTTCTTTCAATCAGTATACACTACCTTTTTCTTTGAGTGTATCTCAACATTTACAGTAGACTGCCTAAAATTGAATTTATGCCTGTGCAATAACCGGTCCGACAACAAACGATCCGAAGTCAAACTGTAGACTTTGGCCTGGCACAGATCACAGACCCAATCGCGGACCCAATCGCAGACCCAAGCGCAGACCTGGCCAGACCGAAGTCCAGACCAGTCCGAAGTTGTTGCCGGTCTTTGTGTCAAGGTCGTCGAGCGACTCTCTTGTGTGTTACAAATTTATACATATATCTATCTATTTTGGACTATGCCAAAGCACTCGAGTCGAATTCATTATGTCTTCATTAAGTCTGAGCTAGAATATTAGATCAAAGTACGCCCATTAATTACGCGAGGCTCTCAACTCGTGGGGTTCAAAAACATCATTTGTGTTTTCGTGTGAGAGGTCAGTTCTCTTGAAAAAGATTTAACTTTTTTTACTAACCCAACAATCGCTGACCCTGAAGCAAAACAAGTTTAAGTGCGTTTATGATTGTGAATAATCAGGTTAAAAAAATATATGACTTGTTCCTTTTTCAAACTGAGAGAGCCCTCATTTCCTTATGTGTACTCTGTGGTTTATTTGAGATTTATATTGTTTCTGATACTATATCCTATGGGTTATCAATATGCATTATATATATATATATATATTATATTTTGTGATATCTATTAAGCGCTCTAGAATATTGAGATATTTGGTTGAAGTATTGATAGAATTTATTAAGTTAGCTTTAAGGTTTACAGACAAAAAAAATAAGTCCTAAGAAGCTTTAATTTCTACAGAAGCTTTCCTTTGGGTCGAAAGTAAGTACTTCGACGGGACTTTGGGTTATTCGAGACCCAAAATAGAAGATAAATGAGGGCCAAAGCTTGTCTATAAAAATGATTCAAATATCGTACATGGTAAGATATCATATATATATTCCTTGCAAAGATTACGTCATTAGATTGCGTGGCTTAGGAGTTTGAGCGTCGAACTAACAAGCGGGAAGTCGCCGGCTCAAATCTAGCAGCAATATGTTTTTTTTATATAAGTTTATTTAACTTTTTGTTATACACAAAAAAAAAGTAAACTTTGTCTGAATGTGGCCCGCAAAAGTAAAAATAATTTCATTTTTACATTTCATACGATTTGCATATTTACAACTTCTGCATTTGACCGGGGAACGCCGCTTAATTTCTTCGAGTATTACCCAAAATTCCCACATTCATCATAGAGTTAGGCAATCAGCTTTGGCGATGCCAAATTTAATTGCTGCATAAAAAACTGGTAGGCCGCATACCAACCTATCAAAATAAACGAACAGCATACCAAGCCCAAAAAAACTCAGCACATAAAAAATGGTTTGTTGCGTAATCAAAGAGCTGAAAATATTAGCACTGGGTTGGAGAAAGATCTAAGATTAGACTAAGTTAGTTAGTGAGTAGTAAATCTCAAATTTATCCTAAGATTATTATAAAAGGCATAGGATATAGTTACAAGTAGGTGATAGAGACTCGAGCCGGCATCCCTCTTTATAATATTTTTCTCTTTTATGTCTATAAATAAGACATTTCGCAAATAATTTCCTGAGACAATCTGTGAGGTTGAACCAAGATCTAAGAATCCCTGACTAAGATTAGACTAAGTTGCAAAACTCAGATTTATCCTGAGGTTATAATTAAAGGAACCGGCATCCTTCTTTATCTTATTTGTCTCTTATATGATATTTCGCAAACATTTAACTGAAACAATCTGCGGGTTTGAATCAAGATCTAAGACTCAGACTAAGATTAGACTAAGTTGCAAAGCTCAGATTTATCCTGAGATTAATATTATAGGTAAAGGATAAACTTAGGAATAGTTACTATTTGATTCTATTTTCCCTTATATGACTATAAATAAGATATTTCGCAAACATTTCTCTGAAACAATCTGTGGGATTGGACAAAAAGATCTAGATCTCAGATTTATCCTCAGATTATTATTATAGGTAAAGGATAAACTTAGAAATAGTTGCACGTGCCTGCGACTCGAACCGGCATCCTTCTTTATCTTATTTGTATATTTGGCAAACATTTTTCTGAAACAATCTAACAAAGATTTTCCCAATCTCAATATGAAATTAATTAATTTAATTCTCTTTGTTCTCTTAATTAATTTCTCTTCTGCAGCTGCGAATGTGAATGGATTTATAGTGCCGCAGGAATTGCAATCGGCGCTCTCCCTGGTTTACTCCAATATACCGCCCATAAAAAAAGGTCAGTTTAAATAAAGTATATATAGTTATTCCCCCAATAAATAAGCCCAGCTTTATGTGGACAAATATCTGTTGACAGGCACCGATTCGCGTCTGGGCTTTGGCTTTCGTTTGGGCGAGCATGCGGACTTTCAGGTGCTGCTCGAGCTGGGACCGCAGAAGAACACCCGTCCGCTGGGTGAGCCCAGCAAGGACGAGCAGTCCTTTAACAAGCGCCAGGTGAGCGCCAGCGAACAGCGCGACCAACTGCGTCAACAGGAGCCGCTGCCGCTGCCGCTGCTGACCAGCACCGAGCGCAATGCTGCGGCCAGCTGGCTGGAGACCTGGTCCAAGGGCATGAAGCCGCAGCCGCAGCCGCAGCCGGCCAAGGCCAAGGCGAAGATCGCAAAGCTGGCGCTGCCCACGCGGCCCGCCCTGGCAACGGATGCAGTGCAGCAGCTCCAGCTGCTCTACAAAATGGCCACAAAGGAGACGCGATTGGAGTCTTCGACTTCGACGACAAGAACAACTACGGAAGAGGCGCCGCCTGCAGGGGAATCTCCCAATTTGAACCCGCCCCGTGGCTTCAAGTTGCCACCGCCTGCTCTTGCACAGGACACCAATTCCTTGGGCAACAGCAAGCCCACAAAGAGCCGAGCCGAAATCACCAAGGAGCTCATGAACGTCAGTCTAGAGGCTTAGCTTGTATCCTAGATCTAAATTTTACATATTTTTAGTGTGTAAATACGTGTGTGGTTTATCAAAAGTATTTGTAAATAAAACCAGTTTTGTCAGTTTTAAATATTTTAAATAAATATTAAACATTAAACCTAATCAAAAAAAAACGTAAACATTTTGCTTAAGATATTAAATATCTGTAACAGCCTTGCAAAATGCTTGCAAATGTTAAGTTAACAGTGTGCTTTACTGTAAATAATACTGTTAATCATGCATATTACAACGTACAGCACAAATTTTCATATACAAAAAGTTTGTAAGCCGTTTTAAACCCTATCAAAGAAAAAATTTAACATTTTGCTTTAGATATCAAATTCAAATATCTGTAACAGCCTTGCCAAATGCTTGCAAATGTTAAGTTTACAGTGTGCTTTACTGTTAATAATACTGTTAATCATGCATATTACAACGCACGGCACAAATTTTTATCTACAAGTAATTTGTATGCAATTTAAAACCCAATCAAAGAAAAACGTTAACATTTTGCTTTAGTTATCAAATATCTGTAACAGCCTTGCAAAATGCTTGCAAATGTTAAGTTAACAGTGTGTCTTGCTGTTAATATTACTGTTAATCAAGCAGCTCACAAAACAAGGCACTAATGTTTGCGCAACTAATTAGTATACAATTAACATGTGCGAAAAATAAAATTGAATGGATAAAAATAGTTTTAGGTAAAAACTAGAACCTTATTGTTTCGAAGCCTCTGATTAAAAAACAGCTGCGGCTTTATTCCATTCCCACTAATGTTTATATTTCGCCTTTACACGTCTGTATATGCGCCTCTGTTAGGGCGCATATATGTATACATATTTTAACTATAATTTTCTAATAAAGGTCTTACAGATTGAAAATTTATTAGACTTTTCCAACAACTAATTGAGAAGGAAACAGCGTTAGTCACTAAGAAATTCAAATTTTCTTGATATGACTTTGTTCATTAGCGTCCCTTCTCGCACTGCCCAGAAACTAACAAAAAGTTCATTTTTAATTGCATGTAAAAAAACACCGAACTACATTTTAAATATCATGATGTCGTGGGATTTTCGTAAATGTTATAACAAAGGAAAAATAATTACCTATTCATTTAGTATTAGCCCAAGCAAGCCTATTGATAAAAAAAAACAAAATTTAAAGCTTGAGGAAATGTTGTTTGCCAAATGTTCACTGTAAAAACTGTAAAAGCATGTGTATGTAGAAGCAAATGTCGTGTGTGGGCCCCATAACGCAGCCCATAACAGCAAAGTGTTTAACAGAGCTGAGGAAAAATCGTAAAAAAAAATAGCCCTAACAACATGGCAATGCAACCAGCTGCTTGTTTCTGCCCCTTAACAGCAAACATTTTAACAGAGTTGAGTAAAATCCATTATAAAAACATGGTCCCAACAACATATTTAAACGCAATGCAAGCAGCCAGCTGTGTCGTGTGTGGACCCCTTAACAGCAAATGGCTTAACAGAATTGAGTAAAAACCATTATTAAAACATGGCCCCAACAACATATTTAAACGCAATGCAAGCAGCCAGCTGTGTCGTGTGTGGACCCCTTAACAGCTAATGCCCTAATAGAATTGAGTAAAAACTGTTATTAAAACATGGCACCAACAACATAGACGCAATGCAGCCAGCCGCTTGTGTCGTGTGTGGGCCCCACATAACATACCCTTTAACAGCAAAGTGTTTAACAGCGTTGAGGAAAAACCGTTATCAGGCGAATGCATCGGACAACAACAAGGCGCCAAATGAAATGCGCTTTCCAGTGCACAGAAGATCGTCGCAGCTGCTGAAACGTGCAGCCGCCGTTCGTTCGTAACTTTGTGCGCAGAAAAAAAAAAACAAAAACAAGATTATTTACTACAAAATAACGTGTGCGTAAGAAGTGTATATGTATATGTATGTATGTCTGAGCATATATGTACGTGTGTGTGTGTATGTATTTGTTAAGTAGGCAAATAATATTTAAATAAAATGTTGGACGCGCCCGCTGTACTCTTCACCATAACAATACCCACGGCCAGCGAGGAGCAGCGCCTGAAGGAGGTCTACAGGCGGCAGCTTAAAGATGAAGGAGAGAGAAGGGTGACGGAGAGGGAGACGGAGAGGGGAGACGGAGAGGAGCAGAGCCTGCGGCGATCGCAACAGCTGTTTGAGTCACGAAGGGGACAGCAGCAATCGCCCCCTTTGAGCGGGGGGAGCGGCTGCGGTGCCAGCGAACGTTTACCAACACAGCTGACAGATGTCGCTGAGCGTAGGGAACTGCTGGAGCTGCCGCTAGATACCGCCATGGAGCACGTGCTGCGTCAGTTATTGCGCAAATTTGGCATAACGAACGCGCTGTGGCTGCGCGGCATGGAGAACAACAGTTATCAGATAAGCTTTACGCTCGAGTTCAATGAACTCTACGAGAATCTCTACGATGCACTGCAGCAATGGGGCATCGGGGATCGGGAGGGTTCCTCCGTTTCGGTCATGAATTGTGTCGCCTCCAAAACCTACAAATTGTGTTCCAAACAAACTGACAAACAGCCCGCGGCCGGGAATGCGCACAGCGAGTAAGTACAGTTGCACCCCGAGCTACAGTTAAACTCCGCTAAAGAGAACTCTCTTTTACAGCAGCAACAACAATCAGAATGCCCAGAAGCAGGGCGCCTGGAACAGATTCATGAACTCGGTTCGCTCGCGTCTGAATGTGGCGCAAATTGTGCGCGATGTCCGCCAGGATGCGGCCATAACCTTTGACTTTTGCATACTGCTCATCTCCGCAGCGTAAGAAATCACCGCAATACCCCAAAAATACCCTAACATTTGCCAAAAGTACTCATCAGAGTTGGAGTAAATCATTAAATGAAATGTATCTCGCTAAGATAAGCGAAATATTGCGAGCTTGGGTTAAGATAGATGACGCGTCCGTGTCGAAGATTAAATAGCCTTGGCTTAGGATCTTTCAGATATGCGAGAGGAAGTGTAAAGCTGAAAAACAGAACCTCTTTCCATACAAAAAATCATTGTAAGATTCTTTCTCTAGAGCAATGAGATATAATAATCCGATATTGATAAGATTTCGCCCATGTCAGGAACATGTCAGAGTTCGTAATAGACAAGTTTGTCATAGATATGATATACATATGATAATGATAATGATATATTTTAAAACTTACCATTTTAAGGATCGTTCCTATGGCAGTTATATGTTACAGTAGTCCGATATTCCTAGAATTTCTATTGTATATAGTTCGTTGAAGATATCTTGAAATGTCCATTTATTAACCAATCGTTCCGATCGTTCCCATAATATAGTAGTCCGATATTCCAACAACTTCTCTAATATATAGTTCGATGAAGAAAGGTCCAATTATTGTCCGATCGTTCCTCTGGCAATTATATAATATAGTAGTCCGATATTCCGACGTTTTCTCTATTAGATATATCTTTAAAAGTCCATTTATGTAGCCCTCTGATTTTGATAGAATTTCTAGATGATTTGCATTTTATGTACTCCAATATCATATTATATGCATTTATAAAGTCCATTTTATTGACCATATTGAACGATCCTTCCTATGGCATCTATATGATATAGTAGTCCGACATGCCAACAATTTCTATATTCAATAATTCGGTAAAGATATCTTGAAGAGTCCATTTATCAATCGATTGTCAGTTATATGATATATTAATCCGATATTCCAACAATTTTTCTAGCATATAATTGGTTGAAGATATCCATTTTTATATTCCTCCGATTTTGATAGTATTTCCATATTGCCTGCATTCTGAGTACTTGAATATCATATCATATGCATTTCAAAAGTCCATTTATCGATCGATGCTTCCTTTGCCAGATATATAATTATATAGTAGTCCGATATTCCCAGAATTTCTCTAGTATAAAGTTGAAGATATCTGGAAAAGTAAATTTATCGACCGATCCTTCCTTTGCCAGGTATATAATTATATAGTAGTCCGAGATTTCGGGAATTTCTCTAGTATAAAGTTGAAGATATCTTGAAAAGTCCATTTATTGACCGATCCTTCCCATGGTATCTATAAGACATAGTAGTCCGATATTCCCAGAATTTCTCTAGTATGAAGTTCGCTGAAGATATCTTTAAAAGTCCATTTATCGACCGATCCTTGCTTTGCCAGGTATATAATTATATAGTAGTCCGATATTCCCAGAATTTCTATTGTATATAGTTCGCTGAAGATATCTTAAAAAGTCCATTTATCGACCGATCCTTGCTTTGCCAGGTATATAATTATATAGTAGTCCGATATTCCCAGAATTTCTCTAGTATAAAGTTGAAGATATCTTGAAAAGTCCATTTATTGACCGATCCTTCCCATGGCATCTATATGATATAGTAGTCCGATATTCCCAGAATTTCTCTAGTATAAAGTTCGCTGAAGATATCTTGAGTCCATTTATCGACCGATCCTTCATTTGCCAGGTATATAATTATATAGTAGTCAGATATTCCCAGAATTTCTATTGTATAAAGTTGAAGATATCTTGAAAAGTCAATTTATCGATTTATCGTTCCTTTCTATGGCATCTATAAGACATAGTAGTCCGATATTCCCAGAATTTCTATTGTATATGTATAGTTCGATTAAGATATGTTGAGTCCATTTATCGACCGATCCTTCCCATGGTATCTATATTATATAGTAGTTCGATATTCCCAGAATTTCTCTAGTATAAATTTGAAGATATCTTGAAAAGTAAATTTATCGACTGATCCTTCCTCTGCCAGATATATAATTATATAGTAGTCCGATATTCCCAGAATTTCTCTAGTATAAAGTTCGCTGAAGATATCTTGAGTCCATTTATATAATCCTCCGATTTTGATAGTACATCTCGATGCGCTTCATTCCAAGTACTCCAAATACCATAAAATATGCACTCCTTATTCCCTTTCCTTTCCAGCATCTTGGCCTCGTTTGGGCTGATAGAGAACAGCACCATTTTCCTGGCCTCCAGCATGCTGATCTCGCCGCTGATGGGACCGATAATAGCCGCAATTTTTGGCACCGTCATCGAGGAGCGTTCGCTGCGCCGTCTGGGCATGCGGAATGAACTGATTGGCATATTGTTGGCCACGCTGGTGGGATTTCTGTTCGGCCTGGTCGTGTGCACCACGGACAAGAAGTACGGCATTGGCGAGGGCCTCACCGAGGAGATGCTGTCACGCTGCGATCTGCACTCGCTGATTGTCGGTCTGTTTACGGCCATACCGTCCGGCGCGGCGGCTGCCATTGGCATTTTGGGCGGTAATATTGGTTCGCTGGTGGGCGTGGCCATATCCGCATCCCTGCTGCCGCCGGCGGTGAACTCGGGCCTGCTGTGGGCCCTCGCCTGCATCTACAAGCTGTACGAAAGCGACGATACGCTGTACGTGAACGTGGTGAAGTCGCGCAAATACTCGCAGCATCAGGGCACCGAGCTGGCCGTCCTGGGCAGCATCAGCATGTGCCTGACGCTCTCCAATATCCTCTGTGTCTATCTGATGGGCATTCTGGTGCTCAAAGTGAAGCAGATTGCGCCCGTCATTGGGCGCAGCAATCGCCAGTTCTGGATGCACGACATCAAGGTGCCGCGCGGCGATGCCGCCCTCATTGACGAGCTGCTCGCCAATCTGACCAGGGAGGACAAACAGGTCATTAACGGCAATCTGCTGCGTCACCTGGACGAGTCCTCGTACCAGCACACCTGGTCGCCGCGTAGCATGCGCCACAGCTTCTCGACACAGCTGCCGCCCGCCTTGGCCATCCAACGGCTCGAGCAGCTCTACACGCAGACACTGACCAAGCCGCCCGAGAGGCGGCGGGAGGCGGCCAGCATCGAGCGACACAATACGCTGCGCATCGCCGATGCCCAAGCGCCGGTAAGCAAGCGACTCCAAATGACTCCATCTAACCTGAGACTCGGGTCAACTCTTGGCACCTTAGGAGTAGGACAATTTTAGCCTAGATTTACAGCTTGATGATCAACTCACCATCAAAAGAAGAAGAAGTAGGTAGATTCCGATATTAAACAATCCATCCGGCTTGAAAATGGGCATAGATTGTTCTAGGAATCTTCCATGTGCTTCCTCTCCGACTAGTTTTTAATTGAGAGCTTTGGACCTTTGTGAAATGTGGAACTATTTATTGAAAATTGAAAGTTGAGGTCCTTGCATCAAAAGGGATCGCAGTTGAATGTCTAAACGTATTTGAGGAATGGATATCTGCAGCTTCGATTATTCCTAAGGCAGGGCAGCTTCGATTATTCCTAAGGATTATTCCTAACAGCAGCAGAAGTGCTCAACATATAATAATCCATCCGTTATGAAAATGGGTTAACATTATTGCAGGGATCTTTTATGTGCTTCTCCTCCGACTCCTCTCCTTTAATCCAAGCCAGGTCTTTTGTGAAATGTGATTCTAATTTTTGAAAATTCTGCCAAGTTGAGGTTCTAGCATCAAAAGGGATCGCAGTTTAATGTCTGAAGACATCTGCATATTCGACTATTCCTAAGGCAGGACAGGAGCAGAAGAACATATAATAATCCATCCGTGATGGAAGTGGGAGAACATTATTCCAGGGATCTTTTATGTGCTTCCTCTCCGACTAGCTTCAAGCTTAATACAAAAGTTAAGTTCAATTGAAAGCTTTGTCCAAGTCAGGTTGGGCTACATTTAAGCCTGGGTGAGACGTGGAGCTTCCTCTTAAGAACTCTTCCGCCAAGCGGAGCTGCTAGCATCAAAGGGGATTGAACTACATTTAAAACCTTTTCTGGCCAAGTTGAGGTCCTAGCATCAAAAGGGTTCGTTGACTGGACGTACTTGAGAAGGGTCTTTGAAGATATCTTTGATGGCTTCATCCAATGCGGAACAGGGTCTTCTTCCTCTAAATCCTCTAATTAACTTTCTGCTCCTGTTTTTTGCCTCTCTCTTTGCAGCGTCCGCGTTTTGCCAGCATGCCGTCGCATGGGAATCGGCGTGAGCTGCATTTGCCGGACGCTGTCATTGCGATGCCCGTGCCACGCTTTACGGTGACGCCGGCCGCGGAGGAGTTGCTCCACAAGTAGTTTAAGTGCATGTGTACCGAACAATGTTTATGTAACAAAAAAAACGTTTGGCAAATTAAAACATATTTAGATATCTATGCCGCCTGGCGCCCGGCGATCAGCCTTGATCTGGGCGCGTTCGCGTTTCAGTTGCAGGCGCTGCCGGGCCGCCTGCTCCTGGCGTCGGCGCAGCTTCTCCAGCGTCTCCGCGCTGGGACCGCACGGTTCCAGCTCCTGGGCGCGTATGACTGTGCGCAGCTTCTCCAGCGCATCGGCCAGGTTCAGCTGCTGGGAGCGCGTCAGGTCGCTCTTAATAAAGTAGTAGCCCTCCTTGTTCAGCTTGTTGGCCAGCGCCTGGAGCAGCTTTTGGCGCGTCTTCTCCGGTATCCACAGCGCCTCGGCCAGCTTGAAGCGCACATCCACCTTTGTGTTGACCGTATTCACGTGCTGGCCGCCCGGCCCGGAGCTGCGACTGTAGGTGATCTCCAGCTTATCCATGGGTATATAGCCATTGAACTTGTTCGCGCCGCGGCTTGGCTGCAACCACATTAAATTAGCCCAGTTTTGCAATATTTACCGTTACTTACCGGCGGCGGCGGCGGCGTGAAGAGCTGCAGACGTGCATTCGGATAGATCTTGTCTAGCGATAAATCGCTTTTGTATGATAGCTGGCGACCGAGGAGCGCGGCACTGCTGTACGATTTATTGCCGTGCTGCAGTACGCTAATAAAAGCACGCGTTATTTTATTCATATTTTAAAAAAAACTAAATAAAACTAAATGCAAGCGAAATGTTACGACAGCTACACGCCAGTGTTGCCAACTATCGATATGGCAGGGCTGACGACGCGACTGCGAAAGGTGGCCAAAACTAAACTAACTGCACCACATATAATATTTGCTGATGCATTAACTTAAACTACTATTTCAATAAATTTATCACTTGGCTAAACTGGAACTCAAACATAGAAAGCCAAAGCTGACTTGCAATTAGCTAACAGCTGTGCGCTTTGCGTTGCCAACTGTCTGGCAACTGTCGTTGTTTGCGTTATCGATTAGCCGCCACAAGTTATCGACTCAAACACATCGCTGTTGCAAAAACGTGTTGTTGACAACGCGAAATGGAAGTGGAGGAGGAAGTTGAGGACGTGCCGACAAATCCCAATGCCAACATTATTACGGAGCGCAATGCGCATATCATATCCGGCGGCCAAGTCTTCTACAATCCCGTGCAGGAGTTCAATCGCGACCTGAGCATAGCTGTGCTCAACGTTTACTTTCAGCGTTTGGTCAAGGAGCGCGCCGCAAAGGCGCTCCAGCAGCTGCAGCGCAAACAGAAGCAACAGCAAGCACCGGAGGAGGAGGAGACTGCCCAGGAGGAGGAGACGCCGCCCAGTTACACGGCGGGCACACAATATGCCGACGGCCTCCGGATACTGGAGGCGCTCGCGGCCACAGGACTCCGGAGCATACGCTACGCCCAGGAGATCGCGGGCGTGCGGCAGATCGTAGCCAACGATCTGTCCAAGCAGGCGGTCGAGTCCATCAAGACAAATGTGCGGCACAACGCCGTGGAGCATCTCATCGAGACAAGTCATGCGGACGCCATGTAAGCTCCCAATTGAAATCCTAATCCTTGCACTAAAGCAACCAATTTCTGGCAGGACACTCATGTATCTGTCGACGGCGCCGCAGCAGCGCTTCGATGCCGTCGACCTGGATCCGTACGGCTGTCCGAATCGCTTCCTCGACGGCGCGCTGCAGTGCATCATGGACGGCGGCCTGCTCCTCGTAACCGCCACCGACATGGCCGTTCTGGCGGGCAATGCGCCCGAGGCGTGCTACATTAAATACGGCTCGGTGCCGTTGCGCATGAAATGCTGCCACGAAATGGCGCTGCGCATCCTGCTGCACTGCATCGAAACCCATGCGAATCGTCATGGCAAATATATCGAGCCGCTGCTCAGCATCTCGGCGGACTTCTATGTGCGCATCTTTGTGCGCGTCCACGCCGGCCAGGCCCAGTGCAAGTACAGCATGAGCAAACAGTCCTGGATCTACCAGTGCACCGGCTGCGAGACGTTCACCCTGCAGCCGCTGGGCACAGTGCGCACCAAGTCCGCGGATCAAGCGGCTCAACCGCAGCTGGTCAAGTTCGGCATACCCACGGGTCCGGCCGTGAATACTCAGTGCGAGCACTGCAGCCATCGGCATCATCTGGGCGGACCCATCTGGTCGGCGCCCATACACAACTTGGACTTTGTGCGGGATCTCCTGGAGGCGACGCCCCAACTGCAGCTGAGCACGCAGCGTCGTTTGCGGGGCGTGCTGTCCATGGTGCTGGAGGAGCTGCCGGATGTGCCGCTCTACTATACGCCCGACAAGCTCTGCTGCGTGCTCAAGCTGGAGATTGTGCCCATGTTGAAGATGCGCTCCGCTCTGCTTCATGCCGGCTATCGTGTCTCCTACTCGCATGCCAGCAAGAATTCCCTGAAAACGGACGCACCCGCCGCAGTGCTCTGGGACATTCTGCGCTGCTGGAGCAAGCGGCATCCGGTGCGCGAGAATCGCCTCATACCGGGCACAGCCCTTCAGGCAATACTCTCGCAGCCCTGCCGCCAGGATTACGAATTCGATCAGCTGCATCCGGCTGCGAATCCCAGCAGTCGCAAGCAGGCCCTCTCGCGCTTCCAGGAGAACCCCGCGCCGCACTGGGGACCCGGCACGCGCGCCACCATAATGTAAGTGCTCCCCGAGCAGCTGTTCGTATATCTATTGAATCCCCACTGTGATCCCTTCCAGGATTGGCGACAACAAGCTGCCCAAGAGTTACCGTAACCAGAACAAAAAGCAACGTCAGAAAGCGGCGCAGCAGACGACGCAGGAGGAGGACACGGAGGAGCAGGATCAGCCCGACCTGGCTGAGGAGCAGCTGCCTGCCAAGCAGCCCAAGCTGTCGCCGATGGCGTGATCCGCTTTCGTCCTGTTGCTCTGTCAATTTTTATTGCGTGTTTTCCAATAATTCTGTAAATCAAATCACAAAACTTTTTAACTTGCGAGGAAAGTGAAAAAGGGGGCGTGTCTCGTTAATAGCGGAAGAAGTTGCCATCGGATGTCTGGCGGGAGAAGCCGTTGTTCACCAGCTGCGTGTGGACACCGCTGCAGATCAGTTTGACGCTCGACGGATGTATCTTCTCCTTGATGCCACCTGCAAAAAGATAAAATTTAAAACGAATCGAAAAGTTAACCACCCTGTTTTCAAGCTCTTCCATTTAGTGTTGCCAATTCAGCCGAATTTGGCTAGTCTCATCTGCTGCGCTTTTTGAAGCAGCAGTTGGCAACACTAATTCAACTTCCTGTTTAAGGAGGCAGTTGACAACGCTGCTCAGAGCTGATTTAGCTACTTTTTTTTGAAGCAGCAGTTGGCAACGCGCCTTAGAGAGCTAATTCAGCTATCTGTTCAAGGCGACAGTTGGCAACGCTGCTCAGAGCTGATTTAGCTAGTTATTAAGACGATAGTTGGCAACGCTGCTCAGAGCTGATTTAGCTAGTTTTAGCGTTAGAGTCAGCTTCTTTTGTGAACCAGCAGTTTATGCATTGGCTACAGCTACTTTTTCAAAGCTAAAGTTGGCAACGCTCTGAAAGCTGTTTCAGCTCCTTTTTCGAACCAGCAGTTGGCAACACTTCTTAGAGAGCTAATTTTGCTACTTGTCCTAGGCGATAGTTGGCAACGCCGCTCAGAGCTAGACAGTTATTTTTTACAGCTATAGTTGGCAACACTCCTCAAAAGGAAATTCAACTCCTTTTTAGAACCCGCAGTTGGAAACTCGGAACTCACCTATATTTAATGGATGACCCAGTGCATCCTCCATTTTGAGGCGCGCAACGCGCGTATTGCGCAACACACGGAAGAGATTCAACCGGGAAATGGCGCCAACCTCCTTCTGGCCATGGGGTGCCGCCCAGCTGGTCAACGCCGAGCACGTGTCGCGCTGCAGGACGGCATCGATCTTCTCGGGAAACGTTTCGCGGCCGTGATCATAGCGCGCCTGCAGCTGAAAGTCCAGCGAATCCTTGGGTATGTTTACATTGCCGCGAAAGCGTTTGCTGTAGCGCACCGAGCTCATCGTCTGGTGGTAGAAGAGACGCTCGTGCGGCGCCAGATGCCCGTGCCAGTTCTCCGCCCCCCTTGGCGCCGGCGGCGGCTGCGGCATGGGGCAGATGTAGGTCCCCTCCTTGCGCAGATCCGGCTCGAACGAGTCGTTCTTCACCATCTTGTCCATATACATATTGAGGTATTTTTTTTTGGTTTTTTGCGATTCGCCAAAAAAAAAGAACGCGGCTTTAACGAATTTATTTCAATAAATAAATAGAAAATTTTCAAACTTTGAAATTCGTTTCGTTGTGCTGGAAACGTTTTGTCAATAAACAAAGTTCATTTCTACACAGCCCCCCCCCTTCCAGACAACGAAACGGTAAAACTCTACAAAGAGAGCTGTGATATAAACGTCACGTTTCCCATTGGAGTCTTATTGGCATTTTCGCGTTGAATTGGCATTGAGCTTTTGGGAAAAATTAAACTAATTTGTTTAGATGGGCTAAAGAACTTAATTTATTACAAAATTATACATACATTTAAATATTCATTTGTTAAGCAAACAGAACTAGAAAAGTCGACACTTTTGTATTGTTAAAGCCCCATCTGTGTAGAGAGCTTGCTGAGTATTTTAAAATTCAAGAGTACAAAAGTCTACACACCCATCTCTTCCATATCTCTCCCATTTTCTCTAGCAATTACAAACACAATTTATGTATATAAAATTGAAAAGTTTTATTTAATTTGCATAATTCATCTTATATATCATTTAATTGGCATTTGGCTGTAATAGAATGCAAATGTTAGCTGCACATGTTAATGCAAAACTTACCTGTTGCATTCCAACGTTGGACGTTCACAAGTCTCCGCACACAGTTGTATGGGCCTGCTCCGGGATGGCGGGGGTGTCGGTCGCGCGGTCCGCTTATCGGCTACAAATTTCGCTAAAGTCAAAAGTAGGCCCCAATCGCTAGACAGGAAACAGCAGGAAACACCAACAACGCCGGCAGGCAACAGCAACAAGTGCGAACCGAACAAGAAGTGAAGCAGCGAAACGCCAACGGCAAACTAAACAGCGAAACAGTTGAGGCAGACAAGGACGCCAGCATCTGCAGCAGAGCAGCAACAGCAGCATTTCGGCAGACGCAGACGTCGAGCCACGAACTACAGCTTCAACAGCAGCAGCAACAATGTGTGTGTGCGCGTGTGGGCGCGCGTGTGTGTGGGGAAGATCGAAGTAGCAGCAGCAGCAGCAGCAGCATCAGCAGCGCAGCGAAGTTTTGCAGTTAACAGCAACAGTAGCAGCAACAGCAGCAGCAGCATCAGCGACGCGACGTTCAGCTCTCCGCTCTCGTTGTGCCTGCTTTGGCGCCGCTCTCTCAGTGAGTTTGTAAAGTAAAAATAAAGAAAGCTCACACGCTGCTTTGCTTCCGCGCTCTCTTTCGCTCTCTCTCTCTCTCGCTCAGCGACTCTGCCTTGCCCACGCACGACTCGCCGGCCATAACATAACATTTACATTAACAGCCACACGGCAGCAACGACTGCAACAAACGCCGCGCACACTTGCCTGCGTATATATAAATATATGTAAAATGGTTGGAAAGCTTGTTAATAAAGTTTATATCGTGATTGAAACAGTTAGAAACGAAACGAAACAGAAACGAGCAACACAAAAGGTAATTGCAATAGGTTAACGGTTAAATATCAACTAGTTGTTTTTTTGTTGGTTCTCCTTGCAACAACATTGATTGTTATCGATATTGATGTTATTTAATTTTGAGTTTTATTTTGAAGTGTGTGTGCTACACAAATTGAAAAAAAAAATGCTACATAGACTCCTAGATACCCTCTACTATTATGCCTGCTGTGATCCTCTTGAGCAGACGACAATTCAAATGAAGAAACGAATGCAACAAAACGAAACAGAAACAAGATTAAAACTTGACCTCAAAAAACTGAACTATGCTCGGTTTGTTTTTGTTTTTTGTTCTCGTTGTTGTTGTTGTTTGTTTTCTTCTTCAACTTAAAATAGTGTACTATAAATATTCTGTGTAGGTGTAAAACGGTTTTTGTTTTTGTTTTTGTATACCTGCTGTTCTGGTACACAGCATGAGAGAAGTTGTTTCAGTTGCCCGGAAACGCTTGTCCACAAGTCAATCAAGGCTGAGATTAGATAAAAATTAGATAAAATTAAGATTTAAAGCTAATTATTGCGGTGCTCACCTTATCGCACCTACGCGCGTATGGAACGTCTGAAGCGAGCCGGCGTCTCTAGGAACGACTGCGACTGCGCGATGCGCCGGCCAAGGCGCCGCTGGCGCCGACGCCGTTGCGACTGTCGCCGCGCACGGCCGGACTGCGCGAGAATTTGCCGCGCCGTGCGCCGGGCGAACGGCTGCCCGCGGAGCGAGAACGCGAGCGCGGCGAATAGGAGCGACGTCGCGGACTGCGCGAACGGCGACGCATCGGCGAGCGAGAGCGCGACCGACGACGTCCCCCCCCGCCGGCACCGCCGCCGCCGCCGGCGCCAGCGCCGAGGCCGGCGCCGCGGCGACTGCTGCTGCTGTTGCGGCGCGTCGGCGACGAGGGACGGCCGTAGCGCGCCATCTGCACGCGCAGCTCCCTGCCGTCCAGCATGCGGCCGTCCATGGCCTCCAGTGCGTCCTCGGCATCGCGCTTGTCATAGAAACTAAGGAGAGAAAAGTGAAAAAAGAGGTTAGTTTATGCTGAGAAATACAAAATATACATATATATATAAATATATGTAATTTTATTATTAACAAGTTAATTTAATTATTAACAAGTTCTCTGCTAACTTATATTGGCATAATATATATATATATATATATGTATAAAAATATATGTAATTTAATTATTAACAAGTTCTCTGCTAAATAATATTGGCAGCTTAAGCTAGTGTTGCGGAACGAATTAAGTTATCGATTGTTTGGTATTAAGTATATTCTGAAATTATGTAATTCTGCCCTGCGAATGTACGGGCACATTGTATTTGGCCTGTTGCCGCCAACACTTAAATGTTAAGCTCATTATTGTCGAGGGAAGACTGCGGTAAGATTCTGAAGGAATATATATTTAAGTTCTTAACCTATATAATCCGTTCAGAATAAAACCTTGCAGTGTTTGGCAGCTTAAGCTAGTTAATATATATATGTGATGGGGAAACAAATTGCAGAAGACTTACAGCTAATTAGTCTAAGGTGTACGAGATTAAAGCTAAAAGCGAAACATTTTTAATTCTGCTGATTTTATCAATGAGTTTTGTCTTAGGGAATCCTGTCAGGGATCTACCTCTTTCCCTTGAGAGACAAACTCCAGAAATGGGGCACCTCACCAGGGAAGACTCTTGTTCTTTGTCAATCATTGATAAATAAATAATTTCATGTTCTTCCAGGAGAAGCAAGGCGACTTCCTAGCGGGTTGGAATGGGACTGAAGGCACATGTTGACGGATTACGTTTCCTACTTTGGGAACTCTTTGTTCTCTCTCTATGTTCCTATACCTCTACCTATACCTATACCTAGGAGCCTTACATATCCTCCTAAAAATCTTACTTTGTGCGACTCTTTATTTTGTTGAGCTGGAATTTTGCGACAATCCCGTACATTTGCAGCACATAGGTCCATAAAGGAGTCAGTATTGTCTTATATATCTTGACTTTTGTAAGAGAAAGCTTGCTTTAGCAAAAATCAGCCAGGTCATCCTTATGGCTTCAGAGAAAACTGTTATATAGACAAGTCTGCTGGTTGTTAAGGTTGCAATGCTCATAAATACCCTGTACCTTCGCCTATTTATTCCCTTGGACATTTCATTAAATTATATTATACTATATGACATATTATAATATATGACATATTATAATAATATACATAACATATTCGATCCTGAGGATGTACATCATTAAATCTAGCGTCTATCTCAACAGTAGTCGAGTATCTTTCTATAACTCTGTGTTGATTATATTTCCTTCAATCAGTTATACACTTGGAAATTAAATTATATTTAATTTACATTTTTGGACCCTGAGGAAAGTTTCTGTCTCAACAGTCGAGTAGATACTCTATCTATAACTCTGTGAATAATCTTAGTTGTACATCTATTTATTCTAAAACTAGCCATAAATCTATTCCGTTATGGCCAGATCCTCTATCAATATCTTCTAGGATCTGTCGGTTCCTTGACCAAACTTGACAGCGAGAAGCTTTACTATGCTATAAACGAAATCCTAACCAAATCTTTGCTCTTAAAGCAAACATTTATTATCATATGAGCAAAATCTTCTCAACATTGGAATACTTTATCGTATATCCACAATAGAAACCCGCCTATATATCTATTCTATCTTGTTATAGATGACATGGGGATATAGATATCATAATGATAGATAGAGATATCGTACATAGATATATTATAGATAGAGGACATCTCAATAACACTTGTTGTATTCGCAGTATGTTGGCTAGCAAAGTTTTGGGTAGGCAACAGTTGCAATTTGAACACATTTAATCTGGCATCTAAGCAACGAGCATGATCAACAGCAAGATTTGATCATGCGCAGTTAGTGCAAAAATGCAAGGAACCTCCAGGAATATAAAATGAATAGGTTTACATATAGGTTAAAAATAAGCAAAATTTGTGTAGTATTCGCAGTATGTTGGCTAGCATGGTTTAGGGTAGGCAACAGTTGCAATTTGAACACATTTAATCTGGCATTTTGCTTATAATCATGTTTCAAAATTAATGCCAAACATGATGAATTTTAAATGCAAGGAATTCCCGATTATACCTAAAAGTTCTCTTGTTGTATTCGCAGTATGTTGGCTAGCATGGTTTAGGGTAGGCAACAGTTGCAATTGAACACATTTTATCTGGCATTCCATAGTTCGGGAGCGCGACCACCAAAAATTAGGGTTGTCGCAGCCACAAAGAATGCAAGGTTCGTGCCTAACCTCAAAGAAAGTCAACCAGACTGGTTTGTCGCAGAGAAAAACGCGGACTTTCAGTGTTATACACTTGTTTAATTACGGGTAAAATGGGCTATTGAAAATTACTCACCGCACGAAAGCAAATCCGCGACTTTCACGTGTGTAACGATCGCGTGGTATGTAAATGTCGCCAACTTCGCCGCAGCGCTCGAAGACGCGACGCAAATCCTCGGGCGTGGTGCGATATGTGAGATTGTCGACCTGTAACCAGTTTGATTAGCGCGGAATACATGAATATTATTAGCATATTAGCGTGGGTGGAAAAAGGTTATCTAACCCCAAGAGACAGTAAATCAATTGCCGGCCGCCATTTTGTCTGGCCGCGTTGCTGTACTTTCGATTTCTTTTGGGTGTATACTTGCCTTTAGCGAGACCATGCCATCGATTCTGGGTGGTGGACGTGCACCGCCCCCAGCACCGCCTCCGGTGCCACCTGTGCTCATTATTTCGCTATTTGTTTTGTAAATTCAAATACTTTTTTTTTTCTGCAAAAATTTACTGCCTTTTGTCCAGCTGTGCCTGCTTTGCTCAGCTCTTTTTACTGAATGAATACTGCCCTATCGTTGGGTGACATATGAATCTTTTCGATAGTTTTCAGCATTATCGATAGTTAGTCGATATTTTGTAATGTTTTCCTAAACAGGTTGGCAGCTCTCTCAGTTATCAAGAGCGTATCGTTTCATATATAGGATTAGCCGATTCTATAAAATTTTATTTCTTAAGTTTTTTTACCGGTTTTTGCTTACCACGTTTTTTAATTAACAACTAAAATAACACAAGCTTCATCGTTATTCATTATATATATTATAAACAATATATTGCATTGCTTCAAACGATATTGAACGGCTATCGATATTTTCCATCCCTGGCTTTGCAACGCGTGGCGGTGAAACGTGTAAAATTTTTGTTACAAATTTTGCAACAAATTCGCCAAATTAACCGCAAAAACAAATTGTTTTTTGTCAGCAGCTCAATTGTCAGCTGTATATGTGTGGGCACAGCCGTTGAACAGGCCTGGAAAAGGTGTCGCAGCGCGTGAAGAAGATTGTTCACACAACACTCACTCACACACACAGACACACACATATAGAATATCGTGTTGTGCTGCCAGACAGTAGAGTGCAGGGAGAAAAGCAAAAGCAGCGACGTACAAGTTGGCTACGACGTTGGAAACAATAACAAATTAATCACAAATCGAAAGGCTGGGTTGTCTTCTCATCAACTCCACCTCCTCCTCCTTAATCCTACTGCTGCTCAGTGGCAACAATAACGACGAAAGTCAAACGCGTGTTTGTGTGAGTGCAGCAGAAGCAAGGCGAAAGTGTGTCGTCGTCGACGTCGCAGTGTGTGCGTGTGCGTGTGTGTGTGTGTGCCAAGCCGAGCAGAGGCGCAGGGGCGAATAGTGAAAATTTCCACTGAAAAGTAACTCGAAAGTAATTTGTACGAAAGACCATAACAACGCGCAGTAGCAGTAATGGCCGCTCAGGAAAATACGGAAGTTTCAACAAAATTCTCAACTCTCAATGTGAATGCAGTGGAATTTGTGCCCAGCTTTAATTACAGCAGCGCTGCCAGCGCAGCGGCTGTTGCAGCAGCCGCAGCGCAAGCGCCGCCGCCGCCGTCTACAGAACAACAGGAGCCGGCAGCAACGCCAGTGGATAATGCTGTTGCGCCTGGAACTGGTTCCGTGCCGGCATCTGGCAGTGCCACACCTGCAACAACGCCCGATTCCACGGGCAGTGCCGGTTCCACAAATGCACTAAATGCCGGCGGCGGAACGGCAGCGGCAACGGCAGCGGGAACAGGAACAGGAACAACGGCAGCGCCGTCATCGGCGGCAGCATCAAATTCGGCATCGCCAGCGCCAGGCTCGCCCGTTACCACACCTTCACCAGCGACAGCGGCGCCGATTGAACAGCTAAATGCGGCGGACAAAATAACAGCAAACAATGGTAAATATAAAGGGAGATTCTATATATACATGTTTAGTGTTTGCCTGTGTGTGTGTGTGTGTGTGCGTGCGTGTGGGCGCCCTGGGGGTAGTTTGGCAAATGTTGGGCACATTGAACTCTTGCATTGTGACGTCACGTGTCGCTACGTGCACATTAGCACCAAGCAAAGACAACCGGCTAGCTAACTGTTATTGTTGATAAGCTGGCAAAAAAAAATCAAAATCAAAATCAAAATTAACGCAAATATGCTTAGGTTATCGGTCTATCGCATAACATAACCTAAAATGTAGTTGCGGTAACCAGTGCCTTTATATATATATTTGTGTGTGTGTGTGTGTGTGTGTGTGGGCGTACGGGCTGGTGACAATTCGTGTCTGTTGTGCTCTTTTTAATTGCATGGCAAAGAATTGCATCTTAGTGCTACTAACACACACACACACACACACACACTAGATGCAGCAGCTGTTCACATTGTGAGCGGCCATTTATCGTGCATTCGTCTCAGCGATGCGCAATATTTGCGTGCCATTTCACAGTGATTTTCAAATGCTCTTCAAATTACTGTGAAATATTTATTTCACTTTAAATTTAGTTTTATTAAAATTTATATAATATTAATATTTTTAAATCACGTTAGCGCGCGATTGGGCCTTTCTTTTTCACAATGAAAACTCGCTGTTTAATATTTCACTGTTAGCGCCTTGTTGCGCATCTCTGCTGCATTCTTCGTGTTTTGACACGTTTACGTTTTTCACTCGCCTTTATTGCCGCCTGCTGCTATCGCATGGCTATTCGCTCGCCCGTTGAATGACTCAAAGCGGTTCTTGCTGTTTTTTTTTTTTTTTATATTTATTTTAAGACACTCGCTAGCGAATGCCGCTCACTGGTCACATGGCTCCACACGACGCAGCCCTGGTTGGGGCTTTTGTGTCGTTGCCACGCACAAACAATCCTGTTGTTGTTGTTATTATTATTAACGTCATAAGCAGTTGCGCGCGATATGTGGTGTTGGCCCAAATGGCAGTTGCTGTTGGTGTGTGTGTGTGTACTTTATGCAAATCCCATGCGGGTTGAACCGCTTTCAACTTGAATTTAAATGTTAGTTGGCACCTTAGCGAGCAATTATTTGTAAATATTATTTTTATTATATTTTTTAATAAGTTTAATGCTTTGTCTCCGAAAATTACAAGCTTAGATTAATCAAAGTATCGATAAATACATGAACGAAGTATCGATAACTATTAACAACCTGCTAAGCAGGGTTGTTGCCAACGAAGGTTGTCTTAGTACAGTAATTCGTTTGTTTTTGTGCCCTGCTGTTATCTACTTTTACTTTTTCGTGCCGAGCGGTCGCAGTCGCAACGCGCACACGTTCATTTATTGAATTTCATACGTTTGATTTTCGTTTTTGGTTCAAATTCACATGTTCGAAGGCGACGTGGGCGACCCTAGCGTTATTTACACAAAGAAAATGCACCCGAAGAAAAGTTAGTAACGGTAAAGTAGCTGCGCGCGCATTGGCCTCTTCGCCAGGCCAGGCCAGGCCATAACCTGTGGCGACCAGATTTGACCAGTTTCAACTGAATGTGTGCCGAGTGTGCTCAAAGAGAAAATAAATACTCTTGTGCTTCTCCCCGCTGCCGCTGCGCCCGTACCTTTACTTACTGGCCCTGGAGGGGCAAATGTGCTCTGGCTAAGTTTTTGGCGCGTGGCAAATTTTTCGTCGTGACACGAAGACAAAACACGAAATGTTCGTATTGCATAAAACCAATTTCGTGCGTGTTCGTGCCGTGTTGAGAAATATATTATATAAAAAAAAATACAATCTGGCAACGAATATTAAGAGACTGCATAAAATGAAAAAAAAAATGATAAAATAATAATCATGGCTAAAAGTAGTTCGGAATCGTGCTTTGTGCTTAAGTATAAATAGATACAACACGCGTCCATCTCTAGCGCACGTTTTGCACGCAGGACAAACACCTGCAGCAGCCAATGACTCATTCTGGCACGTGGATGAAGCCCCCCCCCCCCCCCCTCTTCTCCCCCCTTCTCTCTCTAAATGTCATGTCAATTTCAGAACAAAAACGAAGCGCAATACAAAAAGATAACATTTAACCAGAGCTGACATTTTTGATAAGACAAGCGAATCGAAGCACAATCGCTGAAGCAGATAAGAAAAGCGCATTTCTCAATGAAAAAACAAAAATAGATAATAATTCGATTTGTTTAATCCGAATTAGTTGCAGTTTTTGAGTGTGAAAAAGATTAAAAAGCAGTTATATCCAGTTTATTCACGCTTTTTTATACATATATAAATATGCGTACGTTGTTTGAGTGTAAATTATTTTGCAAAACAAAAAGCTTGCAACATTTGCCACCTGTTGACAATTATCTGTTATTATTTGCAGAAACCGATCCTGCTGATAGCTGGGACGTGGAGGACGATGCCATCATAACGCCCGAGGATGAGGAAGCCGAGGACGATTTTGTGGAGGACGAAGCCACGCCGAAGATCTCCAAGAAAAAGATTGTTAAGGTCGAGGAGAACAGAAGCAAGCGCGAGCACGTCAATGTCGTCTTCATCGGACATGTTGGTAAGCATTCAAATGATAAAAGCGCCAATTTTGCATAGCTTAATCCGCCTTCTCTATATGCTGCCCCTGCAGATGCTGGTAAATCGACAATTGGCGGCCAGATCATGTCGCTGACGGGCATGGTGGACAAGCGCACACTGGAGAAATATGAGCGTGAGGCGCGCGAGAAATCGCGCGAGAGCTGGTATCTGTCGTGGGCGCTGGACACAAACCAGGAGGAGCGCGACAAGGGCAAGACTGTGGAGGTGGGACGCGCCTTTTTCGAAACGGATCGCAAGCACTTCACCATACTGGACGCGCCGGGACACAAGAGTTTTGTGCCCAATATGATTGGCGGCGCGGCGCAGGCGGATCTCGCCGTGCTCGTCATATCGGCGCGTAAGGGTGAATTCGAGACGGGCTTCGATCGTGGCGGGCAGACGCGAGAGCACGCCATGCTGGCCAAGACGGCGGGCGTTAAGCATCTGGTCGTGCTGGTCAATAAAATGGACGATCCGACCGTCAACTGGGATCAGGGACGTTACAACGAATGCAAAGACAAGATACTACCATACCTCAAGAAGCTGGGCTTCAATCCAGCCAAGGATCTTACCTTTATGCCTTGCTCGGGCCTCAGCGGCTACGGCCTCAAGGATCAGGTACCCGAGTCCCTGTGCCCCTGGTACCGAGGGCCCGCCTTTATACCCTTCATCGATGAGCTGCCCTCACTGAATCGCAATCAGGATGGACCTTTCATCATGCCCATTGTGGACAAGTACAAGGATATGGGCACCGTTGTCATGGGCAAAGTGGAGTCCGGTTGCGCGCGCAAGGGACAAAATCTGCTCGTGATGCCAAATCGGGTGAGTGCAGCAAATTGATTTTAAATAGAATCCCCCGTGCTAATTGAATCCTTTTGCAGACGCAAGTGGCCGTGGATCAACTGTTCTCGGACGACTACGAGGTTACCTCTGTGGGTCCCGGCGAGAACGTCAAGATTAAGCTGAAAGTGCGTAACAAATTACAACTGCAAATATTCAGATCGTCTAATCAATTGTTAATTTTTAAACCAGGGCATCGAGGAGGAGGATGTGTCGCCCGGTTTTGTGCTCTGTGATGCCGCCAATCCAATTAAAACGGGCAAAATCTTTGATGCTCAGGTCGTTATATTAGAACACAAATCAATTATCTGTGCGGGCTACTCGGCTGTCATGCACATACACTGCGCCGCCGAGGAGGTCACGGTGAAGGTGAGTCCCGATCAAATAAATATTTCACTTCACATATATAACTTGTTTTCTTTTGTGGCAACAGGCACTCATCTGTTTGGTGGACAAGAAGAGTGGCGAGAAATCAAAAACACGTCCAAGATTCGTTAAACAGGATCAGGTCGCAATAATGCGCATCGAATGCTACGGAATGATTTGCCTTGAACAGTTCAAGCTATTCCCACAAATGGGACGCTTCACGCTGCGAGATGAAAGTGAGTGGGACTAGTTAATAAGTCAAATAAAAGTATTATTAATATATATGTATATTCCCTTTTTCTCGCAGATAAGACCATTGCCATCGGCAAGGTACTCAAGGTGATCGAATAAATTGAGCCAAGCTGAATTCGAGCGCCCGCCTTTACACTGCGGCTTTATAGCAAACCAAGCAACCCTTCAAAGTATGCCAGACGAGACGATAATTATGAGAAATTGCCAATGCCAACGCCAGCGCCACGCTTTCTACACACACACACACACACACACACTCACACTCACACACAATTAAGATTTTACTTTCTCCACAATTATTATGTATATGCATACAGCAACTGCAATTGCGTTTGATAATGTTTAGCAAGAAGATTTATAGCAAGTATCTAAAAAGAGAAAAAAAAACGGAGAAACAGTTTGGCAGAGACGCAGATTTCAAGCAAGAGAGCAACAGAAATGCATTATATATATATGAATATAAACAATATTATGTATGACTAAAGCATGAGCATGTACTATTTATATATATGTACATACATACACACACACACACACACACACACACAACACGTACGTATTCGAGATATTGTCCGGGTTATGATTACGTTTAAAATTGGCTTTGTTGTGGCTGAAAATGAAAAAAAAAACTCGATAACTCAAGCAGCAGACGTCGATTTATTAGTTGTAACATTTAAGCATCATTATATTGTGCGCGAAGTCGTGAATTTTTTAAACAAAAACTACAAAGCTGCAAGCTGAACAATTTTTATATTTATACAAAACGAAAACAAAACAAACAAACACAAATGATAAAAGCGATAAATAGTTGCCAATTCCTCAAATATGTTTTGCTTCTCTGCCTTTGAAATATGTTATGCGCCGCCTAAACGGAAATTATGTTTGTCATTTTTTTTTAAATATTACAAACTCTACTTTTATCAATTTTGTTTCAACGAGAAATGCTTTAAATTTAAGTTTAAGCTCAAAATGATGAGAGAGAGAGAGAAAAGCAGAATATCATTTTATTTGTTTACTTAACTATTGTTAATATAAATTCTAAAAATGATGCGAATTTCACTTGCTACTAAAAACAAATTTATTTTTTGTAAACTATTAAATATTTTCGTTTAACTATTTAGTTAATTGAAGGCAACGCAAATCAACCACGAAACGAAATAAACTAAAAATGCCTTTTGCTACTTAAAAGCAAAAACAAAAACCGATTTGTAATTTGTTTATTTTGATTTAGTTTAGATGATTTAGATAATCAGGACCAAGACGGTTTCAGCGCCACAAACATCTCTCTTAACTCTTATCGACTAAATCGACTTTTAGTTTCAAAATTTGTATAATTCTCGCTATAAATTCGTAATTCTTAAGCAAACCCAAGAAAAAAAAACAAACACTTGTGTATCTAATTTAATGGAATGGTTCGATTTGAAAGTTGAATTGAAATGTTGTTACCATTTACACAATACTTGTATAACGAACGAAAATAATACATAACTAAGTTAAATATTCGCCCATATTTGAGTTAATTCAATTAACTTGAAATGTATTTAAAAAGCAAACGCGTATAATTAAATGAAAAACAACAAGCTGCTTTTTAACGCTTATCGCGCATTCTAGTAAACAAAAAAAGGCGAACAAAAGAAATAATGAAAATACAATTGTTAAAAATCTCTCCGACAGTTATACATGATGATGATGATGATATTTAAATGTTTCTCCAAACTCGTAACTAAAAAGATAAAAAGAACTATGCAACTGATAAATAAATATAAATTGTATGAATATAGGATACAAAAACGAAATAATAGAAATTATATAGACAAAACGGGAATATTTATACAACATTAAATGTATTATTATTATACATTGTATGTATACATATTTAAAGACAAAAGCGAAACAACAAACTCCAAGATCCGTATAAATTTGAACATTTTTTATCAATAAAAAGCGAAACAAAAAAACAAAAAGAAGACAAAAAAAAAACGAACCAAAACAAAAACCAGTTTAAAATCATTAAATTTGTATTCATAGGAGATAAATTTAATTAGAATAGAAATTTGTTAACTCATTATTTTAGAAAGCAATTTTAGCGCTTTCTTGAACCAGGCACAGCCGAAAGATCAAGAAACTTATCGATAAGCTCACAAAATCGAATTGAAGGAACCAGCGAACTAGTTCAGTGAAGCGACTCTCAGAAAAACGGTTATTGTGGAGCTAAGTCAAAAAGGGTTCGCTTCAAGAGAATAGCAAGAAGTAAACTCTAGCGTGTAACCCTTGGAACAGGTTCATTAATGCAACCCTGCAAACTGTTCTGAATGCAGGTAACTGGAAAATTGATTCGAATTATTTTTTCATTTTTATTGGTATACGATTTAAACATTATAACATATAAATTCATCTTATTTATTAACAAATTACAGATAAAAATGTATTAACAAAACTTAGTTAGCCGTAGTTCTGCGAAATGTTTGTACAAATGGCTTTGCAATCGGGCCCATAGCTGAAGTCTACCATATTTTGAACACTCTTCATGATTGGCACCAGATTTTTGAGTATTGCATTTGGAAGCTGGTTAGCAATCCGCTTGCTCCGACGTCTTCTTGGCCAACAGCGGCGTAATGGGCTGATCCCGCCTTGTGGCCTGCTCCTGGCGCTTGGCCTCCTTGTCGCCATAGAGATCCAGATCGCGGCCGTAGTACCAGACGAGCCAATCAAAGAAGACGCCAATGAAGGTGAACACTAGAGGGAGAGAGGGAGAGGGTGGAGAGAGAAAGCATATAAGAGATTATAGGGTATGTTATTAGGTGAAAACTTACGGCAGGATAAAAAGTTGACGGAATAACGGAATCTCGTCTGATCATAGAGCTGACAATTGCCATTGCCGTGGCAGGTCTGGGTCCACACCAGGCAGGTGGAGTCAATGATACGGCCAAAGATAATCGGACCCGGTATCAAAGCAAACAAACTGATCATCATCAAGGCCAAGCCCTGGGCAAAGGACTTATCCTCCGGCGACACGGATCGATAGTTGACCAGCACATTGCCAATGCGACCCGAACTGCCAAACCAATTGACAATGGTCGAGGTAATGGAGAACGTCCAGAAGGCCACATTGCAGCCATCCATGCAGACGCCCGGACGCAGTATCAGATCGGCCACAGCACGCTTGCTGCGCGTCAACAGATCCTCGTGCAGCTCGGCGGAATAGTCGTCGTTAAGCAGCGGCACGGCTGCGGGATCTATGTCCAGATCGGTGCTCTCTGTCAGCGGCATTCCCGTGGGCTGCAGCTCCATTAGCAAGCGCTCCGAGCCACCATATTGGGGTACAGCTTTGAGATCTTCCTTGAGGCAGGCGCATTCATCGTACAGCTTGCTGTCCGAGTTCCAGCTGCTGCAGCCGGCATGGCAGGCTGAGAAGTAGGTAGTATCGCTGGCCTCATGGCACACAGGTGAGTAGTTGACGCCCTCGCAGGAGCAGTTCGCATTGCAGTTGGTCGTCAAATTGAAGCTGTTTAAGAGAAATAGACGTGAAATGCAAGTTTTAATGTTTGGCGGGAACCGTGACGTCACGAGTGCATGAAAATAAAACAAGGTGGCAACGCTCAGTAAGGCTAAGCTTATGCAGCGAGGCGAATGCCAGATCGAAAAAGAGCCAAGTTGTGAAAAGTGCAGGAACAGTGACGTCACGAGTGCATGAAAATAAATCAAGGTGGCAACACTTATAAGGCTAAGCTTATGCAGCGAGGCGAATGGCAGATCGAAAAAGAACCGAGTAAAGTGCAGGAACAGTGACGTCACGAGTGCATGAAAATAAAACAAGGTGGCAACACTTATAAGGCTAAGCTTATGCAGCGTGGCGAATGGCAGATCGAAAAAGAGCCGAGTAGTGAAAATTGCAGGACTTGAGTGAAAAGTCAATTATTGTGTGCATTAAATATTAATAAAGGAATGGAATAACGAAAAAGAGACAACAATTAATTAAGGCGATTACTTACTTGCCCACATGAGCCATTGATACAGAATCGGGACAGTATAAAAAGGCATACGACAACTGGCCTGTAAAGCGAAAGTAGATGAGAAAAGAATAAGAAGAGAAAATATAAAAAAATTAAAGTAAAAATTTAAAAACAAATATGAAACTGACCGCAAATGTAGACAAAGCCGACAAAAACATTCCACATGAGCACCTTGCTGACGGAGGGCTTCTTCTTGGATATGACCAGGCCGGAGGCGAAGAGGCCCACGACCATGCCCAGAATGGAGACGGGACCCACGACAATGGTGGCGCTGTGGGCGGCCTTGTGGAACTGCACCTCCATATATTTGGAGAGGAAGGTCATGAAGCCGGAGGCGCCCAGTATGTAAAAGACGCCCGAGGTGATATTAAAGATGAGCAGCTTGTTGCGCAACAGACGCATCAGAGCCGTTGGAAAATCCTTAAGCTTGGGCAGATCGGCATTGCCGCCAGCCCCAATGCTGTCCAGGGCGGCGTTCGAGGAGACGCGACTGCTCAGCGAGAGGCCCTCCTCGCGCTTCAGTTCCTCGTGCCGCAGCACGTGCGGCAAATGCGAATTGTGTTTGGGATCATCCGTTTTCTTGGGCAGCCGCTTGGGGAAGAGGCCTATCAGGCCGGAGAACATGCACATCAAAGTGCCCAGTATGACCCAGCCCAGCCACCAGGCGCCCAGCCAGCGTGGATCCTTGTCATCAATCAGCGGCGTCTTGCTGGGATCGATAAAGGTGTTCAGCGAGATGTAACCTAAAAGGAGAGAGGCGGATTAACAGGATAAGTATGCACAAGCTGGAGAAATCATTGCAACCCACCGAAAAAGAAGCCAAAGACGGGTCCAATCATGCGCAGCGACATGGCCACAGCCAACATGAGCGGCGTATTCGTGCGCTTCGTATTATCATCCAGATATGTCTGACCTAGGGCATAGTACAGGGTATTGCCTATGCCCAGCACAAACTGCGAGAAGAAGATAAGCACCAGGGGAACGTACGTGAACAGACTGTCGCAGTTCTCCTCGGGCTTGCCCACACCGCACAGCTGCTCCGATTGCGCCTTCATCGAGCTGACATTCTGCTGAAATGACAAAAGTTGTCATAAATGTCGTATATATACGAGATCGTGTCTTACCACGGACGTGTAGTTCAGATTCAGGGAGCTATTCCGGAGACTATCCTGGTACTCTTTGGTCAGCTGGAGGACCTCATCGCCAGCGCCGTAAATGAAATGGGGCAGCACCAGAATAAAACAGGATAAGCCACAGATCATAATGCCCCAGGCTATCCACATCGGACGATTGCGTTGCCCACCGATATAGGATAAGATCAGCGACAGCATTATCTGGGATATCTCATTGCCACTGAGAACGATGCCTGCGAAGGGAATAGATATCGAGTAACGGAGGGGGGTAAGTATCGAAAAAGTACTAATAACTATTTATATTGATAAGTGATTGATTGACTGAATGACCGATGATTGAAGTACAGAATGTCTCATTGCCACTGAGAACGATGCCTGCGAAAGGAATAGGTATCGAGTTAGGCATCGCAGAGGGTGAGGATCGAAGAAGTACATACTAAGATACTATTAATCTATTAATAAGTGATTGATTGACTGAATGACTGATGATTGAAGTACAGAATGTCGCATTGCCACTAAGAACGATGCGAAAGTAATTAGTATGGAGTTGGGCATCGCAGAGGGTGGGTCGAGAGCATATTTATCTATTAATAGGGCGAACCAAGTAATAGGCATCGAGTTAGGCATCGCAGAGGGTGAGGATCGAAGAAGTACATACTAAGATACTATTAATCTATTAATAAGTGACTGATTGACTGAATGACTGATGATTGAAGTACAGAATATATCATTACCACTAAGAACGATGCCTGCGAAAGGAATAGGCATCGAGTTGAACATCGCAGAGTGTGAGGATCGAAGAAGTTCATACTAAGATACTATTAATCTATTGATAAGTGACTGATTGACTGAATGACCGATGATTGAAGTACAGCTCAAACCGTATGAGCACGGATCGGGTTTGTCTAAAGGTTCGGTTAATGGGCTCAAACTGGTTCGATTCAAACCCGGCTAGGTTCAAACCCGGCTCGTTTCAAACCAGGTTTGAGGCTTCTTGGGGGAGGGATGTTGCATGACCAAAAATTCAACTTTCCCACTCAACTTTTGAGCCGTGCAAAGCCGTTTAATATTACCCGCAAATTATTTGTATAGATATTTATAGAATATGATTCCGACAATGTGAATGTACTTTACAATTAATTGTTGGTAATTAATATCATATATATCACATCATGCCAAATCAATCGGCCATCAATCAAACTGAGCTGCTCACCTGTCGTTTGGCTGGGTATTTTGAAGCGCTTCTCCAGTGTGGTCAACGTGACAATGAAGTACATGTAGGACATCGCCTGGATGGTGCCCAGCAGACCGTAAACGCCCATGAACCATTTGGTTGTCGCGTATTTCTGCAGCCAGGCGGGATGCCACTTGCCCAAACCGCACAAGTAATGGCCCTCGGGCACTTGCTGTTTCCTTCGCTCCGCCATGGCTCCGGGTGATGATTTTTTTTTGTGATTGTTTTTGTTGTTGTAATTGTTGTTGTAATTGTTGTTGTGATTGTTATTGTAGTCGATTGTCTGTTCAGTGGTTGGACTTGAGCATGTCTCGCTTGGTGGGCAACTGATAAGATTAATATAAATGCGAATTGATGACTGAAACTGAACATCAGTCGGGCATGCCCGACTAGGATGCATCAAATGATTCATATTTAAAGGTTATGTCGAGTATTAACGCGATCTTTCGGATGGGCAGAAGGACAGACTCAGTTCCTCATTCCGATCAGAAATATTTATTCCTAGAGACACGTCCTTCCGCCTGTCGAAGCCAGCATACCCCTCTTTAAGCATTTTCAAAGGGTATACAAAATAGAAGAGCAAATATTATTTCTTGCCACCTGTAAATTACAATTGTGGAGCGTTCAATTTCATAATGATGTCCGCTGTGAATTGACTTATGAATAATTTTATTTGGCTCAAAAAAGTTGGTTAACCGTGACTATTGCCTTTATTCTGAGCCCAATTCGACGTCTATAAAGTTGGTAATGGTACGATATGAGGAATTCTGAGTACAATAATTGATTAGGCCCGACAATTGTTCAAGATCATATTAGTCCACCTTTTGATTAGATAAGCTCTCTCAATGTATTTTCGGCCAGTTTTTCGGACCTATAAAGTGATCTGCGAATTCCGTTTGTCTGCTTCTCCTCTAACTGAATTTTCATTTAATTTGAAATTTAGAAATAAAAATAAATTTTTGTTATTGGTCCGGATTGTCCACAGAAATTGACTATGAGATTATATAGCGTCTGGTCTGGTTAAACTATTATCTTATCACGTATTTTACGCTGAGCTCTCGCAAATCGCATTGGCCGGCTGAGCTCCTGCATGATAGACCAAAGAATACCCTGTATAAAGTGTCGTACCCTGAACACATTAAATATGGGTAAAGAGGGAATATAATGTATTTGTGAAAATGTATGTAAGAGGCAGCAGGAAGTATATCCGACCGAAGTATATATATTCCTGATCATCATTAGTCGAGTCGATCTAGCCATGTCCGTCTGTCTGTTCGTATGTTTGAACGCAAGGATCTCAGAACTTATAAGAGCTAGAGATATGAAATTTGGAACGTAGGTTCTCCTAGTGCGCACGCAGTACGAGTTCTTTTCCGATAATCGATAGCTTGCCCCGTTTTCAAGTTATCGATAAAAATCGATATCGACCTACAGTTTTTTTTTTAGCAAATCTTCTGAGGTTTTAATGGCTGCATTCAGATTGAAAATACATTTTGCTTTAAATTCGAATTCCTAAATAAAAGTGGTCTGGTTTTGGGAAGCGTCTCCTTTTATCTATTAACTGCGCCCAATATACCCCTTAGTCGCAATCTCGAGTATAGAGTATGTAAACAAAAGTTCCTGGTATTGGACAAATTAATAAGTGGTTACTGGCCAACAATTGGCCTACGGTAATAACAAAGATTAACTTGAGGGTTTCGGCAGTAAATTTAAAAAACGTTAAAAAAAATTACGTGTACACAAAAGAAATTGGCTTAATAATCGCTTGTGGCACATTAATTGCTTATCTTAAAACAATTGAAAGAAAAAAAGGAAAAAACTAAATGTTAGAACCTTATTTCTTAGAATTTAAATATTTTAAATCAAACACGCAAAAACTCTTGACCACTTTCAAGTAAAAGATTTTCAGAGAAACTTTTAGCAACATAATTTTAAAATATAGTAGCAGAAATTGCCCGGCGTTGCACGTTTTAATATCAATTTCGCATTTGATTTGCACTCTTCGCAAATTAGAATAGTTTTTGACCACAGAATACTATTTTTAATTATACTTCTCACACTTCGTCACATCTTAATTGGCTACAATTTTGACGAGCTTAATGTCTTGACATGGAAATTCATGAATCTTGCGTTAATTTTAAGCTCTGCCTTGTTGTGCGTCTTTAATCTCGTGCTCGCATGTGAAATGCCCCCTTAAACGACCCCAATTTGTGCTAGACAAATAGACGAATGTCTATTGCAGCCATAAATGCAACTAAGCCCGCAAAGATAGATAGATAGTACGCCATGTCAGATAATACCAGGCGATCAGACAACAAATCAAACAAGCAAACAAAGAACCCGAGCAGAAGCTATCGGTCACTGTTTTTTTCTTAGAAGACAAAAGAAACATTCGAATATGGTTTAGGAACTCGAACTCTCCATTATACGACTGAATAAATTCTAGAAGAGAATTTGCGGTAGTCGATATTCACTCGAGAAACCGATCTCGTTTAATTTGGAAAAAAATTTCAAAATCACTGGGAATAAGAAATTGTAATAGTCATAAGATTAATCGAGAAACCGATCTCGAGTTTCTGCCAGAAGAGTTGAGCTTCTTATTATACATATATCCAAAAAATGCCGTTCTAAATAAAATTCTTGTCTTTAATATATAAAAAACATTTCCATAATCTTCCTTAACAAGTTATGAATTAATCTCTTTGTTTGTTTAAATTAGAAAACTTTTAAAAGAATCACTTGGAATAAGAATTTGCGGGCTCGAAATTCTTCAAGAAGAGTTCAGATTTTAATCATATATCCAAAAACTGACTTTCTAAAAAAAAATCGTATTCTTAATATTTAAAAAACATTTCCATAAGCTTCCTTAAAAAGTTTTGAATTATGATTTTTGTTTGTTTAAATTAAAAAACTAAGAAAAAATCACTTGAATTCTTGAAAATTTTCACAATAGAGCTAAAATATTTTAATGAGTATTTTGTCGCGGCATTGAGTATCAAGTAATCATGATTAAGTAGTTTAGGAACTAAACAAAAGTTCTTGAAATAAGATGTTTTAACATTGAGTACAATTTAAGCTATCTCTAACAAATAATAAGAAAACACGTTTAATATACATTCCACTTGAGCTAATTTGGAATTACAATAAAAAAATTCCAATTCGTCAGTTGTTTCTTTTTGTTTTTAGCATATTTACATTTTATCACAAGGCGTTTGCAAATTATGATCAATCTTATCGGCACTCGAAAGCACTTAAAATGGGCACAATTAAATTCGATTAAGTTCCTTAGAAGCACAGCGACGCTTGTAATCAAAAGGCGAGGATCGTTAAGTGTTCATTCGATCAGGAAAATCGTTATCATATCACCGAGATCCGACCGACCGAAACCGAGAGAGAGGGAAAACCGGAGAGAGAACCTTGCGGCCGCGTGGCGCGTATCAAACTGACAGCTTGGAAAAGAAAATTGAAATAAATTCGTTGGCCTGGCCCACAGTGTCGATAATTGTGGCTCGATAATGCGGATAATAAAAACACACATTATCAGCAAATATTGTGGACTGCAAATGTTATCAAAGAGCAAAGGCATTACGCATACGCCACGTGAAAGCCAAATGCATATTTCTCTCTCCCGCTCTCTCTCTCTCTTTCTGCTCTCTCTGAGAATTGATTTATGTGTGTGCACAGCAACAATAGTAATATTTATTAATAACAATAACAATACAATAAGAAACAACAACAAACGCGACAATGACACTATTTTACTATTAAAGCACCTTCCTCCCCCCTCCATACATCCCTCCCTCCCTCTCTCTGTCTCTTCATTGTGTTTAGATTAGCTTAGAATATAGAAAAAATTGTAGAATTTGCATCGATGGTTCGGGCGAGGTTCGCCTTTCCAATTCGCGATCCCTTTCCGCGATCCGTTTAGCGCTCGGAGGGCACCTTCAAATGCGGCTCCGGGTCATTAATGTTCGCCATCCGCATGTTGCGACCCATCTCCAGGAACATGGTTAGACCCAGACCGAACAGGGACAACAGTATGGAAACCGTGAATATGGCCTGCGTTATGCCGGGCGTCATAAATTCCTCACAGTGCCAACAATCCTTCGGCATATAGTCGGGATCCATGGCCGAAATGGTATCTACAAAAAAATAGCAAACTTTATAAGTGTCAAAAGGATTTTGAGTTATATTATTCTGGCAAACAGAGGAGTACGGCAACAGCTTGAACCTAAGACGAATCGTAAAAGTCTAAAGGTTAGTTTGATCTATTAAGAAAACCAACCTCCCTTGTTATTCCTTAAGCCCATTAAAAATGGCTGAAAAGGAGGCATTTCCGACTCCAAAGTCGATCTATCTATCCCTGTTCTCGTCTGTCTAGCTGCCTGTCCGTGCTAGAAACCTGATCTTTGAATTTCCATCCACATGAACATATCATAAAGATCGGACAATAAGCACCGAAGCTATTCACGAGAGCATATTACATAGGGTGTAGCTAAGGTTTGTTGGTCGCACAGCTGCCCTCTACATTTAGAAATAAGGTAAATGGAATCTTGGACTATAGCAACCTTCTTCCTATCGAGTAACCATTGAACAACCGAGCTCCTTCTGCTACTTGGGCGTCCACTTGGACCGTAGGATCATCCCCCACATGAGTCCCATATCTCAGCAACAAGAGCAAAATGCTTGAGACTCGAAAGGCTCGACTGGCTATTCTAAGTCGCAAAGCAAGCTGCTTGTCTCCAGCAAAGGATTTAGACATACCCTATCCAAGTCTGAGGCACGGCGTCAGCAAACCAGCTGCGTTGAAGGAGTAGGAGTAGGAGTAGTAGGAGTAGGAGTAGTAGGAATAGTCCTAGCTAAGGCAGCACTCAAGGTTGTCGGCCTGACATGGTACGTGACAACCGACGCCGTCGAATGCGATCTTCGCCTAACAAAGCTCGGATATCAGATAAACTTCCTCAGCAGCCGTCAAGCTGACGAGCTGCTGTAGCATCCTGGCTGACCCCATCAGAGAGAGACGCGCCTCCAAAGGCTACACTCCGGCGACCTATCTACGAGGCGAATCATTTAAATACCTCCTTTTCCTTCATTGGAAGTATCCCTCTAGGTTAACATCATATAAGCTACATACTTGTAGCTATAGATCAGAAGGTACTGATCGATTCCAGTGCAAAATTGAATTGAGAAAAAAAGGAAGCAACCTTTCGATCACTTACCCACAAGGACAACGTCCATGCTCAGCGAGTAGAGGGTGAGGCGCGCTCCTTGGTTCGAGTAGGCGGTCACGGCGTGGCAGCAGAAGCTGAACCTCTTGCCATAGAACAGCAAATCCCTCGGTATGAATGTCGTATTTTGGAATATTAATTTCGGAATGCGCCAACAACCGACAACGGGCGCCAACTTAATTTTTAGCGGTCCCAGCGAGGTGTCAATAATTAAGTTGACGCCCTTTAAAATATTCGCTTTATCCTTCAGCTGGAGGCTCAGCGACGACTTGCCGCTCGGGTAGATGTGTATGCGCTTGTAGTAGACATTCAGACCCTTTCGTATCTCCTCCGCAAACACAATCTTGTCCAGCGAAACGATGCCCTTCGGATGTCGCAGCACAACAATTGGCCGATCCTCCGCCGAACTGTTGCGCGGCACGTGCTCCCTGACTTGGCTGTCTCCCATCTTTGGCTTTTTTGATGTTGTCGCTGTTGTTGTTGTTGTCGTCTTCGGCTTCCCCATTTTCATGATGTCGTTCTCGCGCTGAAGGCGCCGCTGCAGCGCCTTCGTCTGCTCCGCGTGCGCCGTGTACAGATGGATGACCGGACAGTTCTCCAAGTTACTGGCCACGGCTTCCATAAAATTATCTGCGGGGCATCAATAGAAAAAGGCTGGAATGTATTTTTGAACCAAGAAAATGCTGCTTGTTGGGGCAAAGCATTTGTCACGCATTTTCAAATCAATTTTCGCCGTGGATTTCAAAAAGTGAAATTAAAAAAGTTTGAAATCGTATGTTAAACTCGTAAAACTTTTAGCTTTCTATTTTTTGTGGAAAATTCGCGAATAACGATTGCATGAAGTTCATTTTCATCACAGATCTTTGCAAAAATTTAAAGGTAATTCACACTTTTCGTCAAATCCATCTCTTCTGGCGGAAGAGTAAGGCTTCAATGATTTTTAGAAGTTCACGGAAGTTAAACGTGCGAAAAACTTTGATTACAACTTTTTTGCTTTTAAAGGAATCGATTTTTAATTCATTTTGAAAACCACGCAAATAAAATTGAATTTCGCACGGACGGAAAATAGGTGGAAAGGAATGTCTGAAATTTAAGAGCTGTGGAAAGATTGTTCTATAAAGCTAACTGGAGCCATTTTTATGAACACAACTTAATATAGAATTTGTAGCAGAGTTTTAACACCTGGCCGGATATTCACCGACTGTCTGGTGTGTATTAGAAATTGATTTGAGTATTTTGCTCACCGTGTTTGGTCAGATTTGAATGTCTGAAGTTGTAGACGTGGATGCTATTCTTGCGGCAAGTCAGCGTCAACATGGTTCTTTTTTTGTTCCAGATCATTTCCTCTTTGCGTTCCGCGAAGAGCAGCTCCACGCTCAGGATCGGATCCTGCACCTGGCTGTAATAGGTGCGCGGCTGCACGCCACGCAGATACGCAAAGCACTCCATGCAGCTTAAATCCTTCGAGCTCAACTGACCGAAGGGGGCAAAGGAGCTAATTAGCCTGTGTTTAGCCAAGTTCGAGAGGATGGAGACAACTTACCGCCGGCTCAAAGTAGACGATCAGCATGTGCTCTTGGAGCAGCGGCCGCAGCAGACCCGTAAAATGATTCGACTTGATTACCTGAAAGATGCTGCGAGCATCAGGTCTGTGGGTAGAACAGGTACAGTTAATGTCCGCGACAGCGTTGCCAGACTTACAAACTGATGCCCCAGATCAGAACGGGCGGCGTCATGGGCACATTTGTGCATGCCCCAAAGCCAATCAGCCATAGTGAAATTAGAATTATTTTCATATTGAAAAAAACAACGAGAATAGTTTTCAGTCTACACAATTTTTTTATGAAGTGAATTTGTTTCCACAAACTCTTGCAAAGCTTGCTTAAATTTAGTTTAATATCTCGAGTATTTATTTAATAAGGTTTAAGTTTAAGTTGTTTATTTGTTAATTTTTTTTTTTTTTTTTTTTTTTTTTTTGGTCAAATATTTTTTTTTATTTTTTTTTTTTTTTTAAGGCTATCATCATGAATCTTTTCAGATATCCGTCTTTCTGTTTCACGAAGTACATATATCGGAACTGACTGGATCGGACCGCTAGATCATATAGCTGCCATAGGAGCGATCGGTCAAAAATTAAGATGTTATATGGAAAACTTTTTTGCTTTTCGAGATATTTTAACCAAACTCGGCACTCATAAGTTTCACTATGCTCCCTACATTTATGCAAAATCTTATTTATATCGGGCAACTATATCATATAGCTGCCATAGGAACGATCGGTCGAAAATGAGGAAAAACTTTTTGCTTTTCGAGATATCTTAAATACTCGACATTATTTATATTCCCTGTGCTTCTTAGATACGGGCAAGGCAATTAATGCAATTGTGAGCCATATGGGTCTGCAAGGGTATTAAATCTTCGGCGTGCCAAAGATAGCCCTTTCTCTTGTTTGTATGTCGAATCGGTGGTTATTCATGTTTCTCAGCAATGTTTCTTCATCAAAGCCCGCTTCATGTTGCGGTTCGAACGACTTGTTGCTGTCAGCATGTCATCCGAATCTAGTTCGAATACTTGGCTACATGCTGCTGCATCTATTCGAAGCAATCTGAAGCTGACTTCACTTGGAAAATTTAGTTCAAATGTCTTTAAAAATCAGATTTGAATCTATATTTAATCTATATTTAGTTACATGTTGGTCTGGGCGTGATGTTCAGCATATCAAATCGAAAGTTGCCTCAAGCTACAATTCGAACAAGCTACAAGCTACAAGTTGCTGTGTGTCTTTGTTGGCAACAACTGATCCGCTGTAAATGTTGCTGTGTCGATTGCTTCGGTACATGTTGCTGAGAAGTTCGAATGCCTTGTTGCTGTCAACAACTGATCAAAACCAAGTCCAAATGTTTGGCTACATGTAGCAGAGGCTGTTGTCAACATCAACTCGAATGTTGTTAACGAATGTTGCCGAGCTGCGCATGTTGCTCACAAGTTTATTTCGAATGCTTAGCTACAAGTCGAGTGTTGCTGAATGCCTGGCAGCATGTTGCCAATGCGTAATAATGTTGTTGGAATGGCATTAAGTGACGATAAGATAAAACGGAATGCTTATCAGAAGACAAAGAATAATATATATAAAAAATAATGGTATTTCCATGCTCGCACCTGTGCTGCGTGGCTCTCACCTGCGCATTCAGTCGACAAGTGACAATTGCCTCAAAGAGTCGCGCGCGCGAATATGAAACAAACGAATCAAGTGAATCGAAACAAGAATTGAGTTACATTTGAGTTAAACGAAACGAATCATTGAATCATTGAATCAACGAACTTCGAATGGCGCAAAATACGCGCAACTCGGACCTATCGCAGATCGCCGTAAATGCCAACAATATACCCGATGGTGCGTGATCATATAGTATAAATATATATATATATATATGTGATATGTATGTCCCTTCTGATATCCCACACACAGACAGCGTCGACTGCGGCATTAAGGGCTTGGGCTGGTGTCGCGGCCCCGGCTGCCAGCAATACGCCCGTTTGCGCACCTTCACCGTAGTCCTGCTCAGCTCCGGGCTGCTGCAGGGCGCCTGCGAGCTCTACTTCCGGGTCTCGGCCAAGCAGGCCGCCTTCCAGCACGGCTACAATCCCCTTCTAGTCGGTGAGTAAGCAAAACTTATCGAAAATATATATTACAGCTATGCGAGCTGCGAGGTTTTCCAGCTACAAAAAACGTGCGAGCGAGAGGCAAAGAGGACTTTATCAGTTTTGCGATATTGTTTATGATTTCGAGTATGTGTGTGCGAGTGTGTGTGTGCGAGTGTGTGTCATCGAATTCTGGTAGCCAACTTGTTGCTTCGATTTCAGAATGTGCAATCAAAACAGTTGGCCGAGTTTTCACACATTTTATTTCCCCCAACTCCCTCTAATATGATTGGGATCGCGATTTCTTGAATTCAGTTTAGTTCGGGCACATTTCCACTTACGTAAACTCTTGTATATCAATTGCATTATCATGTCTGCTCAAATCAAAAAATGTACGTTTCATTTCTTTGCTGACAATTCCATTTGTTTGTAGCTGGAACTTATCTGTTATCATATAATATGATGACGAAATGTGCGGAATGTGCGGAAACATTGAAACGGTTTTTTCGTGCATATTCACTTCCGATTCCAATTTTAAGGAATATCGCGATTCGATTAGGCGTAATCAGTCGATCTAATTATTTGAAACGTCTGTTTAAATTTATTTAGAAAAAAGATATTGTGCAATATAAATTTTAAATATTATTTTCGGCTGTTCGATCCCTAAACTCCATAGTTTTTCCACAGTTGCGGGTGAAATTTCCAAAATCGCTGAAACACGTATTCATTAAGTTCTTATGTAGAGCTTTGAATATAGTTTTAAAGCTATTCAGACAAAAGATCTTCAAATCCCATTTTTCCACCGAGGAAACTTAGATTTTTCATATAGATCCTTAGAAATGACTTTAAACATGAAACGTCACCCACCAAATCTTTGACCCCCATTTTCATCAAAGGGAAATGCATTTATCGAAATGTGTGAAATATCATATGATTTTGAGGAATATTCTTTAGAAAATGAGTTGGAAGCCGATAGGATGGTAAACAAAAAAGTCTCATACAAACGTTTTTCGCGATTTTTCCACACATGCGGGTGGAATTTCCAGAAACCCCGTATTATTGAGCACCTTTGAGCACCTTCATCACATAAGATAACTACAGTGCAAATTTCAGCTTCCTAGCTCTTACGGTTTGGGCTGTGCGTTGATCATCAATCACTCAGTCAATCAGTAAGTCAATCAGTCAGTCAGACAGTGAGTCAGTCATTCCTTCAGTTAATCAATCACTAAGTCAGTCAGTCAAGCAGTAAGTCAGTCCATCAGTCAGTCAGTCAGTCGGTCATGCCTTCAGTCAATCAATCAGTAAGTCAGTCAGTCAATCATTTAGTCAGTCCTTCAGTAAATCAATCAGTCAGTCAGTCAGTCGGTCATTCCTTCAGTCAGTCAATCAATTAGTGAGTCAGTCAGTTAAGCAATGGGTCAGTCAGTCATTCCTTCAGTCAATCAGTGAGTCAGTCAATCAGTCAGTCAATCATTTAGTCAGCCAGTCAGTGAGTCAGTCCTTCAGTAAATCAATCAGTAAGTCAGTCAGTCATTCAGTCAGTCAGTCCCACAGTCAGTCAATCAGTCGGTCAATCATTCCTTCAGTCAGTCAATCAGTCAGTGAGTCAGTCAGTCAATCAGTCAGTTAAGCAATGGGTCAGTTAGTCAGTCCTTCAGTAAATCAATCAGTAAGTCAGTCAATCAGTCAGTCAGTCAGTCAGGACAAACAGTTTTATGTGTAGAGATTATTTAAATAATCAATCAAATCAAACAATAGGGAATTCCAGGCTCAGATTGGCTCAGTTCGGTTTGCGTCCTTTCGAATATAAACTTTAATTATGTTTTATTTATAATTATTGATTTTATTCAAAATGAATTATATTATTTCGTGCACACAGATTGGCTTTTGGTCAGCAGTGGATTATTCCAGGCGATGTTCGCGTTGGCCTTCGCCTATTGGGCGGACGTCTATCATCCGATCAAGTGGCTGGTGGGAACTTTGATGCTGCAGTCGGTGGCCTGTGTGATTACAGTGATACCCGCCATAATGAACTTGTGAGTGCAAAGAGAAAGCTGCTCAGCTAGCAATCTAAACTGATTCCCTTCTTCCCTTTCGTTTATCTAGTGCTGCTGGAGTTCAGTCGCAGGACGCCTTGTTGGACGCGAATCTGTGCGCCACATCGCTGTCGCAGTTCCAGAAGCTCACTTTAACCGAATCGCAGAGCAGCAATTTGATTCTCGTGCTGCTCTTTGTGCTCCAGCTGGCGCTGGGCATGGGCTCCCTTGCCTACTACACGCTCGGCGTCAGCTACATCGATGACAACTCGCTCTCGCAGGACAGTCCGGCCGTAATTGGCGTCGTGCTCGCCGCGCGTGCCTTTGGCCAGCAGCTCGGCTCGTTTCTGGTGCTGGGCGTGGGACTCACTCACGTGGGCTGGTGGCTCGGCTGGATTGTGTTGGCGCCGTTGATCTTTGTCGGCGCCGTGCTGCTGGGCCTCTTCCCCAAGCGGCTGCCCAAGACGGTTGTCCATCAGGCGGCGCAGCGCATTATCGAGCAGTCGAACATGCGCCGCAACTACGGCAGCCAATACTCCAGCTACATGGACGACACGGACTTTTGGCCCTCGCTGCGGCGTCTCTTCCGGAATCGCCTGCTCATGTGCAATCTGCTGGGCATCATGTGCCTGCAGAGCGCCGTGCTCAACTTTGGCCTGCAGGAGGAGAACTACATGCAGAGCCGCTTCTTTTTGCCCTACAACGAACAGGACGGACTCACCCAGGAATGGAAGGCCGCCTTTGTCTCGTACTTTCTGCGTCCGCCCGTCATGGCGGTGGGCATGCTCATTGCCGGTCTGATCATCGCGAAGGCGCAGCTCTCCGCTCGCACCATAACTGGCATTGGCATCAGTCTGGGCCTGCATCTGGTCGTCATCTATGTGGGCTACGTGTTCATCAGCTGCGACGTGGGCGCCATTGCGGGCGTCGTCGGCGGCAAGCTGACGCAGCCGTATTGCGCCAGCCAGTGCCTGTGCACGCCCACCGCCTTCATGCCCGTCTGTCCGGAGAACAGCAGCGTCACCTATTTCTCGCCCTGCTATGCCGGCTGCACCAGGCGCAGCGCCATCAACAGCTTCGAGCTGTACGAGGGCTGCAGCTGCCACGGCACGGATCAGACAATCGATTCGACGGGCAGCACAAGGGCCACGCCTGGCGCCTGCAGCGCCGACAATTGCGAGAAGACCATCATCATCTTTCAGATCCTCAGCATATCCGCCGCCTTTTTGCTGGGCATGGCCGTCATTGGCAAGACCTTGATTACGCTGCGCGCCGTCCTGCCGCAGGACAAGACGCTGGCCCTGGCCTTTGAGCTGATGCTCGTCGGACTCTTTGCCTATGTGCCCGTGCATCTCAGCTACGATCTGGTCACACGTAAGTGCAGCTACTTCCATCTCCATCAATCACTTTTACACTAACATAATAATCAGCACAAAGATATTTTGATATTAACTGCTCTCGAACATCATCTCCATCAATCAATATATATGTCGTTTAAATGAATGATTCTTTGACTGACCAACTGATTGATTAACTGATTGACTGATTGACTACTAACGCACAGTTCACACAGTAAAAACCTATCTAAATTATTCCTTACTCGAAAAAGTCGAGTATTGATTGACTCACTTACTATTTGATTGACTATTGATTGATACAGCTATTAATGCACAGTCGATACTGATTGATTGACTGATTGACTACTAACGCACAGTCCACACAGTAAAAACATCTATCTAAATTATTCCTTCCTTCCTCACTCGAAAAAATGGAGTATTGATTGACTGACTAAATATTTGATTGACCATTGATTGATACAGCTATTAATGCACAGTCGATACTGATTGATTGACTGATTGACTACTAAAGCACATTCCACACAGTAAAAACCTATCTAAATTATTCCTTACTCGAAAAAATGGAGTATTGATTGACTGACTTACTATTTGATTGACTATTGATTGATACAGCTATTAATGCACAGTCGATACTGATTGATTGACTGATTGACTACTAACGCACAGTCCACACAGTAAAAACATCTATCTAAATTATTCCTTCCTTCCTTACTCGAAAAAATCGAGTATTGATTGACTGACTTAATATTTGATTGACTATTGATTGATACAGCTATTAATGCACAGTCAATACATTAAAAGCTGGGAAGTTGAAATCGGAAACCTCTTCCTAATCAACTATATCTAAATTACTTCCATAAAATTGATGATTGATTGACTGACCGACTATTACTACTATTTGTTTGACTGACTGATGATTAATACAGCTATTAAAGCAAAAGCTGAGAATCTTAATCAACTCTATCTAAATCATATTGCTTGAACACCAACTGATTGATTGACTGAATTGGGACATCTCTTCCTAATCAACTCTATCTGAATTATTTCCAACTCGATAATATTGATTGATTGATTGATTGACTGACTACAATTACATAGCTACTAATCCTAGTAACAAAAGCTGAGAAGTTGAAATCAGAAATAATCTTTAACTAAATCATCTCTAACTCCATGAAATTGATGATTGATTGATCGACTGACTGACTGGTTGATTGATTGACTGACTGACTCACATAGCTATTAATGTACAGTCCAAGCAGAAAGAGCTAAGAGAATAAAAACAAAAATCATCTTGAACTAAATCATCTCTAACTCCATAGAATTGATGATTGTTTGACTGATTGATTGATTGATTGACTGACTATTACCGGTTTGAGCCAATGCTTCGCATTTCTTTTACAAATCGCAACCAATTAAAAAAAAACAGGTTTCGTGTCCTCCATGTTTACTTTTTCACAGTCCTCCCCTCTGAATTCAATTTTCTTCATGCTTGGTAATTATTCATATTGTACTTTTTTCTCTCTTTTCCAGGCACCACCTGCGTCTATTGGGCGCCCAACTATGAGCGCTGCCTGCTGCGCGAGACGCCCAAGCACGGCAACATTTTGGACATACTGACCGCTTCGCTGATCCTGGCCAGCGTGCTCTTTGACATATTGGTGTACATCTTTGCCAAGGGATTGAATCTGTACAACTGCAAGGTGACGGACAACAATTACACGCCCTCGTTGTATGCGCCGGTGCCGCATGAGGATTCTGGCTCGGCGCCCGCCTCGACTGTGCTCGCTCGCGGTGGCAGTCCCACGATGACGACGACGACGACGACGACCGCTGCCTCCGGCTCGCCCATGCAGCGCCGCGATGCGTCACACGAAGCCGTCGAAGCGCGCCACCATCAAGAGGCGCCCATCTTTCGGCAGCCCAGCTCGCTGACCGAATCCTCGGGCGCACCGAGCATTGTGGAGCCGAATGGCAGCGGCGTGACCTACGCCCAGGTTGTCTTTCCGCCGGACAAGCGCAAGCCCGACGATGGCAGCACCAGTCCCAAGCGACTGGCGGTGCCCGCCAATGTGCCGCTGCATCATCTCTCCGAAACGGATGTGCGCGCCCAGCTCGGTACCCTCAAGTCCTTCAATCCCGCCAAGCCAGCCCCGGCGGAGCCACAGCCGGCCCTGGGTCACGATGTGGCAGGCAATGCGGATATGATTGCGCCCCCTGAAGCCCAACCGGAAGTCAGAGCCCAAAGCCCGGATGCCAGACCCCAAAGCCCGGAGACGGACTTCTAAAGTGGCCGATCAAATAGTTTCTTTATCTTCGATTCTTAGACAATAGTTTTTGTATATTTTTTTTTAATGAGTTTGTTCGCCCTCTTCTGTATTTTTATCATTTACATTTGATTATTTATAGCATTTATCTATATTAACTAAACTGTTTATCCTTACTGACTGAATGTTGGACGAGATATTCTTCTAAAACTTTAAATAGCTGTAACTCGGCTAAATATCGTCCGATCTTGGGCATAGTAAATATCTTAGCAAGCAAATTGAATGCCAATCGATGGTACTGATTCTTGCGAGTCCAAAATGGTAAAAAAATTTCAAAATCGAACAATTTTTGGCCGAGATATTCCAAAAGTTCGTCTAAAAAGGTTGACTTTACAAACTAATCGTGTTTTGGTCAACAACTTTTAGAACATTTTTTTTTAATTTGTTTGAATGCAGATCATTAGTAGGGATCCGTACGAATCAAAAAAGGTATAACATTCCTTAATTATTTTCCTGAGATAATATTTTTCTTTATTTTGTGAAAATATAAGTGGAAATTCTCAAGGAAATGCCGTCTGTATCTCTAATGGTGTATGCATGTTTTTGGACTGTAACTGTAACAATCTTTTTTTTTGGTTCCATTTTTAGTTGTGAAAATCCGAAAACCAAGAATAGTTGCTGGAATTGTGCGTCTGATAATTGGGAGTAAAATTCTCCTTTTTTGCTTTATCCAATTCTTAAGAAAGCAGCTATTAAATAAGCTAAACAAAATATGCATAATACCCTTTCTAATACCCGGATTAGCAGCTCCTAACAAAAACATGTGCATATTGAATGCTGAGATTAAATTGTTAAAAGAGTGTTAAATTGTGAGCGAACGAAAAAACCGGCGCACAGAAAATAAGCAAGCGATCTAAATTCGAGTGAGAACGATGCGTCGGCCGCATTGCTTAGAATATGGCACACACACCCACACAAACACGTTTATGCGCCGAGTTGATCCAAAGCCAAAGCCAGAGATAAGCAGTCAGCTGTTCGTGTGTGTGTTCGCTGTCATCTTTCGACTTACGCTCACGCGCTCACGATTCTTTTCGCTGCTGATCGCTGATTGGTCAAATTAATAACTGCCGGCAGTGATGCTCTCTCGTCTGTGCTCTTCTTGGTGAGCGCCGCTTTTATGCAGCTACGCAACTTGATTCTTTCTCAGTGTGGCCCTATTAGTCAATATGGCATGTTGTTGTGCTGCGAGTGATCGACTATTTAATCAGTTATTATTTTTTTATACCGTTTTGTGGATGTGATGCAGAAGCAGATAAGGCACTAGCATACATATGTTTGGCTGAGTGTTTTCGCAATTGATATATACCAATGCTTGTGCTTATGCGTTATCTACCTTTGAGTAAAGCTGTTTTAACAAAAATTAATAGTGCAAATTCTCAAGTAAATGCCATCCGTTTCTCTAATGGTGTACGTTTTCGGAAATATTAAAAGCCATGCAAAAAAATCGTATTCTTATGTTTGACATCGATATAATAGACTTTCGCGAATGTTAAAGTGTTTATTTTATTGTAATTTTCTCCCTACGTTCGCAAAAAATTCGTGAGAGCGCGTTGAATAAGAAGATAATGCACAAGCAATCATATGGTATGCACATACATATGCACATATGCAGATATTTGGCTATTCTCTCTGCATACATGTGTATGTTTGTGTGTGTGTTTTCGCAAGTCTTATCTGCCTATGATTGCTTTAAACTCCAGTTTGTGCATTGCTCGCTCAGTTTGCTGTGCGCCGACTTAGGCCAGCATTTGAGTGAAGTACTTTGAGAATTATTAAAAGGGAAAATGCTCGGGTTAATATCGTCCGTGTCGGGAATATCGCGAACCCCAAAAGGTATATTCTTCCGAAGTCGGACTTAATTTAACCGATATTAAAAGCTTACAAAATACTAATTCATTTTTTTTTATTTTAATTTTGCAGCCAAATCTGCCATGGACAAGAAAACATTCAATAACGTTGGCACCTGAATGAGCTTGGTTATTTCATGCCATGGATATATCTTAGGCGAAATCGTATTTAAATTTGGACCAAAATGGCAATTAGGTGAACGTTGTTGCCAATCTGCGTCGATTCTCAAATCAACATTTTGTAGAACTCTGACGATTTTAAGAACTCACAAATTCTTAAAGGTATTTCTTTACAAAGTCGGACGTTATTAAACTAATGTATTTTAGTTTACAAAAACTAATATATTTTTCGTTTTGTATTTCTCAGCCTTATCTGCCCACGTTCATGGACAACATATTATCAACAAATAATTATATCGTTTTAAGATCGGTGGAATTATGTCTCTTTAAAATAACAAAACAGGTATTTCCGCTCGGATATATGTCGAGATTCTGAAATAATTAATTTTATATTTTTCAGCAAGCTCTGCCACGCCCAGGGACAACATTTAATCAGCAAATGATCGCTATTCATGGTACCTAGTTGACCTATATATCCTTGGTTATTCCATATCATAGATATAGTCCTAGCGAACCTAAAGGACAAAGTTCTTGCGAAATTCGTAGGAACAGGATTCCCGCGCCTAGCAACAGTTCCGGCCCCTGGATGGTTTCTAGTTGACTAGCATATCCTTGGTTATACCATACCATCGATATAGTCCTTGAAAACCTAAAGGATCAGATCTCTGCAAAATGTGCACTGAAATGGTCCAAAAATATGTATGCTTTTTCTTTCAGGAGCCCTTTTACGTTAGCTGCAGCTGCAGCTGTTGCTTAACAGCCGGCTTACAGCACTTTTTTAACATGAACTGCTACTTAAAAGCACTCAGTTTAAATGAGTTACATTTCTGCCCCGTAAGGCTATGCAATGAAAATTTTTATTCGAAGAACTCATCGACCTTCTGAGCATTTATGTTCGCCTGTTACTTAAGCGGAATTTAGGGTAAATTTGGGACCGTCGGTGAGGGTGCCCCTTTTGATGACGTCACTTTTCGGCCGCAAAATATTATTTGTCGACCATCTGGGTATTTCTGTTCGCCTGGTGTTTTTGGGAAATTTTAGCTAAAATTTGGGACCCAGCCGGCGGCGAGGGCGCCCCTTTTGGGTATGCAATGAAATTTTTCGGCAGCCAAAAATATTTTTTGTCGACCTTCTGGTCGCTTCTGTTCGCCTGGTATTTTGGCAGATTTTAAGAAAAATATCGGCAGCCAACAGACGCCCCTGGCGGGTATGCAATGGATTTTAATTTGTAAATAAAAAAACAGGAATTTCGTTGTTTATTTGAAATAATTGATTTATTTTGTTTAAATATATAAATTTGTTGTTTTTTTTGCTTATATAAAATAATAAAAACCAGTAAAAATTATAATTGTTGCTAATTTCAACTTAAAATAGCTATATCTGGCTTAATTACAGTCCGATCCTGGAAAAATCGGCTTTGTCAGTCGTGGAGGTCCTTAGAGCTCATTGTAGTCCTTAATTTGGCAGTCTGAAACGATAAAAAAACACATTTAAATTAACAAAGACAAAAAATATATGAAGTCGCTTTTTGCAAGGAAAAAAGGCCATAACTCGGGCATGTCCTTGCAGATTTTCAAAGGACATGGTGCGTTAGGATCGTATAGAGCCCCTGCATCGAACTGCATCAAAAAAATATGGGGTCTTCTAAGAATCCCAGGACTTGTATTTTCACTTGCAAAATTTCAGTCGCGGAGCGCACCAAAATGGCCCAAAATCACATATCCTTGAATATTTCCGAAACTACAAGGACGATCCCAATGAAATTTGGCCAGCTTGTAGTCCTGGTTAATACCATTTTTTTGACACAGGACTCGCAAGGATACGCAAGGATATAGCCGAGTTATGGCCTATTTTCTCTTGCAAAAATTGCCCATAAAACTTCGCCGTTTGAAGGACTTTCGTCCTTTTTATTATATTTTCTTCAATGGGATGCTGAGCACTATCTACCGTCCAAAGGACATCCCGATAGTCCTTCAAATGGCCAAGTTGGACCCGATTTTTTCGATTTTTGCCACTTTTGCGACTTACCCCCTATGAAAATTTTCGGTGAAATTTTTTGTCGAATCTTGGAAATCCTTGAATGCCAATCGATAGTCCTGGTCCCCGCGAGTTCAACAAGGTATATCCTTCCGATATCCTTAAGGATTTGGCCGAGTTATGGCTACTTAAAAAATGTCCTTTTTAGTAAAATACGCATATTTCGGAAAGTAGAAGGACGATTTTAATGTCCTTTGGACAGTTTGAGGTCCTTGTTCATACGATTCGTTTCACACAGGATTTGCCAGGATCTGCAAGGATAACGCCGAGTTATGGCTATGTTAATTTAAGAAAGAATTTTATTCATATTTAGGCTGTCTAAAGGACTTTCGTCCTTTTCAATATATATACAGAATTGGGACGATAATTACTTACGGTTGGCAAATGGACATCGTGATCGGCAAGGATACGGCCGATCTACAGCCTTTTATTTTTACAGACAAAAATTGATTTTCCTCAGCTCCTCGAAGAATTTTCGTCCTTTTTATGACATATTCTAAATTGGCAGGGCAAGGACTGCATGTTGTCCAAAGGACATCTGAATTGTCCCTAAGGTGGTCAATTTGATGTCCTTAAAAATGACAATAGCCATATCTCGGCAACCATAAGGCCGATTTTGATGTCCTTTGGGCAGATTAATGTCCACGTCGCTCGTATTTGCCCGACAAAATTAAAAAAAAATCCTTAAAAAAAGTTTTGATTTTTGAACCGACCCCGATTTTGAGAAAAAATGTGATATAACCCCTTGCTCTTCGGCCGATTTGGTCCAAAGTGGTATCAAATTCCCAAATCGGACATTATTCGGCCGAGATATTGAAAAAAAAATGGTTTTGTTTGTATTTGTTGCTTTTATTATAATTGTATTTCCATTATTTTATTTAAATATAGTTGGTATTTGCATTTGATTTACTTGTTTTAATCTTTTGTTGTTGTTCGCTTACAAACTAATTAATAAATTAATAGTTAGACTTAGAAATGAGAACTTAAGCGCGTAAAAAAATCCATCATGGGGGAGCATACAAAATAAAAATTTAAAAATTAAAAACATGAAAAGCAAACGCAGAACAAAAATGTAAAAAAAAAAAATACTTTCTTCAAAAGACAATTACTTTTTAGTGTGGATGGCTGTGAATACATTGAGCCCGATCTGACCCGATCTGGCCGATATGATGGATATATATAGCTTTATATAGCGCTACGTAGACGTCCAAGTTTTGTGCTTCAGTTGGGATTATATAATCACATATATATATAGATTTGGATATTTAATTGTTTTCGAATATGGAGCTGTAGCTTTTGCCGACCTTAGACAATTGGAGTCTCCGCAGGTGGCCAGTGTTGGCAAGTTGCAAGTTGCAAGTGTTGCAAAATGCCAAAACAGACAAAACTTGTGACGTCTACGCGGCGCTTGGCTCAACGCGTTTCTTCTTCTTTCAGTTTCAGCTAAATTAATGCTCTTTCTGTTTGTTGTGTGTGTGTGTGTGTGTGTGTGAGAGAGTGTGAGTGTGCGTGTGTGTGTGTGTGTGTGTGTGTAACAGAAATCTTACAACAGATTTGATTTGCGTTTATACAAAAATTCGAAATTAATATTAATTATTAAACTAAATATTTGCATAACAATTAAAAAATAGGACGACTTTTGTTCTCTTAATATTTAATATACAATTTTCCACTTGATTTCTCTCTCTCTCTGCTTTTTCTCAAGGCTGTTTTCTCTTCGTCTTCTTCTTCTTCTTGCTACTGCTGCTGAGTAAGGTGTATTTGATAGTAGGGGTGTTCACTTTTCAAGTGTCTACACACGATTTGCTTGCATTTCTTTATACTTTAGTGAATACAGTTATTCTCTCTCTCTCTCTCTCTTGAAAGTTGCACATATCATATTTAAATATATTTACAATAATTTTGTTTTCTCTTGATTTGAATTACTTTGAAAGGAATTTGAAAAATGTTCTAATATAGATAACTACAACGATTTTCTACGTGTGTTGTGTATTTGTTTTCTTTTTCTTGTTGTTATTTTTTTTTTTTAATAAATTTGAAACATGCACATTTACGATTTGTTTTTTTACGTTAATAATTTGCTTTGATTTAGTTAAATAATTAAAAATTATAAAAATAGCAGCTTGCTCTTTTACATACACATAATATTATATATATATATATGTATATATATATAGATCTATAATCCGTGTTTATCAATTTATATAGTTAGTTTAAAGTGAATAAAATTTTGTTGATCTCTGCTGCTGCTTCTGCTGACTTTCTTGTATATTATTTAAGTGTATTTTTTTTATTGTTTAGCGCTTGCTTCGGATATTTTCTTGCTTGCTTTTTACAATTTACAATGCACAATGCAAATTATCACATATTTTGTTTTCTCAATTTTCCTCTTCTCTCTCTTTCTCTTTCTTTATCTCTGCTTTCCTCTACCCATGCACATTGCGCGGCTCAAATTCTACTTTTACAATATTTAAGTATTATTTGAAGCCAACTTTAATTTTTTTCTTTTGCTTTGTGTTTTGTATTTGTTTTTGTTTTTGCTTTTCTTTTCTTTTTATTTATATTTATGATTTTGTTTTGCACAACTTCTTTCGAGCGTTAAATAACATGAAACAAAATTCAATGAACAACAGAAAAAAAGAGCGTTTAAAAATGAAACAAAAACGTGAATTTCCTTCCGCCTTCTTTTTTTCTCACTGTGTATATTGAACCTGAATGTTAATTGGCGCAGCAGCGCACTGTTAAATAATAATAAAAAAAAACACTCTGTTAAAGCGTTCGCTAACAGCTGGCCAGCCGCAGCCAGGCTGTTAACGCGCAGTCTATCCATCTAACTTTGTCTGTGTGCGATTGAGTGTGTGGGTGGGTGTGAGTGTGTATGTGTGAAGGTATGTGTTAAACAAATATCACAATCGAAAAATTAACAAAATGGCGGCTGCAGCAGTGCTACCAGACAGCAACAGCCGCAGCTAACAGCGCGCAACGTTAACAGTAGCAGAACTCTCTCTCTCTCTCTCTTCCACTTTCTCCCTTCTTGTTTCTCTCGCGTTCGCTCTCTTCGAGCTTTTTTGTAATACTTTTGTTGTTGTTGTTGTTTGCTTTGTTAATGTTGCTGCGCTGCTGCTGTTGCTGGGGCATTGTTACTGGAAGGGGGAACGGGGGGGCTGCTAACGCTTTCCTCTGTCGCGGCGACAAAGTTTTAGTTGACATTTTCAATTATTTCGACATTCCAGTGCCCCTGGACAATGGGCCACATTAATAAAATTACGATTAAAACAAACTAACAAACAGCTTAGGACATTGGCCCGTTTGTGCTGATGGCCGCTGCCGCGACGCCGCTGCTTCCGTTCGCCGCTGGCTGCGCTGCATCGACAATTGAAGCCGCAGCAATTGCTGCGTCAACGCCGATGCCGCTGCTGCTGCTGCCGTTCTCTGCGCCGACGCTGCCGCCATTGGCGACGATAACTGTTGCTGCTGTTGGCGCTGCCGACGCCGCTGGGCTGGTTGCCGCTGCCGGCGCCGCTGCCACTGTTACGGCTGCTGCTGTTGCGGTCGGCGCCGCTTGTATAGCGGGCGTTGCGGGCGGCGCTGCCACCGCAGCTGGCTGCTGACTGCCAGCGATTTGCAGCTGCATTTGCAACTGTTGCAGCGTCTCCGGCGACATGTTCGATTTGAGTATGTTGTTCTCCAGCTCCAGATTGGAGATCTTATCCATCAGCTCGGAGATGCGCTCTTTCAATACTTCCACCTCCTCGCGCACCGCTATCATGAGATGCGATTTGACCAGATCCTGTAAAGTGAGAGAGGAAGAAAATGTAATTAGTAACAGGTTAAAATACATGCATGTAAATATAAATATATTAATGGTTAACAGCTGATAAACGCTGATCGTCTATGTTAAGTAACAGCGCCCTGTATTTTAGCAGTGCGCACTGCTCTACTGCTGCTACTTACATTGCCTGTTTGTTAACAGCGCTGTTATCGATATCGTTTTGGCCTTAATTTCGAATGAATGGAAACTCTCGTGTGCTCGGAAAATCAATGTAAACAAGTACATTTAAGGCGCGACCCATTCACGACGAATCAATTTCAATGTTTGCTCAATGCGTTGCGTGTTGCAGCAAAAAGCGCTAAATAATTGCCAAGAAATGTGCACTTTGTGGCCAAATGTCAATGCCAACATGCCACATGCCACGCGTGTCTGCGATGCTCGTGAAAATTTAATATGCCCATTAACAGAGGGGGGGCGGCGCACGGGGGAGGGGCCAAAGCTAAATACACAACGGCAGATTTTGTCTCTGCTTGTTGCCATCTCGCTCGCACCTTGCACGCGCTCGTGTGTGTGTGTGGCACGTGCAACATGGAGCGGCGGCAGGTGAGTGGCGCTGACGACAGTTCCGTTTGCCTGCGTTTACTTTTTGTCAATTTCATTTTCATTTTTGTCTGCTAAAAATAAAACGCCTTCGTCAAGCATTTTTACACCTGATTTGCAGTTGCAACAAAATGTTGCCCAAAATCCGCATCAGATCGAACAAAAGTATATATGTATATATTAAAGAAAACAACAATTCACAAGTCACCTTTGTTTAACAACGGTGCAAATTGTTTAAACAAATTCGCAGCCACGTTGGCAGAAACGCGCGCGTTTCATGCGCGTTTCGCGTGCGTTTCGCTTAGTCATAAAAAATTGTCTCATATGATTTACGGCAGGGTGAGACTCGGGCATGGGCAAGGGGCGAGGGGTGGGTTGCCGCCGGTGGGGATGGTCTGCGCTATCGTCTCGCATTTTCTGCGGCGAGTTTTTCTTTTCTTTTTTTTTGTGTGTTTGGGCCAATTGCCAAACATTCGAATAGGGAAAAACGCGCAGGCTCTAGAAATATTCGCACGTTTTTTGAGAGATCATAAATAATGAATAATCGAAAAGACATAAATATAATTTGCAAAAGAATTGAATATAATTTAAAAAAAATCTATATTAGACAAAGGAAAAAAATTATATCAAAAACGTTTGACAATAAAATTAAAATCAAATTAAGTCTGTGAATCCCGCAACTGCGCATAAAAAAAAAAACAGGTGATAAATGTCTAATAAAAGAAATGCTAAAAAAAAACTGGTTAAAACTGGCGCCAGCGACGGCTCGAAAAAAACAAACAAGTGTAGAAATACGAGCAGAAAAAGGAATTTAAAAAATGTGAATATATGCGCACACACATACACATATATGTATGCCAAAGGTGGGCACATAATTTATAATTAATTAATTAAATAATTTATGGACATTTCAGCACAGACAGCAAAATATGCGAAGGCAGACAAAGGTGCAAATGCTAGAAGCTACCAAAAATAAAGGAAATGCAATTGCCACACATATACACACATACAACACATATACACACACACACACACACACTCAGGCAGACAGTCGGAATTCGAGTCGGGTCGAGGTTCGCGTTTGGGTTCACGCGTCTCGCTTTCTGAGGTAGACACAAAACGCTGCTTGTTCTTCTTCTTCTTGTTTTTTTTTTTTTGTCTTTCGTTTATTTTTTTTGGCTGCACTTCGCTTAACGAAACTCGTCAAAAAAAAAAAAAAGACAAATATGGCGTCCGTTTCACTTGTTCCATGTGCTCTTTGTTTTTATCTTTTTATGAATAATCTATGTATACACAAAAATTGACAGTTTTCAGTTGGAGCATATACTCTATATATATATATATATGCATTTATTTCGACTTGTTTGCCTTGAGGACAAAACGCGCGCAGCCTCAATAAAAATGCTGAACAAAAATCTGTGCACAAAAAAAAAAAATCGATACAAGCTGCAAGGTGAAATTTTGGTTCTCAATGCAACTGGCTATACTCTATATAAATATGTATACTTTGATTTTTGTATATTGTTTGTTAACTTGTACAATACATACTTTGGCATTTGGCACCATAACATAGCAGGGGCTGTCGTAGCCCTTCTGCCAGATTTCGTACAGCCAGTTCTCGGGCTGACGCAGCGACATGGTGCCCATCATATTTATGTTGTTTCTGTTGTTTTTCTTGTTATACACTGGCGCGGAGTATTTTTGTTAATTCAAGTTCTCTCCCTTTCGCACTAGCGAGTATTTGAGTTTCTTTTTGTTTTGCTTGACACTCTTCACATACACACTTATATAATACAAATTTGTTGCAATTTTCTATCACAGTTATATTGTGGCGCACTCTGCTTTTTTGCCTTTGCTTTTGCTTTTATGCTTTTTTGCTTTGTGCTTGAGTTTTTGTGTGTGCCGTTTTAATATTATTTTTTGGTATTAGCTTCTTTTGCGTTGTGTTTACGACAAAAGTTCAGCAATAACTGAATTCGCTGCGTAGCTTTTGGTAATTTGTGAGACCGGCGCAGAGCTTTTGCATTTGCATTCAAAGTCGACACTGAAAGCTCTTTTTTCTTCTTCTTCTTTTATCTCTGCTGCTTTTACAATTGATATATTTTGATATTTTCTGTTTGGCTGAATTAATGTAATTCACAATTAAAGTCTCTTGTTGGCTGCGCTTGCACAAACTATACTTAAAAATTATATATGTATATATAGTATTTTATAATTTCTAGCTTTTATTTTTTTGTATTTCTTGCGTTTAGCGTGTGGCGTGTTGCGAGTTAAACTGGCGACTGAACGTCTGCTTGCAATTAGCGTCGCATTTTATATAAAATGGCAGCTAGCGAGAGAGCCAGCGAGAGAGAGCGCGAGCGCGTGAGAGAGCGCGAGCGCGCAGAGAGCCTGTGCATGTGATGAGAGCGTGCCGGAGAGAGGGCGCGCTGTGTATCTGGCAAATACTTTTATTTGGGAGTGCGCGCCATGTTGCGACAGCTACACAGCTGTGTATGCGTGCGTGTGCGTGTGTGTGTGTATCCCATTGACGGGTGTGTATATCTCTATCTATCAGCATTTTATACCAAAGCTGCGGCTGCTGTTCTCTCTCTGTTTGTTTTGACGCGATTTGCCTCGATAATTTACACGCCACTTTTTTTTTCTTCATATTTTCGACAATCAAAAATACCAAAAATGAATGAAAAAAAATGGAATATAAAAAAAAAGCAGGCAGCCAGCGCCCCGAAAATGTTAACAAAATTTGGAAACCAGCCGGCATCCTATGTCTATATAAATATTTAGATACATATATAAAAGTATCTCAAACAACAACATTTGCCATTCGTTTTCGGCATGACAAATTTGCTGCCGAATTTTTTTGTTTTTTTCAGTTCTTTTTTGGTCTGTTCCTTTTGGCACTTTTGCGCTGCGACGCAAAAACTTTACGACACATTTTTTTTGTGTGTGCTGTTTATCACAAAAAAAGCAGAAGAAGAAGAAGAAGAAGAGGAATGCTCAGTGAGCGAAGTTGAGTTCTTTTAGATACTTTTGAGCAAATATGCGATGGCTTTTCAGCAGCAGCAACAACAAAAAAAACGTGGTGGTCGCTTTTCACCTTTTTGCGCATTGCGTTTTATGCTGAGGCGAAGTTCTGCAGACTTTTGTTTTGACTGGGCAATCGGAATGGCATGTTGTATATATACAAATATATATATACAAATATATACATATATTTGTGTGTGTGTGTGTGTATGTATGTAAGCGTGGCAATTTGTTTCCGCTTTGCTGCGAAATGGTTGAGGAACAGAAAACAACAGCGGCAAAACGAGCCCACAGAATTTTCAAGGGCTTGCGAATTTGCAAAACAAATTGTCAACAACAACAACAACAAAAGAACAACAACAGAACAACAACAAGAAAACAACTGTGTTCAAAATTCAATACACAGCGCGAGAACATGAAACGTATCGATTACATGCGCATGTCGCAGAAGAAGCCCCTCCCTCCGCCCACAACCCCCTCCCCCGCACAGCACAACAAAACAAAGCTCAACAAAACACACACAGATACAGATACAAACACAGATACAGATACGAATACAGATACAGATACAGATACACATGGCAGATGCATATCTGATTTTCCCATAGCACAACAAAATGCCGGCAACAAATTGTGAATTGTAAAAAAACATCCGCGTTAAGGCGGCAAAAAATATTATTTAAAAAAAATAAACAACAAAAAAAACAAAAACGAAAACAATAACAAAACATAAATGCAAAGCAAACAAATGTGTAATAAAGCAAAAAAAAAAAAAAAAGGTGGAAAAAGAAAGCAAATAAACAAACAACAATTAAATGCACATTTGTATAAACAAATTGCAATATATATAAGTAAAGCCCGCATCTGAACAATTTGTCGCGGGGCGAAGAGGGGCAAGGGAGGGGGAGGGGGGGGATGAGTGTGGGGCAGAAACAGAAACCGAAGCTGTTTAATGAGGATCCATAAAACTGTTTCCAAAATGGCAAATAATTAAAATTGGACTTCGATATTTAAGAAAAATGTTATATGTTTAATTATAAAATATTATAATATTAAATATTAATATTAATATTATTTTTATTATTATAATTAATGAATTAGTAAAGGATTTTATTGAGATGCTTGCACGAGATTTTTGAGCCTTCTCTTTTGTTAAATTTCAACTTGAATAAATTCCGATATAAATGCTAAATATTTCCAATCATTATAAGATAGAATACTGCGATAAGTATGTATGCAGAGGAAAAAATAAATCAATAAATAAAATAAAAGGTCATTAGAACAAAATTAAATAAAGTATTTATAAAGCAAGTCGAATGAAAAGTTCTGCAAGCATTAAGTTATTTAAACTGTTAGCGTGAATGTTAAGATGTCGCTGTTAACATTATAACATGATATGTTATATCTAAATGATTGCCGCACAGATGTAAAGTTGTATTTTGTGAATGGAAAATCACAGAAACCTTAAAATCAACTGTGAATGAAAAAGTTAAATAACTAAATAATGCACAATAAATACAAAAATAATTTTTGTTGCCAAGCAAAATCTAGCTTTATGCCTATCATATGCTCATATTGGCAAGCTGCCAATATTCAAGTACGAATATATTCACCATTCACTATTCATTATTCATTGTTCATTGTTCAAACGATTCGCCATAGTCAGCACAAAAACAAAAAAAAACACATTTGACAATCGTCGCCGGGTCTGGCAATAAAACTGACACTTGTTGGGGGCGGGTGTCAAGGGGGAGCAGTGAGGGGAGGAGTGAGGGGAGATGTGTGTATTTTCAACAATTACGTATTGAGTATTACATTAGTTTACAGTCTCCCTTCGAGAGAGAGAGAGAGAGAGAGAGAGAGAGAGAGAGGAAGAGTCACCCCCGCATGAACAAATATATTTGTAAAGTGATTACAAATAAAAATTATTATTAAATGTGTGTGTGGAAATTTTTATTTGTTGTTTACAAAAACAGCAAAAAACAACAGCAACAAAAGCGACAACAACAACAACAAATTGTTACAATAAAAGTCAACTGCCGCGTGTGGAAAATTACAACAGAGAATTTTAGTTTTATTTTTTTTTTGTTTATGCACATATATTCTTTTTTTTTTTATTATATTATATTATTAATTTGAATTTGGCACGCGGTCAACGCGTGAAGAGGACAGAACAAAAGAGGGGAAAATGGAACGGGGCGAGCTGCGAAAATGGGAAAAGTTTGGAAATCCATTTTCAATCGCAAAAAAACTAATTTCAATTAAATCAGACTTTTATGTTAAGCATAAATTAACCTTGTATCTACAAGACTTTCGTTAACTTTGTAAAAATACAAAGACAAATTATTTTGGATTAAACAAAAAATACTTTTGACTGTAATTTGCATATCTAAAACATTCTCAGTGTAAGTAAAACCTTTCTAGTATCAGGACTTTTCTTTTTGACAAAAGAAATTTCGACCTTTTAAAACCTTTTGTATGTAATCAGAACACAAGTCTTTGTATTTTCTCTCAGTGTTGCGGCAATTAAAAGCAGATTCCGGCTGATTCCATTACTGAATCATATTCGGCGCGTGTTGAGCGTTGCACAATTAAACGGATTGCAGTCGCTGCTGTGCACTGGACTTTGGGCACTGCACAACACTGCGCCGCACCAAAACCGCGCTGCAGCGCACTGCCACAACACAAGCGATAAGATAATTGAGAAGCGAACGGTTCTTATCAACTGAAAACATCGCGAACTGTTACCTTGGCATAAAGATCGCAAATCTGGTTATAAAACAAGGGAGGGGGAGGGAGAGGGAAGGAGAGATGGAGGGAGAGAGTCGACACGCAGTCTCCTAGAACTGCAGATGACAGGTGGACAGTTGGCTGGGTAGCCCGAAGGGGCAGAGGTTATATAAATGACAGTTGGCTGATTAAAAAGTTGCCGCGACTCGACTTGGTGCAAATAAACAAGCGAATTAACACTCGTGAGTTACGAATGGGTTTAGCTAATATACATATAAATCAAGAAGCCAAGGGGATATTCCTAACAGAAGGAACAGACAGCAAAAACAGCTGTAAAGGCTAACAAAATAGCCAACTGAGCAGATGGGATAGTAAAAATTATATTACGAATAAAGTAAACATGGAGGACAGACATAGTTCGAGCTGTGAAAATATAGATGATATAGATAATCATGGAAAATAGAACAAAGTACCGAATGCCTTTATACGATCAGAAAAAGCAATTGTCTTCGGGTGAAATAATATAAAAATAAAGTGAACATGGAGGACGACTCCTTTGTGTGCTTCTCTATGATTATGTTAAGTGGAACAAGAACAATAAATGTGCTGTCCAATCAAAAACATTTAGACAATAGACAATAGATAAGCCAAAGAAGAGCCGATGTGATTGCATATAATGTGACCATGGAGGATGACAGAAATGTCGAAATATTTGTAAATGTCCATGCAGATAAGATGGTTGCAATTAAAGTGACAATCGAGGACAGAATAATCATTGATTAGGAAGTCTGAATCTTTTGTTAGGCAGTAAAGTGACCATGGAGAACAAGTAAATATATATACATATATATATTCTAAATGCCCATACAGATAATGTGATTACTCATAAAGTGACAATGGAGGAAAGTTACATAAGGGAAAGACTGAGAATAATCACTGATAAGTGAGTCTCGGTCTCTTGTTAGACATAAAGTGACCATGGAGGACCAGTAAATACAATATTGTAATGTATAAGATAAGGTGAATGCAAAGAAACTGACAATGGAGCACAAAGACTCCAAAATTATCATTGACAAGCAACTGTCGGTATTCTAATAGGCATTAATGTGACCATGGAGGACAGTTGCATAAGGAAAGACTCAGAATAATCATTGATAAGGGATTATAGGTTTTCCATTAGGCATTAAAGTGACCATGGAGGACAGTTGCATAAGGAAAATAAAATAATAAAATAAAATAATAAAATAATCATTGATAAGGGATTATCGGTCTTCTATTAGGCATTAAAGTGACCATGGAGGAGCAGTATATACTAAATATAATGTCAAGTCAATATGGAAAAGCAACGTTCAAATTTATTCTTCACACAGAGACACAACAGAGAGAAGAAGGGCGATCGATCACGCCACCTGTCAGCACATTTGCAAGACGAGCATTTTCTCAGCATTTTCCTGGCATTTTCCCCCCTCGCTGGTCATGTGTTTGCCAACAGCTCGAACAGAGGGGAGGAAATAACGCATAACTTTTCGGCATATTGACAGCTGTGCCAAATTTTGTTTGTTTGAATTTGGCCCAAAACATTTACCGTTAATATAGACAAACTGGAGCCAAGAGACATTTGTGCTCAGCCTTGGGACTTATCAGCGGAACTTGGAACTGGGGGAACTGGACAGAAAACAAAAAAAAAAACAACAGTTGCTTATCATTTGAAATGTCTCCTCTGATAATCAGGCAAACGAAATATGCCTGAGAATTTTGCCTCGAACTTGTTTCAGGGCAAATTACAGTAAAATACACTGTGCAAAAATTGTGCGTTCTAAATTCGAAATTGTTTCAAAAATCTCAAGCACAATTTATTAAATGAACTCAAATTAAGCTTGCTATTAAATTAGGTGCAAAAAAATTAATGATAAGAATTTGAATACTATAAAAAAAACTTTAAAGAAATATAATACTTCTTAGATTAAGTTTTTTCTTAACTGCAATTTGAAGAAAGCAGGAAAAAGGTGTTGGTTTTTAGTAAAAACAGTTTTGTTTTAAAGAATTTGCATACTATGGGAAATGGGAAATTTGAAGAAAATGAGAAAAAGGTATTTGGATTAAGTAAAAAATGATTTTTTAAAGAATTTGCGTACTCAAAGAAAGATTTAAGCGCTTTATTGATTGATTCTTTCATTGAATAAATTGTAATTTTCAAGGGGATATGAAAAAAACGCTGGGATAAAGTGAAAAGAGCTTATTATAAGATTTTACATACTTGAAAAGAGATGTAAATATCAAGACTATTGTATTTGGGTATATCAAGATCTTCAGGAATATTTCTTAAAATCAGAATTAAATCAAGTCAATTTCGACCTTGGCCGCATTTTGTTGACGTCTTTTACTTGAGTTTTTCTGCGAGTGTGCAGATCTAGCATATATTTATAGAGGCCCACGTATTTGTCTTGTTTTGATTTTGATTTTGAGCGAATCGCCCTTTTTTTTTATTGGTTCTCCATGGAACAGCTGCTGCTGCTGACGTAGCGCTCGGCCGCTAAGTGGTCAACAATTGAAATTCATTAAAAACAAATCAAAAGGAAAAAAAAAAAGAATACTCTGAAGAGCACTTTCTGTGTCACAATTTTGAGGAATATGAAGACTAACTAGCGCCTCATCTGTCGCTTATCAGTTTGCCAGCTTGTCTGGCTGTCTTATCAGTTGCGCCGTGTTTCACACAACGTACGCGTGATTAACTCAAAGGCAAATAGAACATAAGAGTACAATAACAAAAACCCAGCTACTTTTCGACGCGTAATCAACAACTATTAGCACATTTGTTTACCACAAAACAGAATCCAAGCTGAACCCAACTCAACGATAAACGCGCAAACAGGTAACAAAAACTAAATACAGAAACAGGGCACAATGTTACTCTATACTCTGTTGCCCAGAAGAAAGGTAGAGTATATGGGTTTGGGGGGTTTTAATTTGGCCCAAAATTGCCCGCTGGTTCAGTTTGAATATGATATAAGAATTTAAGTTTACTTTGAACCTTAACCAAACTATTAATCAACACTAAATAAGGATCTCTCAGTAGTTTTAAGCTGTTTTACAACACTGGAAACCAGTATTAATCAACCCCAGACTTAGTTTTAATTTGTTCTTATTTTATCTCATGTCTAAATATATATATATACGCATGTCTTTCTTTCTTAGAGCTCTTTTTCAACACTGGCAACCGGAGTATTACTCAGTGAGGTGGCTTTGTTCTAACTTGTTCTTATTTTATGCCATGTCCCATGCTTTTCTTTCTGTATTTCGCAACACTGTCAACCAGAGTATTAATCAGTCAGTAGGCTGCTTTGTTCTTACTTGTTGTTATTCTTAGTTCATCCCATGTCTAAAAATATACACGTAAACATGTACATGCATGTATCTTTTATTTGTGAGAATGATTCTCATGCTAATTTGTGTGTTTATCACAGGTAGCCTTCAGGCTGGGTATTTTTATTTTCTTTGCTGTTGGATTGTTTTTTGCTGGCATAATATTTGGCCAAAACAAATAGAGCTACCAATTGCCACAGTTGCGTATTTGCTTAGAAATTAGCATGCCTTTGGGTCTGGGTCTGGTTCGGGTTTTGTTCGCAAATTGACCAATGCCAACAATTTAGCAGCAGTTCAGCAGTTGGGAGATTACTTCTGCTCCATCTCTGGCTAATCTAGCGAAAGGTGTTCCAACTACAGGTAAAGTATGTTCTGGGCACGTGTAGCCCAAGCTCAAACAAAGGCACAGTCCCACAGTCAGCCTTATCATTTCAATATATATATATATATGTGTATATATTTGCAATAGACAATTGTATTTGTTGTCTGCTTGGGGCAATCAAAGGAAATTCCAATAAAATGCTAAACGAGCTAAATGAAAGACAGTTTGTTTCGCACAGTTACCGAATGGTAAATATTGAGCACAGCCATAGAAAATGTATTAGGAACTTAACTAAATATTGATAGCAATGAATGATCGACAGAATACGCAATTCCGACATGATGCTCGAATATATCTACTATATCTATATATCTACTATATCTGTCTATCTACTTTATCTATATATCTACTATATCAATCTATTTTCTAGTCGTGCATTCAACTATATTTGTTATATAGAAATATTTCCTTACTTTTTACATATTCCAGCTGTAGCTCTTATATATATAGCAGAATATATTTAAATATATGTGAATAGAAATTTTCCTACAGAGACTTTTTTATATAAATTATAAGCTACACTGAGCGAAGTTTAGGGATCGAAACCCATTGAAGAGGGGGAAAATTTAGCTGAAATTGTTATATAAACCTCTTAATAGAAATATTTCATTACTTCTTACATATATTAGCTGCGGCATAATATGTAAATATTAATTTTTCTACAGAAAAAGAATTATGTGATTTTTGTTGGTACTACTTCATTGAGCCGGGCAACGCCTGGTAATTGACTTACATTTTAATTATACATTTTTCTATATGATTATATATTTGTTTGATAATAAAAAGCTAATCTATTGCCCTTAGATAATTCTCGGAATACATTATATAGAAACTAATCTCGAGTAGATCTCATGACTAGATTAAGATGTTATAGAAAATAATCTTGAGTAGATCTCATGACTAGATTAGGATTTTATAGAAACTAATCTTATGTAGAAACTCATGAGTTGATCAAGATTTAATGGAAAATAAACTCAAGTAGATCTCATATAGATCTCATCTCTAATAATCATATGGCGTGTTTTTTCCCCAATTCCTGCCCTTGCTTTCTATTGGCATATTTCCCCCATATAATTCTACAAATTCCATTTTGTCATGTCAATTAGTGATCTTTGCGTCCGATGTGATTAATTAGTGTACACATGTTTCTTAAGCAATAAGCAAGTGCCTAATTAATTTCTATGAAATTGCGAGTATTCTGCGAAAATGTGCATAATTGAACAGCGTGTCGTACACGATAAATATAATATATATTAATAATAGGAGGATGTGCCACCCACACATTAAATCAAGGAAAATATGACACATGAAAAGGGGAAAACTAAAAGTTAAAAGCGTGCCAAGAGAGAGGGAGATAGAGAGAGAGAGTGGGCGGAGGCAAAGTAGAATAGGCCTGTCAAGAAAATTGCTTTTAAAACTATTTTGGTCAGCTGTATTATATATATATATCTGTATATATATATATATAGGGCTGACAGCTGAACATGTGGTGCGCGAGATGATATATTCTATATAGTGTATAAAGATATTCGCCAAAGACATTGACAGTTTTAAATTAGGTTGATCCGCAAACCAAATACGAAACATTACTCATCAATTTTCTTAGCTTTTTTGCTTTGGGGGCGGCAAATTATAAAGGAAAATCGAGAGTGAGAATTGAACATGACACGCACATCTGGCGATTGTTAAAAAGAAGAAGACAACAACCTTAACCCAAAACTTGTCAAATTCCGCAAATCAACAACTAATTACGTGAATTGGTTACAAGGATAATACGCGGCTGGGTCCACCCAAAAATAAATCGAATGCAATCGTAAAACCTGCAAATAATACTACGTAAACATTTGCATTTGGCTCTCAAATTGGTTTTGTTCAAATTTTTTTTTAGTTATTTTCAAAAAGAAATTGCGAAATTTGGGTCAATAGGAAAAGTTTATTCAACCTCAGTCGAGCGTAAAAATAAAACCCAGCAAACAGAAACGAATTATCAAAATAAAGATTTGGTTTAAAAGGATGCGCAGTAAATGTTTAGATATGTTGAGCGAGGGCGCAACTAGCTGGGACACTGACGAATAATAAATACCCTTTCATGATAAAATGTGATAAAAAGCTGTGAAAATGAACTATATCATATTGTACTCAGATCTAGCTAACTTTAACATATTTACACAACTTTGCAAAGAGCAGATTATATATCATTTCAAAGAGTCGAACCAGCGACCTCTCGCTTGCTAGTTCGAGGCGCAAACACCGAAGTCACGCAGGTTTATAAGCTCGCTTGCACTCTCTCAAATATCTGGATATATATCAATACATAGAGTTGAACCAGCGAACTCTCTCTTGCTAGTTCGACGCGGAAACAACTTTGCCACGCAGGCTTATAGCCTCGCTTGCACTCTCTCAAATATATGGATATATATCTTTTCATAGAGTTGACTCAGCGAACCAGCGTCCTCTCGCTTGTTAGTTCAACGCTCAAACAAAACTTAGCCACGCAGGTTTATAACCTCGCTTGCACTATCTAAAATATCTGGATATAGTATAACAATTCAAAGAGTTGAACTAGCGTCCTCTGGATATATATGAATTCACGAAGTTGAACCAGCGAACTCTCTCTTGCTAGTTCGACACGCAAACAACTTAGCTACTAGCCTTTTGACGTCTCATCAAAACGTCACACTTCTCGTCATATAGTCATTATGCCCGCGCAAGGGTAGGGCATTAAAATTTTATGTTGCGCTATTTTTACGATTTTTATGATGCTTGTGGCCTCGCTGTGGTAGGGTAGTTCGTGTGCGGCTGTTCAGCAAAGTGCGTCAACGATTTGTCCACGTTGCGGGTCACACACACACACTCGGAACAAGTTAATTGCCACACGTGGCAGCGCGGCGTTGCGCGTCGCCCACAAGCTAATTGCTTGCCATCTTGGCCAACTAATTTGCGCATTCAAATGCAATTAGGCGCAGGTCTCGGCCCAAAGTCCGTCTGTCTGCCTGGCCGAATGCTAATCCGCATCGTAAAACGCTTCAAGTGTTGCCTGTGGCCAGCATTTGTTGCAACTGCCACTGCAACAGACTTAATTGCATTTGCAGTCTTATCTACTTTACATATTTTTTGTCTTTAGCTGTAATTGCCTCAGTTTAAAGCAGGCCAACGCATAGTTTTATGGGCCTTATATGGCCTGGATTTTAATGAGCTGTCTGCGTAGAAACTCTGTTTGAATTGCATTGGCAAAATGCGTTCGCGTATTTCGAATTGAATGAAACTGAATAAAACTATTAACTTATGAGTAATGAGTGAGTGTTTTTCCATTATCATGTTATAATAATGCGATTCTACTGAAACTTGGCATTATACTTATAATGTAACTTTGCATTTATAATAATTCAAAGAAAAAACTCTTTTAAGTTCCTGGAGAAGCTGCGCCTAAATACTAGAAAATTGAACCTTACTTGGGAATAGAGTTTTTGGAGTTATAAAAATATAACTATTTAGACGTTTTCAACATTAAGTTAATCAGGTTCGCAAAAAGTAAATATAAGTTAACTTTATGTAAAATATAACTTTGCTGAATAAAGAAAATTTAGATGTCTAATAAAGCTAAAACTAAAAATTCTATAAATTCCATATCTAAGTGAAATATAGTTCCAGCAATTCCTATCTATCTAAAAACTTCCATTAAAAGGCCCGTCAGATTAAAAAGCCTCAACGTGTGTGACACTTTTTACAAGCAGCTCTTGTTTTTGTTGTACTCTACCAACACTGTTTATCATATTACAACACTAGTCTACCTGATCTGACTCTCTCTCGCTGCCTCGCTCTCTCTCTCTCTCTCTCTCTCTCCCTCTCCCTCTCGCACGCTCTTTCTCTAATTTACTACGGCTTTGCATATCACAAATAGTTTGTAAACAAATGAATAGCGCAAAGAGGAACATAGAACACGCAGAAAATTAATGAAAATTCGAATAGGGGGGCTCATCAAAAAGAAATACGAAAAACAAAACAAACAAGCCGACAAAAAAATAAAGGCAAAACTGAATTATTTTATCATGAATTATTCAAGGCCAATCACTGAGTATAAGAAGAAGAAGCAGCAGAAGTAGCCCCAGCAAAACACAATAATATTGTTCTTGTATTTTGGACCCTATTCTGCAGAGGCAAGAAGTTCCGATGATGATATATTTCTCTAATGCGAAACAATTTTAATTAATTTGTTTTTCTCTCATTTTATGGCTATTTTTGGCAATCGTCAAAAGTTCTTCGGGTTCGGGTTCCCATGGGTTATGTTTGCCCCGCCCCCTCCCCCGCCCCTTCCAATTACTTATCCAAATTAGTTGCCCATTCTTTGCAACTGTTCAATTGATTTCCACTGTGGAATATTACGTTTCGCTCATTCTTTCGATTTTGATTGAAATTCATTGGACGGAAAAATTTCAATTCGATGTAGACATCAGTTCTTCGGGGCCTCTAATAAACTATATATATTGACTTACGTTCCCGCAGCGCAAATAAATTATTTTCTTTTCTTTGTTATGTCAGTTTTTTGTTTATTTTTTTTGCTTACCTGTAAAGAGAGAGAGCAGAGGTTGGGGAAATGTCAAAAATAAATAAATAAAAAAAAATATATATATTATCTACAATTTCTGAGAAAAAGACATCAAAATGTCAACAGCTAATGATATAGGGGACAAAACATGACATTTGCATACTATATAAATATTTAGAATTTTCTTTTCTTTTTCTTTTGATTGCAAATGATTTAGTCTTAATTATTTTTATTATAAAATGGCCCATCAGGCAAATTGAACGTGGCAAATAAATGTTTGTCATTTTTCTTGGCTAAACTATTAAATGCGGAAGCAACTGAATAAAACGACGCGTTGTTCGGTTTACGGCAGAAGCCTCTTTATAGATACACACACACCTCGTTTATTTTCTGAGATATTTATTGTTGTTTTGTTTTGCCCGACACAATGAAAAACTTTCCACTGTCTATGTGACAGCAGCGTAGAATAACGTCGTCTGGACACAGTTTTCCCAATGTTCAATTGGCATATTGGTGCCAGATTTGAGAGAAAACGAAAAAAAGAGTGCTCTAGTGGGCACTGCCCGACTACGAGATACCCTTAAACCTGGCAAGAAACTGCCTTAACAAACATTTGAGTTTTCTTCTAGACAAATTTGCTGCCATCAACTCTAAAGAGCTCCAAAATATGCTCAGAAAACAAATATATGATATGGATATTCATTTATACCTTGGGATTGGGCGAAGTTATTAAAGATTTGAAATAAAATCTATATTTTCGTGCATTAGCGGATCCCACATCCCAAATTTCTAGTCTTCAGCTCTTAAAGTTCTCGAGATCGAACAAAAATTCATTATGGATATTTATTTATATCTTGGGAATAGGCAGAGTTATTAAAGATTTGAAATAAGCTCAATCTTTCTTTGCACTAGAAGAATCCACATACCAAATTTCCGGTCCCTAGCTCTTATAGTTATCGAGATCGAACGCCTTGCATATAGATAATATACCCCCTTTTACCAATTTTCATTGAGTGTAGGGTATATATAAAGAAAACACGGCCTAATAACAACAACAAGAGCTACCTAAAACTGGCACGTGAACATAAAATTAGCTCGTTTTGAATAATACAAAAATTAATCATTGTTCATTGTATTGCAAAATCATCTAATTTTAAACGTGGCTCAGAGAAACAAACACTCGGTTTGGGTTTTGGGATCGCGCATCGTATGCAAAAAACGCAAACGCGTTTTCGTGTTGGCGTCTGCGATCATGGCCAAATTTAAACATAAATATGGGGCCCGAAACCTCATGACGAGGCTAACGCAGGTAGGTGTGTCGCCGGAGTTGCGAGTGGCAAATGGCGAGTCGCGAGTCTCGGCCAAAAGTCGCCAGACAACGCATGCCACGCATTCGCAGCAGCAGCTCAGCAGCTCACGACTCGCAACTTGTTCAACTGGTTCGAGTCAATAAAATGTAAAGTCAACTCGATGAACGCATTTCAATTTTGAGTTGTTGTTGATTTGAGTAAAACGCACTTGAATATTATAATTAAATGAATAATATATGTATGCATAAAGAGAGGGAGGGCGCCTCTCTAGATAGTTTCCATTAGGTGGGCGATCATTGTTCAAGGCAACATCAAGAATCGATATCTAGCCAAACAACATAATCACAAGTGTCTGCCCCACAGTCTAGCCATAAGTCAATAGTTTTTTATAGTTGGCCTAGGCAAATATTTGGCTATTAAATATTAAACTAGTAAACAGTCTGTAACGAGTGCAGACCTCTCTATCTATGGAATAAAAAACTTTCCATGTAACTAATATTTAGTTCAGTTGGTTAGTCGATTCTTTATCAAGTCTGTTGAAATCTAATAAACTGTTTTTTGTTTAGGGAACCAATGAAAATTGTTAAATACTCGAGTTAAAAGACCTTTAAAATTTTTTGTAGATAACACTTTTTGTTGTTGTCTATCTGAATCAGGACTGCCTTGAGGTTCGGTTTGTCAACCTGATTTTATATATTAATAAGCCCAGGCTTAGCGCTGTCTTTCCTAAAAGTTCTTCATATTGAACCAAACTATATTTGAAGTGAAAAAGTAAGGATATATTCGGCATATATATATACATATGTATATACTATATAGTCAATTGAAATTCAAGAAAAGGGGCATTATTTCTGGACGCAATTTCTATGCCGGTTTTTCTTTATCTATATAGCTTTCAGGAATGTTAACTATATTTAAGCTTTTCAACGGCCAAATTATATTCTTTTTGAAGATAAAAAACATAAAATAAATGTATCTGACAGTCCAAAGTAGATGAACGAAGAATCGGCTGCGAACTTCAGCCTAGACCATAAAAGGAAATCTTAGCTAAAGAATAGACAATAATGCCGCGTATATCTGTGCTAATAATAAAGCTATTCAAATTTATTTTTAAATCTTTCATAAATAAAAATGTTGGTATATTTTCAATTATAAATCAATTTTTTTTTTTTTTGGTGGTAAATTATTTTTAGCCAATTTGTATTTGAGCTGATTTATATTTTTTTATCTTTTTGTACTTTTTGCTCGCTTTGTTTATGCGGCGAATGCCAAAAAGTTAATTAGGTCAGCAACTGTTTTTGTCAGTTTTCAATATTGTTTATTCGCATATACAATACAATAGTATATGAGTATATTTTTTAAAAACAGCAATATTTGTGGTCGCGCGAGCGCTTGGCAACCGAGCAACAAAACTGCGAAAACAATAAGAAATGACAAAGAAAAGACAAGCAAGAATGGGGCTAGTCGAGAGTGCACGACTGGCAGTTATCCTGTAAGCAGATGTGAAAAACTATCAACTGAAACTTCATGGATAACATCTGCCTGAAACTCTAGAAATGCCTTTGTTATTGAATAATATCTATAAGGGAAGATTTCCAAATAGTTAAACTTATATAGTTCCTAAAATCGAAGTACATAAAAAATGAATCCTCTTGGGCAGGCTGTACTTTATTGTTGCTTGACATTTGCAATTCTCAACAAGTTAAAGCTTCGAGCAGGTTAAGAAGTGTTTGGAATTCTCACAGTCAAAGATTTGGTCAGTGGAAAAGGCGTTTCGAATTCCCAACAAGTTAAAGCTTCGGACAGGGGAAAAGATATTTGCAAACCTGGAGGCAATAGCAAAATCTGCTGTTAATAGAAAGCTCCACAAACAAGCTTCTCACTTTTGTTTATACCTCTTGTTGCTTTTTATTTATAATTAAAAGATACTAATATGACTGACCAAGAATATATACATATATACTTCATAGTTTCGGTTTGCGCTACCCTTCACACTGTCTATACACATAAAATACCCCATTTTCAACAATAGCCGCAGAGTATAACAAATAAATAAAATTGTTGGCCAAGTGTGGAAAAACTTTGGTTGTAAATTTGTTTTAGTTGTTGTTGCTGCTGCTGCTCATTGTTGTGCATGTTTTGGGGGTATATCAAGTGCAGGTTGACAGTTTGGCAGTTGATTGACATTTCTAGTTGTTGTTAAGTGGCACAGGCGTGTGTGTATCAGTGTGTGCGTGTGCGTGTGTGTGCGTGTCTGTTGAGGTGTAAAAGTGGATTGTTGTGATTTGAACGAGGCAGAGAAATTTGTCAACTTTGAGTCTTAACAGCTGCTGCCAAACCGATTGTTAGCCACGCCCACAACACTTGAGATTTACGCCCATTTTAAAAGCTTTGCAGGGTCAAATAAAGCCGCAGACTTGTGTTCTAATTTGTGCTAAAATCAAGTTGAAAATACTTTAAAAGGTCACACGAGAGAGATTTGTTTTAATCAGTGATTAATTCGCTCGTTCAATTACTTCCTGATTGCGGTTCGTTGAGAACTCTGAATAAATAAATGGAAAGCAATTTAAGCACATTACGGAAGATAAAGCCAAGCAAAAGTTCATGTGCTCGATGCGCGCGCGCTTCTATATAGCACAAAGGTCATTATGTCAATATATCAACATTAATAAACAGTTCAGTTCAGAGGTGAACATCATTTCAGGCCGTTTCACGGCTATGCAAATGCGACAGGGTCACATTAATCATTGTGAATAGCGACTATTTCTGTGTGCAGTCTTTATATTATGACGAGAAATTTATGTGCTAGGAATTTATGTGCTTACCCAAAGAATGCGAAAGTCGCAAATATGAAATTAATAAGCCGAATAGGAATTTATCGAGAGCTAAGAAATTATTTTCTCTTTACAATTTTATACAATTTTGGCAGAATTAAATCTCTTCAATAATAAAATATGCTAATATTTCCTTCCTTCTTTTGCAAACTTTATAAATACAGTTCTTTACATTAGTTAAAATGTTGTTAAGCTAATGAATATTCTACAAATATCTGCAAGTTGTAGAGTATTTGAAATTCGTTGAGATTCAGAGCAATTAAATCGTTTCTGTTTAACATCAATTTGTATGCAGGCGCCATTTCGGCAGGCTGAAAATTCATTCACATGTGTTTGTTATGATGTTTAATTTGCATAAATCTGTTGATTGTTTACGCCGCATACGAATGTACAAATAAAAGCAGAAAGCATAAATTATAATAAATATATACTTGGGTTAATTCGTAAAGTCAAAGTGTAGCCGGTTTTTGTTTACGCCTTTATTTAAATACATTTGGGCAAATAATTTACTCAAAAATTGGCACAAATTATATATTTGTGGCCCAATGAATAAATCAAATTCTGATTTATTTATTGCGACCAAATCAAATGCTGATTTATTTATTGCGCCTAGTTCCGCGTGTGTCAAGTTTTAGGCAGCAGGAAGCTGATGTCCGCATGAAAGATAAAAAAAACAATTGCCGAAGCTGTCTAATTAATTTTGCAGTTGGCATAAAAAGAGCAACAGCAGCTGCGCCCAATTGAGCTAAATTTCAAGTGTGCCTGTCTTATATAAGTGAGAAAAGACTCGTTTGCTTGTGGGCCAGACCGATAAGCAGTCGCAATAGAATCCAAAGAGCATACAATTGATAAGTCCAGTCAACAGCGCCCCCCAAGGGCGTTGAGTCGAGCTATTGATAAACGTATGCCAGATAAGCCAGACTGTGGCATAGGCCCGTCGATATACGCTTACATATATATGTTTGCCTTTATGGCCTGGACGTATCTTTAATCAATCAAGGTTTTTCAGTTTATTGTCGCGAGTGGCGCACAGAGCGCACTTTGACGCACACGACCGCAGCTGCTTTTTTGGACATGACGTGATTTTGGCACAGTTTGATATAACTCTAGTTGAGAGAGACGGCACTTTTGCCCATACAAACGTATTTAACAATAAATATTCAAAGCTGTAACAGGAGTGTCGGGCACAGTGCACTTTGGCAAATACGACCGCAGCTGAGTTTCCTAGTTAGTCTTGAAGATGTCAATCACATCGCACTTTGCCTATACGACCGCAGTCGCAATAACTTGGTAACTCAGCAAGGATAAGGCGCCAGAGATGTTAGGCACAACACACTTTGCCCATACGACAGCAGTCGCATTAACTAGTGGAGCAAAGGTGACAGTTGCACAAAGCACACTTTTGCCTATACGACCGCAGCTACTGTAACTCTACAAGGATAAGACACGAGACATGTCCAAGCACAAGGCACTTTTGCCCGTACGTCCGCGTCTTCTGTAACACATACGGCTAAGACCCCAAAGATGTCAAACACAGCGCACTTTTGCCTATACGTCCGCGTCTTCTGTAACACACACGGCTAAGACTCCAGAGATGTCAAACACAACGCACTTTTGCCCATACGATCGCAGCTGCTGTAACACATACGGCTAAGACCCCAGAGATGTCAAACACAAAGCACACTTTTGCCTATACGACCGCAGCTGCTGTAACTCTTTAAGGATAAGACACGAGAGATGTCAAGCACAACGCACTTTTGCCTATACGACCGCAGCTACTGTAACTCTTTAAGGATAAGACACGAGAGATGTCAAGCACAACGCACTTTTGCCTATACGACCACAGCGCTGGAAATTGAGTGCGCGTAGCAACAAATGCGATTTGTGGATCAATTTGAATGCAAGCGCGAGTGCAAGTTTTGAGTGCATTCGCAATTTGTGACTAGCAAGCGATAAAACTGACCCACTTTAAAGTGGCGCTCGCCGACTGCAGCCTAAGGCTAACGCCAGGCGTTTGTCTCTAGGCCAGTTAATATTTCCATACTAAGTATAAAGTAAGTACGGCTGGTTTCAGTGTTGTCTAACACGTTTTACGAGTGTGCATGTGTGTGTGTGTGTGTGTGTGTGCGAGTGTGCGCGTGTGGGCAGGGGTCTGTTTTATTTGGCAACAGACACGGCGAACAAAAGCACAAAAGCGACCTTGAATGTGAAATGAAAATTCTAGACAAAGCGAAGCGAAACGAACTAAGAACTAAGAAATTTTCCCCGAACATTTAGTATAGTTCTATGTCGTATACCCTGTATAAATGTGTGAGAAGGTTCTGAGATAGTTGTGTTTACAAAGATATAAATATGCTTATGCATAATAGAATTCTTGTCAGGTTGTCCCTCTATAAGATCATGGATCTCGGGAACTATACGAATTATGAACTTGAACTTTGGTATGTAGCTGCCTTTTTGGCCTACACAAAACCACTTAATCTTGATTTTTAGATAGCTAAGGCAACAGCAGGGTTACAAAGGATATCATCTAGTCTGGCATTTTCGTGTGTAATATTTCTGGCTTTTGCTTTCGTTCTTGGCATGTGCTGCACAGACAATGACATTTATTGGCATGTCGTCACCTTCTAGATTTGCCACCACTTTGATACAATTTGCCACAATTTGGACACGCAAATGCAAATGCTAATTGCAACAAAATTCACGGTACTTTGTGCCGCTTTTTCTGGGAAATTGTTGCATGACTGAGTCACGGTGTGTTTTAGTTGTTGCCGTTGGGCCGACTCAGGTGAGCTCATCCGCCTGAAGTTGTGTTGTGAAATTGTACGCCAAACATTCACATTCACAATATTTGTAACCGCATTACTTTTGGCTTACATTTCACGCGAATTGAAAGTCGCCGACCTCCGACTAAGAAGAACAACTGCAATGTACAATTTCTACAGAACTTTTACTCTCAACAAAAAAAAAATTATTGTCTTATGCAATTGCCAAGCGCAGCATCTGCAACACAGCGTTGCACTTGGGTCTATTGTGACGCAATCTTAAGCCAAATGCCAAATGACGTCAACAGCTAATGACAAAGACAAAAGCTGCTCTCAGATTGTTTATATGGAAACACAATGCATTCGAGATTGTAGCGTGAGCTGTAATTAAAACTGTTGCACTCATGGGAAAATGGAAGAAAATTAATTGTGACTGGTCACAATCTGTCTAGATGGCAACGCTTGGTAGGGCGACAGTGTTGGGTAATGCACAAGGACAAGTTATAATGAATGTAAACAGTGTTGACAACTGCTTGCTTAAAAAAATCCTTTTATGGCTAAAAATATCTGAGTAAGCTTTGTGAGCACAAATTGGCAAGGGAGAGCTCCAGCTGATAACCTCTGAAAAAAAGCCAAATTTAGCTAGAAAAAAGCTGAATTTGCAACACTGGCTTTAAGAGTCGACCCAAGTCTATTCTTGTGAATTTAAAACTCTCTCACACATATCTCATTCTCTCCCTCTGCGTCCCTTGCGTTCGCTCTCCTGCCAGAGTATAATTTTTGTGTATTCTTCTTTGTGCTGCATCCGTAAACGTTAACAGCTGACAACGCTGCTTTGCAGCCATTTTGGATCAACTGAAAAGCTGTCAATAAGTTGACGAAGCGAATTTGAGCACATTTTCAAGAAAATAAATTTGCTTTTCCCGTTTTCATCTTTATAAGCCCCTTACTCACTTTCTAAGCTTTGGCGTGACACGCTTATTTGTTCACGTGTCCATCTCTAATGAGCCGCCCTAATAATATGGTTGGCACTTTCTGGCAACCATTTGCCAGATCGAACGATAAGCACGCAGTGGGAACGCTCGTGCCACAACTAATTAGCACTATTCAACTATAGTCAAAGCCATAAGCCGACGTCTGACGTCAACCGGTTCAAAGTGCAATTAGAGCGGATATATATACAGATACTTAGCATTAGATACAGATAACAATAACTGGATTGTTAGTGGCAGCAAATTGTGCTTTGAGAGAGATTCAATTGCAGACAACTGTTGGATTTTCCATTCAAACTCGAGAATATTATTGCCAGATGTTATGGGATGTATTTCTGTTTCTATTTCTGTTATGCAAGCTTGTTGTCATTATCTATTATGAAAAGCATAAAAAGCATTTAGCAATAATAATTTGTGCTGTGTTTTCTGCTCTTGTTCTTTCGCTTTCAAAGCTCGCAGCACTTGGACAAACAGAGTTTGGAAAAAAGCCGTACACTCGAACCTGGTCAACGTGTTTTTTTTTCTTTCTGTTTTTTTATCTTATCTGTTTCTCTCTCATTATGTTGCTTTTTTATGGCTCTCGTTTGTAGGTCTTGTTTTGTCACTCGAGCTGGAAATAATACCCACATTAGCCGTAGACTCGGCAGCCAGTCAAAATAGGCTTATGAAGCGTTGAAAAATTAACACCATAAATGTCATTAAGTCATTTAGATGCATTATCGTTCGCTTCTCGCTCTCTTATCTTGTTATTGTTATTGTCGACTTGTTTCCCTGTGTATTAAACATGTTTTCTGCTTTTCTTCTTTTCTTGTTGTTTTTTTCCTGTCAAGCATTGAGGAAATTCGTTAACTTTAGACAAATTGATAAGATTTAAGAAATTATTGCCAGTACACGACGAGTAGAGGCAGGTAAGGCGTGCGACTACAATTCCAACATTTATATATATAAGCTTTAATGAAGGTTTTTAATCGATTGCTGCTGATTGCAAAGTTTGCATTAAGCGTAAAGCTTGAATGATCTCTGCGGGAATTTCGTTGACAAGTCACAGCAACTGTTCAAATCATGTGTATAACAATTTCAAGAGATATAAAAAACTTTTCGATTTGATTTTAAGTTGGTCCAAAATGAACCCATTTTCAAGCAAATTGACATTTGGGTAATGTTAAGTCTATTTTCTATTTTAACTCTGCGTCTCAACCCTAATTAATTAAAAATAGTTAAATAATTTTAACTTTTGGATTCCTTTTCGCAAATATCATAACTTGCCAAACAAAATTAACAGAAAATTTAACATAGACAAGTTATGAAAGGTTGTTCATATTTTAATTCGGGTGTCAAGTAAAAAGTATAAAATGTTATTTCAAGTGGTTCGAGTTGGTATATTTTTGACAAATAAGAAAATTTAGTTGGTATATATTTGGGAAAAAAGAAAATTTAGTTGGTATTTTTTGGTCAAAAAATTTATTATAATTTTCTTTTAAATTGTTTCTTACTTATTTTGTGCTGAAGAAAGTCGAAAATATTTAAACTGAATAATTTGTCGACTTTTAGTCCGGAAATTGGATGCATACAAATTGACACAATATTATATTTTAAGCACTTTGTTCTGCGATAAGAAAGAACAGCACAAAAGTATGCTTTGGAATTTTCTAAACTATATATAGTGGATATATAGTAGATTCTATGCTAAATTCTAGCTATAAAATATATTTATCGATAGATATTCAACTTTTATGCTCTTCAATTTCCCGTTGGTCAATTGAAAAGCTTATCAAAATTTCTAGAGAAACGTTTCACATAGCATAGCTCTTCGAATCGTAGCAGCTGATAAGCATTTGTTAAATCAATTACTAAATATTAGTATAACCTAAAAACCTTATCAGGAACGTTTATATTATAGACTCAAAAAAAAAAGTGATATTTAATGATTGAAATGCCAGCCAACTGGCGCCTAGACTTTGTTTTGTTTTGACTGAAATATGTTTTTGTTCTTCAAGAGATTAAATACACATTTTCAGGGCATTTGCGCGCAACGGGCAAAGAGATTAGCCCAAGAAGAAAGTGGAACGTGAGAGTGTCGAGGGGCGGCTTCATCGTATATAAGACAGATAATCGCGCCAGAGTTTGTTCTATGCATAACAATCATTGTCTATGGCCCCAGACCCGTTCTTATCGCTGCAATTGCTGATATATCTATGGCAAATAAATATACTCCTCCCCTAATCATAGCCAAGAGTCGTGTGCCTGGCAAAAGTGTTTGCCTAAGAAAAAGCTATAAAAAACTCTTTTTAAATGCGCAAAAAAAGTGACGTCATCAACTGATTCGCACTTTGATTGATAAGCAAACAAATTATAAACAAAATACAAATTATATATATAAATTTGTTTATATACAAAACGCAAGTAAATAAAGAAAGAATTGTTTTTAAGGAAGGCAACGCCAGACTTCCGCCCACACGAAGGGCGTGCGTTTGCATTGTTTATGTTTTCGCATTGTTCCTGAATTTGTAAAACAGGAAAAATGTCATATTTTGATGCCTGCCGTAAATAAATTACGAAAAATGTATAATAAATGCGCGTTATTTGTAGATAACAAATTACTTTTGCAGCGCGTTTAAAATATTTATAAAGATTTAAGAAACACATTCGAAATGTCGTCACATGAATTACTCAGACGGGGGCATGGACTCTTTCGATTGCGAGATATTGAACTCTTTGCAAAGAAATGATCTGGATAGATAAGTTAAAATGAAAATTTGACGAAAAATTGAGTAAATATGCTTATATATAGACAATTCTTTAAACAAACAAACATTGCGGCTTATGCTAAACAGATATATTAAAGCTAAGTATTCAAAGCTGAGCTTGAATATGCTGTGCCTGGCGTAAGTTAAAAGCTTCTCCCTCATATATGCAATTCTTTATAGTTTATGTCTTATACTAAACAGATATACTGTAGCTAAGTCTACAAAGCTAAGGTTGAATATTTTCCGCCATTAAAAACAGATTCGAACTCTTTGCATAGAAATGATCTGAATAGATAAGTTAAATGGAAATTTGATGACGAAGTAAGTTAATGTGCTTATATATATACAATTCTGTATACAGATATTGTATCCAATCCAACACAGATATACTATAGCTAAGTCTTCAAAGCCGAGCTTTAATATGCTGTGCCTGGCGAAAATTAAAAGCTTCTCCCTCCAATTTGTTTATGGCTATGTTTTGTCAGGTACTATCTATAATATGTTCCAAATATAAGTTTGATATGTGTTGATATACTTCATAAACTCAAAAAACGCCCACTTTGAATGGGCAAAGTTTAGAATACATTAACGATTCGATTATCTAATCAGCAGCACATTTTCCGAAGCTTATCGCATTGCTTTTATGCGAACATTTTACTATTTTGATAAAATGACAATTGTTTTTATTTCCATATCTAAAAATCAAATTGCACAAACAACTCATTAAATGTAATTTTGTTTGCACCTGACGAGCGCTTCAGGTGTCATTTCTATTTTTAAACCCTATCGAAAATCAAATAACTCCAAACTTTATCCAAAAAAAAAAAGGGGGAGATTTTTGTTGTTTAAAGTGATGCATAATTCGATGACTTTCACTTTCGCTTGGATCAGATATAATTATAATTATAATTGTGAAAAAAATAAAATTGTATTTTGCCATGGGCACAACAAAATGTACTTAAAGCGATTATGGTGTGTGTGTGTGTATTTTATTATGCTCATTATTATTATTTTGAGCTTTGCGCAGCGGAATGGCAAACAATTTATGGCATTTTCGAGTGCCGCTGCGCGATAAGCTACGCACACACACACACACACACACACACACACACGCACACTCAAGCAAATGTCTGCCATTTTGTAAACAACAGAATTTGCTGATAAGCGCGAGGCGAGCGCTCATAAAATACAAATAAAACACAGCACGAATAAAATGCTATAAAAATGTATTTTATTTTATTTGTTTTTTTTTTTGTTTTTTTGCCAAGGTCAAAAGCAATCGCAGCACTGAGAAGAGGAAGCAGCACGCATAAATCCTGTTGCAAGAAAAGTGAAAAATAAATTGGAAAATTGACTTTCACATGCGATAGAAACTTCTCAGACAAAAGTAGAAAGGCAACGCACAGAATCAGCTTTGGGCTTTTTATCTCTCTCTCTCTCTCTCTCTCTCTCTCTCTCTCTCTTTTTCTTTTTATTGGCCCGAAGAAAGTGCAGACGGCAATTGAATTGACCCAATTGACCAACAATGGACGTCTTCTGCTGCTGCTGCTGCTTCTGTCTGGAGAGTTATAGATTTGATTTCAAAAGGAAAAGTTGACTGACTTAAACGAGCGGCAACTGCAGCAAGCTGCATCTGCATGCAACAAGTGGCAACAATATGTGTCAAGCCTCAAGCACAGTCAGATCCGTAATGGAGTATAAATACATTCCAGATTGATTGATTGATTGATTGATGATTAAGACTTAATGGAGTTTTTTTTTAGCAAATTCCTTCTGGGGGAATCAAAATTTGTTGAGAAACTGATTGAAATTTAATACAAAATGGCAAATGGCAAAACAGGCAATTTATTTAACAAACACATTTTGGACTATTTTGAACTGCAGTTAACGTCAATTAATAACCCATCGATAGCCAGTCTTGGATTAGTAGAGAGCTTTAATCGAGTTGATTATTAAACAATTTTAAAGATAATCTTTAATGATTTGACGTCATTCACTTTTGGCCCATTGAAGGTAAGTCGAATGCCATAAAAAAGCCTCGATAAGAAAACTTTGCGAGCAATTGACATTGTGAATGAAGGAAGAAAAGGAAGTAATAACTATTGTTATTATTCATAGATTGCGCTTATCTAAAAGTAACTAACTAGTTCGCAAACATAATCCAATCGTGACATACTATAAGCCCAGGCTCTCTAGAATACCCTTCAATCATAAAATTCAACCCAGTTATATAATATTTCTGTTACCATTCCCAGCGCTACACAAGGTTCTTTTATAATAGCCCAAGTGCCGTAGTTGTTGTCAAGGTTTCGTTTGGGACCAACTTGAAGAGCGACCATTCTGTCACTCCAAGAATAACAGCAAAACAATCAAGGCTATATAAATATCGTGTATATATATAGTTTGTATATACCGCAACATAACTGGGTGGGCGCAAAAGTTCAGCTCAATCAAAAGCCGCCCACAAGAGCTGGCGGCACGCAGTTCAATTGAACGGCAACGCAACACAATTGTCGAGATGGGTTATTTTTAACAAAGAGTTGGCAAATAATAAACAATTGTCAGCTTGTTGCTCTTTTAATTGAGTCTAAAAATAGCTGCGTACTTGCACGAGAATACGAGAGAGCGAGCCATCAATTAAATTGAACTGAATTTGCAGACAAATGAGAAGCGCAGAGAGGGGCGGCCAGTCACTCGGTTTGTCACTCGGGTCTTTGGCCAAACTCAAGTGCTTGTTTTTACAGTCTCAATTTGTTTTCTAAAGTGCAACAGTCGCTGATCAGATCGGGCTTAAATTTAATCTGCAGAATAACAATTTGAGCAATTCGATGTTATTTTTCACGGTCGTTGATAAGCAACATAAAAACAACTCTAGAGATAACTTTCTGTTGCTTATCAACAGCAGGCACACAGACGTCTTCTACATACAGAAATTATAATTAAAGACAAGGATTTGCGGTTCTATTTATAGCTCGGTTTACGAATAAAGTATTGCACTTACCATTGCCTGTTCGATTTTGTTGTCAATCGCAACTGCACTTGTTCCAGATGCACTGAAAAAAATTCAATTAAAGTTAAATTATTATAAAATTTAATAGGAGTAAGAGCTGAAATAAATGCATATTTAACTTGAAATATTCACAAAATTCGTATATTTAATTTAACCCCCTTTCCTGAAGGTTTATAAAAGCATCTCTAACTGATTTTAAGGTTACGTTTGCAATTATTTCTATAAATAACAATTTAAATATATTTAATTTTCTCACATATCTAAAAATCAAATGTGAACAATTAAAAACTCATCACGCGATTTGGGATGCGGTTATATTAAAATCAGATTCAGCTGCGGGGCAAATACAAATGCGGTTTATTTTAGTTTGACCTTGCGGGGATTGAGGTCAATAAAAATGATAATAAAACTTCCTACATGCCAAAAAAAAAAAGAGTCGGAAAAATAAAAGAGTCGCCGTTTGAGCGCAATGTCAAATGCGCAATTAAATTGTCAGCTTTTCGCAAAATTAAAAGTGAAAAAAAAAGTCGAACAATTTGAAAGATAAAACTGAGATCTGTAAAAGAGTCGCCCATCAAATGTTACCACAACAACGAGTCAGTTAATTCGTTTGGCTCATTAAAATGATTGAATGATTAAAAGCAAGCCCCCTCCCCACACCCTCTCCCCGCCCCTCTGCAACGGTCTGTCAATTTCGATATCAAATGGTTTAACATGTCAGTGGAGCAGCTGGAAATAAATACATGTACGTACAGTTAAGTATTGCCTTAATTATTGGCTGAACAAACAAATTGCAGAGTCGCATTTAATTATGCAACACTGGTAAAAAAAAAAAAAAGACAAACAAACAAAAGCTAAAAAAAGAAATAATCTATTCAACAATTGTCTGCAATTACATAAAGTAAAAATCACTTAAAGTTCAATTTGAATGCTGAGAGCAAAATAAAAATTAAAAATAATAATAATAACTGTTATAGTCGAACGTTTTCGAGCACTAAAAACTCAGTTCTCAGTTAATGGCGAGCCACTCGCCCAGATTCGCGCTCACCTTGAGCAAATGTTTCGGGCTGAAAAAGCCGACAACTGGTTTCTCACAAGTCAGAAAAAAAAAAAAAAAACAAATACCTTTCAAGGACTTTCGACAATTGCCAACGCGATAATCATAATAATATATATTCTTGATTAAAGCGCGGCTGCGTTCGACTGTGATTAGCATTTTTACGAATGAGTACATTGAACCAAACAGCCGAGTTTTATGGGTTATAGATCATGGCCAGCGCTGAATAGTGCACCCATACAGAACTTTAGAATTCGCAATCGAACGATAATGCGTATATATATATATATGAGCTCAGACAAGAGAGAAGCGAGCGCAACCTTTAATGTGTTGAGGTGTCCGCACGGAATCCCCTTCCCTTATAGAAATGGCAATAGTTAATGTGTCATCATAAAGATGGCTTCAGTTGATATCAGGATGAGTCACGTCCAAAATGGGAAAGACTCGGTCATGCTCGGGAGGCCGAATTGCAACTACTTCGGCAAGTCAAAGGTGAGCACATTCCAAGCTTGATAATTCGGTTGGGAAATGAGTCAATGAAGAAGTATTTTATGAGTGCACTGCGCTAGGGGGAATGCCAGAACTTTGATTTTTTGGCAGCCTATGACATCAGATATTAAATAAACACTTTTACATTCACTGAGCTAAATATTTGTATTCGAAATTACAATTTATTACACTTTTGTTAAGGAACTTATTTGACATGTTGTCAAACTCGATCGTTTTCCTATAATATATATTTCCGATATCCATATTTTCATCTGATATAAAATATTTTGTTGTAAAACAAACAAAGACGTTCCCGGCGCTTTTAACATTTTATGTTAAGCTGAGCTGCTGTTAACTATCAATTTTTCTGTTAGTTTTAACATGAACAGGCGCAGAATTTCAGTGTTGCCACCTTGCGTTACGGTGCACACAAATTAAAGTGTGACCAGACTTAGCGCAAAATGTTAAATTCATTTGAAAACGAGACAACGAAATGGAATTTAGTAATATGTAAAACAATGCAAAGCTTAAAATGAAGTAACTAAAAGGCAAAAGTGTCTCGTTTCGTGTCTCTCATGGTCAACTTTCTTTCAGCATTTTCTTTGTATGATATCGAGAATATTTCCAATAATTCTTATCCCTTTTTAATATGAACACGCTATGTGAATTATTTTTTCTTTATTTTCACTCGAGGTGTAGTTCTATAATATTAATCGTAGAAAAAAACGTTTCATTGCCTTCCACTTTTTGCATCATTTTTGAATATTTTCAGTAACGAACAAAGAAATAAGAAGGTTGTTCTTAATTTTGGTTGACCTTTACCTGGAAATTCCCATGTACACTTCATATATTTTCCCTTAAGCGACATCTTTCACTTAAGAGAATATTTATGTTATATATTTACAGAATTTATTTTTGACAGATTAAAATTTAAGTTATTTAAATACATTTCCACAGCTTTAAGCAAATTGTTGATAAAATGAAAATTCGCACATTACGCAGGCTTTAAACTTTAAAAATAACGTAATTATTTTATTTATGGCATTGAGTGAAGCATCAAGAAGCAATAAAAATTTCGCATATATGATAATTGTTATTGTTGTTGTTGTTGAAGGGATTTGCGGAGCATGCAAAATAATTAAAGTCTGGCCGACAATAAAATAAAAAAAATGCCGCCAGCTCAAAGCGAATGATAATATTTTATTATTCTTTTCTTTCTTTCTTTAATGGGTTACTCAAGCCAGGCCGAGCCGGGCTGGGCCGGGCCGGGCCGGGTCAGTTCCCTGACACCACAAGGACGAAATGCGAAAGTTTTTGAACCGGCGGCCGCCCTTGTAGGACCACCGCCCCCTCCCCCACCCTTCGGATGCAATGCGCCAGCTCGTTCTGCTCGAGAAAAACCGAGGGAAAATAATTGAAAAGTAAAAGTCACACAGCCTGGACGAACCCACGTTGAGTGCAATGACTCATGGCGTGACTTTTGTTCTCTTTCTTTCAGTTAATGCCAATAAAGTATATATATATACACATATATATAATATAGAGTATACGCTCGTGTGCATTCCCAATGTCATTGCGGACAACGGTCAATGGCTTTGTGAATCGCATTTGATAAAATCGAAAAGCGAAAATAAAACGAAACAGAAAGAAACGTTCGCCAATAACTAAAACAAACACAGTTGCAAATTAATCGAGCGACTAATTTAAAAGCTTAAGAGAAAACATTTTTTTTTTTGCAGCAGCTATTGCAATGGGTTTTTCTTTGAACCAAGTACGGTTAAGGCTTCGCCCTAATGCATTTCGATTAGTTTTTTGTCAACATACTCTGATTTCATTGTCTCGATAATGCTTTTTAATTAGTCTTTTTTTTTTGACAAGGTGCACACCCTTAATGCATACCCTTAATGCTTCTTCTTCTTCGTGCATACCCTTAATGACATTTTATTATTTTTTGTTAAATTGTAAATTAACAATAATTAAATTAACAGCCATTATTCTTCCTGGTGTAGGTCTTAAAAAGTTTATTAAACAGAGGGACTGTAAAAACATTCTTATTTATATTCGATAACATTGACTTTTGTGTGAGAGGCATACCCTTAATGAATTGTGAAGTTAATCAATACTGTAAACAAGAAACAACCACACCCCTATTTACATTCGATGATATTGAAAATTGGCACATTCCTTATTATATTCGATAACATTGAACTTTGTGTGAGAGGCATACCCTTTATAAATTGAGGAAAAAAGGAGGGAAAACCCCAATTTATAATCGTTATCATTCACATTACATATTTGTAATTTTGGCACAACAGGCATACCCATAATATTTCATGCTAAGGTAAGGATACGCAGTAAAATAAGCTAATCTTTGATATCTCACAAGCATCTGCTTATCGATTTTTGTTATCGAAACACTCGCATAGTTTAATTTTTCGATCGAATTATTTTACATTTATCAATATCTCGATTCTCGATAGTGGAATATAGTTCTAATAAGCGTGCAAAAAGGTCTTACAGAGGTTTAACATGTGTATTACATTTAAATGCATTTCTATAAATAAATAAAGATTTTGTATATAAACCTTACCTAAAGGAAGCTCCCCCCACACATGTAAAAATAATATAGTTCTATTTGTATATATTAAAATTTAAATCGATGTCTAATCTATTGTAACCCCAAACTAATCTCTCTTACCCTGAACTATCAGAGACACCCCAATTTCGAAGCGTCAGCTCAGATCGTTAACACTAGAGCATTAGGGGTATCGCAACTATTTGCGTTAACGTGTTATCAGCACGCTTACGAACAATTAAAACCTGTTCACAGACCCGCTGCTGACGTCACAAATGTGAATTGGACAAAGACAAAGACAACGCGAAATAGCAGCCAAACGCAGCGTGATGAATGGATGGACAAGAGACGACGGCAAATAGAGAAGCACGAAACGGAAAGAAACAAGTGCAGAGTTTATTAAAGTTCAAGCGTTGCCCATATTCGACGCAAAACAAAAACATATAATGATGTCATTCTTTGCTTTTCGGTTTTTATTTAAATTTTAATTTGATTTCATGCTCAAGCATATCATGAGTTTTATTTGCTGTTGCGGCACGTTTGCGTTTGCGTTCAAATCACGTGATAAACAAGGGCTTGTATCGCCTTTTCAGCGAAACAAATGTGTCAAAGACAATGAACGGGGTTTAAGCAAAACCGAAGCTTAAATACTCTAAGCGGGTGTAGAAGAATGTGTGGAAATTGGGATTAATTTTTAATGAATTTTTCATTAAATCTGAAAATTTGTTAAAGTGGCTTTTCGCCGAATTCGTGTACGATATCTATATTTATCTTGTTTTAAATTTACATGTACACTCTACGAAGTTAAGGTACCAAGTTTTTGTGTAATACTCCACGTATATATCGAGTAATAATAGTTAAGTCCAAGCATCTAATACTTAAGCAGGTTTATAATAATTAGCATAGCATCTTAGACTGTGATAAACATATTTATTGAGTATATTCAATTATATTTAAATATACTCTCAGTGATTATTAACGAAATCAAATACGTTAGCGCTATTTACATCTATATTTATCTATTATAATACTCTTAGCAGTTAAGGTACCAGGTTTCAGAGTAATACTCCATGTAGAAGTCGAGTTACACTAGAACAGTCGAATTATCTTATACATGAGCAGATGCTGATAAACATATTTGTGGAGTACAAATATATTTTCTCTGTTTATCAACGAAGCACATGAAATTTTATTTTCAAAGATCCTAGAAATATCGTTTTAAAAATCAACAGTTTTTAAGTTTCTTATAAAAGTTTACCAGTTAAACTCTTAAGCTTCCAATATTCAGCCTAATAGCCGAAGTAATAGACGAGTTTCAATAGTTCAGTCGAAGTATCAAATACATAGGCAGACTGAGATAAGTATAAACATAAAAATATATTTCATTTGTCTTTCAAAGATCCTAGAAATTTCGTCTTATAAATCAACATTATTTTAGTTTCTTATGAAAGTTCACCAATTAATTTGTTAGTCTTCCCATTTTCAGCATAATAGCCCAAGTGAAAGTCGAGTTACCGTAGAACAAGTCAACACTTTCGGCTTATATAATATTCCTTGCATCTCAATTGACTTTGCTCGAGTGTTGCATAGCGCAATGAATAGTTACAATGATCTCGCGTCTGGTTTATTCAAGACTCGGAATAAGTTGTTGTATACGTAATTTGTAGCTCTGCGCTTTGTGGCGCCAAGAAGCAGAAGACGGCAACGTGCCGTTTGCTGTGTTTGTCGTATTTTTGTTTTGACTGCAAACTGCACATCAAATTACACGCCAATTGGCCAGACAAATTAATCGAATCGTGGCGATTTGCGTGCTGGCCCATTGCCAATTGCCAGCTGCCAATTGCCAGTGTGGCCAGACCGCGAGCTGTAGCTGATGTCGCTGCACTTTGGCATTTCGTTGGGCAACGCTATTTTCGGCAGCACTCGCAAATTCCAATTCAAATATCAAAGATTACCCATAACAAAGTTGCTTCCACTTTTCACAATTTCCGTAATGTCTCGTCTCAATAGTTCCCAACAGTCCCCCCCCCCCCACCACCCCTCCCCCTCCCTCATGCTATCCCAGTTCTTTTTTTCCAATTTCATTTACAGCTTAGGCTGCATTTTCATGCGCTTTGCGCTGACTTTGCATAAGCACACAAACAATGGATTTTATTTGTTGTTGAATAATTGAAATGGCAACAATTCTGTCGATTTCAGCAAAAAAAAAAAGGAAAATGGGGCGCATTGTGCGAATTATGCAGTAGGAAGTGATCAGCTCAGCGATACACAGTTATTTTCAGTGTTGTATAACAGCTCGAAAGCACGAGTGCTGCGAAAGTTATCGAATTAAAATTTCTAGAGGATTTGGGCGATTTCTTCAATAAATAAAAATATTTGGAATAAAATACAAATGGATTTTTATAAAGATTTTCCTGCTTTTATTAGCTTAAAGATTACAAGAGCCAATATACCCCTTTTAAACACAGGAAACAGTGTATATGATGGAAGAAAATAAACTAAAGAGCCAGCATACATTACATATTGTTTTTTTTTTTTTTTGTATACAAGTAGAGGGTTCTGTCTTGGTCTCCTCTTGTGCGCATTTCCCGTTTTGACAACTTTTAGATCTCCATTTGGCTCAAGTGTTTATTTGCATTGGAGCGCCAACATTGGGTATATATGTATAAATATATATATGTATATGCGATTGTTTACGATTTCAGGAAGTGAACAAAATCGTCGTAAAAACATTTGTTTGTAGGGCGCAAAAAAATGGTATATGAAAAGCAGGAAGTCAGCGACTACAAAGTTGAGAGCATACTAAGTAGTTGGAAATAATAATATATTGTATGTGCATGGGATGACAAATCAATCGATGGGGGGTAGGATGAATGCAGATAAACATAGTTCACAGTTTTTAGGAGTTTATTTAGGGAAGTTATTGACTTCTTTTAACTAATGTAAACTATACTTATGAGAACTTTTTGTAGAGTTGTTACTTCATATAAATTAAGACAGAAGCGAAATTGAAAGTGAGTTGGAAAAAGTTTGAAAAGATTCTATCAAATGTAAGAATTGTTTAAAATAGTCTAGAAATTTGTCTATTAATTTTTATTGCCAAACATTATATATATTGAAATAGACATCTCTAATGCAAATAACTTTTCTTAACCAGAATTTTTCTCAAGTTGACTAACAAATTCTGTATTAATTCAAAGTGAGAATTGAGAAGCTGAAGAATAAGTTGGAGAATCTTTGGCAAGCTTACATCGAAGATTTCTTTATTAATACAGTGCTCGCTCGATAGTTAGAACTGTTGAAAATAGTCTACAAATTGGAGTTGATTCTTTGTGAATCTAGAACTTTTATTTATTGGTGCATTTTGTCTATTATTTTTTATTACCAAGCTTGAAATACAGAAATTCACGGAATGAACAAGAAAGAATGCACCTAAAATTATTCGTTATACATTTTATTGATTTTATTTTTAATTTTTTCTTTCGATTTATAAGGTTGATATAATTCATAAAGGTTTCTCATGTCAGATCCGAACAAAGCGCATTTCAAAGAAAACAAAAGGCGGCGCAGCTCATAAAAAATGCGAATCTCGCACTTTTATTTTAGCGCCAACGAAAATAATTGAGAAACGAAAAAAAAATAAATCAAAAATGCCATTAAAAATGGCATTTCAATGCGCTTGTTGTCCCTGACCCAATTAAAAAGTCAATCATTAAAAACCTTAAATGAGAAAAAAGGGCGAACAAAAAAGAGAAAATCTGATCTCGGCAAAGGGCAACATCAACAGCAGCCGCAACGAACTACCAATTGTGTGGGCCCTGTGTAAATACAGTTAAAAGGCCGCAACTAGGGGAACCGGTTCGGCTCAGGCGAGACGCCGCGGGGAGGCGCCTCACCTCTTGGAGGCAAAAGTTGTAGGAAGCCTTAAAGTGTCTGAAATGTCGCCAACTTGGCAGGCTTCGACTTCAGATACATTTACAAACGCAGCTTCGGCTGGCAGCGCGTGGCAATTGGCAGCTCGCAACTCGCAACTTGCAACTTGCAACTTGCAACTCATCTCCTGCAACAAGTTGCTCAACTGGACTCGTAACGGGCCCAAACGCAATGGGGTCAGGCGTGAGGCAAAGCGGATGAAAAGCCTTCAATTAAGCAGGCCGAAGCTTAAATACCCTGACAAATATATAAGAGGTGCAGGATACAATACTTTTATCATAGATCATGATCAAGAATTATATTATATTATATTATATCATGAAGAGTTTGATCAGAATATATCATAAAACACAAAAGTTATCACACATTTATCTACAGATTAAGAATTATTTACTTTATACATTATTTTAAGGTTTCCTTCTTTGTGATGGATTTATAAAAAAGAGTATATAAAAAATTGATCAACTGCAAATGATGCGTTTGGCGCTGATGTAATGCGGAACGACGCGACTTTGCACAGGAAGCGGTACGAGCATAACCTGTATCTATGAGATACACACTCACACACACACACACACACACAGACAAGCGTGGCTACATAATCCGATATGACAGACAATTGCAATTGAAAACGTCAATTTTTGGCGCCTTGATCAACCAGCAACTGGATTTGCGACCTATAAACATATATATATATATATATATAACCCATAATCATCTTCGGCTAATTTTAGCTGTCTAGCAACACTTTTTAGGCTAAATTAAGCTGAAATTGAATTGTTAATTGCCAAAGCAATTGCCAGGTGTTATAAATAGCTTCAAAAAAGCAATTGCAATAGCTTCTACGAGAGCCAGAGTTGATTTGAAAAACTAATTAGCAGACATTCAGCGGATAAAAGCAGATAAATATACAAATAAATATATATATTAGCTAGGGTACACTTTTGACTTATGGCTCGTTGACTAACACTGTCTGAATTAACTCATGACAGCTGTCAAGTTTGAATAGATTAGCCTAGTTCGAATCAGTTATTAGTTTTATTGGTTCAAAGAAAACCTGTTACGGTTAAGATATTACAACATCAATTTATGAGCGTGGTAATTGAACCCGCAACCCACCGCAAAGACAACAAATCTAGCGCCCACGTGTTCTCTATAGCCAGCGACCACTGTAGCTTAAATGTTGCTATTAATAGTTTCTGCGATTAAACCATATATTTACATAAAGTAACCCTTTGTTTACTGTACAGATTAAGATCTGAATTTCTATTGCACGAGCTTTGCAAGATACACAAATAGAGATAAACAACAGATTATAGGGTATACAACATATGGAGCTCTTATCAGCTAATGCTATATTTAGCTTAGGTAAGGTAACTTTGCCTCTTTATATATATATTTACGATACTTACTCGGACTCTGGCAGAAAGTAATCAATGTATTTCATGACCACTTCCCGCACGGGATCCTGTTGTTTGCCCGAAATACTTGGATACATATCGAAATCCATTTTGCTTGAGTTAATATTATTATTATTATTGTTGTTGTTGTTGTTATTATTGGTGCCGGCTTCAGCTTTCATTATCGAATTGGGCTAATGCGGGTTATGTGTGACACACTGTGCACTGTCTCCCCCTCTCTGTTAGTACCGTAATGTTCTCAGTCTAATCGTAAGATATGTACACATACAATGCAAGATTCTTTTCCTCTCTCTCTCTCGCTCTCTCTTTTGTTTTTGTGCCTCAGCGTGTCTACACACTGGGCTCTTAGCAACAACAAAACAAATAACACTGGGCAAAGATATTGTGCATAAGTAAATGCCGTTGCAATAGTTGTTTTTGCCTATTGTGACCTTTGCATTAGTTGCCTTCCTTTTTACAAAAATTCTCGGCAATTAAATTTTAATGCGTTTCACTTTTGTGCTTTGCACCGTTTGTTGTTTTTTTGCGACTTTCTTATGTGCGCAAAGCCCTCAAAGAGCTTTTATGTTTTTTTGCACTTTTTTTTTTCCTTTTGGATTATTCGTATTGCATGAAATAACAGCAGCAGCAGCAACGCGCGAAGAGAGCAGCGCTAGTTCATTTATGCTGGCTGAGCGAGACGCGTTCGCTCTCAGTTCTGGCTATTCAGCAGAGCGTCGCTGTCAATACAGTTAATACGTATTCAGCAATGTGCAGGCACGCGCTCTCTCTCTCGCTCGCTCCCGTTCTCTTTTGCTGTGTGCTTCGTTCTCAGTGAAAATGTTAAAAATGCGCGCGAGACGATTTTGTTAAAAACTTGTAACTTTTAGCTGCACCTATGCGCTAGTATGCGTGAGTGTGTGCGTGTTAATTGTTTATCTGCGTATGCAGCTGCTTAAAGATCATTTACTGGGCCACATGTAATTTACTTTTTCTCACACGCACAATTTAAACAATTGAAATGGGAGCAACAAAACACTAAAACAGCAATTTATTTTGCGCAAACATAAGAAAATGAGTGACGCGAAGAAACAAACAAAAAAATAAACAACGCGACGCAACAAAAACAATGCCAAGCAACACAACAAAAATTAATGTTTTTAACGTGTCTGTGATTTTTTCGTGTTTGCTGCGCCAGAGCTCCTCAGCATAACTGAACGTTCGCTTTTTGGTTGCCGTTGTGTTCCGTGAGAGAGCAGCGCAGCGCTGCGCTGGCAGACAGACAACAACAACAGCAGCAACAACAAAGACAACAGAGTTGGAGCAAGAAGCAGAAAAACAACAGCAGCGACAGCGGCGGCAGCTTTTGGTGGTTGCTATTTGAAGTTGCGGCAACTGGCGAAGCTGAAAGTTTTCAGTACAGGCCGTTGGGCGGGGCAAAGGGCAGCACCGGCAGCAGCAGCAGCAGCGACAACGGCAGCGGCAGATCAAGCAGAGCTTGAAGTTTACAGCTGCAGCATGAAACTGAACGAAAGCTACACGCACACAAACACACACACACATTGTCACACATACGTAGATGCCTGCACATGGGCCACGCCACATTTGTGGCTCGTGCTCAAAACAAACAAAAAGGCGCGTGTAAACAAACAAACAAGCCAAACACAAACAGCAGTAAAAAAAAGTGCCCAAAAATAAATCTTATTTTTTGTTGTGTGCTGGAGCCAGGTAATTTATGTTAATGTCCGAACAGAGCAGCTCTCTCCCAGCGCGCGCTCACGCACACACACACACACAAGCGAAGCACAGAAAAGCAATATGGCTGCTTGAAAAGCTTTTCAGCTGAATAATGCACGCGTCAAGAGCGTAAACAAAACTTTAACAGCGCTTGTCAGCAGCAAGAGAGAGGAAAAGAGCGAGAGCGAGAGAGAGAGAGACGTTTAACGGCAAAGAACTTTTGAAATTCAGTGAAGCGTCGCAGCATCAACGATAAAAAACAACAACACTCGATGCCACTACAGCATGACAGGTTGCCACGTTGTTTGAAAGTGGGCGGAAAATATTAAAAAAACAAAAAAACACCAAAGCTAGACGCTTGAGCAGCAGCTCAATAAGCCGAGTCGAAACAGACGTAAAGCCACCCGCACACTTTATGCAACGTCATCGCCGCCAGACATACATACATATATATGTAGTTCCCAAAGGAATGCCAACATGGGAGAGCGTGAGGAGGAGAGACAGGGAGAGGGGGAGGGGGACTGGTAGCTACTGCCTGCAGCCAAATCAGCTGTTTCGCTTTATCTGGGACGCTTTGCATGGCCAGTTTCGAAAGCTCATTACATGCTGGCGAAGGGTGTGTAAACACGGTTGCCACCGTGGTACAATTGTGTTGAAAACTGGTTAAATATTTATGCAATGCTACACTGGAACTTATTGTTGCAAATTTGTACTATTAGTCTTTGCTTGATAGCTTTAAATATTGTTTGCAATTATTTTAAATTTTTTTAAATGTAAATATTTGAGTATTTTTTACTGTTGATTTTCTCCAAGACTTTACCCAATTAACTTAAGGCTTACCATACATTTTGTAATCGAATTATGTTTTCTTTTGTAGCGAAACTCACCTGCAAATAGAAAGAAAATGAGGAAAACTGCATTTAATAAGCGTATTTAACACAATTAAATCAAAATATTAAGACATGCATCAACATAAGCATAAACAACATAATTATAGTTCGAGTTTCTTCCGTAAAGCTCTTTGGGCTTTAGGCATAAACAATTTACTTAATTTTCTTTTCTTGCTTTTTTTTTCGCAATTTTCCTTTTTACAGCTTTGGCAACAATTTCGAAAGCCCATCAAATGTAGAAAATTGTTGCCGGACACGCACGCTATTAAAAATACAAATACTTTAGCTCAGAAGAGTGAAAATGTGCGTAACGTGCTTTCAATTCAGCTGGAAATAAATATTATTATAATTTTTTTTCTTTTCCTTGAGATGGGCAACAACATTTTTGCTCAAATTGAGGCCGCTGCAGAAATGGGTTACGTAAATACTTCAAAAATGATGGCGATAATTGAGAAACACAGGAAACTTTTTTTTTGGTGAAATATCTTTGAACCTTTAAGTTTTTTTGGGCTTGAGCTGAGATTGAGTTGAGCATGAGAGAAAAATGATGTTGGTACTTTTTTTCCTTGAACCTAACCTTAATTATGATTAATATTTCATAAAATTATAAACTTATTATTAATTGTTAATAATTAATTATTAATAATATTTGATGTAATTACAAGCTTTTAAATGCACTTTTAAACAGCTCTTTAATATTATTGATTATTAATTATTATTTATTATTATCTATAGATGTAGGTATAAACTTTTATATGATCTTTGAAATAGTTTTTTATGGGGATAGTCTAATTGTAGAGGCAGGGTTGCCACTTGGAGAAAATCAACTGAAAATGAACACATTTTCAAAAAATACTCAAATTTGTACATTTTAAAAATTTAAGTATTATTTATTATTATCTATAGATGTAGGTATAAACTTGTATATGATCGACTTGGACACTAAATCTACCTGGTGAAAGTGAGACATCATGCTCTAGCCTGGATCTGAGCTGGGCAGACAAACTCTTTCTCAGAGGCTTCTTTTTGCGTATATAGAACCTTTGTAAACCCCTGGAAATGTACATATATGTATATAGTACCCCTTACATTAAACCCTTGGAAATTTAGCTATATAAATTATGAGATTTCCAATATGTTGCATTTCATTGATATTTTTAGCTCTCGCAGAATGAACAATTGCTGGGATATGTAAATCAATCTTAGTGAGTAATCACTGTATATGGATACAATATCAATTGAGATGTTGTTGTTGTTGGGGGCAAGCCCAGGTTGTTGTTGTTGTTGTTGTTGTTGCCTGCTGCTAATGAGTGTTGCTTGTTTGTTGTTGCTTTATTGTTGTTTTATTGGTCGTTAACAGCTGCTAAAAGTGTTGCTTATTGTTAATGTTTGCTTTGCATTGTTTTTTTTTTCGCACAAAACAACTTTTTTTCGATGGGCACGCCCCATCAATTAGCAAGCACCCCCACACACACACATACTATGTGTGTGTGTATAAATATATTTATATAAAATAACAAAAAACACTAACAAATAACATTGGCAGCAACTTTTCATTGTGCAACTCGGTTGCAGCAGCTGCTGAAAAGTTGTTGCATGCCGCTGACAGCCATTTCCAGGCATTGTTTCGTTGTTGTTATGAAACATTAGCAGCCGCAACAACCACACTAACAACAACAACAACAACCACATCTTTTAAGCGGCAAATTATCCGCTGCCGCGGGCAGCTGCAGCCAAAATGAAAAAGAAAAATCGAAACGTGAGGTGCAGTTTTCTTCTTTTGACTTTCGTTTTTTACTTCTATTAAATGCAACGTGCCACAACAAGTTGCCTGCAATTTAATGCCGCCATTTGTTGCACATGGACTGAAGGAGGTAACGGGGGCAAGCGAGGGGGCGTGGCTGACCTCTGGCTTCGGCTGAAAAGCGAAAGGCAAAAGCAAGCAGCGCCAAGCGTCAAGTTCAGCCCAAATGACTATTAAACATAATAAGTACATGGAAAATATGAGTTTAAATTGTGGAAAATAGAGGGAGAGAGAGAGAGAGGGGGGGGGGGGGGCTAAATGCAGTTCGAGCTGGAATTTTCACAAAAGAAGGAACCTTCGGGGCACAGCTGAGGCTTCAGTTCCCACGAACTTAAATCTTCGAAGTCCTTCACGAATTTTCATTGAACTTTAGTTTCTGCTCATTTCATAAATTAATTCTTAATTTAAATTTGAAACAAAAATGTAAAATAATAATCTATAATATATAATCTATATAATATAAAATATATATACATAATAATATAATTTCTTTCTCAAATTCAGTTGATAGCTTTAAAATCTAGATATGAATACATTTTTAGCCAAGGTTTAAAAGCATATCTTGAAAATTTTATATATATACAGATAAATTATACTTTTGTTCTTGAAAAGCTGCTCCCATATCCTTTAAATCCCTTATATGCCATATAAAAGCCCCGCAAATCTCTAAAGATCGGACTATAAGCACCGAAGTGCAGCAAAGTGGAAGGCTAATAGCAGAAGATTTCCGACTGAGGCTGCCAGATATTGTAATTTTCTGATCGTATTCTAATTTCTCAAATAACTCTCCCAATTTCCATATAATTTATATCCTTTAATCTTTAAGACTTCCAACTTAACCCTAAAACTCTGTCCAGCAGAGTTGATGACACCACAAAATTGGGGATTTTTTCTTTCATCTTTAAAAATACGCACATAAATCATTTCATCGTTTCATAAATTGCGGCACTGACGTCATCATCGGCGGCACTTGCAAAAGTCCGCAAATAAATAAATAAAAAAAAAGAAAGATGAATAAGACCGAATGCCGAAAAAATACGATGCTGTTTACACTGAAGCGTATTTGTTTTTTAATTGAGTCATAAAAAAAACACACACACACACACGAATGCGTACTGCATGATAAAAGTTAAATATTTGCAACGAGATATCCGACAAATAATGTGCAGCTGTGACGTCACAGCTGCGCGAGAGAGCGAGACAGAAGACGAGGGGAATTGTGTGTGCAGCTAATGGGGAAAAAGCGCAAGAGACGACCCTGAAAAATGCTCCAATGCCAGAGACACGAGCCGTGAGTCAATGCAACACCCGCACGACGATAACCAACACCCCTCCACCCCTCTATCCACCCACCCTTCCAACTCGTACCCTCCCTCCCCCCTCGCCCACGCACCAAGCAATCAATTTGACCGACGTTGAGTCAGTTTTCAGTATCATTAATCTTGAGTAAATACCATGGAGCGATATTGCATTACACTGTAAAAAAAAGCTTGGTTTGAATAAAGAAAAAATCTTTTCTTAAATTAGCTTGTTTTATTTTAAAATTATTGCTTTTCATTCGCAGTGAACGATAAAAATCATATAAAAAGGTTTGAGCAGTAACTAAAGAACTGAGATTTGAACCAGCGAGTTCTCGCTTATTAGTTCGAACGCCTCGACACTTTAGCATTAAGTTTTTGTGATTTTTGAAATTCAGCAATTAAATAAAAAGTTTTATGAATTGACAGTTTCTGATAAAGTTGAACCAGCGACTTCTTGCTTATGAGTTCGACGCGCCGACAGCTAAGGTGTCCCACGGTCTTGTAAAGCAAAATTTCAGCAATTAAATAAAAAGTTATAAGAATTGATAGCTGTTGCTGAATTTGAACCAGCGACTTCTCGCTCCGATGGCTAAGCCACGCAGGCTTCTAATGTCACGTTTTACTTTTTTGTTTTAACTTCAGCATTTAGTAAAAAGAATTCCAAGCTGCTGCTGAATTTGAACCAGCGACTTCTAGCTTATTAGTTCGACGCTTTGACGGCTAAGCTTTTGAAGTTGAACTTTACTTTAAAGTTGCTTCAATTTAAGAAACTAAATTTAAATAAAACAATTTTTTAATATCTGACAAAGCTCAAGAGCTTTAAATATTAGATAAAATCCAAAAATTTAATTTAAAGCCAAACTTTCACACATTTTTTACTGTGTATGTATGTATAGACGAAATGACATCATAATCATTGGCTGAAAGCCAAGACGCACCTCTTAAAGCTGAGAGACTGACTGGCGGCTGTCTGCGGTTAAATAACAACAACAACAACAATCGTTAATCGTTATCAATCGTCAATCGTGAATCGTTATCAGCACTGGCCAGATGTGTTGTGAAACGTTTTCGCAATATTAATAGACTTTTTAACCATTCTGCGTCGTAAATTGAAATCTTCAATTGTGCTTCTAGGCACGTATTGACCCGCTGGCCTGCACCCTTCCCCTCCCTCAGTCAGCCGCCCCCTTTGAAGTGCCACGCCCCGTTAATATGGAAACGCGTTTGTGTGTTTGCCGTCACATCAATTGAACCTAAGTGCGAATATTACCAACGATATCCAGTTGCAGTTTTACAATATGATAAAACACAGCTGAGAGAATAATGGGCGAGGCCATGAATATGAATAGGTTTGAGTACGTTTGAATACGAGTGAGTATTCAAATAGCTCAGCTGTTTGCTGTGTGATCTATGTGCTTAACTGTTGCATAAAGACAAGCTCATAAGTTTATTGTATTCATTTTTAGTAGGAACAAATGGCTCCTACTATATAATTACATGCATAAAAATACTCTTGAAATACCCTTCAAGTGGGTATTATAACATTGTCTCATCCATTAAGTATATATATATATATAAATATTCTTGAACAGTAACAAGAGCTGAGTCTCATGACTAAGTGAACTGTCCAAGCTGTAAGCGACTCTTGGAGAAATTTATTTGGGATCCTTTTGAGGGGCTATTATAAGATTGTCAAGAAATGTGTTACACATAGAAGGAGACAACTTCGACCCTATAAAGTATTATATATATATTCTAGATCAGCATCAAAAGCCGTGTTAATATAGCCTATACGTCCGTAAGACTCTAGTCTCTCAGTTTTAAAGCCATCGTCTTGAAACTTTTCCTAGGTTCGTCTTTTAATGGCAAGCATGCAAGCGCATATGTGGGAACTGGCCGGATCGGCTCACTATATCATATAGCTGTCATATGAACGATCGATCGAAACTTAAGCTTTTGAAACTCATCATTTATAAGTTTCACTATGCAACCCAAAATATATATCTAAAATCTTATCAACATCGGATAACTACTTATATCATATAGCTGCCATACGAACGATAGGTCGAAAAGCAGATTCTTGTATTGAAAAATATTTTGTATTCCAATATATATTTACATCAAACTCTGCATTCACGAGCTTCACTTTACTCACATATCTGCAAAAGGCAAATGTCTACAAGGGTATTAAGTCTTCGGCGTGCCAAAGATACCAAAGATTCTTTCTCGTTTTGACTGCTAAGAGCTCATATTGGACAGTTGAGTCTCATATAAAGCTGCCATAGGAAAACAAGCTCGCAAGTAAAGTTCTTAACTTTATATTAATTTAAGATTTCTTTAACAAACTTTGATCTTCTCAGCTTTACTATTAGTCTTATATGCAAGCAAAATCGTATCAGCATTGAACTGGAATAAAATATAAATATCTCTATGAGATAATCGTTCGAGGAATATATTTTTGATGAAAAAAACAACTTTAATTACTTCACGCTATCTAAATCAAACCCAACAATAACTAGCTTATCGAAAACGAAACGAACTTTTATATTATATTTTTGATTTCTGGACTAGACATATGTCTATTGTCTGTGTCAACAAATCAATAAAAGTTGAAGTTCAAAAGTCAATAATAAATATAGTAAGTCATTGATGGCATCAACAGTTATATTAAGTTCGCGATTAAGTAACTTAATTAAAATACATTTTTCATTTTATTTTTGTTGTTTACTTAATTTGTGCCCGGCTGATAAGCAGCTCAATCAGCATACTAATTTTATAAATGATTTAAATGGTTATTTATTATTTTTGCAGTCTTAATGATTCTAGTAAGAATATTGTTTTTTTTCTTTCTATTTATTGCAAGCTGCTGTCTTTGCATACCCTGGAGGCAGGTCGTATAGCAAATGGGGTATATTGAATGATAAGTAAATGTGTGTAATTGATGTATTCGAGATTAGAATTAAAAGTCGAGACTCTGTTTGGCCTGATTTCGAGTACTTAGTACAGATTTTTACTATTAATTTAATCATTTTTAATTGAAATATTTTAAAAATATTAATTAAATATAAATGAAATTTGACTTCCTCGATATTTATGTGTTCAATTTAAGGATTCGAACCACCAAGAAAACAAAAGACAGCATAAGATTACAATAATAAATATATTCAGGAATATATGACCTATATATAGGGTATGTCTCAGTGCATCAAGCTCGACTTCAGCAGCTTCTCGCTGTTTATTATTGTATTTTTGCAATATGTAGTATTTTTTGCACATTGTTTTTTTTTATTATTTTCAGCACTGAAAACAATGACGAGCCGAACAAAAGATTTCAATTATTGCAAAGATACTTTTTTCACTTACAAAAAAAAAAAAGTCTTTTGTTCAGAGATACTTTTCGTTGCGGTGGGTGGCTACAACAACAACAACAACAACAACAAAAGCGGGTTTGACCTTGACATTTGCTCAATGTCAAATTGTGATAAATTAAACTGAGAGTAAAATGAAAAAAAAAAAAAACAGATATCAGAATAAAGTAAATTAATTATACAACTCTTTTTAATTAATTTGTAATTCCTTTTTGCTAGACATTCAATAATTTGTGCGCAGTTTGTGAGACGCGAGTTTAATTCGAGAAATCGATAAATTTACTTTTGAATGTAAACAAAATTTACCTATTTCCTTTTTTTTCTCTTCTTTTTTTTGGGCAAAGCAATAAACAAAAGCCCGAAACTGCGGCAAATAAACAGAATCAAAAGCAGAACCAGAACCAGAACCAGAACCAGAACCAGATCCAATACCAGAAGGTAGGCAGGCCGACATATATCATAAATCGAGCACAATAACAATTTGGCTTTACTTTAGCGGGAAAATGGAAATGTGGCGCCAGTTGTAAAGCCTTGTGTGGGCGAGGGGGCGGGGTTGCCATCGGGGGGATTTAGCCATGTGGTCGATTAATGCGAACCCCGTACATCTAGGAATATTAACAAGGTCAAAGGGAATGGAAAAGTCAGAGCTACGATAAGGAAATACCCTGTAGAGTATTAGCAATTTAGCAAGGTATGAGCGTACAGAGAGAAAGAGTGAGCCGGCGAGCGAGCGAGAGAGATATATAGGGGGAGAACGGGGTAAAGAGTGGAGAAACAGTGACAAATAATTATGAAGAGCGACGGAGACAAAGAGGAAAGAGATCGAGGGAGTAAGCTAATGATAGAGATAGAGTTAGAGAGATATCTATACTTAGCAAAAGAGAACAAAAAAGAGAAGTGAGCGACGAAAGGAGGGAGAGAGTAAGGTACGGAGCGGAGAGTGACAAAATGTAGAATATTAAAGGGAACAAAATCGAGGAAAATAGAGCAATAAAAGAGAAAGACAGAGAAAGAGAGAGAGAGGTATCGTACAGAGAATCTACATATTATTTGCATTTTATCATAAATTGAAATTCCCTCCACATAGAGGAGGAACACATCAAATCAAATCACTAAACGTTTTACAGGGTAACCCATTCAAATTGGCAAAGTAATCAGAGTATAGAACACCCCCTTTGCAACTCTTAAGTTACAGGGTATATCCGAGAATGTGGTAAATAAACTCTCGACTGCTGTACGAAAATAATAAATTTCATCTGCTCGATGCTAATTAATTGCGAAAACTACCTTACTTTTTGCTCGCTTTTTGGCCAAGTTAATTTCGACATAAACAAACAAATAAAATTGTTAAATATTATTTTTTTTCTTTCTCTTCGTTTTCTTCTTCTTGTTTTGTGTCGAGCGTCGACAAATGTTGCGCTTTAATTTGTTTGCTTTTAGCTCGCGCCGCTAAAATACAAAAATAATAAGAAATAGGTAAAAACATTTTGCAGGCCTACGAAAAAACACAAACATCTGCGATTGTCTTTATATAGCCACGAATATCAGACATATATATATATATATATATAGACATTAGTAAGTGTGCGTGTGTATGCAAATTGAATTGACCATGAAAAATGTTTTTGCCAGCTGTGTGTTGTTTTTTTTTCAGGTGTGCTTCGGCAACAATTTGAAGCGTTTCACATTTTCCGTCTAGACACAAAACTATATAAATTGTTATTTTCAATGCAATTTGTTGTAAATTCCTATTAAGTGCAATACTTTTGCTTATTTTGTATCTGCTTCTTATACTTTGTGTACGCAGTAATTTGGAGTATATTGGACTTGCTTGAGAGCAGTCGATTGAAGCCTGGCATCTCATTTTTGGCATATCGATAAATATCGATTTAGGTATAAGGTTGAAGATTATAAGAGCTAGATGCACCTAACTTGATATGTAGGCTTTTATAGAGTATACACGTATAAGGAATATGTCAGTTTATGCTTGACTTAGAATTTTGCGCTCTGGTGCATACACATAGTTCAGCATTAGCTTAAGGCCTTCCAAAATTTCACAAAGATCCGACTAGTTTTTGGTTGCAATATAACTATAAGTTAAAAAGAATCTTTAATTAATTCTTTAATCTAATTATTATAAAGTTGGGCGCTATCTTAAGGCCCTGCAAATACAGATCGGACTATAAGCACCGATGTTACATATTATTATTATTGAAATATTATTAATATCAGTGCAACAATCGATATCTGATATCAGTGCAACCATGTCATAGTGCTTATCGATAAATCGATATTATCGATCAATCGATATCTGAATACAACTGCTAATAGCAGAAGCTTTATGTTAATCTTATTCTCTTGCGAATAAACTACTGAACAGAACAGAAGTCTTTTTATCTACACGATCCTTTTTCCGTGCGTTGATTGGGATGCCTCCCCTCAACAGTTATGATCCGACTTTACGATCACTTTCCACTTATCAAGCTCTAACTCTTGATCTATGTCTAGACGGCAAATCGATAAGGGAATGAAAGGAAGGAGAAGTCGGATCATAACAATATTCAGAAACATAGCCGAGAGTGTGTGGCTGGGGGAAAAAGAAGAACAGCCGAAGAAGAAGAAGGGGCAGGGTATCTGGTAGACGGACCTTTCCGACTTAATCAAATCAAGAACTTAAGAAACTAACTATTAAGAATTATTTATATTTGTAATTTATATTTATATATGCCCGGATATTCCCCTTAATATATATCTAAGATATGGAATCATAAATTAGCTCAGACTAAGATGAAAACAGTTGGCAAATCTTTTAAATAATTATATATGCTAAGGGAAATATTTACTCGCAAGCGAGACGTATCCATTAAAAACCCACTGACATATCTATTTCCAGCTGGGGCTTTACCCGTTCCCAATTGCTTCATTTTGCATTTGGAATAAAAATAAAAGTAATCGATAGCATATTAATAAGCCGCATCGTGGAGAAGGGCTTCCAGTTGGAACATGTGTTTGCGTTTTCACGCTGCTTTTCCGTTTCAGCGCACACTAATCAAGCGAGAAAGAGACGAGAGAGGGGTACAGAGAGGGAGAGCGAGAGGGACAGAGCGAGAGAGAGGGAACAAGTTAAAAGCCTGCGGCACGAAAAGGTCAAAGGTCGTCCAAGGTGGGCGGCACAGCGTGCGTTTACCTTTTGGGCCGTTGACACAAAATACAGAAGAAGAAGAACAAGAAGGACAAAAAAAAACATTCCCAATATATAAAACACGCCCCCGTTTTGCGTTTGCGTTGCTGTGGGCGTGGCAAGTGGAGCCTCCACTTGAGGCACACTTTAGTTTGCAATCAGAGAGGGGAGGGGAGGGGGGGGAGTGGGGAGTGGGGCCAGTTCAAGGCGGTTTCAGTGATAACAAAAAATAGACAAAACAACACTCCGCAGACAAGTTGGCAGCGCCTCGTGCGAAAGTTCTCTAATTAGCTCGCATTGTTGCGGGCGGCACTAGCAGAGGGGACGGGGTGGAGAGGGTGGAGAGGGGGAGGGGGGAAAGGGGGAGGAGGGGTTTTATTTAAGCCGTAATAAGTATCCAAGTATCGGAGATAGCAAGACTTAAGTTATTTTCAAGTTGCGTGCCAGTTTGCGAAATGATAATGAAAATAGTGTTAACAGCGTTGCCAGATTGTCTGAAATTGGGCAAAAATTTTGAGACACGTGCCGCAAATTGCGATAGAAATGAAGGGAATAATTGTGTTTAGATAACGTGTAGCTCGTCATTCTTAAATGATTAACAGAAATTGTATACTAGGGAATTAAGCGAAGTAAACTTGTGAGTACATTAAACAAGACTAGAAAATACTCTGTAGTCAGAGTTAGAGTATTTATGTGAAAGTATCTGTATATACACATAGACATATAAAGAAAGACACTTAGTTCTTTAATAACTTTTTGGTTTTATAATCTGACTTTCATACAACTTTCAGAGCGTAGAGATAATATTCAATTGTGTTTATATACCAAAAACCAAGGCTTTTACTGCAAAAACAAGGGGAAAGGAGAAGGTCAAGCTTAAAATTAAATATACTTTATTCGAGTATATTTATGCTGTCGAATTAAAAAATACAAGTAAATACGAGCATCATGTACGGCAATCGATATTTATCGATTTTAAGCAAATGTTGCAGTAATTGAATAGACTCTTAAGCTTTCAAACAAGCAAATGCGACTGTTGTACTATATGTGAAAAATTTGATTAATTACTTAAGCAATTGCTGGTAGTTAAAGTAATTAATTACTTAATTAATGAAGTTTGGCACAAGGTCTTTCCTTCAAGCTGAACTCTTCTCTCCCATCGCAAAGCCTCAACCTTCTCAGCTATGCAACAAATATGGCCTGAGGGTAGAGAATAATGTGATTGCGCCTTAAAACAACACTCTCAGAAAGTCTCTTCCCCAGAGTTCAAAGAGGTCTCATCTCCCAATAATATATTCCAAACACAGAGAATGACCAACAATTTCCCCAGCCCAAAAGGAAATTTCGTGCATTAAATAAAATTGCTTGAATTTATATGGCAGGCATATGTATGTATGTTCGGTCTGGCCATTTGATAAGTTGCCTGTAGCCTCTCATAGGCATAATAACCAATAGTAATTCTCAAATGAAATGCGATTGCAAATAGTCGCCTATCGTTTATAGCGCGGGGCAAATGTGCAATTTTCAATGCAACGAGCGACGACGACGAAGACGACGGCGACGATAAGCGACCGACCCCAAAACAACTTCAGCCTCACACTCCTCTCCACTCCAGCTACCACGGGTGGCAGAGGGGCGGAGGCGGGGGACGGGTTGCGGGGATTGTTGCACTTGTGCGCGCGTGGCTTCTAAAACAAACACAAGCCACCCACAAATCGAGTGGGGCAGACAGGCAAGGGGGCGATTGGGTGGAGGGGGCAGGGCCTGTTGCATATTGCTATAAAACTGCAAGAGCTATAATTTTTATTTCTTGATTTTAAGTATGCCCTGTAGTTTTTGAAAATGTGGAAAAGGGTATACTGAATTGAGCTAAAGCATGTAAGAAGCAAAAGAAGACAGCTATCTGCTATATAAAGTGTATGGATATTCCATTTAAGATAGAATTCATAAAGCATTATTGTGTGTGTGTACATGTATGCAGAAATTCTTGCAATTTGCGCTTGCTGCCCCAAACTCGTGGACAGCCAAAACACGTTTGCTTTAATAACTTCTGTGTTTCTCAACCGATCTTGATAAAATTTTGAACAGTAGATCTTAATCTACTAAAGAATAGTTTTACATTATTAAAAAGTCAACTGCATTTGAATTGTGGCATATATTTATTAAATATATTTTTTATTATAGGGTTTAAATTTCGGTCCGTGTAGTCCTAAGCAGCTTAAGGAATATTTTATTATTCAGATAATTTGTCTTTGAATCTTCAATTACAAACACTTTAGATCTAGTCTAGGGTATTTGTCGAGTCGTGTCTCATGATCTTTGTTTCTTTCCGTTTGATAATTGATTTTTCAGCGAGTTTTCTTGTGCGTTTTTTTTTTGCTGTCAGATATTTGCATTTATTGCACATTTTGCAATACGTTTTATTATATAAATTTTTAAAATTTCTTCTATAATATTCGAATTATGCAAAAAGCTTGGAAAAATATTTCTTGATATTAAATTCAAACAACGTGAATTTCGTTTTGGGGTCAATTCAGTTGGCAACAATCGAAATGTTATCGATTAATGCAGAAATCTTCAGCAGTTCACAGCACTTAAAAGGTGAGTTGCGTTAATCAACACTGGCTGTAAGGCCTGCAAACATATGCGAAAATTGGAAAGTTCTCTTTGCTTTTTACCTAGACATTGAAAATTCACATAAATATATCACACGTATCATTTGCATACATGCATGAGTTATTTTTCAAGGTGCTGGCGAAAAAACAGAAAAAAAAAACACTGCGAAACTAATTAGCCGACTTTATGTAGGTGGAAATACCTCGACACGACACCCACAACGATAAGAACGTTATGAAATTTACATTTCAGATAGCTTTGTTGGACTTTGAAAGTTCTATAAATTCTCAGACGAGCTCTACAAGTTTTATATAGTAGAAAAATGTATGGCAAATTGATTGTAAATATCGGTCAGTGTGTGAAGTAAGTTATCGAATATTATTTGTAGCATATGGGAATGCCAAATGGATTAGAAGGCACACTTCTGCTCTCCAAGTTATCTATGTACATATTGATAGCAAAAGATCTGGTGTCTAAGCAAAGCTAGTCTCTAGCTTGAGAATTATTTTTACAAGTATTTTGACATTTAAAAGCCAAGGTTTAAGACCTCACTTAAGCCTCACACAATAATTCAAGTGTGAAACAAGTTTAGGCAATGCACTCAGAGCTGGCAATAAAATAAATTTATGAGCTGAGCTTTACAGAAAGATTTTGAGCTCTCAGAAATCTTATGTTTAAAAGTGAATTTCGATAAAATAGATATCGATATCAAAGAAATGTAAGCTAGATATAAAAGTCAATTAACTGAGAGAAGTAAGATACTATAATATGCAACTAAAAGCCCATCTTTCGAAGCTCAACTGATCATTTATATATTGTTGGGCACACACTGAACGTTTCGTGAACGTTTTACAACACTGCATTTTACTTACTCTTCAGTGCTGAACATGCGCACCATATGCCGCTGCAAATACTGCGGCACACATTGCGGAGAGGCCGGCGGCGTCTGATAGGGATTCATTAGGGTCTCGTCGTCATCAAAGTAGCCCGAGGAGGTGGATGAGGAGGTGCGCGGATATTTGAGCATGATTGACAAATGCGAACAATTGCGAACAATCTAACAAAATTACTTGTCTGGCTCAAATTTATTTTTTAAGCCTTTTTTAAGGTTTCGTTTATTTTGGTCTCAGCTATTTTTGGCACAATTCACAAATCAATCAATAGGTTTTTTTTTCTTTTATTTTCTCCGGCGCTTTAAGTATATTTTGATTTATTTATTTTTATTTTTTTTTTTTTGCCCAATCACTGCCAGAAATGATGGCTTGTAAGCTGTTTTTGCTTTATGCCACGCCCTAGTTAACTGTTATATAAAGATCGGGTTTAATTATTATTCAATCAGCACAAAGCGTAAAACAAAACAACGCGGCGAATTGTGCATAAACTTTTTTCTGTTTTTTTCTTTTTGGTATTTTATTTACTTGATTTCTGTTTCTGCTGATCCGAAATATCTGTGAAAATGTGCAAAAGGCATGCAAAACATGCACTTGAACGAATCGACACGAATCGCGTGTTGAGCAATCGCATTTACGAATATTTCTCAAATTTGAATTTCGATTTCAATTAATACATATTTCTTATTTATAATTGTTTACAATTTGTGCAAACTAGATTTTTGCTGTGTCGTGCGCTCTGGAACTTGTTTAGCGTCGTGCCAAATGGCAACAACTAATATTTTAATATATTTAGCTTTATTTTTATATAGCAAATATATCCAAAGACTGAGAGAAAGAGAGAGCGCGCCAGAGAGAATTGTCGTCTCCATCGGCAGCAGCTCTTCTTCCCAGCTATTTGCAATTAATCAAGCGCTAAAAACGTTGACTAAAAATAAATATTAACAAATTAATTAGAGATACAAAGATTCAACATGCTAATTCTCAGCGCTGAGAAACAAACGATTTGCAATTGATTTGTATCTTGCTTTTAGTCTCTTTGCTATAATCCTACAAAGTATTTGAAAGTCTTGTCAACAGTTTTTTTCTTCCAATAAGTTAAATTATTCAATTTTTGAGAGCAGCTTTTAAAACTGATTTGTCAAATTTTAGCATGAAGATTCTCTATGGTCACTTTTTACACTAGGTCGTTGTGGCATTTGCCAACACTGTTTCTTATGCTTGTCAGTTATTTCCTACAGTATCTCTTTGTGGCACTTGTCAACACTAATACATATGCCTGTCAGCTATTTCCTACACTAGCTCTTTGTTGCATTTCCCAACACTAATACTTATGCCTGTCACTTCTTTCTTAACACTAGCTCTGTGTGGGTTGTGCCAACACTAATACTAATGCTTGTCAGCTATTTCCTACATACAGTAGCTCTTTGTGGCATTTGCCAATACTAATACGTATGCCTGTCACTTATTTCCTACTTTGTGGCATTTGCCAACACTATATATTCTGCCTGGCACTCATTTTCTACTCTGTGTTACTACATTTTAGCATATACCAACACTTAATTAACCGTTTTCCAACACTATATTCCATTTACTAACACTACACACATGTTTTGCCAGCACTTTGTTCAGCTTTGGTAACTGTGAATTGATGATTAAGTGAAAGGTTATGGTATATGTTTTTTTTAGTTTTAAATTTTTGGACGTGTTGCAACACTATTAACAGTTATTAACCTTATATTAGTTATAGTACAGCTGCTGCGCCCAATTGCCGTGCCTAATGCAAAACAAATTGTGGAAGCCCACCGCAAGTACGAGAAAACTAAAGAAGAGAGACCAAAAACGAGGCGAACTTAAAAATTTATATCACAATTCGTTGCGTATTCGGCGTTACGATTTGTTTTTGTTTTTTTTTTGTTTTCTAATTTTAGCCAATATTTAGGTGTGTGTGTGATTTGTGTGTGCGTTGCGTAGACATAGATACAGATTGTGTATCTGTGTATCTTTGTATCTGTGTAGTCGCAACGTGGCGACGCAAGAAGTAGAAACAACTGCCCAGTATCTTTCAGATACAGATACACGCTGAGTACGAGACGACAGTAACAAGGTCAGGGCGTCGCACAACAACAAAAACAACAACAAAGAGAGGAACAAGCACAATTAACACACGTCATCGATCGTTCGGCGGCTACTGCTCAGATACGAATGTCAGCTACTTCAGCTGTTTTGTATCTGTATCTGTATCTGTATCTGTATCCGTATCTGTATCTCTTTATTTGCAGCTGTTTCTTTTGCGCGTACATTCAACTTGAATTATAGTAAATTGTTTAAACAAATAGCGTAACAACAAAAACAACTTTTTTTTTCGTACTACTTTTTTGGGTTTTTTTTTATTTTTTGCTTCTCTTTCTCGTGTCTCGCGCCGGCGACAAGTTTTTGTTTACTGAATTCGAACCGAAAACTGATTTTTACAAAATGCGGCGCACAAAATCCAAAAACGACTGCGCCGGCTGACAGCGACGACGACGACGGCGACGGCGACGGCGACGCCGGCAGCGGCGGCTGCGTTGCCGCCAATAAAATATTTTCAAAAATACACAATTTTTTCTCTCCTTTTTTTCCTCTGACTTTTAGTTGAGGCGAACCCAAAAAAAAAAAAAAAAAAGAATGGGCCAGAAAAAATTCACAGTTTCTGGGCGCCGCATAAAACGATAAGCGGCGACTGCGACGCCGGCAGCGACGCTGGCGTCGACGTACGATAACAACGGCGGCTAGGAGAACTAAACATCTATGATTAGCTAGTCAACAAGTCAGAGTGAGCTAGTCGGGCGTGCGCGACTAGCAGATACCTTAAGCTCGAGCTGGCAATAGGAACATTCGAGATGCATTCTATAAGTAAACACACGCATGCTGCAAACTTTTTGCAGCAACTGTGCTTCTCTTTTCCATTGCCCAACACTGTGCATGAAAAATGAATTCTCGATTAACTTGGGTGTTTGTTGTTCGTTTTTTATCAGAGTTTTAGGATTTAAATATGGCAAATAATAGTGTGTGTATACCAAGGCCCAAGGCTCTATCTGAGTGCAAGTGCTCTATAAGAGTTTTTTTTTTTCATTTTAAGGGAAAAGGTGCGAGGTATCCAAAAAGTGAAACATACATCAGCACAAACCCAAAACACCCTTTCTACCCATTTTCAGTTGTTTATGACTATGCAAAGAGAATTTGCGAAGGAATGGCTGCGGGTTGCTCTCCAAGTATAGCAAATGCTTATCAAAGCGATCTTATCGCCACGATATGATAATTAGCATTTATATGGATATTACTGTAATGTGTGTGTGTGGATGTGTGTGTGTGTGTGTGGGTGTTGCTTTGGTGGTTTCTGTGGTTGGCTGGCCGACTGAAAGGCAATCATCATCAATTATCAAGTGTTTAAATAAAGGAAATTGTAGTAAGCCGTCAATAAAACCGACAAAAGATATACTCTGCAACACTTCAAATACTCTCAATAGGAATTTTAAAAACAAACTCATATGTAAATCAAGTGATATCAGGAACAAAATATCAAAGTACAATTGGAATTCATTTAAGTATGATTTATCATATCTTATCATTAAGATTTTAAGTATTTAGCCAAGGTTTTTGGGAGGGAAGAGTAGAAAGTAGAAGGGAGCTCATAAAGAGCAAAAAATAACAAATATGCTTTATTTAAAACCAATTTGTAAATAAATTAAAAAAGTGTTAAGAATTATAAGCAAAAACCTTTATACATTGTCCAGCTGTCTATTAGCGGCATTTGCAGAGCAACAAAGTGCGTTTACTCAACAATTGTGCCACATTATCCACATTATATACCCTATAAACTTTTTGAATAGAGCGTAGTAGTTAAATAGAAGCCTTTGATAAGCAAAGCGCGTGTGTTGTATTATAAACCGCTTACAACGACAACAAAGAGTTCATTTGTAAATAGTTGATACGGAATCAACGATATATTATATGTGTATATCGTATACGATATAATATCAATATGAATGCAACTATTTAACGTCTTACAGCTGCTGCGACAAATAATTATCATTAATTTAACCTGTTGATGAAAGCTGTTCGCCGTTTGCCGTTTGCATTTGACGATAGTCGCACTATCGTTGGCATTTTATTATGTGCCAAAAACTATTACGGGGGGCATTACGGGGGGTATTACGGGGGGCATTACGGCGGGCATTGCGGGGGGCTAGCGCTAATTGCGAGCAGCGGCAAGTGTTGAGTTAGCGTGAAATTTATCGCTGTAAAAACGCCAAAAAACTAAAGCAAAAGCAAAGCGCAACAAATGAATATGCTTGGAGCGAGACTGATTGACTGGCATATACCCTGTAAACAGGCCGAAAGTGAATGGTATATGAATTATGTTAAGGAATATACCCTGTAAACAGGTGGAAAATGGAAACTATATGAATTATATAAGTGAATATACCCTTAAAACAGGTTGAAAGTGCCTGATATATGCATTATGTTAAGGAATATACCCTGTAAAAAGTTTAAAATGAATGTTATATGAATACTGTAAATGAATATACCCTCTTAATAGGTTGAAATTGAATGCATTATGTAAAGGAATAAACCCTGTAAACAGGTTGAAAATTAATCATATATGAATTATACCGATCATTTATGCACCAAAAAATTGCAGTTGTAATTTTATATTCTTTGGTGAAGACTTGCAAATAGCATCATATAAGAATATAATTAATCATATAATTTGGAACATTTTTTCGCGACCCAGGCTTTAATAGTTTCATAAATGTGTTTAATATACCCGATTTTAATCAATTTTCACAGGGTGTCATGAAATTTGTGCAGCATGCATGCGGCTATGGCTCTGCCTTTTGATTTAGGAAAATTGCTGCAGCGGGCCACCTGCGCGTATACGTAATCTAAATTTATTGGCTCATTAGAGAATTGTGCAAATGCGCACGTAAGCAAAGCGTTAGCCAAATTTACAAAATTTAAATACATATTTATATATATATATATCTATGTGTGTGTATTGGCAGAACATCTTTTTCTAATTGGTATTTAATTGTAGTATATACTAAAAGTACAGAATTGGGTATTGAGCTGCAAGCTTATCGAAGACTTTGATAAGCTATCAAAAAATGGAGGAAAACAAATTCCAGATAGATGAAAAAGGTTGATAGGCAGCAGTCTGAGTCATAATCCAATACACACTCTCTCTCTTTCCCCCTCTCTCCCCCTCTCTCTCCCTCTCTTGTCAGTTGTTGCGCGCTTTGTTTTTACAGCACTTACAGCAGCAAAAAGTCAACATTTGCCCAACGCCCCAGACGGGGCGTTTTTAATTAAGAGTCAATATATATATATATGTGTGTGTGTGGAGTTTGTCGAGCAGCTTATGAAAGCATATCAAGCAGTGTGTACACACTGTACTTAAGCGCAAAAACAAGAACAATCAGCAAGAAGAAGAAAAATACGAAGAAAACTTTGAACTCAACTAAAGCTATGCAAACTCAACTCAAATGAAGAGTTTCATGCTCTGTTTGTGTGTAGGCTTTGCAGTGCATTGGCAATGGGGCTTAGTGTTGGTAAACACATGCGGACATAACGGTAAGTAAGCAAATAAAGACAAAATGTAAGCAACAGCTGGTGAGGTTGATGCACAAGAGCAAGATTGCCAGGGCAAACTTAAAAATCGAGCTTTATTAATTGATATTGATCAATTAATGAAGGAAATAAAACAGCACTAGTCTGATTTTGGCTGCTGTGCAACACTAGTGGCCCTTTTGTTTGCTGTTAAACACTGTTAAGAGAAAGATGTTTAAACTGGCGAAGTGGCAAAAGGTTAATGAAATATTATTATGAATACTCAATGAAAAAAGGAAATTAATGAAATATTTAAATACTCTTCAGAAAGGGACTGTAAGATAGAGAATTGAATAACATTTGGGCCATTATTGGGTAATAATAATACAATGTTGACAGGCAAATATACGATGTGGCCTCAGTGCGAAATCGATAACGCAACACTGTTTTATATTGTAGTAAAACATTTCTTGTTTCTCTTACTTTTTGGTATACAACAAAATTAAGAGTCTTAGGACAACAAAACGCCTATTCTCGCTCTCTCTCGAGAGAGAAAAACCGAAAGTGAATAATAGAGATTACTTTTGCATATAAAATATCTTAATGACGTTTCATTTGGACAAGGAATATCTCAAATGGGAAGCTTGATAGAACGCCTAAAGCTTTAATCGGTCTGCTTACCTATTTTTAATGGCTCAATGCCCAACATAGGCCTATTAATTTCAGTTCAAGTACACCCCATTTTACTTACTAGTTCGCCCCACCAAGAGGCGGGTTTATTCAGAGTTCTAATCTAGGTATTCAATAGAATGTTATCGCTCACCTGCAAAGAAATGCAAAAGTAAACAAAAATCAATAAATGGTATTTAAATTTGAATGCAAATTGAAAACAAGCTGATTAAAATGTCAAATTTGAATTCGAAGACGCAAAAACTTCAAGTTATAAACAGTTTTAATGCATATACATAATTAATTGGCGTGTTTAGCGAGAGCCCAATCGGAATTTTAAAAATAAACCCAAATTGCAGATGTCAGCGCGGCGAGCGTCAAGAAATCGAATGCATTTTTGGCCAACGGCCACTCGAACAAATGTTTGTCAATGAAATTAAATAGCCCTCGAGCCGAATCGAAAATAGTTTGTTAGCCAAGTGCGAAGTCAGCTGTGAAATGAAACGAAATGAAATGAAAATGAAAATTGCATTTTCACACTGTTAGAGGGCAGGTGTCGCCATATATGCATACAAATATATATATATTTATTTATGCATTATTTGTTGAGAGGTTTCTAGAGCTCGTCTGTCCGGCAGACAGCTAAAATATTTTTACAACAATTTCTCATCAGTCAGCTGACAGGCGTCGACTTCTAAAATGGGCATGAGTCAACTTATTTGTGTTTGAGAAAATTTCTTTTCTTTTTTTTCATCTCATTTGGCATTTCAAGTGAAATGCGAAAAGTGTTAATTGATGTCTAGGCATTTCCTTCAAACAAAAAGTAACCCTGGCCTTTGCTAGCCATCAAATGTTCTGTGCTTCACAGAGATCCATCATAACAAAGTCAAGTTCGTGATAGATTAAACAACTGTCAAGTTTTCAATTCTTTTCAACAATAGATATGTATGTGAACTAGTAAAATTTTGAAGACAGAGGCCTAAATATTAAATTTAAGATATTCTAAGTCAATTTGAAGGTACAATTTTCACGTGAATTTCGACCCAGAATAACGTTGCCAGATTTTGAAGCCAAATTGATTGAGAGGACAAACCATGAAGAAAAAGCCAAGCCTCGTAAAAACCGGATGAGATTTGACAGAGTTATGGGGATGGGAAATTTACACCCATGTCTATGTAAAAATCTTGGGCTAAGATTTGGACATGAATTTCGACAAAAAAATATGTGTTCAGATTTAAGTGCCAGATTAATCTAGAGGGAAAACCATGAATAAAAAGCCAAATCTTATACAAATTGGATGAGATTTGACCGATTTATGGGGATCGAATATTTTGACGCATGTCTATATACGAATCTTGGGGTAAGATTTCGACATGAATTTCGACAAAAATATATGTGTTCAGATTTGAATGCCAGATTAATTTAGAGGCCAAACCATGAAGAAAAAGCCAAGCTTCGTAAAAATCGGATGAGATTTGACCGAGTTATGGGGATGGGAAATTTTAACCCATGTCTATGTAAAAATCTTGGGCTAAGATTTGGACATGAATTTCGACTAAAAAATATGTGTTCAGATTTTAATGCCAGATTAATCTAGAGGGAAAACCATGAAGAAAAAGCCAAACCTCGTATAAATCGGATGAGATTTGCCCGAGTTATGGAGATGGGAAATTTAGACCCATGTCTATATACGAATCTTGGGCTAAGATTTGGACATGAATTTCGACTAAAAAATTTGTGTTCAGATTTGAATGCCAGATTAATCTAGAGGGAAAACCATGAAGAAAAAGTCTAACCTTGTACAAATCGGATAAGATTTGACCAAGTTATGGGGATGGGAAATTTTAACCCATGTCTATATACGCATCTTGGGCTAAGATTTGGACATGAATTTCGACTAAAAAATTTGTGTTCAGATTTGAATGCCAGATTAAGCAAGAGGGAAAACCATGAAGAAAAAGCCAAACCTCGTAAAAATCGGTTAAGATTTGACCGAGTTATGGGGATTGGAATTTTTGACCCATGTCTATTTACGAATCTTGGGGTAAGATTTGGACATGAATTTCGACTAAAAAATTTGTGTTCAGATTTGAATGCCATATTAATCTAGAGGGAAAACCATGAAGAAAAAGCCAAATCTTATACAAATCGGATGAGATTTGACCGAGTTATGGGGATGGGAAATTTTGACCCATGTCTATATCCGAATCTTGGAGTAAGATTTTGACATGAATTTCGACTAAAAAATATGTGTACAGATTTGAATGCCACATTATTCTAGAGGGAAAACCATGAAGAAAAAGCCAAACCTCGTAAAAATCGGATAAGATTTGACCGAGTTATGGGGATGGGAAATTTTGACCCATGTCTATATCCGACTCTTGGCGTAAGATTTTGACATGAATTTCGACTAAAAAATATGCGTTCAGCTTTAAATGTCAGATTAATCTAGAGGGAAAACCATGAAGAAAAAGTCTAACCTTGTAAAAATCGGATGAGATTTGACCGAGTTATGGGGATCGGAAATATTAACCCACGACTATATCGAATCTTGGGGTAAGATTTGGACATGAATTTCGACTAAAAAATATGTGTTCAGATTTGAATGCCAGATTAATCTAGAGGCCAACCCATGAAGAAAAAGACAATTCTCGTAGGAATCGGATAAGATTTGACCGAGTTATGGGGATGGGAAATTTTGACCCATGTCTATATCCGAATCTTGGGGTAAGATTTGGACAAAATTTCGACTAAAAAATATGTGTTCAGATTTGAATGCCAGATTATTCTAGAGGGAAAATCATGAAGAAAAAGCCAAACCTCGTAAAAATCGAATAAGATTTGACCGAGTTATGGGGATGGGAAATTTTGACCCATGTCTATATCCGACTCTTGGGGTAAGATTTCGACATGGATTTCGACTAAAAAATATGTGTTCAGATTTGAATGCCAGATTAATCTAGAGGCTAAACCATGAAGAAAAAGACAATCCTCGTAAAAATCGGATGAGATTTGACCGAGTTATGGGGATGGGAAATTTTGACCTATGTCTGTATACGAATCTTAGGGTAAGATTTTGACATGAATTTCGACTAAAAAATTTGTGTTCAGATTTGAATGCCAGATTAAGCAAGAGGGAAAACCATGAAGAAAAAGCCAAACCTCGTAAAAATCGGTTAAGATTTGACCGAGTTATGGGGATTGGAATTTTTGACCCATGTCTATTTACGAATCTTGGGGTAAGATTTGGACATGAATTTCGACTAAAAAATTTGTGTTCAGATTTGAATGCCATATTAATCTAGAGGGAAAACCATGAAGAAAAAGCCAAATCTTATACAAATCGGATGAGATTTGACCGAGTTATGGGGATGGGAAATTTTGACCCATGTCTATATCCGAATCTTGGAGTAAGATTTTGACATGAATTTCGACTAAAAAATATGTGTACAGATTTGAATGCCACATTATTCTAGAGGGAAAACCATGAAGAAAAAGCCAAACCTCGTAAAAATCGGATAAGATTTGACCGAGTTATGGGGATGGGAAATTTTGACCCATGTCTATATCCGACTCTTGGCGTAAGATTTTGACATGAATTTCGACTAAAAAATATGCGTTCAGCTTTAAATGTCAGATTAATCTAGAGGGAAAACCATGAAGAAAAAGTCTAACCTTGTAAAAATCGGATGAGATTTGACCGAGTTATGGGGATCGGAAATATTAACCCACGACTATATCGAATCTTGGGGTAAGATTTGGACATGAATTTCGACTAAAAAATATGTGTTCAGATTTGAATGCCAGATTAAGCAAGAGGGAAAACCATGAAGAAAAAGCCAAACCTCGTAAAAATCGGTTAAGATTTGACCGAGTTATGGGGATTGGAATTTTTGACCATGTCTATTTACGAATCTTGGGGTAAGATTTGGACATGAATTTGATAAAAAATTGTGTTCAGATTTGAATGCCATATTATTAGAGGGAAAACATGAAGAAAAAGCAAATCTTATACAAATCGGATGAGATTTGACCGAGTTATGGGGATGGGAAATTTTGACCCATGTCTATATCCGAATCTTGGAGTAAGATTTTGACATGAATTTCGACTAAAAAATATGTGTACAGATTTGAATGCCACATTATTCTAGAGGGAAAACCATGAAGAAAAAGCCAAACCTCGTAAAAATCGGATAAGTTTGACCGAGTTATGGGGATGGGAAATTTTGACCCATGTCTATATCCGATCTTGGCGTAAGATTTTGACATGAATTTCGATAAAAAATATGCGTTCAGTTTAATGTCAGATTATCTAGAGGGAAAACCATGAAGAAAAAGTCTAACCTTGTAAATCGGATGAGATTTGACCGAGTTATGGGGATCGGAAATTTAACCCACGACTATATCGAATTGGGGTAAGATTTGGATGAATTTCGATAAATTTGTTCAGTTTGAATGCCAGTTATTAGAGGCAACCCATAAGAAAAAGAAATTCGTAGGTCGGATAAGTTTGACCGAGTTATGGGGATGGGATTTTGACCCAGTCTATATCCGAATCTTGGGGTAAGATTTGGAAAATGATAAAAATATTGTTCAGATTTGAATGCCAGATTATTCTAGAGGGAAAATCATAAGAAAAAGCCAAACCTCGTAAAATCGAATAAGATTTGACCGAGTTATGGGGATGGGAAATTTTGACCCAGTCTATATCCGATCTTGGGGTAAGATTTCGATGATTTGATAAAAATATTGTTCAGATTTGAATCCAATTAATCTAGAGGTAAACCATGAAGAAAAAGACAATCTCGTAAAAATCGGTGAGATTTGACCGAGTTATGGGGTGGGAATTTTACCTTTCTGTATACGAATCTTAGGGTAAGATTTTGATGAATTATAAAAAATATGTGCAGATTTGAATGCAGATTATCTAGAGGTAAACCATGAAGAAAAAGACAATCCTCGTAAAAATCGGATGAGATTTGACCGAGTTATGGGGTGGGATTTTGACCTTTCTGTATACGAATCTTAGGGTAAGTTTGAATGATTCGATAAAAATATGTGTTCAGATTTGAATGCCAGATTAATCTAGAGGGAAAACCATGAAGAAAAAGTCGAACCTTGTAAAAATCGGATAAGATTTGACCGAGTTATGGGGATGGGAAATTTTGACCCATGTCTATATCCGAATCTTGGGGTAAGATTTGGACATGAATTTCGACTAAAAAATTTGTGTTCAGATTTGAATGCCAGATTAATCTAGAGGGAAAACCATGAATAAAAACCCAAATATTATAAAAATCGGATGAGATTTGACAGAGTTATGAGGATGGGAAATTTTGACCCATGTCTACATAGGATATTTAAGGGTACCACTCGCTCAACACGACGCCTATCAACTCGGAAACACTTAGCATCTTGTGTGTATTATTTGAACGTCAAAAACGAATAACAATTTAAAAATATTTGAAACAGAACAAATTTTACAACGATTTCTCAGCCAGACCTGCGGCAAGTATCGGAGGCAGTTCATCCTCCAGCATTTCGCTGGTTTGCTTCGCCGCAATCACGGACAATTCCGCTTCAGCTTCGAACGGACAGTCGCCCAGTTGGACATCGGTGCTATCGTTGGGCTCATCCATGATGCCCACCAAGTCCTCCTCCTCCTGCTCCGTGACAGTCTCTTTATTAGCCTCGTTCTCCTCCTTGCTCTCAGTTCCTTTATTATCCTCCTCCTGCTCCTCCTGCTCCTTCTCGTCCGCGAGTACGCCCACCATGGGATAGTTCTTGCTGAGCAGCTTATCCCAGCGTGCTATATAGTCGACTTTGGTTTCGCGCGGCTGCAGCGTGCGCGCCAGATACTCGGAAAAGTTTCGTCCCGCCACGCAGCCCAAGACGCCCTGGGGACTGAACTCCTCCAGGCCGGTGGACACATCATAGATCTTGCCCTTGAAGGCGATCAGTATGCGTCCGTCGCTGCGACTGCCATCGTAGTCGAGCAGCTCTTTTTCCGTCATCTTGCTGAACGGAAACGGTGGCAACTCTGGCGTCGCATTTTGATCCATGCGCGCCATCTTGTTGCTGCACACGCGATTCTTCAGCTTCTGATAACAATGACAAAATATATATCCCACAACAATCAGACCGAATATCAAAATGGCACCAAACAGGCCATTCTCCTCGGCCATAGCTAGTCAATTTTCTGCTTCAACTTTTTTTTGTTTTTTTTATTTTATTTTTTTATTCCAGAGAGCTGATATGTTACTCTCTATATGTTTTCACAGGGTTTGACTGGGTTAGAAGTTGTACAAACTTGACAATGGGGAGAACGCTTTTCAAGGCCAACTTCAAGACGTTGTTAAATTGTGTAGAGAGACATATTTGTTAGAAGCATAAATTTGTAGGGTATTGAAGAAAGCAAGGCCTTATAAGTACATTATATATATGGGCTAGTTCAGGGTCATGCGCTTAACAATTTTAACCCGTCGAGCTGGCTTTACTTCTTTACATACAGGCATAACCTCACACACCCAAACAAACACACACACACCCAAACAAACACACACACACAGTCAAGCACAACTGTGAACTGTCTCCGGCTATGCTTCTTTCCCTCTAGACCCTCACTATGAGAACTTCGGTGTTTATAGTCCGATCGTCATGAAATTTTCAAGCTAAAAATATGACAACCAAATGTGTGTAAATAACAAAGTCCAAGACTGTGTCTCACGCAAAGGCGAGCTTAAAAATATTGATGGCTCTGGCGACCTTTCCATATTTCAATATTTATTTGTTGGCTGGCTCGAGGTCCGGACCTCGAGCCAGCCAACAAATAAATATTGAGCTTAAAAATGTTGTGAAAAATGGGAAAAGGCGTTCAAAAAGTTAAGTATTTCGGGTGTGTATGCTATACATGAGTCGACATATCACATTTGAAAGGGTAGACATGAGATATGCTTCAAAATAACCGATTTTGTTATCGATATATATCGATTTCATGAAAAAGGCACAAGTTATTGACTATCTGAAACAAACTTAAGCTGCGCGAGACAAAGGCAGAAGCTACGTTCAAAATTTCTAGAGTCTAGAGTTTAGAGTCTCTGTGATCGACGCGTTTAGGCCTTTCTCAATGGTTCCTGATGTAAGATATTTGAAGCTGGACGTGGTAAACAATTCTAGCTCCTATATAAAACATATTTTGCACAGAAGTAATCGCACAAAAATCTATATTATATTAGAATTTCAATGCGATCAGCTGCTAAAATATAAACAAGATCATTTCAATTGCGGCACATCATCTTTTGGCGCCTATTAATAGCTGTTCTTGTTGATAATTTGAAAGACTATCAGATGAATGTCACAAAAAAGAGTGAACATGTGCTAATTGCTCAATTTAAATTCTTTCCTTTCTTTTTTTGGGGCTCGCCAGTTGACAGCTGCAAATGTTTGCGTTGATAACAGACCCGCCGCCGGCTCTTTCGGCGGGCATATCAAGTGATATCAGCGAGCGTCTCTCATGCTCTCCGGTATCAACGGGCTGTCGCAGTCGCAGGCACAGCAGGTGATAATGGCAGTGGGAATAACAGGAGTTCAGCAATTGGAGCAGCCAGCAGAGCAGCTGGTTGACAATGTTCACAGAGACGCTGACACAAAATGTACACACACATTCTTTTTATTTTTTTTTTTGCAGTTATCAGTTGATTAAATATGAATTACACACAGACAAATAAACACACACACACAGATACATACAGTGACAAACACATTCAGAGTGTAAAATGATAAGCGCCAGTAAATAAAATAAAAATTTCATATACAGGGTGTTGCATTACGTTGAAGCACGTATACAGGACAGAGAGGGGGGAGGAGGAGGTGTCAGGGGTTGTCGAGGTGAAACAACAAAATAAATGCATATCTGTACAAATAAGCACATATTTGTACATGAGTTTAAATAAGTGTGTGGAACAGTAGCTGCCACTGTGCTTAGCTAAATGCCTTATAGAGGTAGTTGACATAAAGATTTTGATATTATCTAAAAATTATTTGAATTTAATTTAGAAATATTTAAAAAATTTCTGTCATATATATCTATTTTATTAATTTTAATCAATTTTCTTTAATTTTTTAAATTCCCATTAAATGTTTATAGTTCTATTAATAAGTACAAATTGATAACATATGTATATACTAGATGTGTGAAATGCAAATTGTAAAAATATTTATAAATTAAATATAAAATATAATGTTTTTGGCGATTTTTGCATTTTTTTTTTTGAATATTTGCTTAGCTATCTGTCTGGGGTTCAATTAATTGAAATAAAATAATAAAACAATATTTTTATAAATTAAACCACGTGTCTCGAGACAGCTAATCAAATATTTTTAAAATTGGAATTAAAATCAACATTATTTGTATTGAATTTATAAATATTTTTAAAATTTTTATTTCCTACATCTCACATATATCTTAGTCAGTTTTGAGTATAGCCTAAAGAAGAACCCTTCAAAAAAATCAAAATTGACATTGTTGGCAAATTTGGAGCCTATTTATAATATATTTTTGAATAGATTGTTGAGCTGCATATATAGGCATGTCTGTCTACTCGTATTATACTTTATGTATTACATTTTCAAAGCTCCGCCTTTTCACCATCTATCAAAGTCGGCTGAATAAAGCCTATAACTATATATAACTATAGCATATAGCTCACTTTATTATAAAGCTGTCATTGTTATGTTTGAAAACAGATTTTGTTGTATGTAAATTTTTTGAAGATTACCAGAAATATATCCACGAACTGTTTTTGCTTGAGCTTAATATGTTGACAATGTAAACAATAATTAGTTCATATTTGATACTCATTAAAGTAATATCAATATTCTATGCTGAGAATCTAATTCTTTGCTCTTTCAAATGATTTTCTCAAGAGATCTAATTTGGTTTTATTATAAAATCCCAGTTTCCCTGCCAATTTGAATTACCTTGAACTTTCTCTCGAGTGAACTTTATTGATACACACATAATATTTATTAAAGGCAGCAATATTGTTGTTTATTTCCCATTGTAAATTGTAAATATTGCCGTTACTCACGCGGAATTTACTTACCCAATGAAATCTTTGATAAAACAATAAACCTTAAATAAACCGCGATCATTATTCAGTAAATAGTCGGGCTCTATGACGGAGGCGGCCATAAGGCCAATGCTCTGTTGTTGTTGTTGAAATTGTTGTTGTTGTTGTAATTGTTGTTGTTGTATTTGTTGTTGTTGTTGTTGCTGCAGCGTCGCTGCGCTGCTGCTGCTGCTGGTGGTCGCCATGTTGGCAGCCATTTTATTGGCTAGCGCAGCCATTTTGCCGCCATGCTGGCGTTTAAATTTAACATGCAGTTAGCAGTTGCTGTTAACGTTAACTTTGTTGTCGTTTTAACAGTTGTTTATTGTTGTTGTTCTGTTAGCCGTGCTTTTTACTTATTGCAACTGTTAGCCGAAAGAGAAATTGCTTTTGTTTTGCTTTTTTTCAAAAGGAAAATAACAACAACGAAAAAAATTCCAATTACAAAGCAATTGCCAAATTTTCAATCAATGGAAAATTGCACACAAAAATTTGCCAATTTCATTACGAGTGCTGCGAGTGTGAGTATGTGTGTGTGCGTGTGTGTGTGCATTGCATGCTTCATAATCAGAGACATTTATTCACATGAGCCAAGCATTTAATTAACATTCCGTTTACCTGCCACAGGCAATCATAAATTACAAACTACAAGCCACAAGATAGAAAGAAAGAGAGGGAGGACGGGGGAGAAGACGTCACTGTAATACACTGGCGTCCCAAGCAGTTGCCCACGCATAGAACACACGCATGCGATTGCTTGTTGAGCTTTTTCGAAAAATAGACAGCGTCAAGTGCTTTGCTGAGAGCTTTTCAAGCGAAAGCTCACTAATACACACGCAACAACCTGCAATACATGCGTGCTTGAAGGCAACTACTTTCAAGTGGGATAAGTTAATGCGAACTAATTAACCGACTATTCCAGAGAATTCTTGACGAGTGCTGGAAGCGTAGGCAATTATTTTAAATTGGCTTGTCATTTAATAAACCACTAAACAACAAGGTAAAAAAAAGGTAAAAAAAAATAGACAGTTTTTTCTTTTAGATATTTCAAGAGCTTTCCGGACAGTTTATCTTTGTAGTTATTTCCAGAGTCTTCCGGTTCTATGTACCTTTTCAAGCTTCAACTTGTTGGGAATTGCAAGAGTCGACGAAAAGGGCAAAACGAGTATATTAGAGTCTTTTTTCTGTATTCAGAGAATTTCTCAGACTTGAATATATACGTATTACCCAGACTTCTAAGATCATGGCAATATTGATCTAGTTCTTAAAGGAAAAAGCATTGGATTTTACCTGAGACACCCTACTCTAGCAGAGACATCACACACATATACATACACACACACCATTAGAAATATGTTGATTATTTCTAAAAACCTAGACCGTTAGTCAGTGAGGCAGTTGGCAGGCAACGAATGCCGCCCGTTGACAGCTTTGTTGGATATATGACAGCTAGGCTTTACAGTGCCACGCCCCTACACACTCCTCCCCCTCTGCAAGTGAGTGTCTCTCTGTGTGTGTGTGTGTGTGGGTGTGTGTAGTTTGTCAACGAGCGACTTTTACAAGTGTAAAACACAACAGCAACAAACACGAGCCAAATGAAAAAGATGTTGCCGCAATGATAAGGCGACCACACAAAAAAAATAAATGAAGAGCCGCAGAAAACATACAACAAAATATGTTTACAACTAGATTAATTAACATACTTAATTAAAACAGCAACAGCAACGAGCACAAGCACACGTGCTTTTTGATGCATAATTAAATATGTGCGAAGGAGAAACCAACTAAAAATAAAAAGTCGGGAGTGCCCGAGCAGGAGATGATTTGAACTTTGAGGCAAGCTGCACCTACTAAAATTATAATTTTCTTCCTGCGGCTGCGCTCTTGATTAACTTCGGCGTCTGTTGTCCGATCTACATGCAATTTTAAGCGCTTTAGTCTGGCATGTCGAGTGATGCAAGGCGCAAGACTCTACCTTTATGATGAGACTTCTTTAAAGAATATAGACGGGCATGGGGCAGGATCTTTTTAATCTGTGTTCATATATATCATATATCTGATATCTGATGATACTCCATATCAAGTTGAGTGTAGCTAGCGCTTAAAATCTGTGAGTTATGCCTTAAAACAATGTATTAAAAGAGAGATAAAACTGTGATAAACTCCTGCTGGTATTAGAAGCTGAATTCTCTAGCTTCTGTAGTTTCCAAGAGCGACGAATAGACAGAAGTACTTAGTTCGTCTTTCCATTCAATCACATCTCTATGCCTCGCTCTGCCCGTAACATACATTTGCCTAAAACCATTATACCCTCTTCCGGCCTATTTTTAATGGATCATAATAATAATTTGATGGGGCAACACAACTGAAGGCCAAAGTTGGCCCACTTGATTGTGTAGGCAGGTGGACTCTTATTATTTTGCAGTCAAGTATTTAAATTTTTGAGGCCCTCAGAGCTGGGATGAACGACGACCCTGACTTTGACTTTTGTGCTCGGTTAAACCCAAAACAAGTCACGTTCTGAGCGTGTGTGTGGGCCACTTGAGTTTGAGGCCAAAAACTCAAAGCATTTGATGAGTAGCCGAGTGTGTGTGCGTGTGTGTGTGGCAGATAGGGTTGCCAAGTGCGTTACAAGTGCCAGAGTTGTTGAAGCAAGACCTTGGGCAAATGCACAAAGCCACGCAGCGTCACAAAAAACAAAAACGTGGCGCCCAACGTGTGCCAAGATCCTTCCTGGAAATGTATTCATAGAAAGTACATCTCCATTGAAGCGAAATATATAAATATAAAATGAAATGCCAGGCCAGTTGCCAAGGCTGCCCACGCCTTGACAACGCTTTTTTATATACTTCGAATTTGTATGACATGCCAGCAGCTCTGACAAGGACATTAGCCCAAGAGCTGTGCGAGTCCTTAACATATCAGATTTGCTGCAGAACGTAATCCTTTATACTTGTGACGCAAATGCAGCAAGCCAAGAGTTGGGGGGAAAAAAGGGATTTGTTCACGAGTGCGTCAGCTAAAATTTAAACGGAGCTGTCAATTTAATAAGCATGGCGAAAGCGCCAAGTACTTAAGTTAATTCATGGCTAAAACGCAGCTTTTAAATATAGATTTATATGTATTCCACGTTTAATATAGACTTTGATAAGTAGTTACGTGTCAGAGGAGCTTTAGAAGATTTGAAAATCTTAAGCTTGGAAGATTTCTTCGGCATATTTGATTAGTAAACTGTCTGATAGAATAAAGTCTAATATAAGCTACGTAATATCACAGTCTATTCAAAATCTCAAGCTTGGAAGAATTCCTCAGAACATTTGACTGACAGAGCAAAAGTTATATCAACTAAGTAATTTTTGAGCATTGCAGTTTGGTGAAAAATAAAATATCAGTAGTTTTTCTACAATTGATTATTTTTATAAATCAAAGAAGGAATATAACTTTTTCACATAGACATCTTTGCAACCAGGAAACTTTAAGCTTATACGGGAAAAAAGTATAAACTTTTCAAAGAACACATTACACATTAATTAATTAATTTAAAAATTGAGAACTAAAAGCTTATGGCTTTCGAATTATAGCTTTAATTCATACGCAGCCTATTCATGCAAATAATAAAAGCTCTTTAAAAACTGAAAGCTCATATTTAAGTTAAGGCTGGCGTTTAGAATTCACAAAGAGTTTAAGTGCTCAATTTATGAAATACTTTGTCTGCTTACAGCTATCTTTAGTGGCCAATGTAACGAGAGCTTTTTATTAAAAGCTTAAAATCTAAAAGATTATCATTAACTTACTGCTTACGATTATAATTCCCACAGAGTTAAAGTGCTGAGTTATTGAAAAGCTTTGTGCTATGGCAAATATGCTGCTAAGAGTTGTCTTAACTGCCCAAAATAAAGAAATCTTTTTATTGAAAGCTTAAAAGTCTGAAAGCTCACAATTTACTTGCTGCTTACGCTTATAATTCCCATAGAGTTTAAGTGCAGAATTACTGAAATGCAGATAAAGTCTGCTAAGAACTATCTTTAGTGCTCAAAGTAATGAAAGCTCTTTATTGAAAGCTTAAAATACTGAAAGCCCATAATTTACCAGCGGCTTTTAATTCCCATAGTGTTTAAGTGCTGAGTTATGGAAATGCTGTGTGTAAAGATATCTTTATTCCATCTCTTAACTGCCCAACTAAGTTACTCATGAAAGACGTCAGTTATTTATTGAATAGGCAAAGTATAATAGTTTTACCCTATTCTTTGACTTGGCATAATTTTCGCATAAAGCCAAAAACAGGAGCAAAAATGTCAAAGATACACGACAACAAAGCATATCAAAAAGCATATATAATATATATATATTATATATGTTCTGTATGTAGATGCGGGAAATAAACACATTGAAGCGTGAAATTTATGCACATCGTCAAGGAGCCAAAGGATGGCAACAAAGAAGGCGTTCGGCTCCATTCACAGTGAACCGAATCAAATTGTGAATAACGAAATTATGCAAACTATTCGCAGGGTGTGCGAGTGTGTGTGTGTGTGTGTGTGTGGAGTACGCGTCATTGCGCCGCGCCATAAAAACGCAGCAAGGACGCCAAAGGACTCGTCAACTTTCTAAAAGCGCATTGCTGCGACAACAACAACAACTGCAACAACAACTGCAACAAAAGAAAGGCAAGAGTATCAAGGAAAAAGCGGAGGAAAATTGGAAGCAGGCGCAACCTTGACCTGAAAACGTTGCATGTGGCAGAGCGGCATGTGGCATGTGGCAAAGTGGGTGGCCGTGGGGCAGATGCGAATTGGGGGCACAAAGGAAATGCGAGACAACCAAGCGGCGAACATGTTGTTATTTGAGTTAAGTTCTTTGTTGCAACAGCAGCCGAGGCAGCAGCAGGGCAGCTGTGGCAGCATCAGCTACAGTTACAATTGCATGTGCCACACATGTGGCACATTCGATGTGCTGCTGCGCGCATCACGTACATTAAGTTTATGACACACTGTTACAGTTTTGTTGCCACAAAATGTGGCACGCTCTTGCGCCATATCAAATTTCACTTTTCGTCACGGCTCAACTAAACTTAACTAAATAACTTTAGAACTTATGTAAAGTGACCCTTAACATGTGGCACGTTGCACGTTGCGTATGTGCAATAAATAACTGTATAAAGAACACATATTTTTATGACGCACAACTTGCCCCAAAATGCAGAAGGTCAGCGCGAAATATTGACTACGCAAGCATGCGTTATAATAGGGAAAATGCAAATTTGCGAAATGAGTTGATAGATCCGAAAGATATAAAACTTGAAATTATGTGTGAGAGAATTGTAGATAAAGTAATAGGGCTTAGAGGTATAGAAGAAGGCTTGTAGTTTATCTTCATAACTAACAGACTAACAAAGAAGTCTGAGCGTTAAACCAGCAAATGAGAGGTTGCCGGTTCAAATCCAGAAGAAGGTATCTAGTTTATATACATGACTGACCAACTAACAGGTGATCAGCGCAGAAAGAGTTACGAAACCTATGTCAAGGTATCTGAACGTCGAACCAGAAAGTGTGAGGTTGCCGGTTCAAATCCAGAAGAAGGAATCTAGTTTATATGCATGACTGAGCAACTAACGGGTGATCAGCGCAGCAAGAGTTAGGAAACCTATGCCAAGGTATCTAAACGTCGAACCAGCAAGTGTGAAGTTGCCGGTTCAAATCCAAAAGAAGGCTTTTAGGTTATCTACATGACTGACTGACGCACGGACGAGCGATCCGCGTAGCATGAGCTGGAAAGTCTAGGCCATAGTGTCTGTGCGTTGAACCAGCAAATAAGAGGTTGCCGGTTCAAATTCAGAAGCCATTTTCGACTGTTATGGCTGAGAGTGCCAAAAATTGTTTAGAGAGTCCTAGAGTTCGTAGATTGCAGCATAAAAAGCAATGAATATACCTTCATTCACGTTGTAAACAGAGTATTAAGCCATATTTTTCCCGGAATCATTGCTAAATTGCACAATGTAATCTCTTAAGCTGCTTGTCAATTCCTGGAAACCTTTATCGTTTGCTAATCGATAAGATCTTGAGTCAATAAATACCAATTGATGTCTTTCTCTAGAGTCTCTCTCTCTCTCTCTGTCTCTCTTTTTCCCTCCGACTCTATCTGTGTGCATCTTCATCGCTTAATCCAACCAAAGAAACCGCTTCGAATCGCTTAATAAAAAAGTTCCCCCGACTGACGTCAAGACGAGTCTATATAAATATATATATATATGTGCACACAAAAAGTCGTGTCTTCTTAATGGGCCGCTGGGCCATTAGTTAAATTAACGTGTGGGGCAATCTTGTGGCAGATGTTGGATCCACCTCAAGCGACGTGGCCGGCCGCAGCCTATCATCAAAGTGGGTAGCTCAGCAACAGAAACAACAACAGAAACAACAACAACAACAACTGAAAAATGTCTATAATAAATGCCAAAATTATCAGCATAGCAAAATCTCAAATTCATTTTCGAAAATGCCAAAACAGGCAAAGCGACCGACCACAACAATAAAATTGCATTCAAGCGAATATAAAATGAGTTAAGGAAAAGTGCACGACTAAGAAAAACCCTGTACGCGGGAATGAGAAAACGCAGTAGAGATATTTGAAGAAAAAATAAGATATATATATGATAGCTTTATGAGATAGTGATACGATCAGGCTGACTTTGATATGTGTACTGCAGCTGACAGATGAATTTAAGCCACGTTTCAACGAGTTAACTTCACAGCGGAGGCAATTGATAATGTCAGTTAGAAAGATGGAAAGTATATATAGAACTACCTATATATTATATCTATAGTACATACTATCTATCTAGAACTATCTACATATCATATCTATACTATATAATCCATCTTGCTACAGTTATTGCTGACAAATATATTTATTTACTTAGGTAGTTCATAAAATCAGCTGGATAGTTTATAGCATAGATATATAGAACTATCTATCTAAAATATATGGAACTATCTTTATCATATGTCTATAGTATATATTATATATCTAGAACTATCTATATATTATATCTTTACTATATACTATCCAACTTTCTAACTGACTTTCTGATCTATAGATCTATAGTTTATATTATCCATCTATCTATCATGTATATCTATAAAATATATTATCTGGAACGATCCTTATATGGAACTATCTAAATATTATATATATAGTATATAGTATCTATCTAGATAACGTATATTTATGCTAAATATTATTCATCTTGTTAAATTATATAAAGCGCGAAATGCCTTCTTTTATGGTATACGCCTATCGGGATACACTCAAAAAATTCTGCGAACCTGATTCATAGCTTAAAAGCTTATAAAATTGTTCCATTTAAATAAAAAACTAAGAGAGTTATTAAACAAGTCGAACAAATTAGTTTGAGTTAAGCTCGAGAGCAGCTACATACCAAATTTAATATACCTAGCTTTAAGAGATCTTGAGTTCTTATAGAAGGAAAGCTTGAAATATTTGGATTAACTTAAGTATAATAACTTTAGAATTAAAGTTTACCAGAGTTTTTACACTCCAAAAGTAAGCATTAAATTCTACAAAAGCCTTGCCCACACATTCATAAATGTTTACAGGGTATTAAGAATTATCTTAATTATTGCTTTTGTCTAAATGATAATGATGATGATGATGACGATGATCGTGAAAAGCTGATGTTTGATTCGACATTTGAGTTTGTCTTTATTGTTATTGCCATTCTCAGTTGTTGTTGTTGTTGTTGCTTTTAGTTTTTGGGGTGTGTTGACTTAGGTTGAGGTCACGCAGCGAATGGGCAGGAAATGTGGTCAGAGTTATAAAAATATTGCGTATACGCAACGTTAAGCGCGACGCAACCAAAAAGGGGTTGCTCGGAAGTTGTCGTTGTTTGTCGTTGTTTGTTGTTGTTGTTGTTGGCAACAATTCACAATGGGGAAATGAATGAAAGCAACTTTCAAGTGGGCATTGCGTAATCGAATGCGAAGCCATCAAAGATGACGATGACTTGAAGAGAATGCCATTCAAATATATATCCTGTAATACCCCAAAAAAGGGCATATTGAATGCTAAGAAACTAGGAATATATATAAATAAATTCATGATAAATAAATTCCATTCAATCCATATAAATAAATCTACATCTATCTGAATAGATTCTTCAATCTCTGAGATTATAAGAGCTAGAACTGTAAAAGTTGATATGCAGCTTCTTATGAACTTAATTTAACTAAAACGTTTCATTTTAAATCTCTAAAACCAATTTATTGGCTGAAAATTAGATATTCTAAATAAAAGAAGCCCAAATGCTGTCCACAAACTTTACAGGGTATTCTTTAGCCTATCGTACTCATGTTTCCTATGCAAAAACAAAACAAACTAGAATAAGAAATGAATGAATGAAGCACAAGAAGAACGCGAGACAATCAATAGAATTGAGAAAATCAATGGACAGGCAAAAGGCAGGTAAATACGAGTAAAAATTGTTGTACCTGTAGGTAGTAAAAGGTAGTAAACCCTTCCCCAAGTTCAAGCTGAACTATTGGAAAAGCAATTTGGAGAGCAGGCGAGAAAAATAGCTATGCAAAAGCCCATTGATTGACGAAGGCTATTTCGGACCTTAAGGACACTCGCAACATGACATTGAGTATTGTTTTTTTCTATTTTTGCGGGCAGCCTCAAGTTGTGCTTGGTTGATTTTTCTGTTAGTTGGCAAAAAAAACTTGATTTCGGGGCGTGTTTTGGATAAACATCGCATGCTTGAGAACCACTCTATACACATATATTTAAGGGTAGTTTCTTTGTGGGGGAAGGGGATTGGGTTAGGTTATATGTTATGTTGATTTTTATGGGCTCTGCCAACATGTTAATGATAGGCATTACAATTGCCGAATCTGTGCATTTGGGCAAAACGAACTTGTGGCAAAATAATCGATTTCAGAGTGCGAAAAACTTTGTGAAAAGTTAACTGAATAGATAACTGAAGAATTTGGACTGTCAATATGCGACAATATAAAATGTTTCTTGAGGTTAAAGTGCCAGCTACTTCAAGGCACACGATTTAAATAAACAGAACTTGTTCATGTGGAATAAAAACTTGACTAAAGAACTTGCTTAAAATGAACTAATAATAGAACTATGTGATAAGAAAAGTTCTTTGGTTGATATCCAGCGCTGAGGAGTAATTTTAAGATCTTAGTAGTTCCAAAGAACTAATTTAACTAGTTCACTTCAAAGGAAATAAAAGAGTAACCTGATATTACATGTCTTCCCTAAAATTTTAAAAGAGATATATCACAATAGGATATACCATATATACATATATACTAATTTATATAGCTGCTATACTAAATGAATAATATTAATAATAATTCTAAGTTCTTGCTCCAAAGAACTAGTTCCACTCAAAAATTAACTCTTTTTTTGTAAATACTTTTGTAATATCTTTTATAGACACTATTCTTAGCTAGGGATATTATATGTCATTCCGCATGATTTCATTTCGCCTGCGGCATTCCATTTTAATTAATTGTATTATCCCACATATACATAGGCTTACGAATACCTGGAATAATGCTATGACAAAGCTGAGCTGGAAGCAGATACCACTTAAAAAATACCACAATAACGAGGAGCTTGATAATGAGTTCCGATTAAATTCCTAGCAGGGGGGGGGGGCGACCTTCATTAAAACCGCTTTTACTTTGACCTTAGAAACGGTTACATAATACGGAAGGAAATTGACATTCGCGGCCAGAACCCGAACAAGGGGCGCGGGGCGCATGCGTAGCCTTGATTTGCCTTAACCCCCAAATGAAGGCAAAGATTCAGGATTAGAGATAAGAATGTTATGTAGAGTTATGGATAATTATGGTAAAATTAGAAAGGTTTTTTCTTTTTTCAATTTTAAACAATTTTCAAAACACAAAAACGAGACGAACAACAAATAATTTAGTTACCTTTTAATAAATATATTTCCGTTATTAAAGGCAATTTCTAGATGGTTTTTGTTTTCCATGAATGAAATTTTGTTTGTCCACACGACGAACGGGCCAGAAACGAAAGCGAAATAGGCGCGAAACAGCTAGAAACTAACTGTAAGGGCAGTTGACCGTGTGTAGGTGGACGGGGGGGGGGCGGGGCTGAGAGGAGGTGGCTATGCAGGAGGTTAGCGCCACGCACTTTAAAATGACAGCAACAACACGCACACACACCGAGAGACGGAAAGAGAGGGCGCGAGAGAGAGCGAGCGCGAGCGCGTGAGAGTTGGCAACGGACGCTTTTGTCGCCTGGTCGAGTTATAGAACTGAGGCGTTCGCTTATGAATTTTGATTGCGTTGCGTGCGTTTATAAACAAAAAAAATTAGATATATATATATACATATATATAACAGCACAGCTCTAATTAATTTTATTTATATATTTTTTTTTTTTTGTAATTATTTATATAACACAAATTACTTTTGGTTTAGCACTTTGCTGCTTAGTTGTGTTGTTGGAGGGCAACTGCGTTGCACACTTGCGACGTCCCACGAAGACTGACGATGGCAGCGACGACAACTTCCGCATTTGCCACAAACACCATGAAACGCGTACACGCTGCTGCAGGGGCGCGAGATAAGACTTTGCGCCGTTTAATACGTTTAACTAGCGATTTTTTTTGTATTGGATTTTATTTAAAATAAATATATATTTATATTTATTTTTATTTTATGTTCCACTTATTTAAATGCAATTGTTGTTTGTTGGTTAGAAAGAAGCCAAAGTGTAGATTGACAGCCGCAGCAGCACTCTGAGGGTAGCTTTTTTGTGTGTTACCCGTTTGGCGCGTTCATCGTCATGCAGATGAGCGCAGGCAAAAACAGACAGACACACAAATACAAACACACAAACGCGCTCTCTCGCGCGCGCGCTCTCTCTCTCTCTTTCAGCAGCGCTGCAAGTTCATTTCTGTGCTTAACTTTGCCACGTGAGCGTGAGAGCGAGAGAGTTTATGTTGCAATTGCCTTTAAGTGGGCGCGCATTGATTAAGCTAAAGCGCCCAGGAAATATGCGTGTATGAGTGTGTGTGTGTGGGTGGGTGGCCCGTTACTAAGCAGAGCCGCCCCCCCGCCTTCTAATTAGCCCATGCCACTGTGCGCTCTCTATCATGCGTATACATACATAAATATATAGAGTGAGAGCACATTAAGAGGTTTATGTATATCCACCTGATATGCTCTGCCGCTGCGCTGGTGCTGCAAAAGGCGCCTGCGCATACGCTTAGCATAAACACAAATACAAACAAATGTGGCTGGGTCACTGCTGCTAACTGTCAGCGCGGTGCGGTGAGGTGAGGTGGGGTATGGTGTGGTGAGCTCGCAGCAATCACAACAAAAGATGGTCAACGCGCCAGAGAGAGAGAGAGAGAGAGCGGGAGAGAGGCGGCTGCTGGCTTGCAGAAATGAACGCTGCACACGCTGTAAATCGAGTGCGAGAGAGGGCAGCCGATTTCTGCTCTCCGATTGTCGTTGTCCTAATTTTGCTGGGGTCGTCGCCGATGGCTCGCTGACTGTCTAGCTAATTACGCCAATTTATAAATAATCAACGAGGCGCACAATTTTAAGGTCCTTGTGCAAGGACCTCACCACACGCAGCAATAAAAACAAACAACAATTATAAATAGTTAATCACAAGCTATGACAAATCAATGTCGTAAGCGATAACAAAAGAGATTGTAAAAGACAAAGGAAAAGAGCAAAAACGGGACACGCTAAGGACACTTGTCTGCGCTGCTGCTGCTTCTTCTTCTTCTCCTTCTAGCAACTCATCATCTTTTTACTTGAATGAACTATGTTAATTGCATGTGTTCTTCTTCGCACTTCTCTCTCCCTCCCACTCCTCCCTTTGGCACTGTGCTAACGGAACTGGAACATGACCTACATTGAGCGCAAAGCATAAACAAAGGAAAGTGTACACAAAGTTCGGACAGCTGGACAATGGAATGGACAGTTGTGCCGTTACATTTAATAACTTGGAGATATATCTCTATATATGATAAGAAAACCTACAAATATGTTATAGGAATAATAATATGTGCAAGATCTTACAATCATTTTAACTTTAGTCTCCTCTTCAAGGATATTCCTCTTTAGTATTATCTGGAATAGTATCTGACGAAGGTCTCTTGGCAAAAGTAGGATTATTAGAACTAGAAAAAACTGGATGTCTAAAGAAAATGTAAGTCTTAGGAAGCTGGCCTTAAAAGTTCGTATACCGAATATGGTTCTTTGATCTATTATAAATGATATCCTCCCTAAGTTAATCAACACTGAAACGTAATCTTTAGTGTGTAACCTTTCAGATCTCAACTTTCTTGGATATAGATTATATTACTTTCTTAAAGAAATATATTTAAATATTTTTCCTTACTATCTCCAGATACTTCCCTCTATGACTAAAGACTTGAATTTACTTACGTACATATATATAAATATATATTTTTATAATGCATATAGATATTTATTTCTGTCTGGTGAATGAATCACAACATACCTGCAAAGAAAAGAGAATAGAAATTTTTTTAACATGCTACTCGAAGTACTTAAAATAGTTTTAATCTAGACAATCAAAAATTGAGTTTGAGTTAGATATTGCTAGACTATAAACTGTTTATTACTTTTATGTTGTGGCTCATTCATATTTTTAGCACAATTAACCAATTTTCAAGTAGCCCAACTGATTGAAGACCCCAACTCATGCAGACATATTGGAAGTGTATAATATATGTGGGCAAAGAGCTCTGATAAGATTAGGTTTATGGTCGAATGGTGATTTGTGTCTTTGTTAATGGAAACTACCTAGGAAATGGAAATAGACAGAAACTCAATGAAAAAAAACTGGTTGCCTGTAATTTTCCATATGGCCACATCGCAGTGCATTACGTTCGGACCAGTTCTGTAAAAGGTCGCCACAGAAGTTGATCACGATATGCGATTAGCTTAGCTCTCAGTGGAAAAGTTTTTGATTTTAGAAGTATCGATATTTATGAAGGGGCTACTTTCAGTGTTAGAAAACACGTTTTTACAGTAATCTCTTGACTCAAGAACTTACTCAAAATTGTAAATTGTCATTTAGACTTTCAAAATTTGATGTTTTTTTAAATTCGGATTCCTATTTTCATTTTTGGCATACAAATTTAGCCTTTGGAATAATCTTTGGATAAATAGACTTTAGACTTACGACTTAAAGAGATCTTAAGAGCTGATACCTATGAAAATAACTAGATATAGATTTTCAAAGAATTCCGTTTCTAAGGCAACGCAATAAATAGACCTATAAATATTGCCTATACAAAGTTGTCACATCGTTGAAATATATGCCATATAAAGCTGAATTTGATTAGTTTTGTTTTTAAAGCGCAGGAGCTTAAAGGGAAAAATAAATATTTTAGTTTTGCTATATTTTGGAGCACTACTCCTTAGCGCCTCTCTCAGCGATTCTCCAGCTGCCAGCCGAGAAGCTCTTCAGTTCAGTGCAAGAAGGTAAGCCAAAGCTCAACCGTTAAGTCTGCCACTGATAACCGTTGCGATTTGAAAGCCTTGATTAGTTCTATCAGATTTTCCTGTCAACACGAAATGCAACACGAAGTGCAAACGCAACATTTGCCCCGGGGTCAATGAAATAAAACGCAATTGCCCGCCCAGTCAGCGCCCAACCAACCCCCCCGCAAGCGTTTGCAAAGGTAAGCAGAATTAAGCGCTGCCGGCGAGAGAGCGAGGCAGCAGCAGCAGCAACAGCAGCGATCGGAGCGTAAAAAGTCATCAACACAACTCAAAGTAAAAAGAGGTGAGTGGTGAGAGAGAGCGCACGGCAGAGAGGCTGATTGACGGTTACCAACACCAACTCACACACACACACACACATGCACATAGGCATAACAAGGCAAACAAACCGGCGGACGCAACAGAGCGATGCGAAGCAAACCAAAGCAAAGGCAGTGAAGCAGCAGCAGCAGCAGTAGCAGCAGAGACAGCCGCAGCGGCAGAGACACTCAAGCGGTTAGCCAGCCGCTCAGTGTGACAGTGAACGTCGTACGTCGTTGTGTTATGGCAGCAGACGCAGCAAAGTGCTCGAGAAGAAAAAACCAGCAGCAACAACAACAACAGCGGCAGCAGCAGCAGCAAAACAACAGTAACAGTTGTGCAGTGAAGAAAAAAGGCAAACAGCGTATAAACTGTGTGACAAAGTGCAAGAAATAAAAACAAAAACAGCTACAACTACAATTCGAACAGCAACAGTTGTCCACCTCGCGCAGTCAACCACCTGAGATCTATATTCAACACATCGACAGAGTAAGAGGAAGCAACTACCGCAAATATGTTTGAGGTGGCCTGCCTAATGTTCATCTGCCCTTGGCTCATCATCGTCTTGCTCATGTTCATCGCCATGACCGTTCTCTAGACAACAACAACAACTATGTGTAGCGATGCTGAGGAGGGACAGAGAGAGGGAGAGAGCGCGCTATGAAAAAAAGAAAAAAAAATAGGGCACACTTGCCAAAAACAAAAACAGCAACTGTTTCAACACTTTTGGCAGTGTGCCCGTTCGTTTACTCGTTTATTGATGCTTGATTCCTATGCAAAATGTGCTTTGAATTTAACCTAAAGACAAATCAGAAATGAAAAAGAGAAAAACACAACAAATAAAAACAGCTTGTTTTAGTTTTGTAAGTTTGTTGACATACTAAAAAAAAAATATATAATTGAAATGTGATTTTAATTTTAAATTATGTAAACATTTGTACCTATCTATATATATATGTATATACACACAAATACTTTGTGTTGCCCTATTAATTAAGTTATATTTTACGCATGAGCAAATAAATATACACAAATGAACACTTATCAATACTTGTTGGCAGAGGCGGGGGGAATCACAATTTGTCAATTTGCATAATCGCAACAGGTGAGAGCTTGGGATAGGCCAAGGAGGAGGAGACAGTGTTGTAAAAGTCAATCAAGTGAAGGTTGAGAATTGAGGAGAAAGGCGCAAAAATGTGAACTTTACTTCTGCATTTCTGTAGATAAGTAAAAGTCCAAATTTTATCAAGGAAATTTTCATAAATTAAACGGAAAATTTAAAAAATGTAAGATTTTGAATAGGGATATATTTATGGCCAGAAAAAGGCATTAACTTTGGAGTTCGGTTAAAGTTTGCCATAATTTTTGGGAAGAACATGTTCAAGGCTCCAAAGTCCACTTTTGAGTGACACTTGTTTGTTCAATCTATAATAAAAAAAAGTTTCCGAATAAAGAATAGGGTATTATTATCTATAACAGCACTATCTATAAATATGATAAGCACACCGCGACGCGCGTCTGGAGATAAAAGCATGTGAAAGAGCCAAATTTGGTGGCCATTTTACAGGAGGTTTCACTGTAGCAACATGTTGTGGGTGTTTGTCTTTCCATAATATATTTCCAAGAATTATAATAAGTGAGCGCAAACATTTTTCATAAATGAAAAACAGAGAAAAGCAAACGTTTCCCCGAACTAAATCAAGCAACGCCCACGCTAATGGGAGACAACCCAGAGCCAACCCTCATAAAATATTTACTTAGGATATTATGGCGAAAATCCAAGAGGCATGAGGAGGAACTGGGCAGGTTGGTCGGACTGCGAGGCCTACGCAATTTTGAGAATTAATTTGATTTAAAGAGCAAATAAATGTGAAATTTAAATTCAGAATATTTCAAAGTTTGTTCGTATGGTAGCTACATGATTTACTGATACAACACTTTCCAACACTAAGTGTGTTGGGTTCGAACATAACCTCCAATAGAGTATATTTAAGGTGTTGCTGGGCGTTGCCACCTGTTGATAATCACGCTGCAATTTGATATTTTACGCATCCATCGTGAACAGTTTTTCAACTCCAGCTGAGGAAAGTGAAAGTTGTGGACAAAATATGATTGCAGATTTACATACATGTATATATATAAATATATACTTGGCATATGTTGTAGCTGGTATTTTTTTCCTTCTGTTTTCTTCTGTCGCGACGTGTCAATGACAAAGTTAAACGAAATTGAAATTAATTATGTAAAACTACTCGAAAAGTATAAAAAGAAAAAACAAAAAAAAACAACTCAAAATGCACGGCAAAACGGGTTTGTTTTAATTTGTCTTCAAGCGTTGCCAGACCATAAAAAGTCAGCAAATTAATTAAACACATTAAAATGCAAACCGAAATAAATTTGACTCAGTTTTATTTTTGTCGCCGCGCTGTTAATCAGCCAAATGCATTAATTTAACAATATTTGAATTAAACAAAGCGAATTTTTGACGTATTTTCAAAGGCGTGGCAAGAGTTTGCATTTAATTTTCGTTTGTTTCTTGTTTTTTCTCGGCGCGTTAATTGCACTAATTTGTATGGGGAACAGCGCAGGAAAGTAAGAAAAAGCTTTTAGGAAACAATTATGTTTCTATTTATATTTTTTTTGGGATCCTTCCAGGTGGAATCTGAATCTGAATCTGATTTCTGCAAGTCCATTAAAAGCTCGAGTTTAATTGAGAGATACAGCTTTTTACTTGACGATCTCTGCCTGCAGGACACTCTCGATGACCTGTCATGCAGGACACTCTTAAAGACAAGTCAGCAAGGCTGTCTGCGAGCATTTGCTTATGCTTTAAGGACTGCTTTTCCATTCGGAAAAGTACTTATGGCATACATTAAACAATTATGAGCTATTTGGTCCACGTCCAGCTCTATTTGTGTGCCCCGCATTGTTATTCTTTGTTTCTTATTGTTTTTGTGCACAAAAATGGACAAATATTATGCTGAGATTTTTTCTGTTTTGTGTACTCTGACGACTGGCCAAATAATGGTCGGAGCGCTGACTAAGTTGAGCACACAAAAGACTTGTTACCTTTCTTATTTACACTTGCAGCTAGCTTTGTCGTCTGCCTTCGTTTATTATGAATCCGGGTTCAAAGACTGTAACTGGGTTAATTCAATAGAGCTAGCGCAAAACAATCGCAGCTAATAAAAGTTACAAAATACAAGAAATAACTCGAGGGAAAAAACTCAAAAATGCATTTTCATTAAAATTCAGTTTGTGGACACGCAACAAAAACAGCAAATGCAATTTTTTTTTTAGCCCCAAGTCGAGCCGCCAAATCGCGTGTCTGGACAATTTGCTGATGGAGAGAGGGGGAGTCAGGGAGGGGTGGAGTCGGGGAGGGGATGGGGGGGGGGTCTTGGACTATATAGAGGCGAGTCCTACGGCTGGCAGTGCAATCACCTCGAGTTTTGTGGGTTAGCAGGACCTCCCATTGTTATTGTTATTGTTGTTGTTATAAATTTGGACTGTTTACATTTTGCATTTGCCGTTTCTTTTCTTCGCTTTGCAATTGTCGTAATGGGCACTACGAACTCATAGTTCCGGTTGAACAACAACAACAACAGCAACACGAATGGGCATAGTCCACAAATGCAAATTGCGAGCGAGAGAGTGAAAGAGAGAGACAGAGAGAGAGAGAGAGAGCATGAGTGAGAGGAGGCGACTCCTAACCGCAGTTCATTGGCCCAGTTTTCCCTCAAAAAAAAAAAGTGTAAGAATCTTAAAACGAGCAGTCATAACAAAATTATGAATGTAGACAGCGATTGGACTAAAATATAATATATAATATATAATATAATATATAAATATAAATAAAGAATATTTATCTCATTAAAAATATATATATCTTTATATATTATATTATATTATATATATAAATATAAATAAAAAATATTTATCTCATCAAAATTATTTATATTTATAATTATATATATTTTATATATTATATTATATTATATATATAAATATAAATAAAAAAATATTTATCTCTTCAAAAATATTTATATTTCTATACATTATATTATATTATATATATAAATATAAATAAAAAATATTTATCTCATAAAAAATATTTATATTTCTAGACATCATATATTATATATATAAATATAAATAAAAAAATATTTATCTCATCAAAATTATTTTTAAAAATAAAATATATCCAAAACTATTTCTATATAGAGTAAATATTTGTTATTTATATTTATATATATTATATTTTTGCTATCCACAAAAAAACTTTTAGCATACTTTAAGGCTGCGGCATGCTAGGAATTGTTCTTTACTCGAGGCAAATGGGCATATCTGCTAGTTAAAAGCATTAAGCACCTTTTTAGATAATATAACATGTTAATATAATGGTATAATACACATATAAACCAATTTGCAGACAAGTCTCAGTAAAGTTTAAGGATCAATCCTCTGAAAATGGTTAAAAGGCGTATAATACTTAGTTTTGTGCGAATCTATGCAACAGTCAGAAGGAAGTCGGTTTTGTCATAACTGTGTTAAGCATAGAAGTAGACATCTCCGACCTTAAACAGAATATATATTCTTGATCTGCATCAAAAGCCCAGCTGATATATCCATGTCCGTCCGTCTGTCTGCCCGTCTGTTTCTAAGGGTTTAATATGTAGATTGCTAAATTCAAAATTCATAATGAATGAAAATCCTTTTTAAAATCCTTGCTTCTAGTCTCTTGCCTCGCCTTGCTGCGCACTCCCAAGTCTAGTGGTGCCCCCCACATGCCACATTCCCCATGCCGCATGCAAATTGTTGCAGCCACTTTGTTTGCGTTCAGTTTGAATGTTATTATTTCATTTTTATCCAGAGGCAGCCTCGGGCTGTGGCTGAAATTACCGCGAAATTCGCACATAATTAAATTCAAACGGAGAAAGAAGCAGAAAGCGCTCGTAAAATCAAATTGCAACTAATAAATTTTTGTTTTCGCTTTTTGCCGCTGTAGTTTTTGTTTTTTTGCGGCTTTTGGCGTGGCGTGGCAGGCGCGCTTTGAAGTTGCAACCATTTGCTGCAGTTGCAGGCAAACGCGAGTCAAATGCAACTTGGCCATGTAATTAGCCCAAAATGGGCGGTCATCATTTTTCCCTTACAATCAGTTGCAACACTTTTTCGGGGGCATATTGAATATTTCATGGAGTTTAAATGCGTTTTGCCTCGATTTTTAATTGAAGCCTAGAGTTGGCTTTAAGCTTTAAATAGAAATTTAATCTATAGCTAAACTTAATTTAGAAGAGTTGTAGATTCTTTTTTCTTTTACTAAAGTTTGGCGAATTCCATACATATCGGTGAAAAATGGGTGAAAGACTCTTATTGTTATTGTTTTTATTTCGATTTTCTCTATTTTTATATGTATCTTATATAGCAAGCACTTCGACTGAAGCTTGCCACATTCCACACATATTGGTGGAAAATGAGTGAAAGACTCTTTTTGTTGATTTTATTTCGATTTTCTTTAATGTCATATTAGTTAACACTATGACTGGATATTTTGGCATATATTGGCCAATTTCACACACATTGGCGGAAAATGAGTGAAAAACTGAGTGTTTCATTGTGGTTATTGCGATTTTTAAATGAATTATCAAGTCTAGGTGGTTCGTTTGAAGTGTGTGAAAACAAATGCAAAGAAAAAGAATCACAGTTCATATTGTGATATCAGAATTATTTTGTTTTCACCTCCATACGTGAAAAATGCGTGGAAAGCTTTTTGTTACAAACCGGATTACACTTGGCCTTAAACAATTCCGATTATAATAGTTATTATAATTATAACTCGTCACATTTTAAGGCCCATATGCCTGCAAGAGTACTCAATCTTCGGCCTTTACTTGCACTCAAACAATAATTGATATAAATTACGCTGCATTTTCAACTTTTTTTCTCCCTCTATATTTTCGCCCGTTTTTGTTGTGATATTTCGCAAGCATAAAATTGCATACCCCTAGCCGCAGTCTGCAGCCTGCGCTGCGTTTCATAAGAATTATGCAAAAAATCAAAACTGAACGAACAAAAGAGAAAACTGTGTGCGAAAACATTTGTATACCCTGTAGCTACTGCAATTGGGTAAAATGGTAAAATAATATTGTGTAAATTTAGGAAAGAGGCAGAAGCCCCAAAAACTATTTGATCAGATCAGAAATGCATTTATTTCGAAGAATATATACTAATAATTTCGATAGATATCCCCGAATCGATAAGTATCGGAAAGATATCGAAGCAAACATACGAAGAGTCTAAAAAAATACGAAAGCTTTTTTTTCGATAGCTCTTCCTAAATTCATAATGATCGAAAAGATAACAAAGAATAGATAAGTATCGAAAAGGTTTCCTGAGCATATGTCGTAGATTATAATAGCTATAAGCAACAAATTTAGATATATATATATATATATATATATATATATATATATATTGGGAGAATCTATCATACTCAGAAAGAGTTTAACTTTCGATATTATCCCCAATATCGATAAGTATCGAAATGGTTCCCTAAGCATAAATAAATAAATAAAAGTTGGCTTAAATATTGAGAATATTCCTCTTTTTGATTCCTTTCTTCATTTCTTCCATAAATTAAAAAAAAACACTGCACTTTCTGGTATTTAGTCTCACTTAAATAACATTTCAGATCGTGCAATTATAAACCAAGACCTGAAGCTATTTCAGAATAACATTTAGCATAGAGTAGGCTAAAAAGAACAGGGTACCGTTTTCAGTCGCGTCGCCAAACTGTCTGAGCGTATTCGTCATATTAGCCATGTCTGCTGTTGCTGTTGCAGGTCGAGGAGGGGGGCGGGGAGGTAGGCGGGAGGAAGGGGGGAGGGGGGGGTCTAGAGTCGGGAGAGAGACACCCAGAGATTGGGAACTGGTCATAAGCCCAAATGGAACCACGTGAAACCCGATACCATAATGAACTTAAGCGCTTCGGTAATGTTTTTTTGTTTTTCTTTTAATTTTAAACTTGTTGTTTTTGTTCCTGTTCTTCTTCTTCTTCGGGTGATTTGCCATTGTTTGTGCGGCAACTAATGAACCATGTGCCAACAGCTTTGGTTTATTTTTACAGCCCAACCCAACCCAATCCCATCCACAGCTCTTTTAGGGGCTGGTCTAGCCATGGGGCCGCCAGGCTCATTAGCTTGGCCAAATAAACGCCAAGCGAAATATGGTGAAAATTGTTTTTGCATTTAATGTGAGCGAGTGTGTGCGTGTGTGTGTGTCTAGCTGTGCGTAAACATTGGCCACGTGGCTGGCCAAAAAGTAATTAAATGTCGGTGTGAACAAAGGGTCAACACAAACAGTTGACCCCCGCCCCAAAGCGACTTCTGACATTGCGACAAAAGTTTAATTTATATTTCAAATCTCTACCAAAAGGGTTTAAATTAGCTCCCTTTTTTTTGGTGGCGATTTATGGCAATAATTATTGGAATTATTGGAATTATAAGCTGGTTAATTAGAAGGTATAGGATCGGTCTTATAATCAGAGAGAGAAATGAGTTTGTTCCCCATCTTTAAAATTGGGTATTTTCCAATTATTGGGGGAATGGAGAAGGTATCCAAAAAGTCAATTGTTAATAATCGGTTTATACTATACGAGAACCTACATACCAAGTTTGATGTAAGTAGCTTTTATAATCCTCGAGTTATGCTTAAAAACAAGTTTCTAAATCGATACTTATCGATATTATGAAAATAGTTGGAAATATCGAACAAAAGATCAATCGCATTTGACATTTAATTTCAGCATGTTTAACTGTTATTGCTTCAGGGAATATTTTCCATGCCCAATATAAAAATTCACCAAGTCTTTTGGGAATAAGATTTTATGCTTTCTATATAAATATTTCTAGGTTCTAAGATCCATAAAGAAATAACTTTTAGATTAATAAATAAATAATAAATTTTAGATTAAGTACCTGCCATAAATTTAGATGAAATAATGTTTTTAATCGTTATGTCATTATAATTATGGATAATTTTTAACTGCGATTAATGAAACTCCTAGCTCTTGTATTCAATTATATAGATATTCAATTATTCCCCTAAAGCTTCTTTATAACCGATTCTTATTCTTTAGTATTTTTCTTGTACATCCTTTGTTCTAAATAAACAAAAGTACATTTTTATAGAGTTCTTTGTCCTATAAAAGTTTCTTTAATGAGTTTGAGTGTCTTTACATGAAGTGCTCGATCTTCCTTCATTGTTTAAGCCCATCAATCGCATTATAAGGAGTTCCTCTTCCTCCATTGTTTAAGTCAAGCAATCGCATTTTATAGATTCCAACATACAACTCATTTCTCCTTGGACACTTTTATAGCTTTTATTTAGCCTTCGAATCTTAAAATGCGATATGAGTAAATTTTACGTACAACTCGATAAATATATTTAAAGATTTTCAGATAAACCCAGATTCAGCAAAGTCCGAAAGTTGCTGTAGTAAAACTATTAAAATGATTTATAAAAACAATTTTGAACTGTCAGCTGGCAATTAAATGTGACCTTTAAGCATATAAGGCATTTATGTCTGACATTAAAAACTGAACTTTGGTCGAACGGATTCAATGCGAGCTACGACGTTCAGCTTAAAAATAAAAGATGAAATCATCTATAAATATTGTATATTTTTAAATATGAATATGAACAATAAGAAAAGAAATTACAGCAGTTAATTAAGGTAATCTTCATTTGGGGGAAGCACAAGCCGCACACGAACTCTAGATATCTCACAAAGGGGGAGGTTTATAAAGTACGGACTGTACCTTAAGCAATTTATTTCCTCGGATAAACTGCCAGTGAAACGTTTACGAATGCAGCACAAAGCAGAACTGTGAATAGTTAACTATCAGCAGAGAGCAAGCATCTTGTAGAGAAAGATATATATGTAAAGAAGGGAAAGAAATTTGATAATATAAAAACAATGCGCAGGTTCTTCAATACATGAACGCTGCCAGTGAAACATTTAAGAATATGTGATATAAGAGAATTGGGAATATTCAAGGAAGAAAACGTAGGAGAAGGTAAAAAGAGTTGATTGAAAATGGCATCAAATCGCTGCAACCAGTAAAATGTTAACGGAAGAGTCTTAAAGCAAATTTAGAATATGTGAGTACTCAAGAGAGAAAGTGTAGAAAGAAAAAAAATGGAGTTTTAGAGTTGATTAAAAATGGCATCAAACATATCAAAGAACGGATTAATCAGTCGCAGCAGCCAGTAAAATGTTTACGAAAGAGAGAGCAAAGCAAATTGATAAAACATTTTAATAAATTAATAATAAATATGCATTTGCTTGTGTGATTCCACAATCAATCAATAATGAACACTCAAATTAGAAGATAAACTCCTGAGAGAGACAGACTTGAGGTTTCTGCAACGTTTGGGTAGCCCCTCGCTCGTCCATTGTTTGGCTAAATAATCGAATGCAATGCAATAAAATTGGTTTGCATCCAAATAAACTGAGCGCACGTGTCGCTAGTTAGCGAAAATTGATACCGAAATCGCCGTCGGGCTGCGATCTAACCCGACTAGCTGGCCAACACATTTATTGGCATTATTTAACTGGCAGCCATTTAAATGCAATTTACAACGCAATGCAATGTTAAATGTATTTGTATCCACAGCTGTGTGTATCTGTATCTGGCAAGCGTGTATCTACCCGCGGCAAATTAACAATTCCCCCTTTGGTGAACGGCGTCGTGCCAGACAATGTGGCGTCGCAGTTGACTTTGTTATTGACGTTGACGATGTTGTTGTTGTCGTTCCCTTGTCTTTGTAGCGCTCTGCACCTATTAAGCACGGGCGAGAAGGGGTATTTAGCACTTGTGCAGGTGTCTGTCGCAGCCAGAAGGCGACATGAACACTTCAATCCCAGAGAATGCCTCTGTAGGCTAGGAACTTTCAATGAGGAATATATCAAAAACAAACTTCGATAGCAAGGCATTTATTCAAAATCTATAAATATCGATTTCAGCCACGTTTCGATAACTGGTCACTTCCAGAATCGATATATATCGATATAATACACAATATAATTGTTTTTGATAACTGCGGCCAATTCTTCAAAATTGTGATAATCGATTTTCAAATCCGTAATGAGTTTGTTTTATTTTTTCGTTATCTGGTTATATTCTAATTCGATATGTAAATCAATATACACAAAAGAAATTATATCGATAATTGCGGCCACTACTACACAATCGATAAATGTCGATTTCCAGCAGCATTTAGAGCATATCAAGAAGATTTTATAGCCTTATTAAAATTTAAATAACATATTTTTTGCGTCATTCCCAAAATCGGTTTTAATCGGTTTATTTTCACAAAAGTTGTTTCGGCAATTGTCGCCAATTCAAAAATCAATAAGTATCGATTTCCAAGCAGCAAATTATAAAGATTAGTAATCATCAGTCAGCCCTAAATCGATATATACCTGATTCATACGTGAAAGAAGTTTATTCGATAGCTACTGTGCTGCCCAAAATTGATAAATATCGATTTACTAGGACGTTAGAAAGCCTAGAGACACCCAATATAAGAGCTTGTAAGGCTCTGAATACAGCTCAAGACTATTTCATTGTTGGATTCATACCCCCGACGAACTAAATTTAAACTTTTATTGATTAACCTTGGTGTTTTGTTAACACAGAAATGACAAAAACATTTCACAGAGATCCAGCAATAAAATTAAAAGTAATTCAAGAATAACGTTCTCTTAGTTCGGGTCTGAGTTGGATCTAAGCACAGGATACTTCCAAGTCGTGCACTTTTAGTTGTTTTTGCCTTTCATTCCTTATTCCCCTTGTCCCACTCCCTCCCACACTTTCTAAGTGCGCTCCTTTTCCCATTCTTCGCCTAATGCCTTATGTAATCACATCGATTTGCTGGTTCCACATGTGGTTCTTGTTGGGCTTAGCTTCACCCACTTCCTAGTTGCGGTTCCATGTTTATGGTTATTATAGTTCATGAACTGTCTGACAATATATGGAAAATGCAAACTGTGGGTGTGTGCATTAAATTTTATGCAGCACTGTAAGGGGGCTAGTCATCTAATGGTGGCAAACTCTTAATTATACAAATAACGACTATTCGAATACGTTTATAAAAGTTGATTTACAAGCTTTGTTCGGCCTGCGTCATGTTTGTGCAATCTGAACGTTGACTTTGATTGATGCCCATATGATTATTGTGTTGATTATTGCAACAGAGTTTCTGGACTTCAGATAGTCCGACTTTGACTAGTCGAAGTGTTTCGAAAAGTTCTGCTATATAAGAAAATGTAACTAATTCGAAAATTTCAAATACCTAGCTCTTCAGGTTTGTGCTGAGCGTTGATTATCAATCAGTCAGTCCATCAATCAGCAGAAAAAGTTCACTATAAATAAAATAAAAGACTTTCTGTCATCTAGTTTTACATTTACGAAGCCCATTGAAAATAGGACATACCTAGCTCTTATAAGATTTTCGAATGAGCTTTATATTTATCAAGTAGTCAGTCAATCAATCAATCAATCAGTACAAAAACCAATATATAAATAGAATCTGCGACATACCAAAATCAAGTGTTATATGCACAGAGCCCATTAAAAATTGCTACTCAACTAGCTCTTTCAAAGTTCTCGACTGAGCGTTGATTACCAGACAATCAATCAATCAATCAATCAACACAAACAGTATTATATAGGTTTAGAATTAGCCAAACTCTAGTCTTATATATAATGTTTTATATATTCATATAACTGATGAAGTTTTGGACGGAGCGTAGATCATCAATCAATCAATCAATCAGCAAAAATAGTTTTTTTTATATATAGAGTTAGCATTTGTCAAAATCTAGTTCTATATTTGCGGAGCTCATTGAAAATTGCTAAAAACCCAGCTCTTTTTATGTTTTCGACTGAGCATCAGTCAATCAATCAGCAAAAACAGTTATATATGAGCGTCGATCATTAATCAATCAATCAACCAACCAATCAATCAGCAAAAACAATTTTGATAAAAATCTCTCTAAATCTCGTCCTATATAAGCGAAGTCTGATGAAAATGTTGTTAAGCGAGCTCTTATAATGTTTTGGAATGAGAATTGATGATCAATCAGTCAGCCAGTCAGTCAATCAATCAATAAGTAGAACAAATTTTATATAAATATAATTGGCGACTTACCAAAATCTAGTCTTATATTTACGAAGCATTTAAAAAATGTAACATACCTGCAAAGAAAAAGAATAGACATAAATATTAGTCAAAGATTCGACAATTAGATCAATCAACATATTCAAAATTGACTTTAACGAATGTGCAAACTGTACAAAACCAATAAAAATAAACGACTTGATGTTCAGCTCAAACTAGAGAGAGGTGCTTTTGTGCACATATATCTATCTCTACGGGTACATGCCAAGTGCTTAAAGGTAAATGTTAGAACAATGACGAATATCGATAGTTAATAATTTGTCACGAACTCATGACAGCACTCGCAAAAGCTGATGACTAGGCCCCAGCCGAGTCGAGCCGGATAAAAGTGGTTTGAGTGGGCGAAGAAAAAATACATTCAACAAAAATAAACAAACACAGCCAAAGAAAAGAAATGAAAGAAGGAGGGCAAAAAAGACTTTGGCAAATTCCTCAAGTTGTTTTGGCGGCCTACAAGAGTCGCCGCCAATGGGCCTCAGCCAGCTGGCAAACAATGGGAAAGCGGCTCGCCGCGAGTCAAAAATAACCTCAAGATATGAAACGAGTGCAGAGTCCCAGACCACAGACTCCGCAGAGACCACAGACTCAGACTCAGACGCAGATAAATCGCTTGGCCAAGGTAAACAAATTCTGTTTTTTATTTTCGCTCTTTCTTCTTTCAGTTATTTACCCTTGCGATGTGCTTAAATGATTTGTTACGGCGTTTGCCTGTTGATAACCATGCGAAATAGTCTTAACCACGGCAGTTGTTGCTTTTATCTAGCTTTTACTGGTATTTCTTTTGAATAGGTTTCAATGCTAGAGTCAAGCAGCGCAGCTGGTTGAAACGTTTACGAATGTGGGAGGAAGCGGAACTGATAATAAATTTAATTCTATAGAGAGGAGCTACGTTTAATACCAGACCAAGAGGCCAAAACCTCGTGAAAATCGGATGAGATTTGACCGAGTTAAGGGGATGGGAAATTTTGACCTATGTCTATATACGAATCTTGGGGTAAGATTCTGGCTTGAATTTCGACTAAAAATTTTGTTGAGATTGGAATGCCAGATTAATCTAGAGGGAAAACCATGAAGAAAAAGCCAAACCTTATACAAATCGGATGAGAATTGCCCGAGTTATGGGCATGGGAAATTTTGACCTATGTCTATATAGGATATTTGAGGGTACCATTTTTACATGAATTTCGACCAAAAATAGTGTTGTCAGATTTGAATGCCAAATTGATCTGGAGGGAAAACCATGAATAAAAAGCCAAACATTTTAAAAATCGGATGAGATTTGACCGAGTTCTGGGGATGGGACATTTTGACCCATGTCTATATAGGATATTTTTTGTTAGGGAAAGTTGCGTTCAGCTGCCTCGTCTTCTTTTTCCAGCTAAAGTTGAAGTAAAGTTGACCCCAAGAGTATTTCTGGCTTCGGCATGTCACACTTAAAGCTTTGCTCTTGTTTTTGCCTGTCTTTAATATTTTTCTTAGTTTTTTTCTACTTTTTTTTTTTGAAGTTTACGACGTTTGTTGCACGCTGGACAGCCAAACAAGTTCAAGAGCCGTGGGCCAACTTATGAGGGGGGGTCACAAGAAACCTCCGAGAAAGAGAGAGAGAGAGAGGGGGGGAGGGGACGGCCCCCCTCTCATTACGAGCAAACCTTGTCTCGGAGGGGGGCAGATGCTCGTAATTGTTATTTGCTATACTTGAGGGTTTTTTTTTGCCTGCTTTTTTGGCTGTGTTATTTTTTTTTGTGTGTGTGGTATATTTTCTTCTTCTTCTTTTTGTCGCTCTCATTGAATATTATTTTTGGCATGTTTTTGAGGCTTGCGGCTTTTTTTGTGTGCGTTTTGTGCTTTGCGGCACCAAAAATAAACGCTGACATCATCGAAGCAGCCAAATGTCGACAATGAAACGCGGCTCACTTATGGCCAGCTACTCGCTGATGAGTGGCTCCCCAGGGGGGACAGGGGAGGGAGGGGGGGGGGGGGTGGCAGACAATGCGGGGGGTTGTTCAAATGAACAATGAGAAACAAACAAACAAACAAACATGTTGTGTGCTCGCGTCTCCTTTGTGTGTTTGCCCTGCGATTAAACACACTTTCCCCCCAACCTAACCCATCCCTCCCCTTCCCTCCCTTGACCCGAAAAGTTTCCCCCGAATTTCAGAATTTGTGGCGCTGCATAATCAAATTTTGTGTGTGTCTGTTTTTTTTTTTGGTGCTTCAATGTTTCCCCCGAAATGCAGCTCTTTTTTTAACCTTGAACTTGGCCAACGACTCGCAACTGCATTGGGAAATATATTCATATATATATATTTTTTTTTTTGCTGCATTTGCCTTTTGAGCTTACAAAAGTATATTTTGATCATGTGTGCTGGGACTGTACCTCGATTTGGAAATTGATCGAGAGAATCATATGCATAGCCGCATGAAGTTCTTTCATATAATTGGCTTTATTGGAGTGCACTTGGGTAAAGATAGAACTACAGATACAGATGAGGATTCCCCCAAGTCGGAGTTGGTGTACAGCTATTTTATGAAAAAATTTCTAACAGTGTGCAAGGCTCTTTAATCTTCGGCACAGGGCAGTTAATGTTTTATGACATACTAAAACATAAAAGCGATAATTATCGAGTGAATTTGTACAAACGATAAGTTTTCGATTAGACTAGCTATCGATTGTTGTCGATAAATATCCATTCTTAGCTATTTAAATAGCAAATTCGAAACTTTTCGGCAATATATTGCAAGAAATGCTTATTAACAATATGTTATCGATAAAATCAGCTTATTATCGATAAAAGTCTGTTATCAAAGGAGATGTTAGATGTCAGGTTTATCGATTATTATCGATAAATATTCATATATTATACTATATTATTAGCAAGTAGAATGTTGCAATAAATGCCCATGAAATGAACAATTCTCGATATAGAAATCCGTCTTTAAATGTGCAAATAAAAAGTTTTATCGATAATTATCCTAATGTATTAATTATGTCAGTTTTAATAGCGAAGGAGTCACTTTTCGAAGCACGGCAGCAGAAAATGTTTAATCAGCTTGTTATCGATAAAAATGTATAATCGAATGTGAAGAAAGAACCAGTTTTATCGATTATTATAGATAAATTTGAGCTCTTAACAGTTTAATAGCAAGCGAGACACCTTCCGGCAGAATATTGCTATATATGCCAAGTAAGGATAAATTATCGATAAAAATGCGTAAATAAATGTGAAAATAGAAACAGTTTTATCGATAAGTATTAATTATAAACAGTTGATTAGCAAAAGAGACTTCTTTCGGAAAAATATTGCAATAAAAGTTCATTAATGATAAGTTATCGATAACACGCTAGCAGAAATTGATTTATCAGCTTGTATCGATAAAAAAAATCGATTTCAATAGCGAAATTAGGAACAGTTTTCATAGCTAAACAGGCACTTCTCGAGTAAAGATTTGAATAAATGTTCGTAAATAAAAAGATATCGATTTTTTATTTATTTTAAATACTAAAACTGTAATAAATGTCAAGCTTTATGCTTTCCACAATGTTAATTAAAACTGTTGACAGTCGTAAAGGACAAATTTACACATGAAAGGCAAATACATGTCTTGCCTTAGTTAACAAGACTCAGTTTGTGCTAACTGCGCAACATTTAATTTACTTTTGACTCAAGGACAAGTCAGTTTGCTTTTACTTTTGCCAGACATTATCTGATAAGCGCACGCCCACAAATCATTTTCCCACCCACAACAATTTAGACGCTTTTCCACAAGATAAACCACACATATTCAATTGCGACTCGCTTCTTTTAATTTGCTGCGCATTCCAGAGCTCCAACGAAACCAACCGAAACTAAAAAGCTAATAAAAATTAGTCGAAGACAGAAGGAAGGGGAACGCCTCTGGGCGCCCCTTATTAATGCGCAGCCTATCAAGGAACACACGCAAAATGTTGCTGCTTATCCTTGGTCAGGGGAGGATATGGCGGGGGGGCTATGGAGGGTATCCCTTGGGGGGACGCATTGGCTCAGCTGGGGCCAACTAATGCGCAGTTCTTCATGTTCTCTTCGGCTCCATGGTCAAAAAAACTGCGTAATATTTATTATACCTACACTCGTGTATATATAAAAATTGCTTTTTTATTACGAATCATCATCAATGCCATCATCAGCGCTGAAGCGTTATACAATCAGCAAGCAAGTGAGTTTTAGCTGAGCCTGATCGACCGCTAGATACCCTAGACTCAACCAACTTTTGGTCTAAGCGTAGTTACCTACTTAGACAGAGAGAGACTCTTCTTTACTTCTCTCTGCACCAACTTTTAAAAACTTAATTGTTACTTCACGGCGTTGAAAATCGATATTTATCGAAATTTTTTTAAGTGCGTAGCTTTGGGTGAATCATAACTAACTAGTTCTCGGAATCGTATATAATTTAGCCTACATATCAATGTGTTTCTCTCCAGATCGCGTCATCTTCAAGATATGTAAGAAATTACAGGTTTTTGGAAATCGATATTTATCGAAATTTTTTAAATTGGGTAACTTTGGGAGTATTTTAACTAACTATTTCTCGGAACCATATATCGTGTAGCCTAAATATCGAAATTTTGCTCTCCAGATCTCGTAATCTTTAAGGCATGTATAAAAATTAAAGGTTTTCGATATCGATATTTATCGAAATGTTTAAAATTGGGAAATTTTGGAAGAATAAAAGTTAATTCGTTCTGCAAATCGTCTACCGTACAGACAACACACCTATAGGAGCTTATTTGATATACAAGAACACATCAGAGTGAAAATCGATATTTATCGATTTTTAAAAATTACAGAAATCTAATAAAGCATACATTTTGCTGCGAATGATAGTTTAGATATATTTTGATATACGAAAAACTACCTTCAAACCTTCACATATCTCACAAATCGACTAAGTTTAAGATTAAATCGATTAAGATTCTCCTCCTCATCAAAACTTCGCCGAAATCTTTTGCTGCCCGTGACATACCTTTGCACAATTGCAATATGCCATTCTTGAAGCATTTCGAGTGGGTGCTGGGTATAAAAAAAAAAAAGCAGGCTAAAGAAATGCGAAACGCAAAAGCCCAAAGAAAAGCGCAAGTTTAGAAATGACATCATGCCTGGGCCGGCAGGCAGCAGGTCGACGCGTTTTATACAAAACACACTCAGAACTCTTTTGCTGCTGCAAATTGAAAGGCAGAACCCAACGAAGAAGAAGAAGAAGCAGCAGCAGAAGGCAGCTGCCCGCAGCTGAGACCCAAGTGGAATCAGGTCCTAAGTTAACATTTTTAATGGACATGACATGAGTTTTAAATGCGCAAAAGTTGATTGAATAGAGTTTCGGGGCAAATTTCTGGCAGCCAGAGTTTGCCTTTTTTTTCATTTTATAATTAAAGAGACCGTGGCAAAGGGCTTCGTTTCGTGCAAAAATAAATTGCGCTTGTGGCTCGCAAAGGATTCGCTCGTGAATCATGACAAATGACGCATCATCTGTTGCGGATAAGACCGGAAATTTGTTGTACGCAGCTCGCAAAGGCGATGACAGCAGCAGAAAAGAAGAAAAATTCAGAGTAGTAAAAACAATTTTCTAAGTTCCAGTGAAAAATTGGATAAGCTGCACTCGGAACTGCGAAAGGGAAAGGAAGTCTCTGCTGGGAAGAAGTATGACAACCTTTCGTTGGATAAAAGTAGAGAAGAAGCTGGAGAAGAACTCCCGCAAAAACTGAGCCTGGTATAAAAAACTATACTATGATCTAATAATGGGAAAACTTATTTATTATATAGAGAAAAAAGTCGCTTAGCATAGCTGAACACAAAGTCTGATCAAGTGACCACAAAAGGCAAACATTAGTAAAAAAATCTATTTATTATATAGAAAAAAAAGTCGAGCTCGACTCTTCGACAAAAAAAAACAATCAATAAGAAAATCTATACACTATTAATTAACCCTCAATTAAATTGTTGTTTGATAATATAGCTGCACTATTCTCCATTTAAAAGATCGAGTACAAGACAGATTTACACCTGCCATACACCTTTGTGGAGTTCGAACCGTGAAATTATTTATTGCCTCGACTTTGGTATAAATATGGCTTCATCATATAATTTAAAGGGGTTCCAGCCTTAATTATTGCTCGACTGGCTCACTTTACTTATATCTATTCAATAGATCGAATCTAAGTCAGATTTACAACGCGTCATACACTTTTGTGGGGTTTGAACCTTCAACTTTAATTCATATAGAATATAAAAATAGCTTCATTCATTAGCTGGAACTCGAAACTTTAATCTAATTGAATTGAGTTTTCTTTCGGTTCAATTAGAGAACAATGTCCAACAAGGTGTGTGGAATAGATAATTTAAGATAAAATATATTATAATATATAATATTATGTAATATAAATATGATGAAAAGTCAAATTCAATTTCATGCTACACCAACCACACATATGTAGATTAAAATGAGCGAATAATTAAATATGCGAAATATACGAAAACATGCCGAATCACATGAGAATTGCATACAAATCGTGTGAGTTAAAAATGCAGATAACTCGAATGAATTTCCAGGCATAATTTGGGAAATGAGTTTGTGGTAGTAGATGAATCGATATAATACAGTTAGCTATATAGTATATAGATCGGTAAAATGTCCAGCTAAACCCAAATGACATTCATGGTTAAGCGATCAAAAATTGATGAATTCATGAGTTACTTTTTGTGAACTTTAGCGTGCAGCGTGCAACACAGAGGTAATCGATAAACGATAATCGATAACCGATAATCATTAATCGACAATCGCGAATTAATAATCAACAATCGGTAATCGACAATTGACAATCGATAATCGACAATCGATAATCGATAATCGACAATCGATAATTGACAATCGATAATCTATAATCGACACTTGTTAATCGATAATCGAAAATCGATAATCGACTACCGACAATCATCAATCGATAATTGACAATCGATAATCGATAGTTGATAGTCGATAATCGATAGTTGATAGTCGATAATCGATAGTTGATAGTCGATAATCGATATCAAGTAAAAAATGAACACAAATTAACCGTAAACACCCTGTGTTCGGTCTTTTGATACTTCACAGCGTGCAGCGTGCAACACAGAGGCAATCGATAAACGACAATCGATAAACGACAATCGATAACACAAAAATGAACCGTTAACACCCTGTGTTAGTTCATTTGTTTGATAACCAGCACCGACCTGTTGACAGCCATCACCGTGGCGCCATCCAGCGGCGAGCGTGGACGTCTTGCGGCCGCCTCGCGCGGCACCTGCAACCGATGAATGCCCGGCCCAAATGCCGGATCATAGCTGTACGAGCCGAGGGCATCCGGCGAGCTGCCATAGAAGGGCGAGTAGGCGTGCACGAATCCCGTGGGGCTGGCACTGAACGCCATGTAACCAACGGCAGCTGCAGCTGCTGCTGCCGCCGCTGCCGCTGCCGCAGCTGGCGCAGCCGAGCCGCTGCTCAGGGAGCGCTGCTGATGGTGGAGCTGATGGAGCTGGTGCAGCGGATACTGATGGAGCGGATGCTGATGCTGTGGACTGTTGCCGGCGCTGCTGCTGCTGTGGCTGGGTATGGGTATGGCCCGGCTGGGCGCGAGTCGGCCGTAGAGCGTCGGCGAGAACTGATCGCTAGCCTCCTCCGGATCCTCCGGATCGCCGGAGGCGGGCGTCGTATATAAATTGCCGTCGCTGGCTGCGATTTGGCCGGCCACGGGCCAGAGGGATTCGTCGACGCAGAAGGAGCTGCGACCGGAACGGGACTCGTCGTAGTAGTAGAGATGCGGCTGGAGGCGGCGGCCGTCGGGGCCGAGCAGCGGGGCGGAGGGGATGTGCGGATTGCTAAAGGCGCGCTTGCGACTGCCGTTGGCCGTGGGCGTGGCTGTGGCAGCGGGGGCGTGGACGTGGGCAAAGCTGTGTGTTTGTTTCGATTTTCGATTTGGTGACAGGTTCGAAAAAGTGTTGAAAAGCGCGCGAATTATGTAAAATAAAAAAAGTAAAATAAAAAAGAGAAAGAGAGAGAGAGAGAGGGGAAGAGAGCAGAATATATATGTATAGATATTTCCATAAATCAAATACAAAATTCGATTGGAAATCAAATTAAAATTGTTTTCTCGGGTTTCAATTTGCCAATTTCTTGTGGAGGGGATCTTCGGGGTGATAGGGGGGGTTACGGGCGGTAGAGTGAGGGGATCGGGGGATGCTGTGATCCGGTTGGTGGGCGTGGTAAATGATCTGAGGCGGGCAAATGAAGAGTGTGAAACGAAACGAAGTGATAAATATCGGTTTATCGATGTATCAAAATATCGATCAGTAAAATCTCGATTAATCGGTCAGATAAATTTCGATTTAACGATTAACAAGATATCGATTTGTCTGTTAGTAATATATCGGTAATATATCGACCAATCGATTTATCACAATATCGATGCATGAACTAATCTCACATGCGGAAAATAGTTCCCGATTTATCGAAAATCTCGATTAACCAAAAATCGTTTAGTAAATCAGTCAGAAATCGATAAATCGAACAGGCTCTCTTTAAAGTCAACGGGTGTAAGGAAAAAGAGCAACAAGCTTGTTGATTAAAACAGCAAGGAATTGGCGACTCGGTGTTGATCAGCATTGATGACGATATACTATTTATATGAACCCCTCATTGGGAATTATTAACTCTAAGCTGATAAATAATACTTCAAGCATGTTTGTTGATTTCTCTAAGGGAATATTATGCTCTAAAGGACACATGCTGCTGTTGATCGAAAATGTGCACCTTTGAATGATTATTTTTTATTTATCGATAATGTCAATAGGCCTGCTCTGAAGTTGAACTGCGATCTTCGTTAAAGGGCCAAAATTCGCAGCAGAAACACGAATTTAGAGAAAAGCCAAAGCAAATCACAAGTGAATGAAACTTGCAATAGTTTAAATCAAATCTATCGATATTTTAAGGTGAAATAACATTGAATCTATAGTTTAAAGCGAATTAAAAAAAACCTAATTATAAAACCGATTTATCGTAGCAAAAGCTCATATCAAGTATATAGAACTTTTTTAACAAATGTATCGATATTTTCGATATATTCATATCGAAATAGTCCATCGATATCGATACAAAACATATCGAAAATAATCGATCGAACTAAGGTCATAGTCGATTCGATATCATTATTAATCGATTCGATATATTATTAATAAATCTTAATCGTTTTGATATCGATATAAGAATTATCAAAACCTTTTGTTTGTGTTATCATTAAGCTCTTTAAAAATAACATGTCGTGTTCTATTCAATATCAATCTAAAACATTTCGAAGAACATAAGTTAATTCGATAGCAACACAAAATTGATCGAAAACTATCGATAGTTAGCAAAGAACATAACTCATACGCCCCGTCAACCGTTGGGCAAAGCAAATGAAGCGACATTTCAAATATTATGCAACATTTGCGGCAAAGTGTTGATGCGCTCCAGTTCTCAGCACAAGCAACAACAACGAGAGAGAGAGAGAGAGGGAGAGAAAGAGAGAGAGGGAGAGAGAGGGAGGGGGCATAAATGATGATCACGTTGATGCCGCTTGTTGCGGGGCAAAATGGAAAAGTGGCAAGATGGGAAAATGGGCAAACGGCGACATGAAAATGCAATTGAAAATGAAAACGCGCAAATGAAACGAAATGGAAATTGTCAAATTGCTTTGTTGCATGCAACAACAAAAAGTGCAGCCAATTAATTCTGTGCAACATTCGCTTCCGCCAGGCGCCTTTTGAAGTTGCCACAAAATAAAAACACATATACACAGATATACATATATATATATATATATAGAAAATTCGAGAGCTGGCGAAACATCTTCATTTTCTCCAAATCTGCGGCGTTTCGTCGCCAAAGCGATAAATAAAATGCCAAAGCAGCCTACAAAGATATTGTGACAGCAACAACAAGCAACTGCAACAACAAATGCAACAAAGTAGCTGCAACAGGGGCCAAAAAAAATACATTTTCTCCCATTTGCTGACAACAGCTGCAACAACAACAACAACAACAACAACAACAACAATTGCAGTTGCAGTTGAGGCCAAGTTGCAGCCAATGCAGTTAGCAGTCGCTCAGCCAACACATCCGGGATAAGCACAAATATATATATAGTTATAGATATATATACAAATGTATATTACAACAACAAAAATTGTTCAGTTTTGGCGCGCTTTTCGCTTGACAAACTTTTGGGCACATTAGCTATGACAAGTGCTATGAAATGTCCATAACTTATCGATAAATATCCTAATCGATAAACAATAATTATTATCTAATAAATTCTTTATCTTAGCATACCCTGACAAACAGCTTTGCAATTTTTTCAATTTATCGATAAATGCACTAATCGATATATTAAAATAAAATTACTTCACGTTTTTATCTTATAAGAGGCACAGTTTTCTTTCTTAACATACTCTGTCACTAGGTGCACAATTTATTAGATTTATCGATAGGTAAACTAATAATCGATAAGTAACAATCAATTAAAATGTTTTCCAAAAGCTGTGACAACTATGTGATTTTCGAATTTATGGATAAATACTCTATTATAAAATAATTTATTTTAACTTGTTGTCTAATGAAAGCCACATTTTGCTATCTTATTAAACTTTGACAATAGCTACGCAATTTCTCAATTTATCGATAAGTGCACCTTTCGATAAATTGAAATTATTTTACCTTTCCAACACAAATCTTATCAAATATATATTTGAAAACGGATATATTATAATTGTTCCGTTTAAGGTTCTAGTTAATATCTTTGGAACTATAAGAACTAGAGATTTGCAATTTTAATAATTTAATAAACTGTATTAATAAATGAAATATATATTTCATTATTAATAAGTGAATAATACATAAAATTTATAAATAAATTAAATTTATTGATAAATAGAATATATTTATAAATTTGATTATATATATAAAATATTATATATTTAAATTTATCAATAAATATAATATATTCAAATTTATCAATAAATATAATAAATTTAAACTTATTAATAAATTTAATGTGTTTTTTCTTCATTTTATATCTATTTTTTTTTGACTATTACTGAATTTAATTTTATAAATAAAATCAGCTTTCAATTTTATTTAATTCCTTAATAAATTACATTAATTTAATTTCCATTTAATTAAAGGCTGCTGCTTAAATTTTTCCCCAAATTTTCACTTTTATACCCTGAATTTTTTGTTGTTGTTTTTGTTGCATAATCAGCTGCGCGAAAATGTTAACAAGCGTCGCGCAACAAAAATCTGCATTCAAATTGTTTTCGTCGTTGTTGTTGTTGTGGCTTTATCTGTGCCACGTGTTGTTGTTGTTATTGCTGTTGTTGTTGTTTTTGCCTAGTTAAATGCACAAATTACAACGCGAATTTCCTCTCCCCCCTCTCTCTCTCTTTATTCCTCCCCTTGGCTAGTTGGCCAAAACAATGCAAAAATTATGCAGCGCATTTGTTTTTCTTGTTGTTGTTGTTGTTGTTGTTTTTCACTGTGTCGCAGCGAAACAAAACAAAAGGCAAAAAAACAAACAAACAAGGAAATAAAAGTTTTACCCAAAACAAGAAGAAGAAATTAGGTGAATGGAGCCAAAGTTGCAGCTGCTTCTCCTGTTGCTGTTGTTGCTGTTGTTGTTGTTGCAGCGACAAGTTGGAAAAACGGAAAAACAGAAAAAGAAAAACGAGAAAAATGAGAAAAGAAAAACAAGAAGTCAACATGAGGCAGCCGCCTCTTAACTGCAACCAGAGATTAGCCAAAAAAAAACAGATGGAAAATAAAATAAAATAAAATGGAAAAAAAGTGACAAAAGAAAAGAAAACAATTGGCAAAGCCGAAGTATGAATACCCTTACGGACATGGATGGGATATTAAATGGATATACATATACATATATATATATATATAAAGATTTGTATATATAAAATAGATATATGTACATATATAAAATATATATAAAATAGATATCTTTATATATAAAAAAAAAATCTATATACATATATAATAAAAATATATATAAAATAGATATATAGAAAAAGCTCAATCTTTCATCCGACAATTTTCATATTCATATTTATCGAATTGTATTTTTATATTGTTTATATAGGATATCTATATGTATGTCGATAGTTCGATTAATTGATATATATTATTTATATAAAATATCTCGAAAATCATATTAGTTTTTCATGCAAAAACTCAATTTACGAAAGATCTTTGCCAAGGCAACTATCAGATATAGTAGACCGATCCGATATATCTGGATCGAGCAGAAAGCTGCCAAATTGAAAGTTGAAGAGTTCACATAGTTCGGTAAAATTAGATGGATAGTTAAGAAACGAGCCTTAAAGACTTTGCAGACTTTCCCTAACAAATAAATTGATAACAAATAAATGAAAAAGATTTGAATTGAGAACTAAATAAATATCAAATAGAGTATTTTCTTTAATTTTCTAATATAGATTCCCTTTTTTCTCTTTATACATTCAAAAACTGGCAACAAAAAGTGCTTTATAAAGAGTGTTTACTGTACAGGCCGATGCCTGCTAATGTCACATACTCTATCAGGCATTCACCAGGCCCTCTCGGTTAGGGTATCAATAAAATTGAATGCAGTCGCCTTTGTTGTTGCATTTTATCTGCCGAATTTCATCGCTGGCTGCCGCTTTTACCCAATTTCCAAGCGAATTGTTTTCCTTTTTTTTTTTTTTGGAAAATTTATGTAATTTTCCTTTTTCTATTTTATTATCTTTTTTTTTTCTTTTGGGGGTAGCCTTCTGTGTGTCATTTGTTTAAATTGACAGCACAATTAGCGCAAAAAGTGAAAACAGCGGGGCACAAGTGCGAAGGAGAAAGAGAAAGAAAGAGAGAGAAAAAGAGAGAGAGAGAGAGAGAGAAAGAGGGCAGAGGCACAACAACAATGCAAAGTTTAACCAAAGTTGAACTCACGTCAAATGTTGAATGCATTTAATTAGTTGATTTATATTAACTAAAATTTTGTGCATGATTTTCTTGTTTTTTTTTTTCTGATTAAATGCGCGAAAATGTGAAAATGGAATTTTCTTTTTGCATTTTTACAGGTTGGGAACAGTATTGGGTACAGTTTATACTCACTCAGCTATGAAAGCGTTTTGGGCTTGTGCTTACCTGCAATTAAAATATATTAAAGTTTACAATTAGTTTTATAATTAATTATTTACTTTACAAATAACATGAGATTAAATTTAAATGTATTTAAAAAATAACATAAGCGCGCGCAAACTGCTTATGCACTGCTTGAGCGCATTTGTGTTACTGCTTGTCTAAGTGGTGCGTGTCTATACTAAAATACCCATTATAAAGCAAGCAGTGTTACTTAGCTGAGGCACACGGTATGTTTAGCTAAGTCATGGAACAATTTCCCTGAAACTGTGAGGGTAATTTGAGGTCTGAGCCCACATTTGAAACAATTTCCCAAAAAATGTGTGGGAATTTTTCAGATGCGTATATTTTTGTTACAATGATCACAAAACTGTTTGGGAAATATATCCCAACTGTGTAGGAAATTTGACCGCACTTTTTTGGAACAAACTGTGCGGGAACTTAACGAACTTAGGAACTTAACGAAATGTGGCTATTAAACGGTGTAGTTAATGTTATCTAAGACAAGCACCTTAAATACTAAAACGGCATTGAACGGGAATTTTGATGAACAAAATGAAAAATTTAAAAACTCGTTTTTATTTAAATTGAAAATTGAGATAAAATATGCGAGAAACTAAATAAAAGCCTAAAAGTGACGTAAAAATTGTATAAAAATTAAATTCTTATTGTTGATTAAGTTAAGTTTTAAATTCGTTTAATTTATAATCTAATATTTTGGCTTTCATTTAATTTTGAAATAAACTAAAAATTCTTGCTTTGATTTAAATTAAGTAGAGCAGCAAAAATCACAAGAAAAAAGCCCGCAACGCAATAAAAAATGTGTTTACAGTTTTTTTACACGTTTTACGTTTTGTTTTGCTTCGCTGTCTCTCTCTGTGTATGTGTGTGTGTGTGAGTGTGTGTGTGTGTTTTCTTATAGCCTTTTAAGCGCAACGAAAAATGGCAACAAATACAAAAATGGCGATAATGTGCAATGCGCGCAGTCAATCAATAAAAAAAAAAAAAAACAAGAGAAGAGAGCAGAAAACAAAAGATGGGCAGCTTGGCAGAGAAGCAGAAGAAGAGAAGAGTAGGAAGAGGCGGGCAAAACAAAACAAATGAAAACAAAAACAAAAACGAAACGCTTCAAACTAAATGCAATTAGCCACAGCGAGAGCGAGCGAGAGAGGGCGAACGATTCATTCACGTGTGTAAAAGCTTGTAAGCGAGCTGATAAGAAGCAGAGCGAGCGGGAGAGGGAGAGAGCGAGAGAGCGTGGCGCGCGCGTTCTAACTGTTGATCTGCGAGAGAGGGGAAAAGTGAGGGAGAGGGGGGCGCGCGCTTTGGAGAGTTATCAACATGCTGAGCATTGACATTTGTTATTGTTATTGTTGTTGTTGTTCTATAATATATATAAAAATAGCAATTTGCGCACTATTTTTAAATGTTTTGAAAATTGTTTGATTTTTGTCGCCGTTTTTCACGTTTCACGTTTTACGCTTTACGTTTGTTTTCGTTTTCGTTTTTGCTTCCTTTTCGCTTGGCATCGTGACCGTCGCCTTGTCTCAATTTGTTGTTATTATAGTTGTTGCTGTCAATCAATGAAACAAATTAACAACAACAAATCAAATAGCAACAACAACAACAACAACGAAAATGCAAAACAAAAAGTCGCAGAAGCCATTTGGCGAGCAGGTGCGAGCGAGACAGAGAGAGAGCAGCTGCTACATGCGCTGCGAGTGTGTCTGTGTGTGCATGTACCTAGGCAAGGCGTGTGTATGTGTGTGTGTGTGTGTGTGTGTGTGTGTGTGTGTGTGTGTGTGTGTGTGTGCATGGACACCCACGCCCCGTGTTATCGTCACGGCAATTTAAGCGCCCTGGCGCCAAGTGTTCAACGGACGACGACAAAGTTCTTCAATTCCTCGGCATATGCCGTGTATACCCTAACAAAAGGGGTGTGCATCTATAGGGTAGTTGCATTTAGTGCATGCGCTTTGCGTACGGCCCAAAGAAATTTAAAGGGAATGCAACTCTGATAGTGCATCGATATATCGATAGATCCTTAATCAAAAATTACACATTTATTGATTTTTTTTAATGAGGAATATCAAAAAATATCAAATATCAAAGGAATATATCAGTAAGCACACACAAACTTCGATCTATCGGTGTACAAATCGATATGGAATATAATTGATCGATCAACAAATCGATAGTTCGATTAATTGATATACTAAATATAAAAATCGATGCAAGATTATGTATATGTTTAACCAAATCGATATAATGGTCGATAAATTGACTATGAAATCGATAATTTATCCGACCTTTTAAAACTTGCAAGAAAAATGTGCAAATCGATTTACATTCCATGTAACATATTACATATTTTTAACAAAATTGATATGTTCGATATATCGACAATGAAATCGATATATGGTATCAATAAATTCGTGGAACTATTGTAAATGAAAAAATCTGTTTACATATTACATATGTTAAATATGTTATTACATATTACATATGTATGTTAAACAAAATCGATAAATTGGTTGATATCTCGACAACGAAATCGATACAAGTTATCGATAGATTCGTCGAACTATTAAAACTTGCAAGAAAAATGTATAATCGATTTACATTCCGATAAAAATGCAGAGAGAAGTTCAATAAATCAACAATATAATTAACTTAAGTTCGATAAATCGAAAATAATTGTATACATTTTCGTCTACTCATTCTCTACAAGTTTCCAGATCTCTCAAGGAATAATATCAGTACTTGTTAACATAGCTAGACATATCTACAGGGTATTTTTTCAGTCATGATCTCTTCGAAAAGTGCCACAGACTTAGTTGTCTTATGTTATCAAGCGTGCATTGCCAGAAGGCCTTCAGAATTCAAGTACACTCGACAGAAGAAAACCTAATATAGTATATGTCTACATAGTTGGGTCCAAATATCGAACAGTGGGCAGGGGCAGGGGCAGGGGCGGGCATTCCAGTTCCAGTTAAGACAGGGCATAATCGATGGGGGCTGCACCTGTAATCGGGTGTGATAAGAGTCCAAAAACTTTAGGAAGTCGACTAAATAACGTGACAAACGATTTGTTAGTCGCAAGTTTAGTTAAATCATTCGACATTTTTGTGGAAATATAAAAATTAAAAATAAACATTAAAAAGGAAACCTGTTTTTCCACACACAAAAGTCAGCGAAAGATTTGCGATAAATAAAAACAAAATATCGACAATCATAAAATGCGAAATGTTGCCTCTTTAATGTTCGCCACAATTAAGGAACAACTAGATAGAATAAATCATTTCGCGTTTTCATGTTTTTCCATATAGAAAAATTCTACAAAATCGTTTTACGATCTTGCGGATTGGAACCAACAAATTTCCGACAACCTCCGTTTCTGTCCCCCCTCCCCCTCCATTTGAGGAAAACTTGTGATCACAAATTGCATTCTCTGTTTTCTAGTTTCTCTCTTGCCTACTTTTTTTTTATGTAGTTACCGATTTGATTTATTGCGGGATGCATCGGTTGCAAATTGGCTTTGGCGCGGGTCACCCTGTGCGGAAGCCGCTGCAGCGCCCCCTGGCGTTGGCCAAGAGCAGCGGACTCGCGTTTTTGGCAATGGGAATTGAAATATACGGTCAAAACAAAACTGTCGGGAAGGCTAAGTATAGCGAGAATATAGATAAGCTAGACGAATGCGGAATGCCTTGCCTAGGTAATCGATAATTATCGATTTTCAATGAGGAAAAAACGGCTGATCGGTTGGCAAAACTGTTGAAAACAAACAATCGATAGTTATTGTAATGCTGTTTATAATCGATAATTGTCGATATTTATAAACTATTTGCTGGTAATGATTACTTTGGCTATCGATGAATATTGATGGTCGATAATTATCGATTTGAATTATGAAAACTATATGCAGCTCTTGTTGCAAAAGAGACGGAAAGGCTATGTAAAGATTAGATGGACGAATTTAGAATGCTTTGTTTAGAGAAACAATCGATAAATATCGATTTTTATTATTAAAACTATATTATGATAGGCTGACAAACTTTGGAAAAGCCTTGTGTAGAAAAAAAAGTTAAGTTAGACGATTGTGGAATACCTAGACCAAAGAATCGATAAATATCGATTTTTACTCAAAAAAATTATATGCTAATCAGCTCGGAGTGCTATTTATAGAGAACATAGATTAGCCAGAAGAATATAAAGGCCTTGGCTAGATGGTTTTGATTGACGAGAAAAGTCTTATGCTGATCGATATGCACTCGTGTTGTTATCGATAATATAAACTATCGATAACCATTGATGGGTTAATACCGATAACAATAGCCTGGATATTGTTTGCGATACATTAAAATCGATAGCAATTGATAGCTTCAATGATCGATAAATTAAATTTCAATTATTTAATTCATTTTTTTTTAAATTTAATTTATTCAAGGCCCTCTCATAATCAATGTACCCCACGGCATTTGTAGGGCATATGCAAAGTGAATAAAGCGAAGATCGCTGCATGCAAAAATTTCGCTTAATTTACATTTCTTTCTTGTTGTTTTTTTTTTTTGTTTTTATTTTTGTTGTCAGTCGCTTGCGTCTTCTTGATTTTCCGCGGCGCTTGACGTTCAACAAAAATTTGTATTTATTTCAATTTTAATATTTGTAAATGGTTTTTTTGTTGTGTGTGTGGGCGTGACAAATGCATGTGCCTGTATCAATTTGGCACAACAGCAACAACAACAACAAAAAAAGAACAACAACAACAATTATCATTAGGCAAAGTAAATAAATTAATTGTTGATTTTGGCGCGTGAAGAAAATTAATGCGAAATTAATGGAGCGTCAAGGCGCCGTCGCCGTTGCATTTCAATTAGCAATTAATTAATTAGCTGCAGAGAGTTGAGCTTAAAAAAAAACCAACAAAACTAAATTCAATTATAAATATAAAAAAAAACGCCAATGCAGTCGTCACAGTTAAAAGCTGGCTGCTATGCGACGCAGCTTAAATTACATTTGCTGCAGTCCGCCCACAAATGCTGATTAAGTCTCCAATTTCTGTCTGTGTGTGCGTGTGTGTGTGTGTGGACGCCATGTGGGCGTTGTCAGCCAGCGCCGGCAACAGCCAAAAACCGACAACAACAACAACAACAACAAAACAGCTGTTGCGGCTTAGCTCGCACAGCTGCGCGGCGCTGCCGGCGTCAGCGTCAGCTGAGTCGTCGCAATCCACACACACACACGCACGCACACACAAAACAGCCAAACAAAGGCTGCGTGCCGTGCGAGCGAGAGGCAAGACTTTTGCATGGAGTTTTTGTAAATGCTTGCCTGGGTGGAGCGGGGTGTTGCGGGGCGTATGGCTGTTGGGTGAGGTTAGGTTTGCCACTCATGAGTGCGCGGCTGGCCGCCGATGACTAATAAACGGCAACAAAATAAAAGACTCGAACAAACAATAACAACAAACAGAGACCATAATAAAACCGGCAAAATAGCTTCAAATGGCAGACAAAGAAAAAACCGGCTTCAACTATATATGTATTGCACACACACACACACATATATGCACAAATTTATACACATTAATATGAGTGTGTGTGCATATGTTAAGGCAAGCAGTATAATGATCTCTAGCTGGAGAAAGAGAGAGAGAGCGAAAGGAGCGCAGCAATAAATGAGAAGCGCAAGGAGAGGCGAATAGTTGAAGTTTGATTTTGAAGAAGAAATACGATTGCAGCTATATGTATAGCAGATTTTTTTATATATTATCTATATTCTGATAGATACTAATACATAAGCTCAAGCTTCGCTGTAGGAGCTATAGGATATAATGCTGCATCGATTTTTTGGTCTTAATCCAGGCAAACTGCATAATATGATCTTAAGCTGAGTGAGAAGGAACGTCAACAACAATAACGAAATCACCGCAAAAGAGCGCAGCAAGAAGCGACTAATTGAAATAATATTCTTATTCCAATATTAATATATATATATATATATATATTTGAGTATATCTTTATATATATATACTTCTATATTTTGATACACAACCTTGTTTCTATAAATTACCCCAAGCTTCGATTATCTATAGGAGCTATAGGATATAATGAATGTTGATTTCAATTCAAGCAAACAGTATATAATGATCTCTAGCTGCATTGCGAAAGAACGTATGAGAAATGAGAAGCGCAAAGAGAGGCACCCGATTTAAATTTACATATTTTCCAAATGAAGTACGCCTGCAGCTCTATATATATCAGATCTCCAAAATATATCTATATTCCGACTCATAATGCTTCTTTTATGCACAAGCTCAAGCTTTGATCGATGGATATCTAAAAGATTTCAATCCGAAACTTCAATTCCTCTTAAACCAAATTTCTTGAACGTTTTAAACAGCTTGCACCTTCAATAAATAATTCTTAAAATACTCCCAAAAGCAGCAATTGCTTTAATAATTAACATTCGAACAAGATATTTCCATTTAGTTGCGCAGACTTTGACAAACATTTCCGACAACAGCCGGAAGTCATGACAAAAACAAAAATCATTAAAAATATTGGCCAAAATTTGCGAAAGTTTCTCTCGCCGAATATTCGCGACAGTTTTATCAGTGGCAACCAAGAAATTATTGGGAACCTCCAGTCACAACTGACATGGGCGGAGGAAGGGGGGGGGGCGTTGCCTTTGTGGGCGGCATCCCATAAACGCCTCCATAAAGAAATTCCCAACGTATTCTTATTATACTTTGGCAGGCGAAAAATTAGCCATTAATTATTTATGCCGAAAATTTATGACGTTCGCTGGCTGCTTCCCCCCCTTGTCCTGCTTTCGGTTTGTCATTCTGGCTAATTATCTCATGTTTTTTTTCGAGAACTCGTCTCCCCCCTTTGATTGCCACAAGGCGTGAAATTTGTTGGCTCAACAGATTTTGAGTTAAGATTAAAGCTGAAATACACAATTGATGCGTAGGAAATAATCCATTCTATAGGAATTATTCTATATAAAATCAAGAAATTTGAATATAATCATTTGCATTATATTTTAAAAGCTTTGCATATATCAGCAAGAGAAAGTTCCAATACTCTGAATAAGTTTAAGGAATCTTAGAATTTCACTTTGCACATGCGGTTGTTGTCAGTGTTGTGCAAGTTGTGATTTTGGGGGTGGTGCAGGGGGTTGTTGGGGCGGCTGTGCATGTTGTTGTTTCCGGTGTGGTGCAAGTGGTTGTTGTTGGCGTAGAAGTATGGGTTGTTGTTTTAGTAGTGGTGGTTGTTGTTGGTGTCGTGCAAGTGGTTGTTGTAGTTGTAGTTGTTTTAGTAGTAGTGCTTGTCGTTGTGGTTGTTGTAGTTGTTGTTGTTTTAGTAGTAGTTGTGGTGCTTGTGGTTGTTGTTGGTGTGGTGCAAGTGGTTGTTGTAGTAGTAGTTGTTTTTGTAGTTGTGGTTGTTGTTGTGGTTGTTGTAGTTGTAGTTGTTTTAGTAGTAGTTGTGGTGCTTGTGGTTGTTGTTGGTGTCGTGCAAGTGGTTGTTGTAGTTGTAGTTGTTTTTGTAGTAGTGCTTGTTGTTGTGGTTGTTGTAGTTGTGGTTGTTTTAGTAGTAGTTGTGGTGCTTGTGGTTGTTGTTGGTGTGGTGCAAGTGGTTGTTGTAGTAGTAGTTGTTTTTGTAGTTGTGGTTGTTGTTGTGGTTGTTGTAGTTGTTGTTGTTTTAGTAGTAGTTGTGGTGCTTGTGGTTGTTGTTGGTGTGGTGCAAGTGGTTGTTGTAGTTGTAGTTGTTTTTGTAGTAGTGCTTGATGTTGTGGTTGTTGTAGTTGTAGTTGTTTTAGTAGTAGTTGTGGTTGTTGTTGGTGTGGTGCAAGTGGTTGTTGTAGTAGTAGTTGTTTTTGTAGTAGTGCTTGTTGTTGTGGTTGTTGTAGTTGTAGTTGTTTTAGTAGTAGTTGTGGTGCTTGTGGTTGTTGTTGGTGTAGTGCAAGTCGTTGTTGTAGTTGTAGTTGTTTTTGTAGTTGTGGTTGTTGTTGTGGTTGTTATAGTTGTAGTTGCTTTAGTAGTAGTTGTGGTGCTTGTGGTTGTTGTTGGTGTAGTGCAAGTGGTTGTTGTAGTAGTAGTTGTTTTTGTAGTTGTGGTTGTTGTTGTTGTTGTAGTGGTGGTTGTCGTAGTAGTGGTAGTTGTTGTTGTGGTTGTTGGTGTTGTTGTTTTAGTAGTAGTTGTGGTGCTTGTGGTTGTTGTTGGTGTCGTGCAAGTGGTTGTTGTAGTTGTAGTTGTTTTTGTAGTAGTGCTTGTTGTTGTGGTTGTTGTAGTTGTTGTTATTTTAGTAGTAGTTGTGGTGCTTGTGGTTGTTGTTGGTGTGGTGCAAGTGGTTGTTGTAGTAGTTGTTGTTTTTGTAGTAGTGGTTGTTGTTGTGGTTGTAGTTGTTTTAGTAGTAGTTGTGGTGCTTGTGGTTGTTGTTGGTGTAGTGCAAGTGGTTGTTGTAGTAGTAGTTGATTTTGTAGTAGTGCTTGTTGTTGTGGTTGTTGTAGTTGTAGTTGTTTTAGTAGTAGTTGTGGTGCTTGTGGTTGTTGTTGGTGTGGTGCAAGTGGTTGTTGTAGTAGTTGTGGTGGTTGTTGTTGTAGTGGTTGTTGTTGTAGTAGTGGTAGTTGTTGTTGTGGTGGTTGATGTTGTAGTGGTTGTTGTTGGTGTGGTGCAAGTGGTTGTTGTAGTAGTTGTGGTGGTTGTTGTTGTAGTGGTTGTTGTTGTAGTAGTGGTAGTTGTTGTTGTGGTGGTTGATGTTGTAGTGGTTGTTGTTGGTGTGGTGCAAGTGGTTGTTGTAGTAGTTGTTGTTTTTGTAGTAGTGGTTGTTGGTGTTGTTGTTTTAGTAGTAGTTGTGGTGCTTGTGGTTGTTGCATCTGTGGTGGTGGTGCACGTCGTGGTAGTCGGTGACGTACAACTTGTGGTTGTTGTTTCTGCACAAGGTGGTGTGGTGGTGTCGCAAGGTGCTGCTGCTGTCACCGCACTGCCGCCAATAGCTTTCGTGTCCGACAACTGCTTCAGCTCGGTGCAGCCCGTATTGTAGCTGACACACTGCTGGCTCTTTGAGTCAAAGAAACGGGCACAGGCTTTCTGCACGGCGACACCACCACCAACGCACTCGTAGTACACCGAGCAGCTGCCCGGCTGCAGCGCGCGGAAGCCATTCGGCTTATTGCTGCAGACAACGCGACGGTAAAGGTCGTTCCCAGTCGTCGATCTGATATTGGCCGCTCCGGTGGCGACTATCAGCAGGGACAAGGAGGCCAGCAGGACTGCAAGAGAGTACTCTATGGGTTAGCTTGTGTTACGCCAAAGAAATTGGCTTGGAATAGGTACCGTAATGTGCTCTCATCTTGAATGTAGTGCGAATACAATTGGCTGAGACAATGGCACACACTTTTATAAGGTAGCCCCTCTGTCCTGGCCTTATCAAAACTTTGCAATTAGTTAGTGGTTTTTAGTTGTCAGCATATGTCGGGATGCTGCTGCTGTCTGCGGTCTGATCCTTTTGAAGTCTTTGCGTATCTTATCGCAACGCAATGCATCGCATCGAACAACCTCAAGTTCCTTTTCCCATTTAAATTATGAATCAAAATGAAGAAAGTAAATGCGAGTTAAAGAAAAGCCACCGAATTGGAACACTCTACGAGAGTCAAGTCAGATTCTTGGAAAGAAGAAAACTCCTGATTATTGTCCCCGATTGTACATATATATTTATATAAGGGTAAACAGGACATTGACCTGTGGTCAGCGGCACGGAAATGCCCGACAACCGAATTGTGAGTCAGTCGAATCGCTTAAAATGAAGGAAACGCTGAATTGATTATGGTTTGAGGTAATCAATAGCTCGCCTTGCCTAACTGCCCGGCCACACGAATGTCCACTTAAGTTCGCATAAATGTTGTCCCCACCCAGAGAGAGAGAGAGAGAGAGAGAGAGAGAGAGAGAGAGAGAGAGAGAGAGAGAGAGAGAACCCGCCTTCTGCCTAGACAAACTAATATGCTTAATGAATTAACAAACAGTCTCGAGTCGCTGTTCTCTCTCGTTCCGCGTGGGCGTAATTAGGTGCGAATATACAATGCATTATGACAACCTGCTTCTACCCCTTCCCCTCCCCTCCCCTCCCCTCTGGCTGTCCAGCTCCAATTTTGGGGGTCTATGCAAAGTGCATTTTGTCACGCACATTGTGCACCTGATACCACGGGCAGGCAGGTCTGCCTCACGGTTATTAACTTTTCGCACACTTGTGGATTTTCGCATTTCAAACTGCAAAATGACGCTAATGAGCGTAAAGTCGCCCGATTTCAGTTTCAACAGCTCTAAAAAGCTATCGTTATCAAATTCTGGACGTAGTTAAAAGTGTATTTCGAAACAGTTTCAATTAGCTTGCAGGACTAGCGAGTAAACTCATTAAGCATCATATTTTCTCTAAGGTTTCACGAGTCAAAGCTATTTACTTTACAGGGTATTATTTCTGGAAATTCTAGTAAGTAGGTTGTTTATGGTCAAAGTTAGGAAAGTAATTGAAAGGCTTCTTAGCAGAATCAAAGATATAATTGCAAGTGTTTAGATTTGTATTTAGATATTGAATGATATTTAAGGCAGAGGTTTCAGATTTAGGGAAAAATTCCATATTTAATTTGAATATGATTACTGTAAAACGATTTGCACTTCAAAATATACTCCACATAATCTCATCTATGTCTGAACTATCGGAAACATTTTGGGTAAATATTTTGTAAGTTAAATGAAAATTGGTGAAATTGACGACTCTTCTGTGTTGACTAGCCAATTAAATTTTTCTATCCCTACTAGACTAACACGTAATTTTACACGCTTATCGCTTCAATTTTGCTCAACTAATATGCCTTGACTATAACAAGCATTACAGAGTATTCTGCTCGGAGTCTTCTCCTCCTAAACTATTCTTCTTCTATTCTAAACTATTTAGCTAGTAGATAGTCTTATTTTTATTTGTAATTGTATTTGTACATATACTCGTAATTTGTATTTTATTTTTTACTTTTTTACTTTGCAACTCGTGTCGTACCTTAGACATCCTAATAAATGTTAGTAAAATGTAAATTAGGAGAGTAAACTTTAAATTCAGCTTATCTTTTAGATAGCCATAAGTATATTTATATATTTTCAAATATTTAGTATTTATATTTTTGTCAAATATTTCTATATTATCCAATATTTATATATTTTGCAATATTAATATATTTTTCAATATTAATATATTTTCAAATATTTATATATCATATATTTCCAGTATTTATATATTTATTTTTTTTTATATTTTCAAATTTTTCTATATTATCCAATATTTATATATTTTCCAATATTAATATATTTTCAAATATTTATATATCATATATTTCCAGTATTTATATATTTATATATTTTCCAATATCTGTATATAATTTCCAAAATTTATTTTTTTTATATATTTTCAAATATTTATATATTTTCAAATATTTATATTATCAATATTTTCAATATTTAAATATTTTCCATTATTTATATTTTTTTTATTTTATTTTTTTAAATATTTTTAAAGCAAAGTTAACCCTCAACTTAAACTGAATCAAAGTGGGTACAAAGTAGATTTTATTTCCTTTGGCTCAGCTTAAATTTTCGTTTAAGCCCGCGGCGAATTTTTATTACAAAAATTTGCAGCTTTTGTTGGAGCCAACGCCCCCGCGCGGCGACGCCGGGGCGGACGCCCACGTAACCCCTTACGGCTGAACCGAGGCGCTAATGAAAGAAAGGCGTTTCCCGATTTTCCCACCAGCCTCCTCTCTCCCCCCTCTTCCACCCCTTGGCCTGATCAGGCCAAAACGGCAACATTCACGTTCAGCTGGCGTTTGCTTTTGCTTTTCACTCAGTTTTAGCGCTTTTAGCGCCATTTGACATTCTCCCATTTGCTCATTTCTCATTTGGCCCGTCTGCTGCATTTTATTGATTTTCATTTCTCGTCACTTTTCCCAGCGACGAGTGCAACTTGCGTTTTCCTCTGCCCTCTGCCCCAAAATGCAAACCCATAATCAACTTTTCCTTCTGCAATCGGTTTGTTTACACATCCGATAATAAGTTTTTTCGCTGTCAAGGTCGTTCTATGGCAGCGAACCCGCCCGGCGAAAGGGTAAACAACACAACACACAACTCACTCACTTCCCCTCTAGCCACACCCCCTCCCACCTCTCCTCAAATGATGAATACCTATTATCGCTCAACGGGGCGTATTGCAATTTATTTCTATTTAAAGCTAAAATATATAACATTTCTTTTTGAACCCATCCTTAAATAGAACCAAAAGAAAATGTCTAATTTTTTTATTAAAAAAAAAATTCAAAACACTTTTTTTTTTATCATCTATAGGACATCTTTTAAAAATGGCATCAAACATGAAAATCGCTAAAAGAGTTCCCGAACTTGGGAACTTTTCCTTGTAACTATTCGTATGAAACTTCATAGAAAGGAAATTTGAATATCCTAATATATGGCTTATACAATTTTCGACATCGATAATGTATTAAATTATATTATTTGCAAAAAGTTTAATAGTTTTATTTATCTATACGACATCTACTTTTAAAAAAGGCATAAAACATGAAAATCGCTTAAATAGTTCCCGAGTTATCGCAGTTTTTAGTTTAGGATTCGCCAAATTTGCTTGGAACTTGGGAACTTTTCCTTAAAATTATTCGCATGAAACTTCATAAAAGGAAATATTTAAATATCCCAATATACGATTTGTTCCAACGAACACAAGAGTTACTGAAGATAACTCTAGAACTAACGGATTAAACCTCTAGAATAACGTTCAGAAGGAATTAAATTGAAACCCAAAATTAATAATGAGAATAAACAAAATATTATTTCTGCTGCGAAGCACATGAATTGGGTCTGTTTATGGGGCAGGAGGTTGTTGTGCCCCAACAATCATGCCACAAGTTGTTCCGTTTGTTGGTTCGATTTTTGGCGTTCGCTGAGTTCCAACCAAATACGAAAAACTTGTCGTCTAAATAAATAACAAATTAAGTTTGACATGCACAAAAGGAAAAGCACGAAATATATCGATGGGGCTTAATTAAATAACATGCTGATTTAGGGAAATGGCGAAAATCTCTCTTTGTATTCAACTTATATACAAATTAATGGGCAAAAGTACTTTTAATTCGGCCATAAAGCTGTTTTGGCCAAACGAATTAAGCGCCATTTTTGTCGCATTCAATTTCCATATATAAAATACTCAAGGTTAGGGTCAAATGGGGAGAGACAAGTACAAAAGCCAATTTAGCCAATTTTCCGGCGCCAGTTCTAAAGCCAAATACCCGGCCACGCCTCCCCGCCCCCGCCAGACCCCCGGAAATGAGTGTGCCCCAAGTAGCTGGCCGAAAGAAAGGAAATGCCATCCAATGGCTTTCAATTTACCATTTCGAGTGGAGCCTATGAAAAGGTCGACGAAAAGGCAAAACCACAGGCGGAAAATCAACAGGAAAATGCGATAAAAGGGTTCAAAGACCATACGAAAAGTTAATATATTTAAAGGATTAACGGAAAAGCTTCATTCAACTTGCAGAAATATTTATTAACTAGGGGAAAAATAAGGGGAACCCTCTTTAAACTTGAAGAAATATTTATAAACTAAAGCCAATTTAGAATGATAAAAAAATATATATTTTTAAGAAATATTTCGTCTTTTTATATTATAAAAAAGATTATATTTTTATATAAAATCTTTGAGATTTATTATTTTAAACGTGCCTCGGGCTAGGCCGGGGTATACCCTCAAATATCCTATATAGACATGGGTCAAAATTTCCCATCCCCATAACTCGGGCAAATCTCATCCGATTTGTAAAAGATTTGGCTTTTCATTCATGGTTTTCCCTCTAGATTAATCTGGCATTCAAATCTGAACACATATTTTTTAGTCGAATTTCATGTCAAAATCTTACCTCAAGATTCGGATATAGACATAGGTCCAAATTTCCCATCCCCATAACTCGGTCAAATCTCATCCGATTTGTATAAGATTTGGCTTTTTATTCATGGTTTTCCCTCTAGATTAATCTGGCATTCAAATCTGAACACAAATTTTTTAGCCGAAATTCATGTCCAAATCTCAGCCCAAGATGCGTATATAGACATGGGTCAAAATTTCCCATTCCCATAACTTGGTCAAATCTCATCCGATTTGTATAAGATTTGGCTTTTTATTCATGGTTTTCCCTCTAGATTAATCTGGCATTCAAATCTGAACACAAATTTTTTAGTCGAAATTCATGTCCAAATCTTACCCCAAGATTCGTATATAGACATGGGTCAAAATTTCCCATTCCCATAACTTGGTCAAATCTCATCCGATTTGTATAAGATTTGGCTTTTTATTCATGGTTTTCCCTCTAGATTAATCTGGCATTCAAATCTGAACACATATTTTTTAGTCGAATTTCATGTCAAAATCTTACCTCAAGATTCGGATATAGACATGGGTCAAAATTTCCCATCCCCATAACTCGGTCAAATCTCATTAGATTTTCACAAGGTTTGGCTCTTTGTTCATGGTTTGGCATGTAGATCAATTTGGCATCTAAATCTGGCAACATTATTCTTGGTCGAAATTCATGTGAAAATAGTACCCTCAAATATCCTATATAGACATAGGTATACCCGCTAGTTATTTTATTTACATACAAAAAATATAACAAATATGAATGAAACAATCGTTCAATCTTTAAATCGAATAAAAATCTTGAAATATTAATTTATAACAAAAGTTAAGAAAAAGACACCCAGATACAATTTCAGCTGTTTGTCATTGATGATTGACACACTGTGGCGACATTAGATACAATTGAGAGAGAGAGAGAGGAGCAAAAGCGCTGAAAGGGAGCGAGACTGCGAAGGAAGCAACCATTTTGGGTACATCTTATGCCGTCTGGCATTAAATTTATGAGCTAAAATAAATGAATACGAATACATACATAAATGTACTCCTGTTTTTTTTTGTTTTATTATTTTTTTTCCTTTTTGTTGGGATTCTTTTGTGCTCTACGTTTTATTTCAATCATGTGCTCGCCGTTCCGTCCAACTGTCCTCGTCGCCAATGCACGAAAATCTTCGCCTCCGCCTCCTCCTCCACCCCCTCCTCCCGCTAGCCCACAATCGTTCAGTTAGATCGCAGCCAACTGACGTCTATCAATAATTTCCTTCTTTGCTTTCGTTTAATTTGACTCTTTTCATCGCACTCTCTCTCTCTCTCTCTCTCTCTCTTTAACTCTCTCGCGCAGCCTGCTTTGTGTGTGTGTGTGCACGCGCTCTTTGTCTCTTTCGCATTTTGGTTGAATTTGACTTGCAAATATCAAAACAGCCGAAAGTCAAAGCCAATCATCAATCAATCAATCCATGCGCCCCTCCACTCGTTCATAAATCAATAAAAACGCCGTTTGGCGCCTGTCACAATTTTACAGCAACACGAAAGAGAGCGCACAGAAGGTGTCAATTCGAAGGCAACAACTACAACAACAACAACAACAATAGCAACAACAACAACAAGCGAGAGCTTTAGAAACGGCATCAACGTAATCTGAGGTATTCCCTTTTTCGCACTTGGAAACACCTGTTCAGCAATTGTTGTATTCTTTCTTCTTCTTTCAGTTCAGCTGAGGTCGGCAGACAGTGGGGCAGGTTGTGCGAAAAATGATTAGAAACGCCTGCCTGGCAACAGAATGGAATCTTCTTTATAAACGAAGCATATACGCATAATAAATGATGTTTATTCATCAGTCAGTGCGAAAGAATTTTCGCTATTTTTTGCATGCGCCAATTGGGGTATTTTAAAATTTCATTCTGATTTAAATTATATTAAAAACTAGTTTGTTGATATGTTATGCGCATATATAATGTGTATGACAATATATGTATATTGTGCATACTAATATAATAAAAATAGCCAATATCATAATAATAATTAATTATATCCAACCAATTCAACAAGATACCTCAGCTTCGGCTCCACTGTTTGTCAAAAAAGGGATAATTTTTTGCTTAAACTTAACGTTCAAAATATCCTAAATTACCTTACTAGCTCTTCTTCTTCACTTTTTTGTATTGCCTTCCCAATATATTCATTAATATGCGCAGGCCGACAGTTAACATAGCTGCATAGGCGTCGGCTGCGACGCCGCTGCTAAAGTTTCCAGTGCAGACATGCAACGCCCCCTCATTCACATAGCAGCGGCCCGTTAAATAGCAGCACAAACAAAAAAGACAGCAGCACAAATGCGCAAAGATGCTAAAAATGTGCGCGTGAGAAACAAAAATGAAATAGAAAAAATAAAACTAAAATCACCTCAACAACAAAAATCATTAAATTTTTTTTTTTTTGCAGTGAAATTTGCCAATTTTTTGCGAAAAAAATTTGCAAAAATGAAAAGTTAATAGCACTGCGCGAGAGCGACAGCATGAATAAACATTTTATTAAATCCATGCCATGAGCGTGAGCGCGACAGTGGGCCGGCCTATGCTCTCTCAGAGAGGCGCAAGCATGTGGAGCTACTAAAAAAAAAATGCCACGCGCAGCAGAGTTTATTTTTAAGCAACAACAATAAGCATAACACTCTGCGCATTATAATAAAAGCAACAACAAAACAGTCGCACATTGATAGGTGATGGTTGATAGCAACAGCAACAGGAACAGCAACTACAACAACACGCAACGTCGACGTCCGTATTAAAATCAACATCAATATTTGTGGCTATTTTTAGACACACACAAAACGAACGAACGCATGACCGTTTGACTGTGTGCGTGCACATACGTGTGTGCGAGAGTGGGAGAGCGCCAACGAGCTGGGCAAGTGAGTGGGGGGGGGGGGAGGTTGCGGGTAAACGTTGTCATGCGCCGGCTCAACGATCGCTGCAGCTCCAACAACAACACAAACTAACCACAAATGCAAAAAGCTCTCGCCAATGTGTATGTGTGTGTGTGTAACTAGACTTGCGCTTGTGTTGGTGCTTGGCGACGAGACGCTTTACAGACGACGCGACGTCAAAGGCGTGTGCTGTAATCAGCGCTGCCTATGAGAGCTTTGTTGTTGTTGTTATCGTTGTTTTTGGCTATGCGCTGCATGCAGTGCAAGGCAAGAAGCAGCATGGCGTAGAGAAACAGCAAGGAGAGCATTTCATTAAGGCGCATTTTAAATACTCTAACAAGCTGGTTTTAATGAACGTATATAAGTTAAAGGTAAATATTGCTAAATATTTATTCATTTATTTTGGAATATAATTTTATTAATTAATTTAGGAATATTTTCAATATCCAAATTTCTTAATAGGTGTCGAGTTCTTCTTAAATTTTTGAAGAGCATCTAAATTCGTTAAAATTTAATTTGATTTTCATTATTTGTTTTTCTCTAATTACTTTTGGAGCCGTATTTGCTTTCGTTTAGAGCTTGTTATTGTAAAATATTGCATGCCCAGTGAATAGGTGAATAAGTGTCTACATAGTCGGCGTCGACGTCATCAATTAGAAAGTTGTTTGCTTAGCTCACCCCCCCCCCCCCTAACCACAGCCCCGCTCTCCCACAAAAAACCCACCTAGTTGTGGGGCGAAATTTAAGCCGTGCTTGGGCTTAGGCCATGCATCAAATTTCATTGAAGGTCAAACTGCGTTTTACATTTTGGTTTGCGTAAAAAAGCCAACGACGTATTTACAGTTTTCGCATTGGGTTTCCCACTAGCCGGGAAACTATATATACTATACTAACTATGTATACTATATATAGGGTATATGCACGGCATATATATATAATATATTGGCGTTTGCAAGTGCGCATAAAGCGCAGCTCATTTGGCGTCTTACACAACTACTTAAGGGTTTTCGGGGGTGCTGAGGTGTAAAAGCGGGGGGGGGGGGGGGGGGGAAAGAAAAACTAGAAATATTACGTTTAAGGAAATAAACGTGGCAAGTGTGTTTTTTACGTATAGCCGAAGATTAAATACTCTGCCAGAGATACGGATTTGCAGATAAGTGATGTGAATTGTGAAGCTCGGGATTTGGTGAAAATTTGAGAAAAATTCAATTTCCAAGCTTTCTTTATGAACGTTGCAAATGTTTTTTTTTACAGATAGCTTGGGCATGCCGAAGATTTAATACTCTTCCAGAGATATTGCTTATGGATTGGAGAGATTTGTGAAGCTCTTAATTGCTGGGCTTGGACAAAATATAAAAAAAATAAACAATTTCCAAGCTTTCTTCCCATAGAACTATGTGATATAGAGGCCTGATCCGTCAAGTTCTCCAACAGAAAGACGAAACAAAGCAATTTTTCCTTTTCTTCTTCCATTCTTCCCTCCATAAAGAAGGCATATATAGAACTTTGGGCATATCAGCTTTTGATAAAGCTTTAATCACCTCAAGGGTGCTCCGTCATGTTTGTGGCATGCGTTCCACTGTGCAAACACTTTCACACGCATCATTTATTCTCGCTAAAAAACCGCTGATGTAACTGTTCGTGACGAAATTCTTGATAATAACAGCAACATTATCAGATAATATTTTTATAAGCACCAAAAATAAAAAAAAAAGAATTGCTGCTGATTGCAGAATATTTCCAGCGAGCAAAAAGACTCAAGTGAAAGTTAATTTGTCAGTTTCTATATATGCACATATACACACACATATATACATATATATATATATGTGTGTATATATAGATAATGGCACATATAAAGATTGTTGCTTCTTATCAAGCATCTGGCTCATCCATAAACTAACTTGCGAACGTGGCAAAGTCGAAAAATGTGCCAAAGAGCAACGTTTATGCGGGCAGCGATATTGTGATAATAGTTTTTTTATAGAAACATATCTATATCTTGGTTTATTATTATTCATAACGTTAGTTAAGATAATGACAAACTTGAACAGCGACAATGTTTATGCGTACTTTGTGTACGTGATAATAGATTTTTCCTAAGTAAGGTTTTATAATAAGAAAAAATGGATTTCTTGCTGAGCAAAGATCTCATTTAGGGGCTTGAAAATGGCTAACTGAGAAAATCAAGTTTTAAAATTTATGAAAAAATAAATATTATCCAAAATGTATTTGAAATTTAAACGTTTCTACAACTATTATTTAATATCATGTTTTATTTTCTTAATATGATGTGCATTTGTTCGAAGTTAAAATTATTTTAGTGCAACTTTTATGGAAATTCTTTTCCCAATACAAACTTATCTATGAATATTTATTTATATGATAATCTACGATCAATTGATATATTTATATGATAATAATGATCAATTGAAAGTATTATTCGTGCTGAATGAATATTATCTGACGGTTTTTGTAGTCCATTAAATTGTTTACGTGATAACAACTAAATCCTATAAAAATAGTTTTATAAAGTCTAGACTTCAAGATGGATTGGTTAATCTTGGTTAAACTTAAATATAAAGAACGGATAATCTTGGTTAAGTTTAAAAATAAAGCACGGATAATTCGGGTAATTTCTTTATTTTTTTGCCATATCATGAAAAGGCAACTGCATAAACATCTGTTTTAGATGAAATTTACAATTAAACGGCAATTGCCACATGTTTTTATTTTATATTTATTTCTGGTAACTTCCTCCACGTTTTTCTCTGACGTTAATTTGCTCAGCATTTAGCTGAAACCCCCCCCCCCCCCCTCACTCTATTGGCACAGCTGTTTTTTGTGTGTGGTTCAAAATGAATATTTCTTGAAAATGCCCTTTTCTGATTTCAATTTGGTTCAAGCAAATAGATATACACACTATTCCAGATAATTTGGACAAACAAGTGGATTGGGGCACCGCGATAAGAGAAATCCCAAAAACAAGTCCAATGATAAAAGAAAGAAAGAACTTCCGTTCAACAATTTTCAAGTTGCTTTTCCCACATTTTCCTTCAGTAATGGAATTTTCGGGAGCAATCGGAATTCTTTGGTTTTTAGTAGGTCAAAGCTAGAGCAAAAATCAAAACAAATGAATCGCATTTTGACAGCTCGGCGAAAACAGAAGAAGGAAGTCAAGGCACTTTTTGGCAGTTGAAATGTTTACGACCTTGCCTCAGATAATACTCTACATAATATATATATATATATATATATATTCATTTTTTGCCAATGAAATAAGTCATCAGCTTCCAAAAAGGCGAAATTGCGGTATTTAGCTGACAATAAATAATATTTATTCTTTTGAAAAGAATAAAAATAACATCAATCTTTAATTTTCTAAGGAAATTTCCAATCTAGCAAAAATTATTTTTGCTTATGAGACTGATTAGAGAATATTTTGATTTAATTTGATATTAAAGAGAAACAGAAAATAAAATATAATCTTTTAATTTTTTTTTGGCATAATATAGTATAATTAAGTGTAATTTACTTCGGTTTGAATCATTTGAAATTATTTTTTTTTTTTTTAAATATTCTTTAAAAACTTGAGACAACAAAACTTGTGTCTGAGATTCGAACCAGCATCCTGATTTTTCAATAGATAAACTTAAAATAAAATCTAAAGATTCTCCCTACTTTTTTTATACTCTTGCAGAGGGTATTGTAATTTTGTTTTGAAATGTGTAACGCATAGAAGGGAATATCTACGACCCCATCAAGTATATATATTCTAGATCAGCATCAGCAGCCGAGTTGATAAAGACTTATCATTTCTTTCGTCTGTCCATATTTCATATATTTCACTTTGCACCCTTAATATATATTAAAATTTATGATATGGTCCGGAATGGCTTGATCATTAAGAACTTCAATAACCAACTTTCTTTCAATATATCTTAACCAAACCCGGGATATTGCTGTCAAACTAAGCTGCTTACAGATGAGAGCCAGATCTTACAGTTATCAAAAGATCGTTTTAGTATATAATATAGCTCTATAGAAAGAATCGCTCGCAGTAGAACTTATTGTATTGCAAGATATTCGTCTTCCAAGTTATGTGCCTCAAACTCCGCATTTATAAGCTTCAAAATTCTCATATATCTGCAAAGGGCAAATGTCTGCAAGGGTATTAAATGTTCGACGTTGCAAATATCTCCGTCCTTTCCACATGCTCCCAAAACATAACATCATAGAGTATATATGCGTATGTATTCCCATTTATATATCCCAAATCAGCTGCGAGTTTATTTAATGCTCAACCATTTTTAATTTGTTAATATGATTTTTCCATAAATCCCTACTTTCTCGTTTAGCATTAAGTATTATCCCCTTGAATGTGTAAAAATTTCCAAAAACTTATTCCTAATATGCGTCACCTGATGATTATTAAATTGGAGACGACTTTTGTTGGAAGCCGATGCTCGTGCCATTGGTAATGCGAGCGTAACGGAACGGACAGGTGTCAAGAATTTCGCCGCATTCCCGTTTCCTCTCCCCACTCCCTTTCCCCTCTCCCTCCCCCATTCTGGTTTTCTGTTTCTCTGTTTAAGGTAACCCCGCCCCGCTCGACAGCCAGATGTTGTCAGAGCCAAATGACTTTGACATAGATATACAACGACGACGACGCGTTGCGAATTGGGCTCGCATTGGATTTCACTCGATTTGAGTGTTATATTATTATATATATACAATATATATTATATATATTATTTGTCATTATTTATATATGCCTTTTCTTTCTACTTCCCTTTCACAGTCCGGAAGTGTGTTTGGAATGCGGCTTCTTTCTCCCAAATTACGCGCAAAGTCGGTCAATGCCACGCGCCTAACCCGAAACCGTCCCCCCCCTCCCCCTCCCCCTCCACACTTGACATATGACTACTACTATATTTTTTTGGCTGCCTCGCCTTGAACACGAGTTACCCCCCCCCCCTCCTTCCCCTCTCTATGCTGTCCATTTGCTGAGGTAATCAATTTTCATGCCCTGGGCTTAAAACTGGCCGCAATCGCAGCCTTATCACATGACGCATGTGAAGTTCTGCCCCCTCTCCCTCTCTCTCTTCCCTCTCTCTCTCTCTTCCCTCTCCCTCTCCTTCTCTTTCGCTTAGCTGCTCGCTTCGTTTGGGTCGTTGACTTTGGGGCTGCTGCTGCTGCTCGCGGATCGTTGCGTTCCATTGCAGTAAATCTGTCGATGGTCCCCGGAACCTACAGAGTATATATATATGGGTGCGTATATATCACTCATCCGAACGATCTTTCAATATACAATTACTCAAGTGTGCGTGTGTGTGCGTGTGTGTGTGAAATATGCATATGCAATGTGTTTGGCTTTACGTTTCATATGTTTTTTTTTTTGTTGTTATAAATTAAAAATGCGGAAAAGGTCGCAAAAACTCATAAATGAAATGTGCAGAGAAAGAAGAAAGCGACAGAGAGAGAGCGAGAGAGAGAGGGAGAGGGGGAGAGAGGGGGAGCTGTTTATTGAAGACGCGTGTTAGACATTCCAAAATGTTTATTACGTATACGCAGCGTCTGGCCAGCGACTACTGCGACAATTCCGCAACTGTTTTTGACATAAAACCAAATAACTTTTGTCTATTATTGTGTACCCTGTAGTCGAAAAAGTTGTCTAAGTTGGGTATATTGTTTTGGGCATAAGTATGTAACAGTCGGAAGGGGAACTTCATCTGCAATTCCCATATAATATATTTATTCGTGATTCTATAAAGACTTCGATCTTTGAGACCAAAAGAATGAGAAACTTACAGCTTGGCATATAAATATTTATATCCCAAATAAATATCTACTTTATTTTTTGGCATAGACAAGCTAAGCGGTTCTTCCAATATTGATTCAATTTGATCATATCTCGAGAACTTTATAAGCTAGAGTTACAAAATTTGGTATGTAGGTTCCTGAAAGACAACCACAGACCTACAATATTTCATTTTATAAATAACCTTTCCCAGTTCCGTCCGAATTCGTAATTTTATAGCTAGAACCTCCGTTCTTTGTATATGCACACATTTGAAAGTCTTTGAAGGTCCTAAGGAAACATTTTAGTTATAAAAGAATGAATTCTCCAGAGACGGCAGTTCGACACTCGCTACAGGGTATGTCCGCCTCGTTCCTTTTTGATTTAAGCACTCTCTTGTAGTTTTTGTTTTTGTTTTCTGTTTGTTTCTGTTTTCTTCATATTAATCGGCAAATTATTTGTAGTTCTTTTATACGATGTCTGCGTCTGCTGTGTGTTTTATTCGCTAATTTAAATGACAGCTCAATGAGCTCAGCCACAAGGGCGATGACAACAGAGTCGCTCGGCTGACCATTGCCCAGCGGATGGATGATGAAATGTGCTTGGTCATACACACACATATATATATATATATATATTATTTAAAGAATAGGGGTGAGGCACACACACACAGAGCAAGGGTTTCAATTAATCCATGAGTCGGGAATGGATTTTAAAATGCACTCTAGTTGCGGAAAATTAATCAACCTTAATGAAGAATCATCTGGGAATAGTCAGCTAGGGCTACGGACAGCTTAGACAACTTAGATATATGTATATCAAATATTCAGAGAGATATAATTCAACTGTGAATTCCAATTATTTCTCCAGCAAATAGCCGAAAGATCGTTGAACAGATGAAATCAGGATCTTTCTTATTCACCTGAACTCTTAAATAAATAAATAACTAATTCAATTTCTTTAATGCGTAACTTTATATTGCATTAAATGAATAATAATTCAACTTGGAATTGCAAATAGTTCTCCAGCAAATAGCCGAAAGATCTTTGAACAAATGAAATCAAGATAAATTTTAAATGTAGATTCTCTTTTATTCACATGAACTCTTAAATAAATAAAGAACTAGTTCAATTTCTTTTATGCGTAACTTTATATTGCGCCCAGACAGTTAATTAAGGCGAATCGGGTTTTATGCGAGCCATTCGCAGTTCCTTGGAAAAGTCCACCCCCCCCCCTCCCCTTTATTTTCCTCCCACACACGACAACAAAACAGCTCGGCTATCAATTTACCCAGTTTGTTATCCAATTGTTCGCTTTAATAATGCAACCAGCTTCAACTGAATCTGGCGAGTGTTCAGCTATTATATAAAGTAAACATTTTCCATTCATTTCAAGCGAAGTTCCCCCCACAACAAGTGCCATTGAGAAAGACTTTCCTTTTCATTAGACAGTCGAGTGGGAGGGGGGTTAAGGGAGGGGGGAGTACTGGGCAGGTTAAGATCTCGAGTCGCACTGACCACAAGAAAAAGCCGTCACTCAGTCAGTGTCCACTTGGCATCGCGTCTGCACTTGCTGCCACACGACTTGCTCAGCTCTCGACCTCTTCAACCTACCCCTTCCCCCCCCTCTCCCCCCTCCAACGTGCACCTGCAACATCTTGTGCGCCCTTGCCACATTGCATCAATCAGAGTCGACAGCACTTGGAAAAATTGTCTGTCCATCCGCATTGGAGGCAACTTTTCGAGTCAGAAGAAAAGCAGAAAAAAATATGTAAAATACATAACAGCCAACAGTTTATCAAGTGCAAACCATTTGTATACCCTGTATAAATCGAAATTAGTGGGGCATATATAGACTTGAGTGAGCGCTTGTTACAGTCAAGGGGAAGTGTATTCCTTTGAATGTTTCCCTTGATCTAAATAATCGCTAAAGAACTCTCTCTAAAACTGTGAAATCGGGTATATGCAGGTATATAGTGTATTGGATCTTTCAGTTAATATTTGGATTAAATTTAGGAAAAATGTTAAATATGCTTTTCAGAGTTCTTTTTTATAACACAATAAGAAATTGTATGCCTGATATTTTGTGATTTTTAGTACCCGACTTATCGCAGCTTTATAAATGGATTAAAACATATTAGAGAACTTGAGCTAGAGGATATATTCCAGTATTAATCTGCACTTTTTGAGTTATATTAAAAAAGAAGCTCTTATTCGCCTTAGGAATAAAATCTTTAGATCTAGGAATCTGATATTTAATCAGATCATAATCAATATGAAGTTAGACTTAAAATGAAAGAACAAATAATCTTTTTGATGTTTTCCTTATAACAAAGTCGGAAAAAAATAATGTCTGTGTTGTTTTCCTTATAACAAAGTCCTATTCCTATTTATTGTTATAATTATATATTAAATGTATAGAATTTTATATATTTTTGTTTGTAGAAAAAATAGATTTCTCAGACATAAAAGCTTTACCAAATAAAAGACATTATACCCGTTTTTACCCATTTTCAATGGGTATTAGCCATTCTCTCAAGTCAAAGTGCTAAAACTTTTCTATCTTTCTCTTGCTTGGGTTTAAAATTATGTATATAGGGTATCTGGCCGTCGACCCTAGAACACTCTACACTTTTTCCTCGCACTTTGCAGCTGTTGGTGAACAAGGCAAAAGCTGTTGCTAAGCCGGACAGAGGAGCTGAGACAGCGAGAGAGTGAGGGAGAGAGACTGAGTGAGAGAGAGAGAGGGAGGGAGACAGTTTGCCGCATTACTCATACGCCGCGTGGTCGGGCAGGGCGTCTGCTGCTGCTGCTGCTGCGGCTGTCTTTTAATACCCAGCCACATAATTCAAAGTAATTTGCCAGCCGCTTTGCATTTACATTTTCCAGTTGCATTTGTGGCTTTTTGACGTGCCACTCGAGGCAGGCGCTGAAGACGGGCGACTCACGACTGCCTGCCACATATCGGAGATATAAATACATAGATATATTGTATATATATAATCTGCATATGCTGTGTGTGTGGGGCAGGCCTTGACTTTGCCGCTTTTCATATTAAACTTGGCATTTGCTCAACTGCTTTTACCCATTTGCAGTTGATCAATCAATTTATCAGGCACTAATACACCAGCAATGAGTCATCACACACACACTCACACACAAACGCACAACAAATTAGTCATCGCATAACTGTTTGGCCAGCCAGGCTCATGACACAACTGTCGCCAACAACAATAAACTAAAACCATGAGCAGAAATTTTAAATTACTTTCGCAACAGTCATGAATATTAAATACCCTATAAAAAAGCCATACAGAATTCCTTTTCATTAGTTAAATCAGCATAAAAATGTTTAATAAAGTATATTAAACTCATTTTTGATCCGGTTTTTGGAACCAGTTCTTTTATATATTTATATCTAGACTTCACAAAGCAAATTGAATCAAGCGCTTGGAACAAATTTAATGTAAAAGTCGTTGTTATACATTTTCGAGCTGGTTCAAAAACTGCTTCACAACTTTTAAGCCCATATTGAACTAGTTCATATTCAGTTCCGAGCTAGTTCAACTACCTCATTACTGAATCAACTTTCTTATAGCCAGTTCAAAGAAACAAAGCTGCTTTTAAGTTAGGTTTGAACTAGTTCTTTTTTATTAATTGGAGAACCAATTTATTTATTTGTTCTCGAACTGGTTCACATTATTTTCTTTGAATGAAAAACAAATTCAAAGAATTTTATTAATTTGCTAAATTCAAAAAGACACTTGCAAATTTTTGTAATTACTTTGAACTAGTTCTTAAGCACTGTAGACTAGCTCTGCTTTTAGATTTGTTCTTGAACTGGTTCACGTTATTTCTTTTGATTGATGAACCTCTTCAGAGAACTTAATGTACTAAATAAGTATAGTTACAGACTTGAAAAAGGCCCTTTAAAGACTTTGGAACTAGTTCTTAGACATTGTAAGCTATCGCTTCTTTTAAAATAAACTTTTGAACTGGTTCATGATATTTTTTGCGGATTGATAAACCAATTCAGCGAACTATATTTCTTTTTCAAATATATTGACAGACATGAAAATGATTTTATTTGACTTTTAAACTAGTTCATAGATATAAGCTCGGGTTTGAACTGGTTCACGTTATTTCTTTTGATTGATGAACCAAGTCAGCGATTTTTATGTATTAATCAAAATCAATTACAGACATGCAAATGCTTTTAAATAACTTTTGAACTAGTTTATTTAATCCGGAACCAGTTCACAAGACCCACGCAAAAGTAAAAGTACTTTTCGAGTGCAGCTCTCGCAGACAATTGAGCAAAATTTGTGCGCTTTTAAGTGCGCTTAATTGGAGCGACCTTTTGTGTCACGCCCTTGTTGTTGTTGTGTGGAACGGGTGGACCACGCCCCCCTGACCCCTCCCCTGCCCCTTATCCACTATATTTAACGTGTGTGGGTGTGTACCCCCCCCTCCTGCTAGCTAGTCGTCCGCCCACACACGAACATTTCTCAGCTAATTTCATTGATGAATTTTTATTAAATAAATTATTATAATGAGGCATACGCCTCTGGGGGCCGCCTTTGGGCATGTTGCAAGTCAACGAACGCGCAAAGAGAATGGCGAGAAGAGGCAGCAGAAGGAGAAGAAGAAGAAGTAACAAATACACACACAAACACACAACAAAGCGCAAAAATTTGGCACACAATTGGTGCGGGGCAAAAAGAAATGGGGACACCAAAAAATGTGGCGCGTGTTCGCACTTTGCTGGAGACCTCGGCTGCCCTTTCCCCTCTTCCCGCACGAACCGCACCCAGAATTAAGAAAATCTGGATAGTATTAGGGGGAGCGGGGGACGGAGCACTTATTCTATATAAGAAATTATTTATCAACGGCAAAGCCGAAACTAGTTCAAACAATTTGGTCCAAAAATAGTCCGAAAAAATAACGAAAAGAAAAATTAGATATGTCCACAAATCTGAGCTCTAGGCCGGGCGCTCTATTAATAGTTCAGGCCCAACCTAATTGATAATCAAAAACAAAAGAAAACGTAAAGTAGACAGGCCGGCAATGTTTGCCGGCCCGAGCAAATGTTTGGCTAGCTCAAATAGTCGCCGATAAGGCGGAACCTCCGAAGCGGTATCAGCGGAGGCCTTAGACAAAGCTCGAGCTAGAAAATTGTGAATGAAGCGAATTTGTGAATGGACGGAAAGTTATTGAATGAACGAGAAGATGTTGTTCTAGATTATCATCAACTATAAGCTCATATATATATGGACATTTTAATAGAAATTGAGTCGTAATTATTTTCAATATATATATTAAACGTTTTCATCTTCTTTGACAAGTTTATTGGCATATTTTTGAATTTCTATTGCAGCGACCGGCGAGATTAAAGTTTATTTCAGCAAGTTAAATATAGTTATCGATTAATTATCGATTAGCATATTACCTGAGCTATATATTTTAATTGAAATTTATTTTTATTACTTTCAAAATATATCAATATTCTGCCTCGCAAGCCAATTTTATCTATTCTTCCAATTGATAAAAGAACAAAACCTATCGATATAATTTCTATTTCGATACTTTTAGTAAGTACGTTAGATTTATATCTAATCAAATTTATATACATTTTTAATAGAAATTTAGTCGTAATTATTTGCACTTGTTTTGATCTTCTGCTTGACAAGTTTATATACATATTTCATAGTTCTCAACGACTGGCGAGATAAAATTAAATTTCGAGCACTATCGTAAGATTAATAAAATTATCGATTAATTATCGATTAGCATATCAAATGCCCCATACATTTTAACCGAAATTAATTTCTATTTATGCATATTCATTCGATAATAGGCGCACTTTTTTCTTCGCTAGCAAAATTTAGCTATTTTTCCATTTAATGAAAAAAACCTATCGATATTTTTTGCCTTTCGATACTTTCAGTAGTTACTTGAGATTTAAATCTTATTAAATTAATGGAAATATTTAATTTCCCATATATTTCTAACTAAGAAAAATCTATCAAAACTTTCAACCATAAATGCTTTCATTATTATGTAATGAATAGAGTTTTTTAAAAGTTATTAATTAGTTTGCAGTCGTTAAGTCTTAATCTTTCATCTTATCATCTTCACGAATTCGCATGCTGTTTGAGTTATCTTTTGCCCATGTTACGCATCTCATGAGTCACGTTCAATTTTGGTCACATATCGATCTATCATGCAGTTTATTTAAAGCACATGATTTCACTTCGGGGAAGCAAAAATTGATGCATTTCTTTTACGTAGCCAGAGATTGTAAATAAAATGTGTTTCGGGAGAGAAACGAACTTTAAGTCAATTAAATGACTGTGGCTCAAAGGAGTAAGAATTTAGTTAAATCATCTTTAAGACAATAATCAGAAGGGGATTAAAACTTTGGAATGGTATCTGTACTTTCTTATAGAGAGTGTATTTTTATCTTTTTTTTTCAATCTCTGCTTCTGACATTCATCAGATTTCTCTAGAGAAGACATTTAATACACACATCAACTTAAGATTTAAAGTAAAAATTTCTCAAAAATAAATATAACAATCTATAATTCTTGCAAGTGGTCTGCTTCCTTTGTTTTGATTTGATCAAATCATTTAAAACACAAACAAAATTAAGACTTCCAATAAAAAGTTTTTATCTCAAAAAAAATAAAATAAGAAATTACCAAAAATTCTACTCTAATTTCTTGACACAGATGCTGAGCTTGAGAAACTTTGATCTCATAATAAACGAGCTTTTCTTGAGCTACAAAATAATTCTCTCTTTAATAAATACTTTAAAATCTGACATATATATATCTAATATCTTGTTATTTTGACTCACCTTTCAGTCTCCGATTCTGCATTTGGTTGCTGCTGTAGCTGTTGTATTTGTTGCTGTGTTAATGTCGATGATGTTGCTGCTGCTGCTGTGGCAGCAACAGTTGCTGCTGCTGCTGCTGCGGCAGTTGTTGCTGCCGCCGATGTCGATTGTTGCTGTTCATCGCTCAAGCCGAGCGATGTTGTCGTTGCTTCCGCTGCTGTTGCAGCAGCTGCTGCTGTTGTTGCTGATGCTGTTGTTATTGCAGTTGCATTCGTTAAGTTCACATTGTTGTTGTTGTTGTTGTTGGCACTAACACTCGCGATATTTGTTGGCGGTAATTGTTGCTGTTGAGTCTGTGTCGCAGCTGCTGCTGCTTGTTGCTGCTGCTGTTCATCCAGCACGCCAGCGGCGACCAATTGCTGCACATCGGCAATTGTTGCTGGCGCGCTTTGCAGCTGCAGCGCGGGAATTGCTGCTGCTGCAGCTGCTGCTGCTGCGGCGGCAACACTTGGCGGCTCGTAGCTGTTCATGTGCGACAGCAATGGCAAAGTTTGCCCCTGAGTCTGCCCAACGACAGCTGCTGCTGCTGCTGCTGTGGCAACTGCTGCTGCTGCTACGCTGCCAGCAACTGTTGCTGCTGTGCTAGTGGAAGTGTTTGAAGTCTGTGTTGCTGCGGCGGCAGCTGCTGCTGTTGCGGCTGGAAATGCTGCAGTTGCCGGCGCAATGCCATCGATTTGCGATGTTGCCTCCAGCTGGAAGTTGGGCGGCTGCCCGGCAGCAACTGCTGCAAATGTTGGCGCCGTTTGTGGCGTTTGGGCGGCCGGCGACAATGGCTGCTGATCCACATAGCTGCTGTTGCTGCTGCTGCCGCCCAGCTGCGGCTCGCTGACAGCAACTGTTGCTGCTGCTGCTGCAACAGTCGTGTTGTTGTTGTTGTTGTTATTGTTGTTGCTGCTGCTGCTGCTGTAGCCCGCGCTGGCCACATCCATTGCTGCTGCTGCGGCGGCCGCCTGCTCCTGCTGCTTCAGCTGCTGCAGCGACTGTTGCAGCTGCTGCGCCGCCGCCGTGGCATAGTCCATGGGCAGCGTCTGCCCGTGGGGCGTGCCCTCCGCATTGGCATTGGCATTGGGCGTGCCCGCATTCGCATTGACGCTGTCGTAAAGTTGCTGTTGCTGCTGCTGCTGCTGCTGTGCGTCGCTGTTGGCCGCGTTCACGAACTGCTGCATGCCGTGCACCACGGTCGCGGGGGCGGTCATTACGCCGCTGGGCGTGGCCGACAATTGGGCGCCACCTGCTGCAGCTGCAACTGCTGCTGCTGCTGTGCCCGCCTGCAACTGTTGCTGCTGCTGCTGCGACTGTTGCTGATCGGCGAAATTCCAATTGGCATCGGCCGAGGCCGCCTCCAGATGATTCTCGTGCAGCATGCTCGGCGGCAGGATCATGCTCTGCGTTGTCTTTGGCGGCGCCGTCGGATCCGAGCCTTCGCCCATGTTGTTGCCGCCGCCGCCGCCAGCAGCAGCAGCAGCAGCTGCCGCTGCTGCCTCGGAGTTACCAGTCTTTTCATTGTTGTTGGCAGCACCGACACTGGAGTGATCCAGATAGTCCATGCACATCCAGCGTCCGCGCTTGAACGGCTCCGTCGACTCGATTTTGACCACCTTGAAGCGTTCGCTGCGATGCTGCGTCTCCTTCATGTCGTCCTTTTTCTTGGTGCCGCCGGGCGTCACCGCCGCACTGACCACATTGATAATATTGTCGGCGACATTCACCTGCACGTTCTGTATGGTCTGGCCGAGGGATGGGCCAATCGGATCGACCACAACGAGGCCGTACTGTGAGCTGGTGGGTATGACGGGCGCGGTGGTGCTCAGCGCATTGTTGGCAAAGAACACCTCCTCCTTGGAGAACGTGTCCTCCGACATGGATGGCGTTTCGTTCTCCAGATCCGTTATCCGACTATTGTCATCCGTATGAGATTCGTCCAGATCATCGGCAGACTCATCGCCCGTATCGCCGGCGGCATTCAGCTTGGCGTGTCCCACCGTCACGGACGTGATTTGAAATGAGGAAGTCGTCTTTGGTTTGCGATTGTTGCCGCCGCCACCGCCGCCGCCGCCGCCAGCAGCAGCAGCAGCAGCACCTGCTGCGGCAGCAATTGTTGCTGCCGTTGCCGACTGATGCCCCTGGCTGTGGCTCGTGTGCTGCTGGTGGTGCTGATGCTGATGATGATGGTGCTGATGGTGATGATGATGCCCATGATGTTGCTGCTGCTGCTGCTGCCATTGCTGTTGCTGCTGCTGGCCCAGGCCGCGCGTTGCGGCGCCATTGTTGTTGGGCGAGCTGGCCTTGCCGCTGCCGCTGCCGCTGCCGGCGTCGCTGCCGCTGCTGCTGTTGGTGTTGGTTGCCGGCGTCGCAGTGTGATTGGTGCTGCTCGATTTGGGCGCCAGCGAGGTGCTCGAGGCGCTGCTGTTGCCCGTCGCCAGGCTGCTGTTGCTGCTGGCACGCGACACCGTGGCGCTGCTATCAGCAACAGTTGCTGCCGCGGCGGCGGCGCCGCGATTGAGCGCATTCAGGCGCAAACTCTCGCTGGTGGTGCGCTGTATATTGTTGCTGCTGCTGCTGTTGCTGCCGCTGTTGTTCTGATGATGATGATGCTGGTGCGAGGAGACATGGTGATGCTGCTGATGCTGCTGGTGATGATGCTGCCCGCTGCCGCCGAGCGAATTGACCTTGGTCAGCGGCGGCTTCTTGATGCTGGTGGTGCCCACCACGCTGACGCCGCGCGCCGGCGTCTGTATGGAATTGCGGCGAGCGGGCGCATTGCCGGCGCCAGCTGAACCGCCCGTTGGCTTGAACTTGGCATTCAGATGACGATCGAACATGTTGTTGCTGCTGGCGCGCTGTTGCTGCTGCTGCTGCTGCTGATGTTGCTGTTGTGTGTTGCTGGACTGTTGCCGGCGTGCTGCTGCTGCTGCCGTTGTGTTGTTGCCTGCTGCTGCTGCTGCTGCTGCTGTTGTGTTGGCAACAATTGTGTGCGTTTCCTGTGAGCTTTCGGGCGAGGAGGCGGCCGAGTTGCTGCCGCTGGCCTGACCGCTATTAGCAATTGTTGCTGCCGCTGTGCTGACTTGTTGCTGCTGCTGCTGCTGTTGATGTTGCTGTTGATGTTGATGTTGCTGCTGTTGCTGACCGGAATCTTCGTTGGCAGCGCTTTGATTCTCGGCCATAATCGAATTGGATTTCAGCGTGCGCAAAGTTTTCAGCAAATAATCCAGTTTTGCTGACAATACTTTGGATTATTTAACAAATGAAAAGTTCTAGTATTTATTTGGTAAAGTTTCTTTTTTTTTTGCGTAGTCAAAGTATTGGCTTTGTTTTATTTAGAGTCTCTGCGGCAACTAGTTGCTGTTGCACAGTTTATGTTGCTGCTGCTTGGCGGCAATTGTTGCTGCTGCCGTGCTGGCAAACGATTTGCCCACTTCGAAGATGAAACTAGCGGCTGCCAATCGACGACGACGATACATAGCGACCGTTGCGTTACAGGTGCAACCAACTGACTGACGAATTGCGACGACGACGACGACGACGACGACAACCGAAAACCGAGAGACGCGTCCGCGAAACTAAACAGTTGTTGTTGCGATTGTTGCTGTTGCTCTTGTTGTAGTTGTAGTTGTTGTTGTTGATTTTGTTATGCTAAGTAATAAATTTAAATTTATTTGTTGCTGCTGCTGCTGCTGCTGGTCGCAGCTATAATTTGCTTTTGCGCGTTTTATTAGCAACAACAACGCGCGCAATAACTACATAAGCCGCCAGCTCGGAGAGCAGCGCCATCTAGCGCTTGACTTTGGTTAGCGGGCGTTTCAATTTTCACACACACACACACACACATGCACATACACATACACTCACACACACGCGCACACACAGCACAGCACAGCTGTTGTTGTTGTTAATTTTATAATTCACTTAAAATTTATTTTTTATATAATTTTCTTTTAACTACGTTTTTTTTTGTATTTATTTTTAACTAAGAATTTTAATTTAACTTTAGCTTGAAATTAAAAACTTTGTTGTTGTTGCACTTTTCACACAAAATATTTCCATTTGTTTTGTTTACATTTTCATGTTGTTTATCGCGGAATTATTAAACAATTTCTTTGTGCCCCGTTTACTAGCAATGCAGTAAGCTGTAGAAATTTAATTCCTGCGGAAGAGACAGAGACAAGAAAGAGGGAAGAAAAAAATGAGTAAATATTAATATTGAGTTAGTTTTGTTTATTAATTGAGTTAGACGCGAATTTAATACACCTCAAGCGTTAACATCACAAGCGAATTTAATACACAATTCGTTTTATTCGTTTACATAATTAATTGCCAGGCACGCGTTGGGCGCCATTTCTTTAAAATAAAATCATTTACGTATTCAAAGGAAATGATCCACAGTTTGCAAATTAGTCGGTTGCACTGGTTGGTACGAGTTGAGTTTTCAATATAAATAATATATGTCAATAGGGAAAAAACTTTATAAAACTTTGTAAGGGTTATTACCATATTTAAAGGATCTTATAAATCAGACCTTAGCAAATGTATATAGGTTATTTCACAGAGTAAAGGCACTTTGAAATACGACCTTTAATTCAAGAAAGAAACATATTTTATATTCTTTATCTATACTCTGAACTCTTGTTGAAATAGCAGGTGCAGAGTTTGAAATGAAATACGTTATGATAAAAAAAAAATCGCCTTTTATTATTATATACCTATATTCCCAATAGCTGATGATATAGCAGCTTGAAATTGATCTAAAGTCGGTTTTTTATTTACTTTTAAGAACCTTTACCCCAAAAAAAAATGGGTTTTCTATTCTTTACCTACATACATATATTCCAATTACCTGATGAAATATCAAACTGCAGAACTTGAAAAACATTATGATCTTAAGCCCGTTTGTAACTATTCGAGAACTTTTAACCCTGAAAATAGTTTTTTATTCTTTACTTATATTCCCAATACCTGATCAAATAACAGCTGGAAATGAAATACATTACGATCTAAAAGTCTGTTTTTATTTTGTTTGAACTTTTCAAGAACCTTTACCCCAATTACAAAAGGTTTTTCTATTCATTTTGTATATATTATAAAAACCTGATGAAATAACAAACTGCAGAAATAGATATGAAGAACAATAAGATCAAAGATCTAAGCTAGCTCAAAATATAAAATTTCGTAGTTCTTAAAATAAAACGAAGTTCTAAAGAATACAAGAAATATTCGTTCTAATTGTTATAAAATATATAAATGCTTTAATTTGTATTTGCAAATTGATTAAACTAGCGAAAGAGAGAGAATTTAATTATGATGAATATAAAATTTGTGGCATTTCGTTTAGGTTTAACTTTCTAACAAACTTCAGGGTCAACATGAAGAGACTTGATGCAAGGAAAAGCAAAAGTATCCGAAAACTATGCGAGTTACTTTTGCATGGAATATATGGAATAATGTTCTTCTTTTAAGCTCGTCAGATACAATAAGTATCCCATGTTGATATATATATATCCTTCTATCTATCTATCTATGCATCATATTAAATCTCGAGCTTCATTCCTTGTTATTGTACTTTATTTATCAGATATCTTAGTTAAGATATATAAAGTACATTTCTGTATAATCTGGAATAATGTTGTTCTTTTAAGTTCATTACGTATCCCTTGTTTTTGTACTTTCTATACATATCTATTAAATCTTGGGCTCTTTTTCATATTATTAAACTTTTTGTATCTTTCTTTTAGTCATATTAAATCTTGTGCTTGATTTCATGTTATTGTACTTTCTTAATCAATCTATTTATCAGATATCTTTGTTTAAATATATGGAATTAATCTTTGTATAATCTAGAATAATCTTATGTTTGTTTCCCATTGTACTTTCTATATCTATCTATTAAATCTTCTGCTTGATTTCATGTCATTGTACTTTCTTAATCAATCTATTTATCATATTAAATCTTTCCAGCTGTAGCTTTAACTGCGTCTAGCTGTATCTATTACTGCTGGCAGTAGATTTCTTAACTGCGTAGTTCCACTGTGGGTTAAGTATTTCATTGATCATCATTAGCATGCGGACGATGACGATGACGATGATGATGATGAAGATGATTTTGAGTTTTTCTTTGCTTATATTTTGTTTTATTTTTATTTTTTATTGATTTCATTATTTCCGTTTTACGTCGCAGTTTGTTGAATTAGTTAAGTGGCACATTAGACGGGTTTCCTTTTAGCGTATTTTTGGCTTACATTATCGTTGGCCAAGTTGTTGTTGTTGTTGTTGCATTCTTTGTGCCACAGTTTTAATATTTTAAATATTTGCTTTTTTCGGCATTTTTATCTTTCAATTTTTGGTTTTGTTTTCCATTATTTTTTTGCATTATTTTTATTGATTTCGTTTACGGAAATAAACGCGCAATTGACGATGCCAAAATCAACAACAAAAGCCAGTGAAAATTTGTTTAGGACTTAGTTAGTCGACGTGAATATACCCTAGCTTTAATTATAAAAAATTGTGCTTGATATTCCTCAGTTTCCAATGAGATAATTATATCTATTAGTACTTAATTTTCCTATTTCTTCAGATTCAGTTATTTTCCCCAACTCTACAGTTTATTATTATTTTATATTTAAAAGTATCAATACTCTAGTAGGGAGTGCCTCGGCCTTTATAGTCCGATCTTGATGAAACATTTAATGCTTAAATATGACATGTAAATGTACCTGATAATGAGTTCTTAAATAATGAATTCTTTCCAATTATAGGGAGAAGTATAAAAAAAGTTAATTATTTGTAATCTTTATGTTCTATATGAGGTCCTTCACACCAAGTTTTGTGCATCTAGCTCATATAATCCTCGAGTTGTGCTTAAAAATCAAGCCTGACATGGCTTTTGATCAATATCATGATATAAAGAGATATCTAATGATGCATAAACCCGTTCTGTGTGTGAGATAGACGAAGTATATATATAACATATATTTCACATATCGTCTCTAGCTTTTATAGTTTCCGGGATACATTTAGCCAGAAAGATACGGTTAGATACGATCAAGAATAGATTTATTTAAAAGGTCGTAAATGCTTCCTACTGCCTGTTGCATACCTATACAAAGAAACCATCATACCCTTTTCACCCGTTTCAGTGGATTCATGGTAAAAATTTGCAAAAAATGAAAAAAAAATGCGTAAATGAACGGATGCGTGTATTTGTGTTTGTTAATAGCCGTAAGCTTTGGCGATCATTCATAAATTTCGTGAACTGTTTAACTGTCATAAGCGGGTGTGCGTGTGTGTGCGTGAGTGTGTGTGCGTGTGTGCGGGCGCGTGTGTTTGACGTTTTGAACTTTTGCGTGTGCCCCCAGCCCGAAGGCAAAGTGAAGACCTTGGGGCCAACCATTATTTGACGTGAAACAAACGACACACAAAACTTTTTAATACGCAGCAAAACAAAAACAATGGAAAAGTAGGAAAAAAAAAATCAGTTATAGGTCAACACTGGTCAGGTAGAGGTCTCTCGGCCTTGTGTTCTTGGACAGGTGACTTAATTTGGTAACAGAATCTAACGTCAATTAGTCTGCGAATTCAAGAACACGTTTAACAGAGATTTGAATCTGGAATGTCTTTGGTTAGAGCTTGAATTAATAGATGAGAATTTTAATAGATGGATTAAAATATCATCAGCTGTTCTATATGGAAACGAAGAACACGTTAGAATAATGAAATTCTTAATTTTATTGAAAATTCAAGCTAAGAGCTTCTTTTTTGCGATTTCTCCCGCTATATCATATTGTATTTTTATAAAGAATCGCCAATATTTATTGTTGTTTCAATTATTTATTTCCCTATTTTATCAGAAATCAAGCGTATATCCAATTGCATTAGGGGTGTTCAGTGTTTCGCAATTCACGTATTCCAAATGATTTCTCAGCTAAACACATTAATTAATCGAGCGACTTTTATTACATTTGCCCATATTGTGATTACCTGGAGGCCCATTTAGATTTCTATTAGCGCAAGTAAGCTCGGATAACTGTAATTTATATCTCTGTAGCTCAAAGTAGCTGATGGGTAGGTGCAAGAATTGTACTCGCTTTTCCAATGTATCCAACAGATACAATTTGCCTTGAAGGGGGCCGCTGGCTGGCCCGACGCCTGCCTCAACAGAGGCGACAAACAATAAACGGAACAACAACAACAATAACAATAACAAGTGCAAAGCGCAGCAAGAGAAGATGAGAAGGAGTGCGAAAGTGAGAGAGAGAAGAAGAACTAATTGCAACGACAAAGTATAAAATCGATGAAGCAAAAAATATAATGAAGAACAACTACAACAGATAGCGCAGCGCAAAGAAGACCGAAAGAGGGTCTGATGGGGAGGGAGGGAGGGAGGTAGGGGTAGGCAAGATAGGGAGAGTGCAGAAAACTTACATATGGTAAAAGAGAGAGAGAGAGAGAGCGAGCGAATGCGCGTTAAACAAATTGCAACAATTTTGCCATAGAGCCAAAAGAGCGAGAGCGCAAGAGAGAGAGAGGGGCAGCCTGTTGGCCTCCTGCCTACAGGCACACACACACGCGCACAGCTACACAAACACACACACACACACACAGGCACACAGCCAGACACGCGTAAGACAGCGAGCAACGTGGGCGCCTACGAGTGCGATGGGCCAGGGCTGCGGCGGGGGGCCAACATACCAAACAAACAGTGCAAATTGCCAAAGCGAGCGAGCTAAACGAGCGAGTGAGCGCGAGAGGGAGAGGCAGCGGAGGGAGCAGAAGAGAGCGCAGCAGAGCACTGCAGAAGAGAGCAGCAGAGCGCAGTGTGGCAGCGCATTGTCGGCGCGCGCTCTTCCAAGCGCTCTCTGTCTCTCTCCGCAGAAGACGAAGAAGACAGCTGCCGGTAATCAATATTGATGATGATAGCAGAGACAGAGGCAGCGGCAGAGCAGCAGCAACGAAGATAAAGACCAAAAGGGAAAAGGTCAAAGTGAAATGCAAATCAAAACCCAACAAAGCAAATTTAAATGCAATTTAATTAAACGAAATCAATGCGAACACGAGAGCAAAAGAGGAAAGATGTGACTCATGAGAGAGAAGGAAGTGGTGCATGGGCCAAAAAAAAATAACGGAAGAAAGAAGAAGAGCCAGAGCCAGAGCAAAGAAGAGATATTGCACACATCCAGAAGATACGCAACATCCAAACGTTGGAATATTTTCAATTATTAAAGCAAATTAAATCAAGCAAAAGTAAATAACAGAAAAAATACATATATCAGATGAAATAGGAGAGAATTAGTCGACTAGCAGATTTTTTTTTGCGATTTTTCTCTGCCTCGAAGCTTTGGAAAATTCATTCTTTAATAACTTCGGTGTTTATTGTCCTATTGTTATGAAATTTTCAGTGCTATAAGATTTATATATATAGTTTATATACGAATAATCAGGATAATTCGTGGGTAGGAATTTTCTAGGATATTCCTAATTAGTGCCTGGGAATATATTGTAATTTGTGCTTAAAACATTTATAACTAAAATTTTGGATCTATGATCTATGGTTTCTCTAGCCTTTATATTCTTTGAGTTTTTTTTTAGAGAATTTCCCTTTCGGCTTTTCGGCATAATATGCTCATTTTGCAATAGAAATTTCCAGGGTATATGGAAAAAATGAAATCATAATCAATTCTATTTACAATACATTTGCGTTTGTCAACAAAAAAAGTTTTGGACAACGCTGCGAAGACGTGACTTGGCGCACGCTGTGCCCGCAGCCCTCTCACAATCCCTTCCCCCCCCCCCCCCCCTCCCTCACCCCACAAGTTGCATAAAGTTGCCTCCTTTTGTTGCAATCGCTTGCAAAATAAAACTGTGTTTCAACAAATGGTTGAACAAACAGTTAATGATACATATCGTATTTCTAAACAGAACAGAAAGCAACGCGACACAGATTACAAAATAAAAGTCTGGACCTTATCGCGGCTGATGACACAGCAGAAATCAACAAGAAGCAAAAGAAGAGGAAGACAAAAGTGTGGCCTGCGTTTAGGATTGAAACATGAGACGAGATCGAGAGGAAATCAAGACGAGTCTGCAACTTTGCCTCATGTGGCAACAACAACAAAAAGAAAAAAAACGATTCCTTTGTCTGCCTCAAGGTTAATTATAGTATTAGCTCGCCCAAAGAGTAGGCGCCACATCAGAGTTTTATTCCATAAGAAACTGAAAGTGTCGCGGATTTCCAATTGGAGTTCCAATTGGAAGCGCGTTCATGTACGTTAAATTCTTGAATATTTAGTTGTATTAATTATGCAATATTGGAGTTACTTTTTCCAGAAAATATAAGCCTCAAACTGACTATTAAATTCAGTTTCAAAGTTTTAATCAATCTTGAGAATACTTTTTATGAGGAAATGCGTGTCTTTTTGTACGTTTTTATTTAATTATCATATCATATCATATTTATCAGATAAAAGCAAATTAGAATTAACTCTAGAGCTCAAACGACCATAAAAGACTCTCATTTCCCTTTAAAAAGTATTCTCCAAGATTGACTGAAAGAAATTAAAGCAAATATCGAGTATCTAAAGATTACATTGCAATTTATCGCAAAGCTAATAAGAATTAACAATGTCAAAGAATATGAATTGAAATAAGTTAGATGTTGAAATAGCTTTAAAAAAAACTATTTCTAAATAGTATGAATAATAAAACTCATGGAATCAAACTTCATTTTGCCAGGAAAAGTAAATCGATTATAACTTATTTACAAGTATTTATAAGACGAGTTTCTCAAAACATAATTCAATGTAATATTAGAAGAACTTGAATAAAGAGTTAAGCTCAATTAGAGGTATAAAAGATCTAGAGTATTCGCTGAGAACTTAGAAAGAACTTCTGAGAACTTCTAGAAATTACCAACAGTGCGTTATTATAATCGGATTTTCAATACTTTGGACTTTTTGTAATACATTTTTCGGAATATATTTGTTTTTCAAGCAATTTAACCTTTAGAGAGCATTCAATTTAATGCATAGCATATATTTTATTGAATTTTCTTTTTTGGAAAATTGGATCTACTAGAAAACAAAGCTTCTGAGATCAAAGGATTGCGAGACAAAGAAATATTCTAAGATTTTAGGAATGGGAATAAAAAAAAAAAAAGGTCGAGGAATTTAAACAAGAAATCAACGTATGAAGAAACCAATTGATTATTCCTTTTGACAAGTTTTCTCTTGATGAACACAAGATCGAGAATAACTTCTATATATAATATAATATAATATACATAGTATAAATATTGATTAACTACAATTTATCGACTTTATTGATGTATATAGAATATCCATTAGAAGCAAAGCCTGTCGATCACAAGGGGAATGGATTTAGCTAGATTTTGGAATAGTTAAAAGTAAATTCAGTTGGCATTTGCTGCATTCATTCGAATCAGAATCCAACTGGAATTACCCTACAAAGCAGGCTGTAGACTTCCGCTTAAAAGCGACAAATATATGAATACTAGATATACTATAGAAATGCACGTACATATATAGTCTGAATCAATGCACTCACACAGTTATAGACGTGAGGGGGGGTTGGGGGTTTGGGGGTAATATTCCGTAATAGGCTTATCCAACTGGACATTTAGTCATCGCAGCGACGTCTCGTATTACCTTAATTGGAATCAGAGTCGGATGAAATTCCTGCGTCCCACTTGCTGCACAATTCCCTTCTTGTTTTTTTTGCATTGGTTAAAGATTGAGTTGAAATGGGTGTAAACAAAGTACAAACAGCTGATTTAGTTATAAACAAAATGACTAAATTGCTTTGCCAGCTGTTTTCCAATAAGACCAACAAAAGCCAATCGGAAAAATCTATACTCGTGTGTGTGTGCGTGTGTGTGTGAGAAAGACAGCAACAACAATGTGAATAGGTACAAAGTGCAAATACTGCCAACAACAACAACAACAGCAACAACAACAAACGCAGCGAAAATGAAGCGAAAGTGAACGAAAATTATAACAACAACAACGCATTTAATTCTGCTGCGACAACAGCAGCAGCAACAACAAGAACAGCTGCAAGGATGGGCGGACATCGACTGCGACGTCAACGTCGGCGTAGGGCAGCGACGCACACACAAGCACGCACAAACTGGAAGCACTTGCATTTCAATATTCATATTTTCGGTTAGTTTTGCAACACTTCTTGTTGTTTATTATTTATTTTGCCATCACTTTCAACACACACACACACACACAATTGTTATTGTTGTTTATTGTTTGCTTTATTGTTTCTGCTGCTTTTCACATCGATTTGTTGCACTGTGCAGCTGACGGAGACAACGACGGCGACACCGACTGCGACGTTGCGTCGGGTTCTGTAAATTCAATCAACTTACAACTCCGCTGTTAATTTGATTTTTCTACACTTTTTATGCATTTAAATTCAATGAAATTTTAACGAAAACTGAACGCCACAAAAGAAATATGTTGAATTTTCGTTTTGCAACTAAAATAAAAAGCAAAAAAAAATCGGACAAAAGGAACAAATTTGACGTGAGCGAGAGAGCGCGTCGACTGCGAGAGCGCTGCGAGCGTGAGAGCGCCGCACACAACAACAGCAGCAGCAGCAGCAGCAGCAGCGCGTGTAAGTAAACGAAGCTCGTGCATGGCAGATTTGCAAAAAAAAAAAATTTTTTTGCAAAAAAAGAAGAGTAGAAAAGTCCAAGCCACTCTAAGCATGGACTGCCTGTGGCAGTAACAACAACAATAAGGGGTATTAAACAATTTAGCGCCGACGACGTCGTCAAATGGCTACCAAAAAAAAAAAAACTTTTTTAGGTTTTTTTTTTCCACTCACACATATGCATGTACATACACGTACATGCACACACAGAGTCGTCGGCGTCCAGCAACACGGGGCGCACACACACACTTACACGCACGCACACACATTTGCGCTTAATAGATTTATATTTGTTAACTGCTTAGCACTTGTATTTGTTGTTTGGTAAATTATTCACATTTTCAGCGCAAATGTTGCATTGCTCGCCTTTTTTTGTGCCCGTTTCTTATTCAATTTGCACGCACACACATACACAGACACGAATGTAGAGACACGCACACACACACTCACATGCACTCGCACTCACTTTACACACATTTTTTTTGTGATACGTATCGGCGCTGAGTGCTGCGTTGTTTTGCGTACGAATTGGTTATGCATTTTGCGCTTAACACTTTGCCTGCCATTTACTTATTATGCTTGCGCTTGCGGTATTTGTTGCTATTTTCAATTACAAACTTTTCACCTTGAAATTTTTACGGCAGGCTCCGAACGGTCGACAGATTGTGGCGGTCGGGCGATATACGGTCGGTACGGTACGTTGCAACACTGACTGTCACAGTGTGGCCGGCAAAGCGATACTGCCAAATTGCCGAACCCCTTCGGCCAGCCAATCAAATGGCTGACTAACGCAGCGGGCGCAATTCTTAAGTTTTTTAACACTAAACGCTTTTGGTATTTTATAAATATTGAAAATAAAATAAATAAATATAAATAAATAAAATAAATAAAGTTTACTAGATAACTATTTTTCTGTATGCACTTTAAAATTAAATGAATTTTAAGTTGCATTTAAAAAACATAAATATTGAAAAGTTTTCTAGATAATTAGTTTGAGTGTTGCCCTTTAAAATTAAGTGTATTTGAGTTGAATAGCTAAAAATTGTTTGCTTTTACATTTAAAAACACTTCACTTCAACAAATTTATTATTATCTAAACAGTTTTAATCTACACTAGAAATATTTATTTTATGCACTTGCATTAAAAAACGATTGACTTTCTGTTGTATTCATTTTCTACATGACTTTCAAATATTAAGAGCAAAACAATTTCAATGTGGCGGCAATTGTTGTGTGGCATATCGATATATGTTAAATTTCAAACTATCGATAAGCAAGGCAGTTGCCGTTCGGCAAGCACAGCTGTTGCGCAGCTGTTCCCAGGCGTTCAGCACACTCAACAAATATGTGAACGCTGCTTAAAAAGACAGTTGAACGTTTAAAGTTTCGTTAAGTTTAAGAAAATGTGAAAAAGCTAAATTAAACTTTATTTGCGCTTTACCCAAAGTAAAATTATATTAAATTAAATTAAACTAATTTAACTAATTTATATATATATTTAATCAATTTGCAATCGAAAAGAAATCTTTGACAAGGATAGAAATCACGCTAATGATCGACGGGCCAACCCCTCGGCAGCTGGTCAAAGCCGAACCACTCGACCGTCTGCATTGGAACGTGTCTTGGATTAGAATTAAGCCCATCTAATAATGGCCTTTGAACTGCCGCCCCCGCCGCCACCCCCGCAACAAAGTCGCATTTAAATTGCAGCCAAGCTAAAATGTTGGCCAAAACCTGCCCAAAAAAAACAGGGCAGGGCAGGGCCTGCCTCCAGGCTCACGGCTCGCGGCTCGCGTCGTGCCGGACATGTTTTCTGCGTAATTAGTGCAAAGTCCGGCGCAGTGCACCCCCCTCCACCCCGCTAAGCAACCCCCCCCTGCGACAAATTCGCATCCCTGCTCGAACGAACGCAGCGGAGCGTGTCGTTGCCTGTTTCGCATTTTTGCTTTCTTTAACAATTTCCATTTGATTGCATTTCGACGCCGGTACGCAACACACACACACACACACACGCAGACTCTCACACACACACACACACACACACACACACACAGGCACAGGCACGCACGGCATTCATTAGTGTGAGCAGCGTCCAGTTTGGCCTGAGCTTAACTGTCATTTCCATAAAATCCCACAGCCAGGGGCTGCCCGACACACACACACACACACACACACACACACACACACTCACACTCGCACACACTCGTCGACAGACGTATGCAAAACTTTCTCTTTGCATTTGAATTTCTCCACTTTTTCTCTCCCCCCTCAACTCTCCGCTAGCCCATAATTATTAAGATGAATGTCCTTATTGCTTTTATATCCTTTGCGTGTGTGTGACTGTGTGTTTCTCTGTCGGTGTGTGTGTGTGCCCACATTCTCCATAAATAATGCTTTCGGTCACACTCTGCATACATTCGCTGAAATTTGTTGCCCTTTCCCCCAATTTGGAACACTAAAACTTTGCCCATGCACCGTGGTTCAAGGTCAATTGTTAAGCTAAGCAAAATGTTAAATGTAAAAGAAATTGCATAAAAATAAATAATTAAAATTATAATAGAGGAAATGTATAGCGAAATAACAAAATAAAAAATTTGTATGGTTACAAAATATGTTCAAAAATAAAGAAGGTTAATTTAAAAATATATTAAAATAAAATATGTTTAATTTTAAAATATATAAATTCTAGATATTACCAATTGCTACCAATAAAGATAGTAAATAAATAAAATAATTTAAAAATATATGTTACATATGTACATGTTTTATTTAAAAGATTAATATGGGTAAAAAAACGTTGAATCGAACTTATGGTTCATTGTTCGATGCAATTTAAACATATTTTTAAATAGATTCATGATATTACGGTAAGATCTCATTTTTCACGGGCGGAAAAAAAGTGAAAGAAGTTATATTTCAAATCTTAAGCACAAAAATTGCCACGGGCAAGGCCGGAGTAAATTTTAAATCTAGTAAATCTTTAATCTAGTAAATCTATAATAGAAACTTAATTTCGATATGTGCTCAACACTCTTGCACCACTGTGCAGTGCTTAAGCTCTGTTTGCCACACGAAACGCGTGCAACTAGCGCTGCGGCTGCTTCTTCTTCTTAGCACGCGTCGTTGGGTCGTCGCCGCAGCAGCAATAATAAAGGCAAATCCGACAGGATGCTAATGCGTATTTAGTTATTTTCTTTATGTGTGTGTGCGAGTGTGTGTGTGTGTGCGAGTGTGTGCGTGTGTGTGTGTGTGTGCGTGGGAGGAATTGGGATTGAGGACTTGAAGCGTTTGTTTGTTTTATGCGCTGCTTTGGATACAATACGAGTGTGTCTGTGTGTGTGTGAGTGTGTGCGTGTGTGTGTGTGTGTGAGTGTCTGAGTTCTTAGTTCTCCCTTGTAATATTTGCATATTATCGATTTTGGTGGCAAATCCATTGAATATGGACAATTTCTGGCCACATCCTCCACACAAAGATAAACAAGAACAAAAAAAAAGTCCTAAAAGTTTTCCCGGGCTGAATTCTTGGAAAATACTTTCGTACAACTATTTTTGGTAAAAATAATAAAGTAACTCTCCAGTGTTTGCAGACGTAATATATTATAGTGGAGATGTTATGTGATGGAAAAGTAGTTTTCCGACATATTTATATAGGAAAGTAATTCAAGCCGAAGATTAAATACCCTGACAGTTATGTGGCTTACGGTTAGGCAGATATGCGAGCAGAATTTTGAAGCTCGTTATTGCTGAATTTTGTGAAGATGCCTTTTTCGACCGATTCTTCCCATGGTAGCTATATGATATGATATTCTGATACTGATATGACTTGTCTTATATGTAAAGATTATCTTAGAACTAGTATACACCATGTTTGATCAAGAATTCTCAAAAAACAAGAAAGTTTTTCATGCAAGAACTTTAATTCCATTCGATTGTTCCTATGACAGCTATATGATATAGTGGTCCGATGTTGATAATATTTTGCATATATGTGGAGAGCATAGTGAAAGTATTAAATGCTGAGTTTGGTCAAGATATTTTTAAAAACTAAAAAGTTGTTCATAGAACCTACTTTTTGACCGATCTTTCCTATGAGATATAGTAGTCCGATATCGTTAAGATTTAGATCATATATGAGTAGTAGCATAAAGCGAGTATATACCAAGTTTGATCTAGATATTTTGATAAACAAAAAAGTTGTTCAAACAAGAACTTTATTTTAGATCAGTTAATTATATGGTAGCTATAAGAGATAGTGGTCCGATAATGATAAGATTTATCTTATATGCAAGGTGGATCTTAAAACTAGTTTGTTTCAAGATTGGTCAAGATATTTTGAAAAACAAAAGAGTTTTTCATAAAAGAACCTAATTTTTGACAGATTGTTCCTATGAAAGCTATAAGATATAGTGGCCCGATCCGGCAGATTGCTTGTTAGTTATGTTTTCCAAGTTTTATTAAGATCGAATCAGAGCAAAGCTAGTTTACATAGTTAGTAGAAAATTGGTTGGATAGTTAGAACATGGCTCTATGGATTAATCTTTAGATTAAGAATATATAAACCTTATAAGGTCGGAGAACCCTAATTTATGATACCCTCTATAAGGACATACATCCATCCCTTTCTGTTATTAAACTTTTTAGTTTTGCAGGGAAGATAATAATAAAGAAAAACATTTTCTCATATTTAATTCCCGATATACCTTAAGCATAGAATAATAAATATTACAGGGTATATGCCGGACTTAACTCCTACTTAAAAGAGCTTCAAAAGCGAGCCCTAAATTTTCCATCGATTTAAGTAGCTTTTAGGCTTAACAAGAGGAAGAAATATAAAAAATTCCAAACTAAACAATTCGATTTGCGAACTGTTCGAAATTCGACACGAAACGTGGCCAAAAGCGGCTGCGAGCCAATTCGAGTCCGGGGATCAAAAATGGCAAAGGCCCAACCTAAGCGGATTTCAGCAATTTAAATAGAATTTTCTAAAGGTTTTTTTTGCTTTTTTTTCAGGGGGGGCAAAATGTCAAACATAAAACGACACGGGTCCAATTAGATTTGGCCCGGAAGCAGAGCTGCCCCCAACCTACCCCCTGCATCCTCTCTCTCCCCTCCAGCTTTCCATTTATAAAGTGCGTGGGATTTATGGAAAAAACGAAAAAACGGAAAACATGCTGATACAATGGGAATTATGAAAAGTAACGAACTGAAAATCGAATTGGAATTGTTGGCCTCAACTGCGCCTCGGGGAACAATTACCAAGAAGCAGAAGAAAAGACATCCTTAAATACTTGATATGCAGCACAATTTGCCAATCAGCGGCTGGAAGGTTACAGGCTCTACATGGCAAACACTTTTCATATACCCTGTAATTGCTAATAATGCGCAGAAGGGGTATACGGGGCATGTAACAGTCGGAAGAAGAGAACTTCTAATTCCTGAAGTTGCAAGGCTGATAGAATAATATAGATAAAATAAGAGAAGCTATTGGTCGATCTCGAGAACTATAAGGCGTAAAGACTTGATCTGTTGGACTAAGTCCCATGCAGTTCGAACTAGTTTCAAATCGAAACGAGATTGAAGGGCTACCTTTGGCACGCCGAAGATTTAATACCCTTGCAGACCCAACATTTTTTATAATGCTCATAATGATTCGCCCGTACCTAAGAAGCACAGGGAAACTAGTTAATGCCGAGTATGGTTAAAATGTCTTGAAAACAAAAAACAGTTTTCCATACAACTACTTAATTTTCGACCGATCATTTCTATGGCAGCTATATGATATAGTTGCCCGATCTTAATGGAATTTTGCATATATATGGGGAGCTTAATAAAACTAATAAATGTTGAGTTTAATCAAATTTATCTTTATAAACAAAAAAGTTTTCCATACAACTACTTAATTTTCGACCGATCATTCCTATGGCAGCTATATGATATAGTGGTCCGATCTTAATAGGATTTTGCATATACATGAGGAGCATAGCAAAACTAATAAATGCCGAGTTTGATCAAGATATCTTTATAAACAAAAAAGTTTTTCATACAAGAACCTACTTTTCGACCGATCGTTCCTATGGCAGCTATATGATATAGTGGTCCGATCCAGCCGGTTTTGACATATGTACTGCGTGCAACAGAAAGCGATACTTCTGCAAAGTTTCATAAAGATAGCTTTAAGACTGAGAGACTAGTTCGCATAGGAACAGACAGACGGACAGACGGACAGACGGACATGGCTATATCGACTCGGCTATTGATACTGATAAGATACTGATGAAGAATATATATAGTTTATAGGGTCGGAGATGTCTCCTTCTATGCGTTACACATTTCACGACAAAATTATAATACCCTCTGCAAAGGGTATAGCCTCATGAGGGTATAATGAATTAAAATAATATATAAAAAGGCAAAGCTACATCAGTAAAGTCTTCTACTGACTATCATCTTCTCGGGGATTCGAATCCTGGACTTCATTTAATTTAAGATAACATAATTATATATATATATAAATATATACTTTATGGGATCGGAGATGCTTCCTTCTGCCTGTTACATACATTTGCAAAAATACATTATACCCTTTTTGCCCACTTTCAATGTGTTTAGGGTATAAAAATAAAATAAACCTAGGAATCGATGTGAAAAATTCCTGTAAAGTTCTTGCATTAAATTTACGTATTTTTTATAGAGAATTTGAGAATATAGAGAGAAGAGAGAGTGAGAGTGAGAGAGAGAAGAATGCATCGCTGGTTCTTTGCGAACGAGCGCGAGGAGTGCCAGCCGCCGCCGGAGGATTCGGCTGGGAAGGCGGCCGGCGACGAGGATGCAGAGAAGGAAGTCAAGGAGATCGTCTATACGGATTGGCCGTTTTGTGTGCGGATCAAGATGCCGCTGCAGGGCAACGAGCATCTGGCGATAAGCGGCAACTGCGACGAGCTGGGCAACTGGGACCCGAAGCAGGTGTTTCTCATGGATCCGGCGAATTGCAGCTGCACCGGACAGTGCAGCTGCCGGAAATTCGAGGCAAGGGTGCGCATACCGAGGAACAAGGATATCGAGTATCGATACTGCATCGTTGGCTACGATCCGCTGCTGGACGATGTGCTCATCCGTTTCTGGGAGGTGATGCCGCAGCCGCGCGCAATACGCAGCTGCCACAATATGCTGAAGCGTTGCGAACACTTTGGCATTGAGAACGGACCACACGGACCACACGGCGGACCCGGCGTTGCACCCGAGCTGAAAGTGGATCGCGGCTGGGCCACAACGGAGACCTTTGTCCAGTTCAAGATCTTCAATGCGCCGTTCGTTTGGCTAAAGCAGACGCCGCGCCTCATCTACGTCTATTTGCAGCCCATGTACGAGACGGAGCCGCCCGACTGCAGCGTGCGGCATCTCGATCCGTTGCGTCTGACGACGGCGGCCGTGATGCGACGCCGTACCACGATTCCGACCCGGCTGGACATGCAGCTGGCGTACACGGAGGTGGCCAATTTGCGGCATTCGTGCAAGCTGCGCTATCAGCCGCCCGCCGGCGCCTGCTGCGGTCCGGCGGATCTGCAGCTCTTCCACTGCTCGCTGCGGCATCCCCGGGAGACGATCTTCCGTCTGGATTTGTACACATTTGCCTACAAGTGCGCCCAGGACGAGCCGCCGTATCATTATGGCTACGGCTTTATACAGCCGGAACAGCTCGTTGGCTCCGAGGGTCAGGTGCGCGTCAAGATCAGCTGCGCCTCGACGCATCGGCCGCTAATCGAAATGAATCTCACCTATTTGATTATACGTCCGCTCGAGTCCATCAGCTGCGATCTGAGCGTCACCTACGAGCGCTTCTGGCGCGAGGCGCATCTCGCCCTGGACATCGGGCATCGGGGCACGGGCACAACCTATCGCCTCGGCGAGAATCTGCACCGCGAGAATACCCTGTACGGGTTTAGGCGTGCCGCTCTACATCACGCGGACATGATTGAGCTGGACGTGCATTTGACGCGGGACGCCCAGGTCGTGGTCTATCACGACTTTGTGTTGAGATTCGCCCTCGGCTCCGCTTGGGGCGTCGAGAAACTCTCCGCAGAGCACGACGTCCTCGTCTTTCCGCACGAACAGCTCAGCCGCCTGCGGCTGCTGTCGATGGGCGGGGCCAAGCGGGGCGAGCACATTGTGGTGCCGCTACAATGCTTCAACTATGACGAACTGCGTCTGGCCCAGCCGCTGCGTTATGCGTCCAGCAGCGGCTGCTCCGGCGACTGCGAACGGCATCTGCAGTCGCAGCTGCCCTTTCCGCTGCTCAGCGATGTCTTCGATCCGGAAATCGGTGAGCTGCCCGAACATCTTGGCGTTATTGTCGAGCTCAAGTGGCCGCAGCAGGACAGCAAGCGGCGCTGGGAGGAGCAAAGCTCAAAGCCATGCTTTGATCGCAACTTCTACGTGGACACCGTGCTCGAGGTCGTCTTTCGTTTGGCTGGCAAACGTCGCATTGTCTTCGCCAGCTTCGATGCGGACATCTGCATCATGATACGCTACAAGCAAAATCATTATCCCGTCACGCTGCTGCTGGTCGATCCCGAGCAGCCCATCCAGTTCCTGGATCAGCGCGTCAACCGGCTCGAGTACGGCGCCTTTCTCGCCTACATCATGGAGTTCTTCGGCCTGAGCCTCCATACGAACACGCTGCTGACGCAGCCGCTGATCCTCGGCCTCATCCGAGATCTGCGCATGCAGACGATCACCTGGGGCACGGCCAACTCGGATCTGCTCTACCGGGACAAGATGAAGCGGTACGGCTGCGTCGGCGTCACCTACGATCGCATCGATCAGCGGGATCAGGCCGGCGAGGAGATGCTCGGCTTTATCTACTTCATCGATTCGTTGGTAACGCGAAATCATATTCGCAATTTGCTCGAAAGCGAGCGAGCTATTAAGTGTGCTAGATAGGATTCGAAATCGGATTCGATTCCAATCAGGCATTATTATATTTCGAAAGGACATAACCGACTTCCATTTGACAACTCGATTTTATAGAAAGCGCAAATTGTTTCAACTAGAAGTGAAAGTAAAATTGTTTCAAGTCTAAGTCTGTCTTCAAATTTCTAAAGTTATTTAGCATTCGGGTAGACAATAAGTTGGTTTAAATTGTAGACGCATCTGGCAACGCCATGTCAAAGGGAAGCTATGTTGGTATTCTGTAAGGTGGCAAGCCTGGTTCTTAAAACATTATTTGGCATTCAAGTTGACAACCGTTAGCTTAAGCTGGGAGCGCATCTGGCAACGCCATGCCAAAGGGCAGCTTTGTTGGTGTTGCCATATGTCAAGTGTTCCACAAGGTGGCAGCGCTCTTTCCATAAATTATTTATTTGGCATTCGGGTTTACAAGTTAGTTTAAATTGTGGGCAAGGGAACTTATGTGGATGTTCCGAAAGGTGGCAACACTGTATCTTAAAATTTCTAAGAGTATTTGTTTAGCATTAGGGTTGACAACAAGTTAGCTTAATCTGTGAACGAATGTGGCAACGTTATGCCAAAAGCTGTATGTGTTGCCATATTTGGAGTTGTCCGCAAGGTGGCGCACACTCCAAATTTCGAAATTAAATTTTCTGACATGCGAACTTCAATTATTTTAAACATTTGAACGAATGTGGCAACTCCAAGCTCAAAGGAAGTTCTGTTGTTGTTGCCGTATGTTGTGTTTTTATCAGAGTGGCAGCACTGTGTTCAAAATTAATTAATTAACCAGTTAGGTTGACAAGAAGTTAGCACAAATTGTGGAAAAGTGTGGCAACCACATGCCCAAAGGAACCTTTGTTGGGGTGGCCATATGTTGACTGTTCTACAAGGTGGCAGCACTGTTTCTTACAATTTTAAAAATTAACTTTTAACGTTCATGTTGACAACAAATAGGTTTAAACTATATATCAATATATATATATATATATATATATACCAAAACATTTGCCAACTCCGCTCTAATGCATAAATTACTTGGGCCCCAAACATTTTTTTTTTGACACCGCGTTAGCTCAAATTATATATCAAAACATTGAAGGAGAACTCAGCTTCAATGCAAAAATAACTTGGGCCATAAAACAAGGAACTTATTAAACCATATTTGAAGGATGCCAAATTTGGTCAGAGCTCAAATTGGTCTATGAAAAACCAGATATGAAAAAACCAGTTGTACGAGGCGAATCTTAAGGCAGTACCTTGATTCGAGCTTAAAGTTGAACCAGTAACCTTTCTTTTCGGAGTTCCCAGGTACCCAGAGAAGCAAATTATCTTTTTAAGAGCATGCCTGTGGCTAGAACCCTGAACTTCATTCTTTAGTTTAGGGAATCATAGAAGACATTTAGGCTCTTAAGTTTGCATAGATTTTGTAGCTTATCTTTATGTTCATCAAATTTCTCTTTGTTTATTTTTCCATTTTTTTTCCCGTAGTTTTTGCCCAATTTGCAATTAATTACAATTAAGTACTTGAACATGGGGCACGCCCCTTGCATTTATCAGTGTATCAACCTAACCTCACATCATCCCCTCTGCCATCATCGTTGTCAACACTAGACACACACACACACACACACACACACACACACACACACACACACACACACACACACGCACACTCGCACGCACAGTGGAACGTGTAAAACTCATAAAACACATTAAATCCAATCGAATAATCGAAATGTCACATTAGTTTCTAAAATATGGCCGGACGACACGTAAGAAAGTGTGTGCTGCCTACCTCACCTCCCCTATCCCCTCCCAATCCCCCTTAGTTGCCCCCCTTTTAGCTACACCCCTGCCTTTTTAACGAGCACACAAATGTGCCCAAAAAACAAGCCGAGAAAAAACTCTTTTGGCTGCGATTTCTTTTTGTTGTTGTTGTTGTTGTCTTTCGCTTGCACTTTCCATTGCCAATTTTCCGTTTTGTCTTTGGCCATTTCCATCTCAAGCAACAGTTTCCCCCCTAGACCCCCCCCTCTCCCCTTCCTAGCTCCTCTGGGTATAATTTCTTTGGTCGAATCGCTTTTGGGGATTTGTCTCGTTGTTTTTTGCGTTTGTGTTTTTTTCTGTTGCTCTTCTCGAAATGGAAATTGCTTTCTATTCATGGGCCCTGTCCAGAAATTGGCATTGAAAACGCATAAAAATAAACATTTCCCATTTCGCATTTACAAATTCCGCTCTGAGCCACGAGATTTATTCGCAGGACTCTGCCCGGAGGCTAAGAACTTGTTTCGGGTATTACAAAAACATTTCCGAACACAAATCCAAATACAATTGCCAACTTGGGATTTGCTGTGTTTCGTGTTTGTTTCGTTTTTTCTTCTTTTTTTTGTTGCATTTTTTTTGTGAAAAGCTCATAAGTCGAACATAATTTCAATGTTATGAAATGTTTGCTTATTTTGATATTTAAGCAAAACATGTTTAACAAGAAAGTGAAAACTTTTCGTAAATCTCCATTTTGTATTCTCTTTCATTTTTTAATAAAATTTAAAAAAATTCTCCATTAAAGAAAAAAATTATTTTTAATATATAAATATAAATATTAAAATATTTTATAAGAAATTCTATTCGATTGTGGAAAGTCAAAGATAGTAAAAGAAAGATTCTTATTTAGTAAGGACTTCTATTGAAACATTCTAATTTGCGATTTGAACCCGAAATATTAATACTAAGCTGATGTAATGAATCGATCCATGAGAAATACATTTAACCTTTTCAATATTAAGATATTTTAGATGATTCAGAGCCGCCGAACTACCAAGTAGGAAAATTCAATAGTAAAGATTAACTTAAGAAATTAACTCACACACAATCTCAGACAATCTCAGACCTGGCGAACATTAACACACATATTATATAAGATCTCATTACCCTGATCAAAATACTCAAATAAAAAAATGAAAGATATTTTAGTTAGTAATTAAAAAGAAAATAGTTTTTAAAAAAACTCTGTTCAAATGTTGCTAATGGAACGAGGCACATTTCAAGTCCAATTGGAATTTTCTACATTTTCTATCGAATTTTCCTGCCTTCAAGCATTTATATACAATATATTCAAAAATTTACCTAATCTCTTTAACATGATGCTGCCCCGTCCCCCTTCGTCTTCTTACTCATTCCACAGGCATTCATTTTCACTTCACTTCGGTTGGCAACCCTGGCCAAAGCAGGAGGAGGGGTTGGCAACACTGTAACTATTTCATGGCTTCACATGGTAACTTTAACTCATTTGTATGCCAAACAGCAAAAGAACTAAAAGTTTTTCTTCCATGTGCCAAACCCGCAAAGCCCTCGCCTTCGATTTTCTTTGCTCAACTCTGCACTTATTACTTATTACTGGACACACACACACACACACACACACACACACACACACACACACATATACACACACGCAAAGTGAGAGGAGTCGGGGGCAGGGGGAAAAAAACCCTAGACATGTGAGACATGGAAATTCATCATCAAAAATGAATAATGTCTACACTTAATGCGACTGTAGCCCTTCCACCCCAAAAAACATTGGACACTGAACATTGGACTCGACAGACTCTGGACATTCAGGACATTCAGGATATTCAGGATATTCAGGATAAGCAGCATCAGCATCAGCATCGCATCGCACCCTGAACCCAATTCGCACCCCATCAAAAGGCGGGCGTGAAGACCAAGTGGCTACTCGGGGGACCTGAGGGACAGCTGAGTTGGCCAGGGGAAGAGGGAAGGGAAAGGGGCATCTATTTTCGACACTGCGCAGAAAGGTTGCTTGAATATTAATTGTGATTATGTAGAAGAGCTGGAAAAGTACACGAGAGAAAAAGGGCAACAAATGTGCAAACTTAGAAATGCAGGCGACGTGCAAGGACAACCACATGGAGCATGCATTGCGAGGGGATGTGAGGGGGGTGGAGGGGAGGGGCGGAAGGGGTCTCTGCCTGAGTCTAATAGATTTTTGTGCTGGCCATAGATAAAAATATGTTGTACAGGCGTGAGCTGTCAAAAGGAAGAACGAACTGGTTTATTCGTCGCAGTTGAAGTGATTATTGCATGCGCTACTCGTTAAAAGGATCTCGGCTATAAAAGGGTCTATCTATAGGAAAAGCTATGGGAAATATAACAAATTTATGCAGATGTCGTGATTTTATAAATATAACATCAAAAATTTATATTGTATATTATATACTATACTTCAGTTTATACCAAGCTTTTAAAGGGATTAAATCTGGCCTTGTTCTCGGCATCTTCCTGGCATCTACGTTATATTTATTTCGTGGTATCTTTCTGGTATCTTCCTGGTATCTTCTTGGCATCTTCATGGCATCTTCATGGTATCTACAGGGTATCTTCCTGGGACCTACATGATATCTAAAATGTTTTATATGTGGTATCTTTTTGGTATCTGCATGGTATCTTCCTGGTATTCAAGTGATATCTACGCGGTATCTATATGTTATATACATGGTATATATGTGGAATCTACGTGGTATGTGAGTGACACCTCCGTGTTATCTTCGTGGCAACTAGGTGGTTTATATGTGGCAACTATGTGGTATCTTTGTTGTCTCTTCCTAGCATCTTCCTGATATCGAAGTCATATCCATGCGGTATACGGTAATTATCTGCATGGTATATTTGTTAAATATTTGGTAGCTTTGTGGTATCTTCCTGATATCTATGTGGTATCTTCGTGACAGCTTCAGAACATCTAACTTGTTTCTATTTGGTATCTAAGTAGTATCTATGTAACATGGTATCTTTCTGGTATCCATGTGATATCTGCTGGGTATATATAATGGTGTATACGCAGTATCTACGTAGTATCTGTTATCCATCTGGTATCCGTATTGTATCCACCTGATATCTGTGTGTTATCTGCTTGATATTCGTGCCGTATCTTCTTGGCAATTTCATAGTATCTACGTTGTATCTTCGTGTTATATACTTAAACGTTTATGATTTCTTTAAGATCTGCTTGAATTGAATTAAAGTAAAACACTTGTGGTCAAATAACCTAAACTTCATTTAAATGGTTTCCAACATTTACTTAGGAACCGAAATGCTCAACTGTTTGTAGCGCAACCCAAAGAAATTGCATGAAAGGCGACAACAAATTTTGTAACTTATGATTATTGGCACGACCTTAACCCTCGGACCAGTGGATGCACGGATATCAATATGATGTGCGCACTGCAATTGTACCGAAAGAAGCCACACTAGAGTCGTGTGTCTGGCGACTGCTCTTGAGATTTAGGACTTAACTATTTACCAACTAGTTGGGCTTGGATTGGAATGGGATGGGATGGGATGGGATGGGATGGGATGTGGGCGTGGTATCTGACGGCAATCGGCGTAGCGTGTAAATTTAATGAGCTTTGAAATTGATTCGCGTCTCGTGTCTAATTTAGTTTGAAATCGAAATCGAAATCGAAATCGAATAGAGGCCAAAATTATTGTCGAGCCTTTCGTAATGCGCACGATAAATAATGTGCAATTAATATGTAACACGTTAGCCGGTTCAACTCTAGTTAATGGCCTCAGCCAGTCGCTGGACCCGGCCATTTGTCAATTTTGATGGGCGTGTGGGTGCCATAAAAAAGCGCCAAGTTCCCAAAAAAAAAAAAAAATAGGCGGAAAAGGGCAAGATTTAGTCGACTTGGAGTTGACCTGTAGCAAGAGCTGGAAAGTTCCTCAATAAATAACAAAATTCTCGTCTAAATGTACGATAATAATAATATTATTTAAAATATGTTAATATTAGACAACAAAAAATATGCCAAGAAAAAGGCAAATAGATTAAATAGAGTAAACCTTAATAATTCTCTTCTAAATGCAAGGAAATTTTGGGTATACTAAGATAATAATATTATTTAAAATATGTTAATAATAGACAAAAAATAATAAAGGTAAAAAGCAAATAGATTATCTAATGGATATGTTTTGAATATGAGAACCTACAAGAGAATTTTGGAGTCTCTAGCTTCTATAATTCCCGAGATCAATGGGAACATAGAGAGGTCTAAAGGGCTAAAAGTTAAAGGAAGATCATTTATTGCATTTCTTACTATAAAAACAGATAGAAAAAATTTGTACAAAACTCCTCAATTTAACTACTTCCTGATTACAGGGTATACATAAAAAACTCTAGTCCAAAAATCCGTATAAATCACCATTAAAAAAACGAAGCGCGTTCTGTAGGCAGTCACATAAAATAAAATTAACTTAAAAAGCAAATTCACGGGATATATTTTATGTGTGTGCGACTTGTCCGGCGTTGTCCAACGGGCAGCTCATAATTCAAGGCGTTAATCCTTTAAATAGGACATTCATGTTATCCCGCCGCAATGCTGACCATTAAAATAAAATTTATATCAATAAAATTTAATGCCCATTCTTTTTGGGCTCTCGCTCAAATAAAAAAACATCCTCAAATTGTGCCTTCATATTGATATTTATGTTATTTGCAAGGCATTATAACTCTTATTGGATTTATAGACGCAGAAATGTCACTCCAGCTGCTCGCTCAGCCTATTCGACTACTCGTTATTATTGTTATCTATGTGGTACGTGTGTGTGTGTGTGGGAGAGGGGAAGGGGGAGGGGGATGGGGAGGGGTTGGTAAGCGGGGTTAACTTCAGTTCGGAGGGTTATCAATGGGCGGAAGTCCATCTAGTTTTGAGATATAAAGCGAGGTACTAACTACTTGGATTTTTTCATATATATATTTCACTTTTGGTACACATTCCTCCATAAGCCCTGAAATTGGCAAAACCAACAATTGTAATGCCAGAGCCTTGGGCTTTAGTACATGCAAACTTTTCTGTGCCATATTTAAGCTTTGAAAATTTCATAAGGATCGGACTATGAATACCCAAGTTAAGCAAGACTGTATACCCTATATATGGTTTATATATGGCAAAAAGAAGAAGAAGCACATCTATTTGCTTACTTCGTAATCTAACTCGTAGCTCATTTCGATGTCTCTTTAAACTAAGTCCAAGTTCCTGCAATATATCATACCTTATACGTGTGAATTTCCCCAGAAACATGTGAATTTCCCCACTGAAAACTTCCCTTAACCCTTTTTTCGATACAGGCCATATATCATAATTGTGCTAAGCGCACATTTAACTGGCCTCAACTGTCGTTGAACGAAACATTCATAATTTCATAGAAATTAATATGAAATCAATCAAGTATTATTCGCATTTTCACATTTTCATTCAATTCTGCCGCATCATACGCGGGGGCGGTGTGGGGTTAATGAAAAAGTTACGCATAAAAGAGGGAAAAGAAGAGGAAGGGATGGGTGGCACAAAAGAGTTAAGAGACTGCAAAAACCGCATGAATTTCGCCTGCAAAAAAATTGTTGTCATGCTCGTCGGAAAGAAAGTTTCTTGGTAATTTGAGCGCAAACAATGGCAGACATTAACCCCTTATCGCCGATACGCCGAGGCCCAACCCCAACCCCAACCCTCAGCTGTGGGTTTTTGGTAGCGCATTCATTAACTGCGCAGCGCGTAATTAATCCTCGCTTGGGCCGACAAAACCAACCCTCCGAACGCAGCACGGCAATTGCATGTTGTAAATTCGATTTTCGTTTGTCATGACAACCCTTGGCCCTTGACTGCAGGGTTGTAGCTGCCTCCAGCTTCAGTTCGAGCCTCGGCTCGTTTGAATGCAAAACTGTTTTTGGTCATTAACCTGTCTCGAGCACTTTGCAAACTTCTATTTCTCCGCCCGGAGACCGAGGCAAGGGAAGAAGCAACAGCGAAATGCTTTCAGCTAACTTTTCAACCCCATGAACCTGAGAGTTTCCACCATGTCACGACGCCATCTTTTTGGGCTAGTGGATTTTCCGTTGTGCCAAACTTCTTAATGAACTTTAAGCAGCCACACAAAAGCGGGTTGCAGGGGGTTGCAGGGTTGCCATCGCCTCACAGAAAAGGGTTAAACAAGTGCTAAGCGGCGCCCAAAATGACTTCATCAATCATATTTGCAGCCGTAGCCAATTTCGCATCATTTATGCTCTCAACTGGCAGTGCATAAATCGGCTCTACACAGCTCGAATGAGCTAATGGATCCAGAAGGGGGCGCGGTTCGAGCGGGGGGGAGGGGGGGGGGGGTAATGGTTCGATTTTGGGCTAACTTCTTCGGGTTAATAAATCGAAAAAGTTGCATTCGCTGCTCGAAGAAAATTTATTACAATTTCCAATATTAACTGCGAGCTGGAAAATCTGTTTGAACTAAGAAATAAAGAACGGAATTTATATTTTCTAGAACTTCTTTCAAGAACCTATCATGGTGAATTCTTTTTTTATTGAGAAGTTATTTCTTTTAAATACTAGTACTTAATTTTAAGATTTCGTGATAATATTTCTTTTTTTATTGAGAACGGCTTGGTACTTCGTATTTAATGTACAGTACAGCATTTCTTGGGGCTTCCTCTCCAAACTTCTTGTCTTGAGAAGCATTGTCGAAAATGTCTTTTAAATTTATAAATTTAGCATGTTTACTTTTTCTGCTGAGGAGAACGATTTCATTTTTCCGAGTATTTTTAATGACTATCTGAATTATTGATAACCCTTTAGCTACATATGAATCATTGATGCGAACAGCATAGGTAACAGGACAGGATTCAGCTTGTCGAGAATTAAGAAGAAATGTGTGATGCACAGAAGGAGACATCTCCAACGCAATTTATATATGTATATATTCTAGATCAGCATCAGCAGACAAGTTGATATAGCCATGCCCGTCTGTCTGTCTGTCCGCCCGTCTTTCCGTCTGTCTTTTTCGATGCAAACTGATCTCTCAGTCTTAAAGCTATCATCTTGAAACTTTGCATAGGTCCGTCTTTCTGTTGCTGGCAGTATATATGTATGTAGGATCTGGTCGAATCGAGCCACATATATCCTATAGCTGCCATATAGCTGAACGGTAGAAAAGTAAATTTCTGTAGGAACAACTTTTTCTTCTATCAAGATATCTTGGCCAAGTATTGACCCGGCATTTTCTAGTTAAACTATGCTGCTTGCATATGAGCCAAGTCTAATTAAGATGGCAATCCTATATTCTTAAGCTCTACAGGTAGAATCGGTGCAAGAATTAGTTTTTCTATGGCAAAATATTCCGTTTTCCAAGATATTTTCATCAAACTATTCTCACATATCTGCAAAAGGCAAATGTCTGCAAGGGTATTAAATCTTCTCCGTACCGAAGATATTCTTACTTTCTTTTTAGTGAATCTTCCTTTAAATCAGTTAAATCTTAAATATTTCTAAGTATTTTTCCTGATTATTCACACTTAATTATAAATTCAAATAAAAGATTTAACTTCATCGGGCTTCGATCCCCAAACTTCCTGCTCATTTGCCTTGGAAACCTTCACTTTCTCTCCCTCTCTCTCTCTCTCTCTCTCTCTCTCTCTCTCTCTCTCTCTCTCTCCCTCTCTCTCTCCCTCTCTCTCTATCTCTCTCGCTCTCCCTCTCTCACTTGTACCAGTTTTTTGTGGCAACTGTACCTTAGCTGGCATGCCTCAGTGGGCCTGGTCTAGATTGTCTGTGTGTGTGTTCGTGTGTGTATGTGTGTGTGTGTGTGGCCACTGTGTGGGACATTTGCCAAATATTTATCTAGCCCATTTGGAATTGTATAAATTTTGAACGCTAGATAAACATGAAAAGAAAAATACGAACTCGACCAAAAGAAACATCAGTTCATCAGCATTGAAATTGAACTTTTTCTCTTCTGTTGTTGTTGTTGTTGTTGCTGTTGCTTCTTTATATGCAGGGGGCATGTTGACACAGGACAAATAAGAGCATGCCATGCTATGCCATACCCCGTACTCTATCCCCTCCCCCGTCCCTATCTTTGTCTTTCTTTTTTTTTTTGTATCAGTTGTGTGTGTCCCTCTAGTGTAAATAAAATGTTACAAATTTTGCAAAAATCATACTGTCCAAAGGGCAAGGGGCGGGGGGACTTGCAGGAGGTGGGGGGAGGGGAGGGAGTGATTTGGGGTTGGGGTCTTGCCATGCCTGGCTGCACGTTGCCACTGATTGGACACATGTCGGCAGTGAAAAATCTGGAAAATAAAACAGGTACACGAAATGGACAGCAAAAAAAGTTAAAAAAAAAAGAAGAGGAACTGAACTGACACGTGTGTGTGCCTGGGTGTGTGTGGGTGTGTGTGTGTGTGTGGGCGTGGCAGTCACATTTTGCGCTAATAATGAGACGTTTATTTAAAGAAATTTGAAGGGCATTGTCTCGACTCGGAAGCCCAAAAAGACGACAGCAACGTGTTGTGCGTGATTAAGTTGCGCACAGTGGGCGGAAGGGGGGCAGGGAGGAAGGGAGAAAGGGAGGGAGGGACAAAGGGAGGTAGGGAGGGAGAAAGGGAGAGGGTGTTAGTGTAGTAGATAATACAGAACTATGCTTGAGCTAAGATTACAACATGCTACTATTATTACTCTATTATTATTTTATTATTATAAAAAAGTTCTAGTTTCAGAAATCAGAGTTCTTCAGTAATTTGAAGCTGTCTAAAAGCTGTGGAAAAGACTTTTAACTTGGAATATATCTTATATTCACGTCAGATGAAGTGTAAAAATTGATTGGCCACGCCCACTAGGGGGCGTATTGACAGCAAAAATAGATATATCGAAAGACCTTATAGTTCACGAACTCTCCTTAATATTATACAAAAATATTGCGATCTAGAAAATAATCTGTTTGAATACACTGGAAAAACATTTTGCCATATTCTAGAAAATTATCATTAATTTTTTTTAAATCATAAATTGCTCTTGTTTACAAAACAAACAAATTTTGTGGAGAAAAAATGTTTTTAGGAAATATTGTGTGAACTGTAGAAAAGTTTTCATTTTATGCGATTTTCTAAATTTAAGAATATAAAATTTCGGAGCGTATTTATCTATGGTAATTTTTAATCCCATTGCTGGGAGCCGTATTTTTTTTTATATTTAAATTTGAAAAACTTTTTTATATTAAATACAAAATTTTAAATTTAAAGGAAAAATAGGGATTTGAAAAACTCTCCATTTAAAAATCTTAATAAAAAATATGTAAATAAGAAAAATGTTCCTTAAAATGAATTTTATCTTCAAGAATGAGAAACTTTTTGCTTGTACATATGTAACATATATATGCACATATGTAACATATATATGTATGTATGTATATATGTTTATGTATATATTTATGTATGTGTATGTGTACACATATATCTCGTTGTATATGTTGCTCGTTTACGCCAAAGAACTCGCCGAGTGGCTTAATCAAAAGTTCAAATTAAAACGAAATAAAAAAAAAAGTGGCAAACAAAATAAAATGGCTGCCACATGCCACGCGCCACTTTGCGACTAATCAAAATGCCTTTTAAATGCACGAGAAATCAACTTGGATTTCATTTGTAGCACAGCCCACGTCCCCGACCCGCCCCTGCCCACGCCCCCGCCCCCGCCCCCGCCCCTTTGCTTATCGCAGAGTCACAAATATGCGGCAAGTTGTGGAAAGAAATTTTGGAAGAAAAAAAAAAACGAAAGGAAAATGCGTAGAAATTAGCACAGAGATGAATACACACACGAGTGCCTGGCCGGGCATGTGTAGTGTGTGTGTGTGTGTGTGTGTGTGTGTGTGTGTGTGTGTGTGTGTGGCAGATAAGCCAGTTCACACACACAAACACATATAGACATTCACCCACACACGCTCAAGTCAATTTCATTACATTGTTGCAGGCAGCTCCTCCTTCAGTTTGGGGCTGTGGATTTTGCTTTCTTTTTTTTTTTTGAAAAGTTGAAACTGAAATGCGCCAACATCAAATATTTGACTTTGTGTTGTGCGTGTGCGTGTGTGTGTGTGTGTGTGTGTGCGTGTGTGCGTGCCAATCAGGCGTGCGTCCTTTTGGCTGCTGCTCCTTTTGGATTTACGAGTTCTTGGCATTTTTGTTCCTTTTAACAAAAATTTTAAATTACGTTTCATTTTATTTGTGATTTTCTTTTCTATTGACTTTCGTCTATGTGTGAGTGAGTGTGTGTGTGTGAGTGTGTGTGTGTGGGTGGGGTGTCCTCCAATTTGACCCCGGCCTGCCTCTGACACGCACTCGAACTACTTTCATTTTCAGCAAAGGAACATTCCTTTTGATTTCCATCGATACGACACTTGTCGTTTTTTTTATTTGTTTTCCGAGAAAGTATATTATGTTTTACAGTCCATACAAAAAAGGACTCGTACGTGGAAAGAGGAACCTAACGACTATTTTTTGTATCACTTTTTCGTATATCTTGCAGTTACAAAGCAGAACTAATTATAAATTTAATTAATGCTCGATAAATAATCCATTTGTTGCCATAATTTTGGTAATAAATAAACTTAAATTCGTCTTCGATTCTATATTTTTTATTAAAAAAAACCTTATTTGTTTGTTAATGTATCCCATATATTAAAATGATATATTCTCAATAGAAAGTGGTATTAAACTGAATTGATATATAAGGCCTTTAAGGCATAGACAAATGCAACAATAACTGAGATTCGAACCCGCATCCTGACAGATTTATTGTCTCATTCTTAGACAGCTAGTTTATTAGGTTTCTATAATTCCTATAATGTCAATAATATTAAAAAAAAAGGTTAATATGGCCTTTAAGGCATAAATAACTTGGATTCGAACCAGCACCCTGCCTGATTAGTATAATAAATCAAATTATATTAACTATACAATAAAAATAGTTAATATGGCCTTCAGGGCAAATACAAAGAATTGGTTAATATAGAACTTCATGGCAAATACATATTAAAATGCAACTAAAAAGAACTTGGATTCGAACCAGCAACTAGCTTCATTTATATAATAATTTAAAGTATACCAAAGAGAATGAACCAATTCGTGATTTTGACAATTTAATAAATAACCTCCAAATAATTTCTGATTTACTTTGAAAAGTTCTTCCTCTAAATAATTAGATTATATATTTATAGAAGCCTAAAAGTAAGTTAAATTCTTCTCTCTGTTCTCTTCTCTCTAGCCCTTTTCCCTTTCAGCAATTGCAATTCTCTAAACCTTAAATCGTGATATTCTATGATAAATACATAAAGATTTGTATCAATTGCCGCGCTTTAGACCTCAATTGTTACAGCTTTGAACCTTGGCTAAGCATTTCTTTTGTCTTTGTTGCTTTTGTTGTGTACATTTTTTGTGGCAGCATTTTAGGCGCTGTTGCCACTTGAGCCCGTCGCTCATCAATCAACATCAGGCTGAATATGAATATGACATTTTTACGCAAATTACATGCCACTCGACAATTGGCCCAGAGCTAAATCTGTGGGCTGTGTGGCCCAACATGTAATCAAGTGAGTAAATCAAATTTGAACAGTTTTGCAGCTGCCCAAATTGCCAGGGGGAGGAGGCAGGGGGCAGGAGTGGGGGTAGCATACACTTGACCAGCGGCTACTTTTTAAACGCATGAAAAATGATGCCAAACTATTTGTGAAGGGAAGCAACCGAGTCGAGTGTCCGAGTTGCGAGTCAGCGCATCATTCATCATGACACCCTTCGAGTCCTGGCCCCGGACTCGTTTATTATGCAAGCTCATGTGCAGGCTGGAACAGAGCCAGAACGAGGCTGCGTCGGAGAGAAAATCAGAGCCAGCGGGGCGTATGAGCGACGAAATGCTAATCTGAGCGAGAGAGAGGGGGAGGAAGAGGGAGAGGGAGAGGTTGTGTGTGGCAACAACCACAGAGTTGTATTTATTAATGAAATCTCACAAGTGCCCCACAACACATGCAAAAATGGCGTTGGCTGTGGCATGTGGCAAATGCCATGATTGATTGACTTTATGTAAATTTCCGCCCAGCAGCCACTTAAGCCCAAAGGCTGGCCGCCCCCGCAGCTCCCCCTAAGTCCAACAACACACAATCAAGGGGAAATTTCGCATTTATTGTGCTCTGGGGCACAATACGAGCAGAGTTCGCCTTAGACATAAACGCAATCTTTTTATTGTGGGGCATACAGAAAATTGTAAAATCTAATTTGGCGAAATGTGCGCTTTTCTTCGTGGCGGGTCAAATGAAAACGAAAACACAATTCGATTTTCAATTGCGTAATGTTGCGTATAAATTGTTTGGTTTGATTCCGTTTCAACCGAGTCGATTGAGGCCAGTCCGTAATTCGATTTGAAAAGTTATGCCTCCTCCTAACTACGCAGCATTGAAAATTATATGTTTTCTAGACGGGGTCAGGACCTCACATAAATGATGCTGAGCAGGTCAATTTGTGCCCAGATGGTACGCTTTTTATTGTCATTTGAAAATATAATCAAAATGTTAGTTCCAGATTTTCTTTTCACAATTTGCCAGACAACGCACTTTATTTGTATGCCATTAAATTTCTATCTGAATAAAATGAAGCTTTGCTTCAATATCTAAAAACATAAATAGACGATTTAATCCACAAGTATTTCCAAATAAATCTACAAGCTTTTCTTATAAATAGAATAGTTATATTATTTACCACAGTTTTCCAATCCAATCTTGGGGTAAGATTTGGACATGAATTTCGACTAAAAAAATTGTGTTCAGATTTGAAGGCCAGATTAATCTAGAGGGAAAACCATGAATAAAAAGCCAAATATTATACAAATCGGATGAGATTTGCCCGAGTTATGGGTGTGGGAAATTTCGATCTATGTCTATATAGGATATTTGAGAGTACCATTTCTGCATGAATTTTGACCAAGAACAATACGGGAAATTTGCAGGGAAATTTATGGGTTACTTTTGTGAAGTGAATTCAAATCCCCAAATCAAATTGAAAAAAATGAATAGGAACGCATATCGCCTTCTGTTTCGGATGAAATAGCTTATTTATGCACCAAGAAATATAAAACCAATTGATAATTTGCTGCATTTAAAACTATAGCTTAACCATGTTCAGTTATTCACCTATATTCCACCTACCTACTCCATATTTTTATGCTTAATAAATAGCAACAGAAACATTTAGAATAAAGAAAATTGTCTCAAATAAGCTGGCTATAGCTATTAGTCATCCGCACACCTCTGATATATATATACGTATATAAATGTCTCAGTATAGTCTTGCATTTTCATCAATGCACGAATTCATTTATACCCAGACGTAAACGCAACAACAACAGGAAACACCGAATGTCAGTTGATGTCGCCCCATCAGCGTCAGGAAATGCGAGAGCTAAAAGGGCTGGACCCAAGTCCAATTTCTGCTGCTCTAATGGAGAATGATATTCGGTTGGTTCCATATCAGACGCCTGTCTCCGTCTCCGTCTCCGTGTCCGTCTCAGTTGCCCGTTTGGCAGGCGTAACGAATGTGTCCCAAGCATGGAGAGCAAAATAAATAAATTATAAAATTATTTCAGCATAATAACATGTCAAATTCCGGGCACGGGGTCGACGGGAGTTGCACAAAAAAAAAAACAACACTGTTAACAATTCGCCTGTGGCCCAGGCATAAAAAATTATACATTATTTTCCTTTTTTTCTTCGCTTATTTTCCTTTATTTTTGAGGTTATTTTTTAGATTTTATTCAGCTTTTCTTGGCTGCTTTGTCCCCTGTGTGCGTCTGGCATCAAGTGGTTCGGGTGGGTTTTTTCTTTGTTTTTTTTTTTCTGGGTGGTTCGGACTCAGCTGCTGTCTCTGGTAATCTTTCATGCGGGATTTACAGCCAGACACCCTCCTGGCAAATGATGGAAATTTTTTTTTGCAAGTCCTCCCGCCTTCTCCTGCTACGCCGTGCGGAATTTTATTTGTAAATTTATTTTCTTTGTGCGGTTTATTTTTTTGCACATATTTTTCGTAGAGAAAATAAAGTTTTTGTGGTTTATTTTATTTTTTTGAAGGGTTTGCAGTTCTGTGGGGGTTGTCAAGTATTTTAAACATGTGCACGGGGTCACACACACACACACACACACACACACGCACACACACGCTTGGACACACACAGGTCGCTCGTAATTTCCATGCATTTGTTATGGCAACACTTTAAAAGTAAATTTCTCAGCGCCCTTGTCGCATTTTTGTCCTTCTCCTTCTTTTTGCTTCCCATTTTCTTTCTTTTTTTTGGTTAATATCCTTCTCTGGGGAATTGTCGAGTCCTGTAACTGCTTGTGACCTGAGTGCTAATGCCCAGCAAATGGAATTTAAATCTATTTTGTATTTGTTGCGTGCGAATAACATATGTGTGTGCGTGTGTGAAGGGATTAGTGAATCTGCCATGAATGTGCAGCATTAAGTTTTGTATTTGATATAAAACACAAACATGGCCGTAAAGCTTGTAGTATATGCACAAAGTTCTCTGTTCGCTCGGAGAGTAGAAGTTACTGGCATTTGATTAAAATATATATTTTGCTTAAATATATTTCAGTTTTTTATAATATTTATATTTTATAATATTATGTTAAATTAAATTAAAAAAATTTCCTTTAGTTTGAACCAGCGACTTGTTGCTTCATGGTCCGACGCTCAGACGCCTAAGCTACGCCGGCTTTTGTCTGAAACTTTGTCCGCACTTAAAACTTGGACAATATATAAATAGATAATGAATGCTAATGAATGATAATGTATCATGAAATAGTTTCTGCTTAATATTTTGTCAAGCTATAACCTATATAATATCAACCTCTATATCTAACTTCTAAAACTTAAAGGAACTCAATTTAATATATATATTTCATGTTAAATTTATATTATTATTATTTATTATTATATTATATATAAAAATAAAAAAATTCGTTTGAATTTGAACCAGCGACTTGTTGCTTGACGGTCCCACGGAGGTTTCTGTCTGATATTTTGTCCACACTTAAAAGTTGTACACCATATAAATAGATAATGAATGCATTTCATCAAAGAGTTTCTGGAAAGCAAGTTTTCTGATAGGAACCCATTGTAAACCCCAATATCCCTCCAATTCCAAAAGATTTTCTGTTGATTTGGGCCTTACTTTCATGGATTCTTAACAAAGCGATCCCCATAGAAAAAAACGAAGTACATTTATTGTATTGCATGACGCATCATCTGAGTTTCTTTGCGCTCTCCACGACTTGCTGGCTTCTGATAACCATGGCCATAAATTATTCAAAGCATCGCATTTCCATGCGCTTTTCATCTCCTTCTGCTGCTGCTGCTGCTTCGCTTGCAAACTATGATGAGCATTTCTTATTTATGAACATAAAAATTATTGCATCGAACCCGAATAAAAACTCTCACAAAACTGAAGAGCCAAGCAAAAAATCAACATAAGTAATCATCGATGCAATTTCATTGAGCTCAATTCAAAAACATTACCCTGCACGGGAACCCTGACGACAATGGCCGGCGAGTCTGTCTCAAACTCCGCTCCGCAAACAGAGCATACAGTGGGCTAAAAGAAATTGTTTTCACTCAATTTTTCTTTGATGACTGACTGATTGATTGACTGACTGATTGACTGACCGATGGACTGAATGGCTGACATCCTAAACCATGAGAGCTAGGAAGCTGAAATCTTCACAGTTTTTACCTTATGTGATGGAGATGCACTCTAAGAAGGGGATTAGGCTAAATTCACCCGCAAGTGTGGAAAAGTCGTGAAAAACGTTTGTGTGAAATACCGGAAAATACCCTCTCGTAATAAATAACTTATGTATATTATATTTGTTATATTAGTTATGTATTAATTATATATATCGACAGCTGAGTCGATCTGCCCATATGTCTGCCTGTTCATCTGTCTGTATATTAAAACGCGTGGATCCTGGGAAATCTAAGACCTTAAGACATCTTCAATGTTCCATGCACATTGTTTCTAATCCTAAATTACTCACTCTGTTGCCATAACTTTTTAATCTTTGAGCATATTATATAAAAATAGTTTCACAGTTTTTATGCACTTTTCGCTTGCATTCGTACCACGGTGCAGTACACAAATTGCGTTTTTCTGTTGCTGCTTTTCCACATTTGGCATTTTTATTGATATGCATACAAACACACACATACTGACACACACACACACACACACACACACACACACACTCGCATTTTATTACACTCGACAGCTATTTTCAATATATTACCCGAAGCATAAAAGGCAAACGCGTTCGCCTCGATTTTCCTTTTTACATACGTTGAAAGGATATCAAGTGTGTGTGTGTGTGACTGTGTGTGTCTCTGTATGTGTGTGTGTGTGTGTGTGCTTTCCATACTAAAAAACGCATAAATAAGGGCCCCGTCGGAGAGCAAAATAACGGTTATGGCTCTTCGGCCTGGTGGTTGCCCTCACGGCCTCACAGGCTGCCGCCGCCCCGCCACCCCCCACCCACTGCCACGCCCCCTTTCCACTCTAGTGTCGCGCGGTGGTTGCTTGTTCGTAGCGCGCTTTTGCGTTTGCGTTTTTTTTTATGCATAAAAAGTGCTTAGCATAAAGTCGTAAAAAACGTATTTGCCGCCACACACACACACACACACACACACACACGCGTACGCACACACAGATACTCATCCAATATCCGCTCAGTAAACCCATCTTTGCTGTTGTTGTTGTTGTTGTTGTTGGCAGCATGCCCCGATGGCATTTTTTTTTTAGCGGCTGTTGCTGGTTTCTGGCTGCTGGTTGCGGGTTTTCCCGCTGCGCGTTGCCCTCAGCCGATTTAGATGCGTTGCCACCGATAAGATTTACCCCCAGTTCTTGTTGTTGTTGTTGTTGTTGCTGGTGCTTATTTGCGTTATTATGAATTTATGACACTTGGCCGGGATGTACGAGTGGGTGAATGGACCTGCGCCTGAGCTACGGCATGGCTGTCTGTGCCTGGCGGCAACTCTGACTAGTTTATACAATTCAAAAAATAACGAATGAAGTTTCTAATGATCATCACTTGATGATCATTAGCTGCAACTATAAATATATTTAGTTAGCAGCTTGCCTGAGCCAAATTTTAAAATTTTAGTTGCTCAATATGCACCGTTTTTTTTTGTCTTGACATTTTAGGCAGTTATTTTCCACCCTTTTCCACCCGTGGAAAATTTTTATCTAACCATAATACCTTGTCAATCTACTCTATTAAGTTGCTCAAAAGAAGAAACCAAGTTTTTCAAAACAATTATTCATTGAGAAGCTTTGAAAGTGAGCTGGAAGCCGAAATAAACTCCCCTTCGATCCGCAGTTCCATTCAAGCTGAGTGAATTTTGCGAAAAGTGTGAAATGCTTCTAAAGTGAATTTGAAGAAAGATCTTGGCAAATCAGTTTGAAGCCCATCGGTAAAGAAATAAGTTTCATACAACTGATTTTCAGCATTTTCACTCATTTCTCACCTATTTTCCACAATTACGGGTGAAATTTCTAAATAGTTATTAATCAAATGAAAAAATGGCAACTTTATATGTTCCAATATCAGAGAAAGCTTTTGTATGACTTTAGATTTGCAAAATTGAACCCCTTTCGCTTCTCCTACAACCCGTTATTTTCGCTCAGTGTACGGCCATTTGCCCTGGTGAATAATCGCTGCAGCATGAAAAATTTGCTGATTCGCAGAAAAAGTTCGTGTCAGATCCTTTTCTTTTGCCGCTTGAGCTCGAGTTGGTTTGTTTGTTTGTTTGTTTGTTGCTTTCTTTAGCTTATTCTTTTTTGGAATTTTTTTATCTGCACAAGGATTTTGCCATTTTTTACGCAAATCGCTAGCGAACCTATACGGAGCTTCAGCCAATAAGCGGCAGGCAGAGGCTGGGCAGGGGCAGAGGCAGGGGCAGGGGACGGGGGACAGGGGAGAGGGCCTTGGATTGGGGCTGAGTGCGAGTGCGAGGACTTGAATCAGCTTTATTGCGGGCATCATTATTTTTATTATTATGACCACTTACATTGGCCGGCACCCACACACACACACACACACAGAGCTGAGCACACACATGAATTTCAGCTGCCCCTCCCCCTCCTTTCCTCTCTTTGCCTTGGCTCAAGCTTTTGGCTGCTTTTTTAGCGGCCAGAAATGTAAATGTTCTTAGCCGGTTTGTTTGCTTGACTGTGTGTGAGTGTGTGTGTGTGTGTGTGTGTGTGGCTTGTTGTTTATGCCGCGTAAATAACTTCAACCCATTTGTGCAGACGCCCCCCCCTCCCCCCTCCCCCTCTTACCCACACCCTGCCAGTCCTTGCTTGTGTGCTATATATAAAAATAAATTGAATTGAAATGCTAATTTTATGTTAATTGAAAGAGGTTTTTATGCATTTGTAGATTTTTATGGCCTGTTTTTTTGTGCGCTTCCTCTTCTGCTATTTAGTTTTTTTTTTCTAGTGGTCAGCAGAATTTACCGTTAGATTAGCACTAAAAGCATGTCATCAGTCGGTAATTTTGGGTAATATTTGTTGATTTTCGGTTGGAATTTTCTGTGTGTAATTTTTATGTAGCCATTGGGCATAAAATTCCATTGGACAATGGATTTTTGCCTAAAAGCATGCAATATAAATTATTTTTATGCTTTTCTTATTTCGTTCGTTTCTCTAATGTTTTTGTTTACAATATCGGCGAGCTCCTCAATTGCCGAGCTATTCATTATTATACTAATGGCAACTGCTTGATAGTATTTGGCTTAGATTTTACTTTATGCATAGCAAAAAATTAAGGAAATATTCTCGACCACAACATAAAAAAGACGTCAAATAAATTAATAGAAATTATATTTTATTTCGCGGTTCTTTAACTATTGCACTCGTGCTAGATATGAAAGAGGGAAAGCAAGAGTTCTCATTGCGATAGCGCTGGATCATATAGATTAATAAGTTATCAAGATCTAGATATGAACAACTCTCATTATAATTATCAGAGCACAAACTAAGTCACATAAATATTTACAGGAAATGATATCAGAATGGAACAGAATAAGTTTAAACTTTTTATCGGTTAGAGTTCAAGCTTGGTCGAATATTTAAATAACCTCATATGAGATCTTAGTATAATATTCTTTATATATAGATTTTATATTTTATATTTTATATATATTATAAGAAATAGAGTATTATAACCCTTTGATTTGATGATATTAAAGAAATGATCTAGAAATGCAATATTGGGCATTTATAGCTCTTAAAATAGAAGAAAACTTTATTGATTTAAAATAATAAAATTATAAAAATTTAATATCTATTTCGCATATTAATCGCTCGCTATAAAATTATTAATGCAACGAAATCAGGATATAAATTGAGTCTCCGCGAAAATGCAGCTTTCATACAAACTCAGAGCTTAGACTCAAGCTTAGATGAATAAATTTAAATATTTATAAACAATTTTAAATCTAATTTCATTTAATGTAGAAGTTAGCATAGGTTCATTAATAAATTATTTCAATGAATAAACATACATATATTAAAGATAATCTGAAAGCTATTTGTTTAGCTTGATAAATAAATTATAATAAATAAATAAATAAAAGGTGCTTATTCGGTTTGACTCTTAAGTCTAATAGGTAAGATATACCTTTGTATATATTCACATATATGTATATCCTCTTCTACTGTTATATCTTGTATACAAAATCTTTATAAAAATGAAAATAAATTTATCTGAAATTAAGATGTATTCAAATGTTTCAGGCAAGTGTCTCGTTTGACTTGGCTCGTCCGCAACATAACCTTTCATTTGAATGGCAAAGAAAATGGAGACGAGGAAAGCGCCAAGAAATTGTCCACAGCCCTTTTTCCTGCTGCTGCTGCTGCTGCCGCTTTTCCTTCAGCTGCTTAGCTGTTATTACAGCTTTACTTTTCTCTCTAACCTGCCCCTTTTTTCGTGTGGCCTTCCCCCTTGTCAAAGTCTGTCTACGTTAGAAACCGGATATCCTGCTGCAGCAGAGCAGACAATCCAGACGCACACACACACACACACGCACACATACGAGTACACACACATAAGAGACAGCATACAACTGCAGCTCGAGCTCATCTGAAGCCCAACGAGCTTTCCCATTTTCCCAACTGCCATTTTCCTGGCTCTGCTTCGCTTTATTTCTTATCGTGCACGCACAGCGTCTGATGCTGCTGCTGCTGCTGCTGCTGCCTCAGGCAGGACAACAACAACTATACAAAAGGACCCCACATGCAAAGTTTCCAGCACACACACACACACACACACACACACAGATATAGAGGGAGAGAGACTAGCGCCCAGCAGCAGGCAACACTTTTTTGTTCGTGCAAAACTTTTACCTCAAACTGAAGCCGAATGGGGTTTTGTGTGTGTGTGTCTGTTTGTGTGTATATATGTGTGTGTGTGTGTGTAGTCTGCTTTGTACTTATTGCATATACATAAAACGAGCGGCTGTGGCTGTGACACAAAATCGATTTTATTTGCCTTGTCTTGGCCCTCTCCCCTCCCCCCCTCCCCCTCACTTAAGAAAGTCTTGCTGTAGTCCTGTTTGTCCTGCATAGGCCAGCGCAATTATGAGCCAAACACACACACACTCGCACACACACACACACTCGGCGGCAACCTGTAAACACGCCTACATTTTAAAGCCAACGACCAATAAAAAATAAAAGAAATTTTGCGAGCAGCTTCCTGCCTCGGCCCGCTGCGTGCGACAGAGACAACATGAACTTGGCTCCATTTTTCAAATTTTCCCATTTTCCGCCTTTTCATACACACCATTACCATTTGCCAGCGGCCATTCGAAAATGTAAAGTTTGTCGCTTTTTTATTGGGCTTACAAAAAATATAAATTGTCGTGCTCGAGCAGCAACCCCTCGCGGCGCATGGCTGACTTACCCCTTCCTCCCCGCCCCTCCCCCCCCTCCACGCAACTCATTTGCATTTAAATTAAGGGTGGGCTGCCAATTTACATAAGGGTAGCTCCGTCGAAATCAGCGCACATAAATCTGAGCCAGTAAAAATTATACACATTTGATTTGAGCCATAAACCGAAGCGACGACAAAACTCTCAAAAATTATTTTCCTTTCGCTGATTGTATGCATAATTCAGGGGCGTGGGAGGGGGGGGGCTGATTGCCCAGCTAACAATTTTTATGATTGTTGGTTATTATGCATGCAGCAGGAGCTGCTGCTGCTGCTTTGATGAAATTTCTGCCGCGTTGGCAGTAAGAAATGCCAACAGCAGCAGCAGCAGCAGCAGCAGGTTGTGCCCAGCGGGTGGCTTTGCTTATGATTCATTGTTGCCCAAAAACTTGGTCCGAGGTGTAAGCCAGAGCACAGTCTAACCACAGCCGCCCCGACCCTCCGCTCCCCTCCCCCCGCTCGAACTGTGCTCATTAGCATGAAACAACCCTTAGTCTTTGTTTCAGCTTCGCATTGTTGGGGATTTACGCTCATTGCTAGATTTATGAGCTGCGTTCTCATAAAACCAAATATACCACAATTTGCATAAGTTTATGCCGTGTGTGCGTGTGTGTGTGTGTGTGTGTGTGTGTGTGTGTGTGTGTGTGTGTGCGACTTTTGTGCTGGTTTCATGAATTCAAGAGAATCAAATTCAAGCTGATCAAAAAAATGCTGCTGACCTCATATTTTCTTTTGATTTCTATTCTCTCATTTTCATTAATTTTAATTATTATTTTTGAGACACTTTTTTTTAAATATAACTCGACCATTAAAGGAGCTATATACCGAAAATTTGATATGTAGGTTTACATATAGTGTATACAGATATAAGAAAAATGAAAATAAAATAAAATAAAAATTAAAATTAAAATAATTCCATCTTAAGCAAATTTTCGGGGATATGAGGCAGTCTTGTTGGAACTAGTTCAAAGATATACTAGTTCTTAAGTCAAAATAAAATATATTGAATAAAAAATACACCTATTTTATTGAAAATTGTCAGGAATGCGACAAAGTGAGATACGAGCCGAAACTTGGGTCCACTTAAATCGAGATATGCAAACCAAGCTTAAAGTGAACCTTAAACTGAACCCCCCAAAAACTTCTACACAGCTTAAACACATTAAGTTTCTGATAGATATAGAAATAACAATTGTTAGCTTCTAATACATACATTTATAAATGCCAATTGAAAATAAGTTCACTTTCAAATCGAATAATAGCTTAGAGACTTGCTAAGATCTTTCTTTGAAGTTCGTCAGATGTTTAAAACACCTACGGATTAAATTTGTTAGATCAAACCTCAAAGCTGGAGTTGAATCTTGATTTGGAAACGCGTTCACGTGAAAATACAAAAACTAATTTCGTAATTGTAGCGCCGCAAAGTATGCAACAAATTGCAAAGATCTGATTGGGGCAAAGACTTCAAAAAGCCAAGCAAATAATAGACAGCTAAGAAATAGGGCGAAGGGCCAGGAGGGGTGTGGCAGTGGGAAGGGGGAGTGGCAGCAGTTCGAATCCTGCGGCTGTCAGTCAAGTGCAAAAGACATTAAGAAGCATTTTTTGTTGCCGCTGCCAAAGGAATTTTCACTTTAGAATTTCGAGAGCGAAAAAATGGCAGAGAAATAAACTCAAAGGGGGGGCAACAAAAGCTGAAGAGAGAAGGGGGAGAGCGAGGGGGCGTGGGCTGGCCTTTGATTATAATTCCAACACCTAGAAAATGGGTTTCGCCCATTCGGCGGCGCTAAGCAGAAAAGGGAACTGGGAATGAGGAGCAGGGCGAAAATTGCGACGACGATTGACAGTTGAAAATATAAAAGCGGATTTGTGTCTTGTGCGGACGTCCGTCTCTGTGTGTCTGTGTGTGTGTGTGTGTCAGTGTGTGTGTGTGTGTGTGTGCCAATCCACCCGTAAGCAACAGCAAGTATCTATGTGTGCGTGCGTGTGTGTGTGTGTGTGTGTGTGAAGTGTGAACGAATGTTTTGCTGCAGATAAGCAAAATAACTGTAATAAGAAATTCTTTTTTATTTGCTCTTGTGCTCTTACAAACCCTCCCCCCACCCCCTCCCTCCTCCCCTCAAGTGTTTTTTATGCCACACGTCGAATGAATGCCAGTGTCCATTGATGTTGTGCGCCTGTCTGTGTGTGCGAGTGTGTGTGTGTGTGTGTTTTATTCGCTTGCTTTATATTCAAAGTGATGTCCTGTTGTGTGCGTTTTGTGTCCAGCGTCCATCAGCCCAGGCTGAAATGCGTGCCTAAGACGATTTCTTTTATTATTTACGGTGCTCAGCGCCAGGGGATTGTAATAGAAATCGCCCGGACAGACAGACGGACGGACGGACGGACGGACAGTTGGACATATGTCTTATGCTAATGCGCATTGTCTGTCTCCGGGCCGCATTGTCAACGGGCAAAGCAAATCGAATGAGCCAAGCGAAGAGTTGCGGAAGCTTCACTCAATCTGTCGATTATGTTGATGCTCCTGTCTCCAGGCATTTCTAGCCATCCCCCCAAACCCCAAACCCGTAAGCTCCACTAAATTCACAATGCAGCAACATTTTCAGTCGTAACTATTGCAAAAGTATTTTAGACTTTTTCTCACTTCCAAAGTTTTTTTTTTGTAATATTTTGCGATTAGAGGATTAGAAATGTTAATAAAAAGGGGGAACTTTTTTAATAAAATTGGGTTATGAATTAATTTTAAAAAATATTTTACCATTTTTTATCCATTTTTAATGGATCCGGGTTATAAAAATATATTGTAGGCTGTATTTAGATATTTTGTTAATTATTATTATTAATTCGTAATTTTTTTTGTAGTTGTTAATTTCACAATGTCGTTCGCTTGGCGATCTCTCGAAAGATCGCACTTTCAAGCTCGTGCCTCCTTTTCTCTTGCCTTTCGATAGACTTATTTTAATATATATTAGTAGCAAGGGTATTCTTACAAGTAACTTTGTACTTATTACACACTATATTACATAACATATTACATACTATAATATAATCTTTTTTCAGTGCTTCGATCCCTTGAATTCTTCTTAGGTTTCTCAGGCAACTTGGGGTAATATATATGAAAGAGATATGACAGCAAGTCAAGCAAAGTTGAATTTGAACCAGCGTGCTGTCGCTTGCTGGTTCAACGCTCAAAAAACACATTTATAGCTCTGCATAATTGTTGACTCCAACTTTGCAGCCCGCCCATTTCTTCGGCAAAGAGAACTCTGCCTGAAAACGTTTTTCTCTTGTTGTCCAGTGTTGTCCGAGTTCCAAAAAAAAAATACTTTTCTATTTATGGCTACCGCAGAGTCGAGTCCATGGCGTGTCCCATGTAAAAGCTCGCAGTCGAACAAAAATTAAATATTTATGCATAGCTAATTGTCTCAGCAGGTGGGGAGGGGGGCGGGGGTGGGACAGGGCGGAAAATCAAGAGGAAAATTGAGCCGAGCGTCGAAGTCGCGTTTGCATGCGAGGCGCATGCAGTCTATGAAAATGGAGTGTTAATTTATTAGTCTGAATAGTCCGGGTGCCACTCGCACCTGCACCTGCACCTGCACCACTCGCACCTATCCCACTCGCACCTGCATCACCTGCCGGCGACTGTCTGCGGTCTGCATGCATTTGCAATATTTCACACTTTAGTAAATTTGCATGATCAGCGCCACACGAACAGTTCCCTCCCTCCCTTCCCGTCACTCCCCCCTCTGGCTAACCAGGATCTGACTTATCTTTTAATTGCATTTGAGTGCGATACGAATAAATATGCAGATGAGTTGCACAAATTTATGCAATGAACGCATATTAATGGCACCTGCTCAGACTACTCGGAGGGTCTGTGCATTGTGGATTTATGCGCTTAAACGGAAGGGGAATATATCAAGAATTATGTTAATGATGATTTCAAAAAATATATCGGGCTTGTGTATAGTGCGGTTGCACTATGTGTGTCATGCTCACAGATAATAAAAAAAATATATATATTCCGATTGTATCTTAACCTAATTAAGAAAGCGAAGAAAACAGTTAAATTATGTGGATTAAAGAACTTAAATAATGTTCTTTTAAGGTTTGCTTCTTGAAAGTAAAAGTCAGATATATCTTTTTAACAAGATTGATAAGAATAATATATGTAGAGCCATAATGTCTGCTCTATCTAAAAATAAAGGGTGTTATATATGTTGAGATAATATTTAAAGATAACATTAAATAATATGCATATTTAAATAAATTATTTGAATTAGTTTTTAAATATCTATAAAATGTTATCGAAAATCAATTTAAAATATTTTGAATAAATAAATTAAATGATATTATTTGAGTACTTTTTACAAGTAAATTATTGAATATGGTAGATGAAATATAATTGATATTCTTAAAGTTCAAATAATTGGTTTTTTTCGAATATAATCGATAGTTTGAATGATTGAGGTGATGTCCTTTGAATACATCGCAACTATGGATAGTTAAAAGGGATCATAAAAGTTGTTATCGGAGTTTTAATAGTTCTTTTTGGAACTAAATTCCATTATCCGGAAAGATGAAATAAATAAAAGCATTATATATTATCGATAACTTATCGATACATTTATGTTATCGATAACATGAATATTCGTTGTTATGTTTTCGATAAATTTAATGGTCGATATTTTGTTATCCATTACTTGAATATTCGATATTATGCTATCGACTATTTAAATATTTAATAATATGTTTGCGATATGATTTATATTACCTAAATGAATATATCATATTATGTAATCGAACACTTGAACATTCTATAATATGTTATCGACGATTTGAGTATTCCAAGTTAAGCTAACGATAACTAGAACATTCAATATTATATGATTGAAATCGAAAAACCATCTTTAGTTTGAACAGTGAATGATATGTTATCGAAATGAAAACGCAATCGATAGTTAGAAGAAACTGTTTAAAGCTTTCAGATGAGCTGGGAATTGAATGGGAAAACTATGGATAGTTAATAACTTTGATAGTTAAGATATGATAATGATCGAAATAGTTCGGTATATATGTAGAGCTTAAAAATATTATTCATGCATGAGAAAATGGATTTTTGTTTGAGTCATAATTGAACAGACTTTTATTTTCCTCGAATAGGTTCTTAATATGGTTTTTTCTTCAAAGACTCTTCTGGGCGTCTAACAAGCTCCATTTTATTTCAGCCCACGCTCATTTCTTACAGTTATCCATTAATCTGCTGCAAATCTAGATTTAGTTAACAACTCACAGCGGCTAATCTAAGTTTAATTGCTCGCACTGCAATAAGTTCCGGCACTATGCAAAATACCTGGAAGAGCATATATCTTGATATATATATGTATATGTTTACTATATCATTAACGCCCAGCCCACAACTAAATCGGAGAGCAGGAGAATTATAATCCAACTATTGCAAATACACTAGACGAGTGTGAGGCCAGGCGAAGCGGAAGCCCAGCTTGTTGATGGTTGAGGGACTAAGCAGGGGGAAGGGGGGGAAGTGAACTACTCTTAACTAGAAATTTATGAAATTATGCCGGCTAGCCTATTATTATGCGAGTTAATCATATGTTGGCTTCAGTTTAATAGCAAAACTAGCAAATTGCAAAAGCTCATGTGCTGCTGCTTCTTCTTCTTCTGCTTCTGCTTCTTGCTCTTGTTTATAATTTAATGCATTTTATTAAAAACAAATTGAGTTTTAATGTGTTTATTAGCTAAAACATTTTGTGCAACCCCATCCCCAACCCCAACTCTGCGGATTAGCAGCCTTTATGGGAGATTAGCATGAATCGGCATGCTTGGACCTCATAATGAGCCCAGCGACTGCCTCCTCATTCAAAATAGCTCATTAGGGGCGTGGTCTAGCCTCTGAAGTGTAAAGCAGCAGCAGCATGTTCCGCGTTAGCATATAAATAAAGTCGACGTCAAGTCGCGTGCATCTTAACTGCACAAAATTTGCATGGGCCCCGTAGAAATTGGGGGTTAGGGCCAGCTTTGTGAACTGCCTGTCAATTTTTTCGCCACAATTTGCATAATTTGATGTCTTATTCCATGTCAGTCAATTGCCACGACTTCGGCTCCGCAGATACGTATCTTGGGCGGTCTAATGGCATGTTGCGGGCCACTTTTCCCATTGAGAGAGAACACACTGAACACATTTAGCTGTTGCCTCCAAATCGAGTCTGTAGCAAGTTGTGCAGTTGCAGGGCATCAATTTTTGTTGCAGCTTGTACAGTCCGCATGCTCAACACCCATTTACGCGACCCGCCATTTGCTAGGGCTGGCCTGTGGGCGTGGCTGTTCTGACTGTTTCTTAACCAGGCCCATAACAGTTTTCTCAACATTTGTTTTTACGGTTTTTAAATTGGAGTTCTTGTATTAAATTAAGCTTCAGTATGTATTTGTTTCTTATTCACATATGTTTTTTATATATAAAAAAACTTTTCAAAATATTTTTGATTAATTTTGAAAATTTAATTAAGTTTTTAAAGACAACATTTCATTGGTTTTACTTTACAGTTTTTTAATAGGAGTTCTTGGATTAAACTAAGCTTTAGTATGTATTTGTATCCTTATCAAACATGTTTTTTATATACAATAAAAACTTCTCAAAATATTTGATTAATTTTGAAAACTTTGTTTCGTTTTTAAAGACAACTTTTCTTACAGAAATTCATTATTTATGCCTTAAGCGAAGCGTCGGAGTATATGAATCTTTGGGATCGAACCCCCGTAAAGATTAATTATATATTTGGCTCATGCCTTCAACCCCTGGCCCCCTTCCATAATTTCTTCAAATAATAAATCTGCAATTAAAATTGTAATTTTTGCCATTTCCACCTGGCACTCTCCCTAAATATATCTTCGGTTAAGTCCGCATTATTTTCATATATTTCAGTTTTTGGCCTGAAAAGTTGATTTTGCTTTCCCATCAGAATTGCAGATTTCTTTGAATATCCTCTTTGTTGTTGTTGTTGTTGAATTTGAAGCACTTGCCAACGGATTATGAATGGCCGAATTATGTGATTGGCGCAAATAAATCAACAGAAAATGTATTTTGTATTTTACTTGCGCCGCCTGCTGCAAGTGGCACAACAAAAGACTCAAGAAACGAACGTGGCAAGCAACAAATGCATAAACAACATAAGACACCAAATGAGCTGCGTTTGTTAGTTAAATATTTTAGATGCCCTGTACATATTGAAAGGATTGCGTAAAGGGTAGCTTAGTGCATTATTTAACTAGTACTTTTAAGTTTGGCATGATTTTATTAATGTATTTAAATTAAATAATCAGAAAATTGAAAGAAAATCAAAATTATTGCAGATAATTTATTTGCTCGCACTGACTACAGGGTATCGCCTAGTCGAGCACTTTAAATTGGCGCATTTATGACTTGCTTATAATTATTATTTTCGCGTTTTTGTAACGCAATCACAGCTGCAAATGATGAGTTATGTTGAAAAGCAACAAATTGTTAAAAAAAAACGAGAAAAAAATAAATAATATACAGAAAAGTCGTAAACAAAAAAAATTAAAAATTGCTGCAAAAGTTTTGCATTGCTTTGAGGTTGTTTTGTTTTTTTTATTTTCTCAATTTTTATTATGATTATGTATCTGTGCAATTAACGACTTTATTTCCCTGTTGCTCAAAGAACTCTCTGGCAAACGACAGGCTGATAAATTAATGAGTTTAATTAGCAACACGCAGCTGAATTGGCCCCAAAAGCATCCAGCATATATATCTATATATATATAAATATATATATATATGTATATATGGTATGTACTCCATAGGAGATATCATTGCACGGCTAAATTTTCGGTGTTGTGCATTTTTTTATTGCCACTTAGCTTAGACTTTAAGTTGTGGTTTTTTTCTTATGCCCATTCAAAAGAGTTTGAAGGGGTATATTTCTTTGCTGCCAAGGTATGTAACAGGCAGAAGAAGGTGTCTTTTCACATAGTGTATATATTTTCTTGATGAGCATCAACAGTCGAATCGATCTAGCCAAGTCTACCTTTATCTATCCGCTTGTCTGATGTTTAAAAGGCTCGATACTATGAGATATATATACTTGTTTCCTTCAAATCATCTAGGTCTTGATGAAAACTCATTTTTGGGTAAGCTTTGTAGAGCATTTAATAGCTGGAGATACTCGAATTGGAATGTGAATCTTCGTACAGTATATACATATCCCAATTATTCAACTTTTCTTCCAATATTGTAAAAGAAAACTCATTTGTCGAGCCAAAGCTTGAGGCTTTGGTATATGCAAACTGTGTGTCATATAATGGCCCTACAAACCTCAGATAGATCGGATTATGAATACCCAATTTTTTTAAGAATGCAATTTCCAATTTCCATAGTGCAGAGCCAAAGCAAGAAGAAGGAAAAGGAACTAAAATGAAACTTCAAAGTTTTTCGCCTGATCTGCCTTAACTGCAGGGTATCTGCTAATCGAGCACTCCCCTTAAGAGCACTCTTAATGGTATTTTTTTTTGTAGGTTGCTCAGTTTTTACTGCCAATGCATGTTGGATTTGCAGGCAGCTATCACACTACAATTAAATTTGTTGCACTCGCCTGCACAAAATGCATAAACAGCCGCAGTTGCAGTTCGCAAGTTGCAGTTGCAGTTGCAGCTCTGTTGCGCCTCCGTTGGCAAATTTGACACGCAAATCGTTGAGTTTGGTTTTCAGCTCAGTTTCATATACTTACTATATACGTATATATATGAAATGTAACTGCTATGTCTTTCTGCTATTTGCTTAAAATGCCGCCAACGAGGCAGAAACGAGGCAGCGCGTTTGCATTTTACGAGCTTCTGCTGCTGCGGGCTATTAAATTTGCTGCTGCACAAATTACCACTAATAAGTCAAGATAAACATCGACACACTAGATTTAATAAACATAAGAAGCCTTAAAAAATTTCTAAAGTAATCAAAGTCTATGCTTAAAGCCAACTCTTCAAACTTAGCCCAAAAGTAAAACGAACAAGCTCCCATTGTTAGTCAGTCTTTTTTTTCTCTTAATACCTTCGGTATTAAAAATATATTAAATGCATTTTTAAAACTTTAAAATCTCCCAACTTTGTCTAAACTGAACTAATTTTGACGATAGATGACATTTTGCTCCTGGAACTCTTCTAACTTCTGAATAGAGCAAAAAGGAACTATGCTTAAGTCCGACCTTAAGAATTTTTGTTAAATATGTTTCTTTAATTTTTCCCACTTTCGAAAAAATTTCTTTCATGAAGAATCTCGAATTTGTAATTTTATGGAATTGTTACTGTCAAAATAAGATTAAGACGCTGTATTTAAGAAAATTTTAAGGTAGAAATTTTGTTGGCAAAAATCATGTGAAAAATGACAAAAATGTTGAGAGTTAAGTTTCCATTTCCCTAGTGAATGCTCTTCCTAGACTTCAAATTTCTATAACCTTGTAAAAACTGAACCAATTTTGAAGATTTCAGATAGTTTAGAGAGTTGAAGATTAATTTGGTAAAGTTAGCTTTAAAATAATTTCCCATTTAATAAACTGGAGATTCCTCGCTAAATCGTTTTTTGAATTGTTCAGAAATCTTTCTCTGACTTGTTTTGAAAATAGAAAACAGTGTTGTAAAACGAATTCTGAACATCTTCCTTTTCAACTTCTTCTTTTTTTCTCTCTTAAAAATTTGGACTTCTAAAATAACACATAACAATATTCTTTGCACTAGCTTTGCTGCCCTATAAAATAAATTCTATTTTAAATTCAGATTTTTTCTCTACATGAATTCCATTTCTAGAATTAATCCAATTGTTAGAATAATATATTTTTATTTATAATATTATTTTAAATATTATCCGAGCGTTAAGCAGTTGTGTGTAATCCAATTTCAGAGTAATCCAATAAAATGATGCGAGAACCGAATTTGAGCGCAGTCGACAAACGTTTGAGGCAAGGGCCACAGTTGTCGCCCGCTTTTATAGAGCTGAAAGCGCCCCTTGGAAATGGCTTCCAATTTAAAGCATAAATTTGAATATGCGCACAAAATGTGTTTGCACGCTGACAGACTGGAAGGTGACAGCGGTTTTTTAGGGATGCTCGAAGAACAGCTGCGAAGCGAACAACCCTTTGATCAAGGCAAAGGATATGAAGTGTGCGTTAAAAAAAGAGTTGCTGTCGAGGGGGAAAGCCTGTTACCCCTGCTAAACAATTTAGTTACCCCTTTTATAGCCGTTTTTTAGAGCATTGCCAGCTTGAAAGGGGGCTACACTTTTAGCACACAGGGCTGCCACCTGCCAGACAGCTGTGCCAGCGCTGCCAGATAGTTTTTCAAATTGAAATAAACTTTTAACTATTATTATTTGTATTTCTTGTGTCCTTCGCTTACTACACAATTTAGTTACACCTGTTCTAGCTATTCTATAGAGCATTGCCAGCTCAAAAGAGGGTTTAAATACTAGTACGCAGCGTTGCCATGTGCCATCTAGCTGTGCCAGCGTTGCCAGACAGCTTTTGAAAATCGAAATAAAACCTTAATTTAGTCATATTTCCATTTGTTTCTACGTTTAGTCTAGACAATTCAAATACACCTATTCCAGTCATATTTTTAGGGCATTGCCAGCTCTAAAGAAACTTTAAATTGTAACACACAGCCTTGCCACATGCCGCACAGTTGTGTCAGCGTTGCCACACAGGCTTTCAAAATTAAATGCAGCATTTATTTATTTATTTTGTATGTTCTGTTTTGCTTTGTTTTGTACGCTTCGCTCATTAACACATTTGCCAAATATGCATGTTGCTTGTCCAATTGCAACAATCTCCAGTGCTGTCAATCAAAATGCAAATATTTAAGCGATTGCCTCATTAAAAGCAACAGCGTGCTGCTGCTGGTGCTGCTGCCAAGCCTCGGAAATTATTTTTTATATAATTTACATTTTCCAATTGGAAAAATCAACTGACGGCCACAATTAAACGGGCCGTGTGAGGCAGGTGACATCAAGAAATCTGCCTTCAGTTTGTATGCGACAAAAAGCGTAAAGGCAACAAAACGGCTTGCCAGGGGGGGGGGGGGTGTGCAGGGGGGTGTATGTATTGAGGGGGGGGGATCTGCAACTTGCATCTGTTCAACTGCCAAGCGGCAAGTTTTTGGCGATGCGTTGTTGTTGCTGATTTGGTCAAAAACATCAAGCTGACTGACTGACGGACTGACTCACTGACTGACTGACTGACAGACTGATTGACTGACAGACTGAGTGACTGATTGACTGACAGCTGCCTGGCCCGAGGCTGCGGCAACAATCGACTGGCAAGTGTCGCCTTGTCGCCAGCTTCTGTGTCATTTCGAGTGCAGCTGTAGCCGAGCTTAAAACAATTTTGTTTTTGCCTCGCTTTTGAATAATTTGCCAAGTTTTCTGTTGTTGCTGCTGCTGCTGCTGCTGCTGCTTATTAACTTAACAATAATTGTCATAGAAATCTGCATAATTATATAGAAATCACGAGGTTATTTACACACATTTTCAGTTAAATGCGGCTTGTCGCTTTAATTATGCGATTGCCAATTCCGTTTCTCGAGAAACATTTTAAAGTTCAGTTTTGGAGGTGTCATAAATACCTTCAACTATCTGGCCTGATATAAACGGCCTGATATAAATTTGGGTTAGCTGCAAAACTTAGAGTATTTATCAAATGTTGAACTAATCGAGCTGAAAAACAATTGCGTAATTCCAAAAACAGGCAAAAATTAATGCAACAAATTTGCTAAAAGGAAAAAGCTGAGAGGAGTCTGATCAGAAGCGAAGATGGGGAACTTTATTATACCCTTTTTAGAGGGTATTATAATTTTGTCATGAGGTGTATAACTTATAGCAGGAGACATCTTCGAGCATTTAAGCCTAAAAGCAAGAATAATGTTGCCAAGCCATGAACAAAGAGCCAAACCTCGTGCAAATCTGATGAGATTTAACCGAGTTATGAGGTTGGGAAATTTTGACCCATGTCTAAATATGAATCTTAGGATAAGATTTAGACATGAATTTCGACTAAAAAATATGTGTTCAGATTTGAATGCCAGATTAATCTAGAGGGAAAACCATGAATAAAAAGCCAAACCTTATACAAATCGGATGAGATTCGACCGAGTTATGGGGACGGGAAATTTTGACCTATGTCTATGTATATATGTATATACCCTTAATACCGGAGTAATAGTATACCCCATGGCACTTTTAAAAAAATTCTCTCAATGATCTTTGAAAATGCGCTTGAGGCCGATCGGAAGGTAAACAAAAAAGTTTCATACAATCGATTTCGTGATTTTTCCACATTCGCGAGTGGACTTTCCGGAAACCTTACATAAGGTAACTACAGTGCAAATTTCAGCTTCCCAGCTCTTACGTCATGTCAATCAGTCAGTCAATTAGGACAAAGAGTTTTATATAAAGAGATTTATTATTTATTCAAATTTTTCATGGCATTTGGCTTAACTTTAGATTGAATCGTAGCATTTAGCATATTTTCAGATAATTTTGCTTTGTCACACAAATATTTATTCTCACAACTCAAGCAAAACCCAATGAATCATTTAATGCTAAAAGCGCAAATGAAACAAAGTACGAAAAAAATAAATGTCAACTAGAAAACCTTTTAACTAATCGATAGACTTTTTATGCCTTGACAAACTTAGAATACAAACTATTTATTTAAATGAATATTGTTTAGCATTTAATTTGATTAAAAAAAGAAAAATAATTATTCCAACTTGAATGTTGTAAGAAAATGTCAGAAAATAAATATATGCGAGCTGATGAAACGAAAAAAAAACTGACCAAGCTGTGATGTAAATGCGAATGCCAATACCCTTTAGTCAGGCAATCATTAGGCGGGCATGTCGACGAAGTCAAGACCCGATCAACATTTAAATATGCGGCAGCTACTGTGCTGCTGCTGTGGAGGAGGGGGAGATGGGTATGACAGGCTGATGGGCTGCTGATGGCGGCGCTTTTCAAGCTCTTGCTCCACGCCCCTGCCCCCGCCCTGTTGACCACGCCCCATCGGAAAGTGCATCGCAAAGTGCGCTGCTTATTAAAGATTTTTAAATACAGTAATTTCTGAGACTCGGCACAGATCGAAGTGCGCCTGAAGACAGCTAATTTTGATCGGCGCTGGATTCTCGTCGCGGCTTTCGAGGCTAATTAGTTTTGAGAATTATGAAAAATCATGCAACTAATTGTCCTTGTCTTGTCTGCGCCAGCAATCCTTTTAAGCCGGAGGCAGCAGCAAGAGCTCACCTCGCTTTATTTCAAGGCAATTATAATTAGCGTCTCGAGCCGCTCTCCTTAATAACAATTGTTAATTGTTTATGCACATTTGTGGCTGACTAACTGAAATTTATGCAACCAATTCCCATTCGCAGTGCTCGAATCAAAACACAAATATACAAAAAAAAACGACATATTTGCTCGGCTTTGTCATTGAACTGATTGTTTCGGATTGTTATGCATTATATGCACACGCTTGTTAAATCTGAATGTGAATGTTGTTTTCCATAACAAAACGTTTCGGGCATGAATATTTATTCATTAGCTTTGAACTTTGCAAGACAGACAAATATATATATAAAAATCTCTTCAAACGAATGAGTGCAAAAATCAAAAAAAGGAAAATTGTAATGTGTTAAAATTAAAGCTCAATCTATATATGTTATATATAAAAGAGTGAATCCTGACTGTCTGAAAGGCAGGTCGCCTGTTCAAATCCAGCAGCAACTTCTAGTTTTTTATATTTCTTTATTTAATTTGTAAGTTATTTGTAGTTAAATATATTTATTCATAAATAGAACGTGTTGCAATATATTTAAATAAATAACTTTTTTTATATTTATATTAAAAACAAATTAAAAAAATAAAAAAAACTAACTCGTAAAATATTACCAAAAAATTAAATTAATTTAAATTTAATTTAAATTTTTTAAATGTAAAAAAATGTTTTACAGCAATATTTCTGAAATAAATTAGAGCTTAAATATATACCTTTATATGTATATATTACATATAAAATATACTTAACATTTTATTTATTAAGTTATATTTATATATTTTCTTTGAATTAGCGCTATTTTTATTTATTTTTTATATGAAGAAATTATTTTTAATTATTTTGCATGCGTTCTATTTATGAATATATTTTTATACATAAATATACATATACCCGTATCTAGATCTATATCTAACGAAGTGTTGAAACAAAACTTGATAAGCAAGTCTTTAGCTCTATAGATATTTAATTTATATTCACAATAGAGCTGATAGCTGGAAATCGATATTTATCGATATTCGGTTTATGGTCGTAAACATATTCAATAAAGCGAATCACACATAATTCTGCTGTGCCCATTATTTGCTTTTATATAATATGAATGCCCTTTTCCCATTTCTAAAGAGCATCAAAGAGTCGACAATGCTTTGCTTTTTTTGCCATCTTGCCTTTTGTATTGAATTATAGTCAAATGCACTTGAGAATTAACATTTGGTATGCGTTAACAACTGGCCAGGTTGGCATTTAATTGAATCTGGCAAACATACTTATGCAAATCCCCAATGCGGCGAACTCGGCAACCAAATGTGGCACTTGCAACTTGCAACTGACGATTTGCATAGAATGACGAAGCGAAGGCTGAGTCCGAGGTTTCGATTTGCATGCCAATGCAGCCAGGAAATGTATCTTACGGATGCGCTTTGTATCGGACAGAGTTTTGGCATTTTAGCGGCCATCAATAATGATAAGCATTAAAATAGTGTACAAATTAAAGAGCAGAAATGCGTGTGCGGAAAAGCAAAAGCAAAAAGCGGAGATGCATCCGCAAGGCCTTTCCAAGAAAGCCACATGAATGCGGCCCGGACTGATGTTAATAAGGCGTCTCATAAATTATCAGCCAAACGTGCTGCGGAGTGGGGGGGGGGGGATGTGCAGAGGGGGACAAGTGCAGATACACAACTTCAGCTTCAGATACAGATACAGACACAGAGACACAGAGCTTCAACTTTGTCTGGATCTTCGCTTGTCTTGACATATGCAATGGCGCGCACAAAAAAATTTACATTGCATTTATACGGATGCGGACCGAGCAGCTCTTAATGATCATCATCATCATCAGCATGATAATGATCATGAGAGATCCAAGCAACTATTAACGTGACAATTTGTGATTTGTGCCGAGACCTGACGAGCCAGCCTGAGACTCCGTTTGCCATTCTTTGGTATTTAGAATTTCTTTCGAGTCGCATCCTGTTCGTCACAGCGCAGTTGGCATCCATTGCTGTTGCTTCTGGCTTGTTGCAGATGCTGCCGACGATGACTGCATTTAGATTACAGAATTATTTAAAATATTTGATTAAATGCAGCCGGCTGTGTCTCGCCTAGCGGGGTATTAATTATATATAAATAAATTCACAACAATTGCGCCTAATGAATGCACACAAAATCCTAGAAATGTTCGCTCTTTGAGCCAGGTCCAAGCGTTGCCACTAAAGCGACATCTGGCGTTCAGCACGGGCAAATGTTGGGGGTTGGAAGTGTTCTAAAAAACAGCATCAACTGATGGAAGTCTTATGCAAAATCGAGTCTAGTGGAAGGAAAGGGTTGCAAAGTGCGTTTCGTTTTTTATAGAAGGGTTGTTGAGGGGCTAACATTTTTTTCACTTCAGTATATTAATGTCGCTTGAAGAGTAAAGAACTACGGTTAAACTGAGGAAATAGCAAAAATTGTACAAAAAACTGCAGCAGAAGTGGAACAAGAAGAAGCATCAAAGGAACATATAACAGCTACTGGAAGATCTGGCTAAGAATAGAAGTTGAATATATATTTATATAGCTCTTCACAATTAATATATTTATTTAATATAGATGCTGATTCCGTTTGTTGAAACCTTGGATTGTATTGAAACTCACTTCAAATTGTGAAAAAGCAAGGTAGTTATTCTTTTCCATATAAGATATATATTATATATAATGTAACGTCTTGTAAGTATTATAAAATACTTAATATATTCGAGGCTTATAATTCAAACATATTTATTTATTATCCCTCTTCTCTTTACTTCAATTTTTTAATTCAAAAACCTCGTCAGTTATGAACCGCCACGAAAAGACAACAAATCCCAGTTGATCCGTTTCGAAATCCAATTCGAGCGCCAATCAGAAGCCCAATTGGAGTTCCACTTTGTCTTGAACACGCGCTCAAGTGAACAATTTAAATATTATGTTAAGGGCCGCAGCCATGAAGGAAAACAAAACTTTGGCCACGCTTCGCTCAAAATAGTTCAGCTGATTTGAAAGCTTATATATACTCTGATATAGAGAAAACTGATTTTTGGCATATCATTTCCGTTTGTCCGCCTCGAAGACCAGCTGAAGCCAGCTGAAGGCAAACTGACAAATTAGACAAATAGAAAACATGTCAAAGAACTGAGCTGCATGCTCAATTAAGCCGCTTGACAGCCACACAGCAGCCACAGCAGCCGCAAGCAGCAGCCGCAAGCAGAGATCAGTTGTGCTGCGAGTGGCTGATGGACGACAAAATACCCTGCATAGAGTGTGGTACATGTACTCTAGAGTGTGCTGTATCTAAGTGTGTTTAAACAACAGAAAAAACAGCTCAGATTTGTGTAGAGGTGCTTAAACTGAGAGACTGATCGTCTCTAATATACCCTGTACATTCAGTATTTTCTTAATATTCTTGTCAGTTTCCGTTTTCGATCTATAAGGACAGCGTCAGGCCAAGCAAATCCTGTTATCTTACATTCACATATATGTCCCACAATGTACCATAATTTCCTAATTTACATTTTGGAGAGAACTCTAAAGAATTCTTGTAGATAATATATAATCTTATTCGCTTTGTAGTTTAAATATTTTTTAGAATTAATTTTTAGAAATCAATCAAAATAATATAGTATTGTATTAAATTTGTTAGTAAAATGATTTGGAGTTAAATGTAAATTCTTTTTTATTCAGATTGATAAATGTTAAAATAGCAATTCAAGCCTTAACTTAATTTTATAGATATCAAATTTCTTCACAACAACAACCCATAGAAAATTATAAAAATCTTTTGCCCAATCTTGACATTTTTGTTAGCTCAAAATTGCATTATTTGCATTATAGAATCTATTTAAGGCCAGCTTTTCAAAACCTTTATTAAATATACGTACGTTTTTCTATATAGATCAGATCTTGAGAACATTTGCAAAATACTTTTTCTGTCTCTCTTTTCATACAGCTATTTATTCTTTCAAATTTAACATTGGTATTTTTTTATATAGATTTTTTTTTTTTTTTTTCCGATCTTGGGAACTTTTGTTCAATATATTTTTTCTGTGTTTCTTGAATACCCCGTAATTCCAATATACCCCGTCTATGTGGCATGTACGTGGCATGCTGCTAGCCGAGCCACTAGAAAATCTGAGCAATGCCGCGTCATGTTTTCGGCTGCGTAAGACCAGAGGTTCGTGCCCCGGGCACGACGCTAATTAGAATAAAGCCGACGAGTACCACATACACTACAAGCAGCCACCGGCAAGGGGAGGGGGGAGGAAGAGCTTTGAAAACTGTTTGCTCATGGCTTAAACGCAATTAACAATTAACAGCCGACGGGCCGGGACAAGAAGTAAAAAACAACATTTAAATTCGTTTAATTTCACAGCTCGCGCGATATCGATCGCTGGACACAATGGAAATGGAAATGGAAAAAAGTCGAGTCATGGGATCGATCGAGCCTCGGATCGTGGATTGTGAAAGGCGCGCCGAAGGTGCCGACTCTGCTGCCGCTGCTGCTGTGTTACAGTTGGCCCCAATAGAATTCAAACGCCTCGTCGCCAGACAACAATTGTCCGTCTGTCTGTCTGTCTGTCTGTCGGACAGTCTGCCCGACAGTTTGTCCAGCTCGGAGCTGGTAATCAAAATCCTTTTATAGCATTTACATAGCAGCACATACAAACTAAGCAATGCCTCTGCCCATTGGCCAGCTTGTGGCAGTTTTTTTTATTTTTTGCCAGTGCGTGTGTAGTTAGTCATTGAGACTAGCCTGAGGGAGGGAGAGTGGGGGGGGGGGGGGGGTTAGTTGACAGGCAACAAACACTGATCGTGGGAAAATGATCGATTTCATTGCTCTGCGATTTGGGAGCGTTGGATGCAGTTGCCGTTGCCGTTGCCGTTGCCTCGCTTCAGATCGGATCGTATCGTACCGTATCGTATCGTATCGTACTTGTATTGTATTGGATCGTATCGTATCGTATCGTACATGACAACCAACATGCCAGCCCCAGCCGCGGCAGCAAACGTGTTCATAAAGCAATTTTCGACAGCGTTTTATAACATAAATTGTCTCTAGTATTTCGGTTTTTTCTTTTTTTTTCTCCTAACAATTTTTCAGGTTTTCTTGCGATTATTATTAATTTTTTTTTTTCTATTTTTTGCGCGACGTTTATGAAAAGCATCTGACAGATTGCTGCCAATTTGAGGCCACTTTTGAATATTGATGCGTGTCGCGAGGTGTTTGTGGCCGTGAATACTTTAAAGTCGTGTCTGGAACTAGCTACTTTTGGCTTATTTAGATATTGGCATGTAAAGAGGCCTTTTTTTATCTGATTCACTTAATGAAAGAATTTTCTAGTAAAGTTCTTTTAGTAAATAAATTAGAAATACACTTTTCAATAAATTTGAAAACTTTGTCCAGCTGACAAGGCGTGGCCCTTTTATATGCCCAACCTGTCATGTTATGGCCAACATTTCAGGAATATTCTCGACAAAATGAATAGATAAATAAATTAAATTTGACACAGAATATAAATTTTCTATCAAATAATATTCAAAAATAAGTACTATAAATAAATACAAATATTTGGCGCTTACCCCTTTTAAATACTGTATATGTATATACAAAATTGTGAGTTTTTATTCCTTTAATGGTTTTTATAGATAACATTTTCAAGCCAAAATCCTCAAATTAAAACAAACTTAAATCAGATTTCTTCAAGTAATATTTGGAAGTCCTGAAAAAAGAGAGATATTTTTTAAAATGAATATTTATATCTCCTTTTAACATTTATTTAAATGTGAAATATTAAAAAATTATGTTATTTGATGGCATATAAATATATATACGTATTTTATATAATTTGTATATTTATTAAAATTAGTATTTATTTCTTATTATTACAATTAAAGTGTGAAATAATAACATAATATATTATATGCTAGTATATATATTTTATATAATTTTTATATTTTAGGTAAATGGTTTAATAGTGAAATAATTTATAATATATATATATATTCATATTTTTCATACAAGATACATTTTTAAGTTTTTTGTATATTATAGAACCTTTTTATAATTTAATTTTAATTAAATGAATTTCATTTAACTTTACGTGTCTCTCCTAAACTACTTAAAAAGAATATATATTTTTCTAAAATCCCTCTGTGATTCCCCTTTGAAAACTATCGATAATTATTAACTGATTCAGCTTTTTACAGTTTTCCAACACCGCTTTTCACATATCTATGCGAAACGCCTTTTAAAGTCAGTTAGAATTTACCTTGTACTGGCATTCATTTTGTATTATTGCATTATTAATTAATTGTTAATTGCATTCGCAGTTTCGTTTACATTTTAGTTGCTGTGTTAATTTATTGTTTATTGTTTTAATTAAGTTTTTATTTATTTTGTTTATTTTTTCTAACTACTCGCTGTAGATCTCACAGTTTGCTCGATTGGCCAAAGCAATCAATTATGATATTCCATTTTTTTGTTTGCTTTTTTTGTAGTCGTCTAACTGATGCCAAAAACGGATTAAATGGATTAACGTGCGACGCCTTCCAGGAGCTAACGAAAAGAAAAAAAAACGAAGGCAAACAAACGAAAGACTGAGGCAAAAAACTTGAATTGACGTAGCGAGCAGAGTTGCCGAGTTGTGTGCGGAAAAATTATTATGCAGCTGCAATTACTCGCCAATTGTCGACGTTGGAAAATAAAAAATAGCAAAATGTGAGGAAAAACTTGCCGCCCGGGTGTTAATCCAGGCAAAGGCAGCGACGTGGACTTCTACTAACGGCAAACGGTTCTCTTTGGCCCGATCTGGTTATGACCAAATGCAGCTCTTGACTGGCTGATTATTTTTATTATAATTGTGCGTTTATCAGGCGTGAGGAAATGCAGCAGCCCGCCTCCCCCGCCTCCTTTGGTGAGTGCATAACATTTCATCAGCCCTATCGAATATCATTTTGTTGCATCTTTCAGTTGCAGTTGACTAAAAATTGTTGCCACTTAATTGTGCCGCCAACTGGCCGAACATTGTGCTAATGACGACGACACCTTCCACATGGCAGCTCCCCCCTCTCTCTCCCTCTTCAGTTGAACGTAACTCAAGCATCCCACTAATTTTGCCATATATGTCCAAGTGGTACGACAACCGCCGCAACGAGCCAGCTCGCCTTTGATTTCTTTGCAAACTTGGCGCTTGTTGTACAACATTTTTGCAGACAACCGGCAAAACGGCGGAGACATGCATTTTTGGCCATTTCTATGACCATTTGGCATTCAAAGACCTGCGCCGACAAAATGCATAGATTATTCTATTTTATGCCTCGTATCTTGTATATTCGGTCGACTTTAGTCAGATCTCGCTATATAAGCTCTGCTTGCTAATTAAGTTGTTTATTGAGTTATATTTCGAAACAAACTAATTGAAGACAAGGCAATAGTTAAATTAAATAGTTCATCAGATAAGCTTGAAGACTTGTGAACACTCTTAAGAGATTTGGCAAATGGCAGGCTTATGAAAAGTCTTTCAGTAAGGGATTACGCTTGATCTACAGATCTAAGAAATATATTAAATTAAATACAAAGATACGTATTCATTATGTTTGAAAACATATTTAAAAGCCAGGTCGAACCAGTATATATAACATTATAAGAACCAAAGGGAAAAAAATAAAAACTGCAATCTGCAATTTGGCAAATCCCACAAAAGAATGTGAAAAATTCATGGAAAACGATTATATTAAATATATTGCTTGACGAACGGACGATCATTTTCTATCATCTCAATAAAAATTTGCCTAAAATTTATTTCATTATAATGCAAAATTTAACCCACTTGGGTAGAAAATATGGTTCAAAGTTCAATATTCATCCGAATGCCCTCAAACTCATTTCAAAATGTCTATAGAAGTAATATCTAAAATTAGAAGAATAACTCTTGGCCAACGAAAAACATGTAAGCACACTATGAATTTTATTTCTTATTAGCGAATTTTAAATTCTACATCATCTATTCTATCGAGTTAATTCTTTTATTCATTCATATTCTAATTCTTTTTTAAATAGTTGAATGTTTGTAATAGAAATAATTTAAATTAAATAATACAGCATCCAATTTCTTGTTCTAGCCCAACTGGAAAGCGTGAAGTCTGTTAGTTTATTTTTTTCTTTGCCTTGTCAGTTGATAATTACTTTGGATAATTGCAGACCCATTTTACAGTTCATTAGGGGAAATCAGCACCTAAGTGTAATTACAAAGTCGGAGATTTATAATTTCCCAGCCTCGTTTAACGGGCATCAATTGAATTAGTCGAGAGTTGTTCGAAATGCTTTAACAATTATTATTTAATTAAGTGCAACACAATTACAACTATTATTGAGTGCATTTTTCGAGGTTTCTATATTTTTTTTTTTGGCTGCTGTCTGATCTGATATCGTATATAGAAAATTAACGAAAAGCCGCTGGCGCCAGCTCACAGGAAAATAAAAATAAAGAAACTCGTTGAAAAATCTATGAAAATAATTAGTTATTGAGATGCATAAATCGGATAAGGATTAAATACTGTCAGAGGCCGTTTAAGTAATTTGGAGGGAAGTGTGCGGGGAAAAACCACAACGAGTATCTCGACGATCCAATCGCAGGTTGAGCAACATTTGAAATGCAACTGGAAATGGAAATGGGAATGGAAATCGTTCGGATCGCTCGAATCATTCGGATCATTCGGATTGCTTGGATCGTTTGTTTTGCTTTGTGGGGCGGAGTTATGCTAATTGAGTCGTGTTTTTTTTTTCTCTTTTTTTGTTGCTTTTTGCATGCCTAACGCGCATTCGCTGCTTTACACGACAAATCACATGGCTGGAACTTGTTTTTGGCCAGCAGCTCAGACTTGGCGGGGGGGGCACCTTGATTAACGACTACACGACTGTAAATGTTTGCTTAAAAAACAATTAAACTCGGTGAATGCAGCGTTGCAAAAATAATAATTGAAATAATCATAATAATCATAATGCATAAACATAATCGTAATAATCAAGTCTAGAGTTTTGCCTGGCGCACGCCAACGCCTCATTTGTAATGCTCCAGAAGCACCTCCTCCATTATCCCACCGCCCCCTCCCCCCACGCCTTCTCCCTCTCCCACCCATCACCACCCGATAACTGGCGAGACAAAGGCTAATTACATGGCCTCGGTTTTGTTTTCTTTTTGTTTTTGATACCCTTTGCAGAGGGTCTTGTTGCCAGTTTTGTCACGAAATGCTCATGGAGCATACAAAAATATATAAATATATATGTATATATGATCTGACAATCTGAAAGGCTGACATATCTGAAACTCTCTCGAGAGTGTGCACTAAGAGGAAGTTTGGAGAACCTCAACCACCAAGTTGGGCAAAACAAGGTTCAAAGTTGGTATAAACAATATTAATAAGCCATATAACTGTGCTTTTTCTGAGCGTCAAACTAGCAAGCGAAAGGTCGCTGGTTCAAATTCATTAAAAATATATAGTTTTTATATATTTTAATTGATTTGCTAATAAAGGGGTTTTTTAAAGCTCGTAATTGTGCCTTGCTTAGGCGTCTGCGCGTCGAACTAGCAAGCGAAAGGTCGCTGGTTCAAATTTTGCATTAGTTTTATATTTTTACATATAATCTAATCTGCTTATAAGAGGATGTTTTTAAGCTCGTAATTGTGCTTTGCTTATGCGTCTGAGTGTCGAACTAGCAAGGGAAAGGTCGCTGGTTCAAATTCAGGAATAGTTTTATATTTTTACATAAGTTTGAGCTAATCTGTTTAGAAAAGGGTATTTAAGGCTCATAATTGTACTTTGCTTAGGAGTCTGAGCGTCGAACTAGCAAGGGAAAGGTCCCTGGTTCAAATTCTGGAAAAGTTGCCTATTTATTCATATGTTTTATATAATTTCCCTATAGAAGGGTATTTAAAGTTCGTCAGCTGCCTAGCTGTTGCTTTCTAGTGAGACTTGCATTGCGACAATTAAAATTATTTAACTTTGGTTTCAGCCTGTTGTCTGGGCCTTTGCATAATCGCGCAATTTGACAACCGTCGCCTTCGGGCCGTAGGCTCATTAAGCGCGGCAGGTAATTGGTAACAGGTAGCTTGCAACAGACAACAGGTAACTGGCAACTGGCAACAACTGACAGCCCCTTTCATATAGCTTTTAATGTGCGCATTTGAATTTCAATTAAAATGCAAAATTCGTTCGGCTTAGAAGTCGCACTTTTATCGGGGGCTTAGCCATAGGCTAAAGTGCGTACAAGATTAATGAACTTGGCAACTCTTAAAATGCAGCTCGAATTGCGTGTGGCAAGTGTGAAGTGCAAAATTTGTTAGCCAACCGAAAGAGCTATGGGAATTAAGCTGATGGGAACGATATGATATAGGGGCAGAGCGTTAAAAAGGATCATATATCATGCCTAATATGAGACCAATTTGTGTAGTTGGTGTGCTATGGAAAACTAAGGAGCTTATAATACTTTGATAATGTGTTCAAATAAAATATGGCTTATCTAAAGATATTAGCCGGCATCGCTCGGATGAAATTCGAATGTGAGATATATTCAGATATATTCAAAACACACAGACATGCTTATATAAATTTCTAACATTCAGATATTTGAGCTCTACACATATATATAAATTTTTAATTTTTGTAGGGTTTGAACCTCTGACCTCTCTCTTGCTGGTTCGACGTTCAGACTAGGTATCTGTCACAGGTTCACTAGGTTTTTCAATGCAAACTTTTGTGGCTATGCTGACGATTTTCCACAAACTTTGAATACTTGGAGTTCGAAGCTTTCGAAAACCTTGCCTTGGTGCTCACTTTCGACTCTAAAAAAGCTTCTATGCAAATTAAATTTTTCTTACTGGGCTGTAGTTAGTCAGTCAGAGAATCAGGACAAACTCTTTTTTATATATACATACATATATATATACATATATATACATATAGATACCAACTAGAGCTATATTAAAAATGTTGATATACTTAATCAGAGCAAGAATCTGAAAGCTTAAAAGTTTTACTAACTTGCGATAAGCCTCATAGATCTAACTCTGACTGTTGGTACGTTAAGTTTATAATTATTTATTATTTTTATATGGTTTGCTACACCTGGAAATATATCTACGGCTTATCAGGTAAGTTAAGAGCTTAAGTATTAAGTTTGATATAATCTGCTTTTAATGCCATGTTCTTTTACACATCAGAGACCATTAGGTCCGGGGCACTTTTGCCTAATGGCTTTTAAATGTTTGTTGTCGAAAACAATAAAGCTGTGATAATTATTGCCAATTAATAAACATGAATTGGAAGCTGAAATAAAAAAACGAACTGAAATACTTGGGAATGTGGACTGGCATGTAAATGGCCATCATCAAATCGGTCAGTTTATGTTAAACAAAACTCGCATCGGTTTTGGCCATAAAGCATTTCTATCTGTATCTGTAAGTGCGCAGCTGTATATGTATCTGCAGCTGTGAGTGTGAATGTATCTGCAGCTGTGAGTGTGGAAGTATCTGCATCTGAGAATTGCAATCTTGTGCGTGTCTCTGTGGCTGCTTCTTTCTCTCTCTCTCTCTTTCTCCGTTCAGGCTTCTCTCTGGCGGTGGCTTCATGCTGCACTGGGCCCTGGCCAACCAGAACGGCCGCCTATGAAGAATTCTGCCATAAATCATGGCCATAAACCAAGAGCTAAGCCCACGACAAGCTAGCGGTACTCTCGACTCTCGACTCCCGACTCTCGACTTGCGGAAGCGTTTTCCCCCACTTTGCTGGCCTCTAGCTAAGCATAACCGCAGAGAACTTTGATTGATAATGATGTGTCAATAATGTGTTTGCAATTTTATGCTATGCGAGCGCCAACGAGCGCCCGTTGAATGTGTTGAAATGAAAGGCACAGCTACTGAAAACTTTAGACTGGCAATTACAACAATGCAACTAAATGAAAAATGATTTAAGACTTTTCTCTGACGAGTGGTCACTGCAATTTTCCCATGCACTTGCCTTTGGCTGAAAAGGGAAAAGAGAATGACGGGATGTAAAATTCTTGCAAGCTTTCTGTGAAAACGTTACCGAAAACAGCAGAAGGCAAGAAGAAACAAAAAGTTTAAATTAAGAAAATGAGGAAGAGAAGAGAAACAAATGATTTAGGAAGATTATTTAAAAGAAAGAGAGAAAAAAGAAAACACAGCCAGTAAAACCATTGCGAATGCGACACAAAGAAGAATTGTAAAAGGAGCTTCCACGAGAAATTAAAGTGAGGAGAAAGAGAAGAGACTTGAAGCCAGAAAGATAATAACGAATGACAAATAAAGGAAAAAAAATAATTAAAATAAATAAAGAAGAAAACGCAGAGCAAAACGAGTGCGAATGCGACACAAAGAAGAACTGGAAAAGGAGCTCACAAGAGAAATTAAAGCGAGGAGAAAGAGAAGAGACTTTAAGCCAGTAAAGCGATTACGAATAAGGCGCCAAAAGGAATAGAATAGATCAAGTGCCATCACTCTCTTTTTTCACTTAGTTAACGATTTAAATTTATCTCAATTATTAAAGAATCTACAGCTGAGCGCCGCACGCATAGTCAAATCGAATGCCAAAAGCAGAAGGCAGCACAAAAAAAAAAGGCTGACATCCAGGTCGGAGAAACATTTGAATGGCCAAGTTAGCAATGTCGGGAATTTCTTTTCGGAAGGCGCATTCAAATTGAACGCTTGCAACGTTCGGCGAGCTGATCGGTGGTCGGTGGCACAAAAGCGAAAATACCGCAAAATGCAAACGACAGGCTAATAAGACCAATTGGACAGCTCGGTATGCAGTCGAGCGCTGCATATGGTAAACAATTGTTGGCCACATTATTATGCACGCGGCACGCAGCGCCGGTTGACAGCTTCCTTAAGCAAAGCCGGCAAATTGACCGCCAGCCGAGTCGAATCAGAAGCTGAGCCACAGTTCCACAAATCCGCCGCTCATTCACTTAATTGCTGGCGGAATTGTGTCAGCCAAATGCTGCGGATAAAATCAAAAGCCAATTCCACACAGATCGTGCGTACAGATACAGATACAGCGACAGTTCAAGATACAGATACAGATTGCCATTGTTTGGCCCAAACAAAACTGATCGCTGCGTCACGCATCAGAGTGGGAAAGGGGGGAGGGGGGGACAGTTACCCTGAGCTGATGCGAGCTCTGTCGAATTATTCGCTTGATTAATTGCTGATTAATTTTTGTGTGTCAACAGGTACAAGTGGCAGACACAGGTGGAAGAACAGCGTAACAGCACGTGAGACATGACTTGAACTGGACTTAAGATCAAGGATCAATGCAGAAACTGAGTGTGGGGAGTAAGCAGAGGAGCGAGTTCTAAATTTGTATTGGAATATTCTTGATTTATATATATGATATAGATACTCAAATATAAAAAATTATTAAGCAAGAAAATACTAGTAGAAAACTATATCCAAAATATAAAATACCAAAAATAATAATAATAAAATAATAATATTTTTTGGAATCAATTTATGTTTGAATAATTCCATAAATTGACGTTTAACTACATTTTTAATATTAATTATACAAAATTATACAAATTTTTAAATATATAAAAAGTTTTCTTGATTAAAAATATCAAAAATATTTTTGTATAATTTTTTTTCTTATAGATTTTTGATATGAGTTATGTCTTTTTCGTATATGAAGACTATTCTATACACCATATATATATATAATATAATATAAATATATAAGCAGTTCTCTATAAAATCTACTTCGTTTGCCTCCAACTTTCATCAACAATAGGAAAATGAATTATCTAGTTTCAAGTTGAAGATAGTTAAAGCTACACAGTGCGAAAAACTGATAGGGAATTTTAAGAACTAATAAGGATATAGATTAATAAATTAAACAAAATTTGTTTTTTCTTATCTGTAATATATATTAAATGTTCTTAAAAAACCTTTGTGTATAGTGTAAAAGAAAGTTTTGTAAAAAAGGCCTTTAAATCAATTTTTTCCTACTACTCAAAATATCTCGAAAATTGATATTCATATTAGAACCGAATTGGTAACCCATTAGTTAAACTGTGCCAATAGTAGCTGAGTGGAAACCAGTTTACAGTTAACCGAAATCCAATTGGATAACACGAAAAAATAATCACAAGCTGTGACAGTTAACGTTTTTCGTGCAGGCGTAGATAAAGTATCTACGAGTGGAAGCACGTACGCAAAGGCCGCCGCAGAAGACAATAAGCGAGCGTTGGCTAGAAGAGCACCGCAGCATGCTAAGCGGCTGCTCCACCTCCAATTGGATTAAACTCAACCAAACACACACACACATGCAGCGATAATCATAAATTTAAATAAGGCGAAACAAAAGCTCCGAGAGCGCACAGGTGCGAGCGAGACAGACGTATGCCTGATTTGAATAATGCGCTGGTGTGTGTGAAGCTCGTGTAGTACACGAGCGCGGGCGGCGGCGTTCAGTTGCTGTCTCGCTCGCACCCGAGCGCAACGCACACAAGCGCAGCTTTTGTGGAACCTAAGAGAGCGCACGATCGCAATTTTGCGCTGGTATTAGTGTGAGAGAGAGCGAAGGAGAGCGCGGCTACGATTTGGCGAAGAGAGCGCGAATGTGTTATCAGGCGCTCTCGGCCGCTCGCTCGTTTGCGAACAGGTTGCAATTGCTGCTCGCGTGTTGCATGCTCCAACGCACTGAGACTGCATGTGTGAGCGTGTGTGTGTGTGGAGATACAGATACAGATGCAGATACAGATACATTATGTTGTTGTTGTTGTCGCTGCAGTTGCCGCCGTTTGTTTATTTGCTTTTGTATCGCAAAACTTGTTGCCGCATTTCGTTTCGCTTCGCTTTTGGCCCACAGACAACGCCGTCAGTTAGCCAGGCAGGCGGCCGTGCTGCGCTTTTGATCTGCGCATCTTTAAGATACTTTTTCGTTCAGTTCAGTTCAGTTTCAGTTCAGTTTGCAACTCAAGTGCGCGCGCGCGTTACGATTTTTGTTTAGCAACAGCCGCCCGCCCCAGCCGCCCCCGAAAAAACAAAAAAAACTTCGACTCAAACGTAGCCGGTTGCCGCTCTTCCCCCTCCCCCGCCGCTGACGCCGCTGCCAACATCCCCTCTCGCCCAGTCGCGTCGCGTGTTGTTTCTGTGCGTTGAGGTAGCTTCAGCTTCGCCCGTTTCAGTTTCAGTTTCAGTTTTGCGCTGCGCCGTGTTTGCTCTGCACTTTTTTCAGCGCTTTTCACGACGGCATTTTGCGCGCTTTCGGTACCGCGAATAAATCTCCCGATACGTTAAATATATATATATATATATATATAGAGTATTTCCCAACTTAAAACTGCCGATGTGCCAAGTCCGAAGTACTTGCTTTGCTAAACGCCGCAAATGTAATTGCCATCGATTTTTGGCCAACAATTAGGCAAAAGTGCGATACAGATTCATGAAATATTTGTGTGCTTCATTGTGAGTTTTAACAGAAGAGTGTGCCAGTTAAAGCAGTTAAAAGCTAAAGGTAAAGTCTAATTGGGAAATATGCAGTCAGTTTTTAGGGACATAATCGAAAGATTCCAATTAAATAAAGTTTAGGTTTTAAGGTTACAATTAAAGAAAGATTAAAGAATAATTAAAGCAATAATAATACAAATAATAAGAACAGTAATAATAATAATAATTATAAAAAGAAGCACAATACTATTAAGAATAAAAACAATAATAATGACAGTAAAAAGAGAAACAATAAATAAGAAAAAAAAAAGAATTATAACAATAATAATAATAATCAATATAATAATAATAAAATTTATAATAACAAAAATATTAATAATAAATATTGTAAAAAATGAGAAGATAAAAAGAAATAATAAAAAAATTAACAATAATATATACAAAAATAAAAAAATTTTTAACAATTCTAATAATGAATAAAGAATTATCACATTAAATTTGCATGTATATTTAAATATTTTTTAAGAACCATATTATTATTTTAAAGTAGCCTGAGAGAGTTGGATTTAAAACCCGAAATCTGGCGACTTGATTAAACTAGGTTGACTTAACACTTTCATAGTTTTAAGACCTTAAGATTAAAATAATTAAATTAAATATTTTCTGTGGGACTAATTTTCGAAATTTTTAGCTACTTCAGGGAGTCATCTCCTTGAAATCTTGAATAGATTCCATTTGACTACCTCGTGATACTTAAACTATGTAATCCAAACTTTTTATCAAATTTCTCCATTTGAATAAAGAAAAACTGCCGATCCGTATATCTGCTTTCTACTAAATACCCAACAACCTTTCCTTAGTCTCAAGTAATGCTTAAAGTAAAGATAAATCTCTTTGCACTGTAAACAACTTAAGATACTTTTTTGCTATTGCATAATCGTCTATGAAAATCTTTTACATTAACTCTTTTGATATCAATGTCATGCAATGTTTATGGAATGTATTGAATTGCCATCTGCAGATTATACAAATCTTGGGTAAATTTCAACAGAAATCAAGTGTATGTATTACAGGGTATACTTTTCGCATATGCCAAGTGCCAAATTGTTTATCAGCAGCAAAAATCTCAAGCATAACTATCAAATTTGTTCAATGAGCCCAACCACTTGGGAGCTGAACAAAATATATGATACAAAAAAAAAAGGGCATGCAATAAGTCTAGTGTAAACAGCAAAGTTTACACTAGTCGCACAAATGTTGAAGTGGCTTTCGCAATGTGGCACCAATAAGCAGCCACAGGCCAGCACCGGCAGCGGCAACGGCGTTGATAAATAATATTGAAATTGAAATAAATACAATAAACAAAAAATAATAAAAAAAAAATCTAAAGAAAAATCGATCGATTTACACTTTAAATATTGTCGTCGCGTCTTCGCTTGTAAATGTAAATACGGCATAAATATCTATATATACATATATATATATTTACTGATAAGCTGACTTCGATTTGTTTTATTAGCATAACACTTGTGCGGCTCAGCGAAGATAAAGATACGTTGAATGAGTGCAAGGCACGGCCAAGTATCTGTATCTGTATCTATAGGCTGTCGTGTATCTATATAGCTATATCTATAAATGTATCTGCGTCTTGTCTGCATTTCCTTACCTTATTCAAATGCCGTTAACTGCGCCGCATTTAGTTACGACCGGAGCGCTACAGATACATTTGTCGCTGCAGATACAGATACAGATACAACTATAGATACAGCTACAGATACAGATACAGATACCAGGCCATTTGCTGTAACGATCGAGTGATTGAATATTTTACTGCGTTCGCTTGTTTGCACAATAATAAATATTTGTCGCACTCGCAACGCTTCTTCTGCTTCTTCTTCATCATCGTCTTCTTCTTCTTTTGCCTGCTGCTTAGCCTAATTAGATAAAAATGGTACCGCGCTTTATATGTATGCCACACGTTGCATACGCTGGAAACGGTGTCGTCTCCGTCGCCGTCTCTCCTTCTCTCTCTTCTCCTTTATCTCTGCTGGCTTTCTTTCTTTCCTACCATTTACCATATTCGGTCGCCTCTGCATGTACATGAACTGATTAGCAAGAGGCGACAACAGCCAAAGACAGCGACAAGTTGAGACTTATTGGAATATTTACAATATGTATCTGTATCTATAGCCCGTGCTAGCTGTATATACATACATATATCTGCAGGCCGTGTCGACAATTGCGTCGAAGCTGTTTAAAGAAATGAGTTCAATTTGTTTGCCTTTCAGCTGATAAGGCGCCTCCTCTCCTCGCCAACTAGCTGGCATAGAAGGTGTTCCAGATAATACCTTACCTCAAAAAAATTACAACAACAACAAAAAGAAAAACTCAATTGCGTTAACACAAACACTTTGCATATCATCGCTGACGTTCATAACAAAAAAACCGAAACCAATTGACACTTGAAAAACAAAATAATCAATTGAAAGGCGACACACAACAAACAAACTGCGTCAAGTCGACTTGCGAATGCCCTGCAAAATGCAACGCAAGAAAATGTGGCCTTAAAATATCTGACTAAAAATAAGAATTCTTATTATTAAGCTTAAAAGACAACCAATTGGAATTGTTTATATATTTACTGAGAATCTAATTTATTTTATGTAAAGCTGCAATAATCAATTATAATTTTGTAGAGGAAATTACCCGGCGTTGTATGGTTATATTTAATAATATGGAAAATGCAAGTTCTGTCGGATTTTTTGTATGCAATTTCTGCCATATTTTAGACATTCGCCTTCTCTTTGTTCATATTAATTTTGCCTTCATATATATTATTCACCTTCAGTGATTAAATACTTATTCCCGAATCTCCAATTCGAATTTGAACCGGCGACTTCCCGCTTATCAGTCCAACGCTCGGACTCATGACATCACGCTTGCAAAGCACAACTATTCTTGTTGCTTTTAATATTCAAGTCCACAGTTTATCTCTACTCGGAATTTCCCTAAAAATCTTTCAATCAGAAAAAACTGTTCTATATATATATAACATATATACTTCCACTCTTGATAAAACAAAATTCTTTTTTATATAGTACACCTATTTACCTACTTGAGCTTGGGAAATTTGTGCATTAGTCAACTTTGCAGGCAGACATTTTCATATCGGGTCAGTCAGGAATCTTATCGATATTTGTGTTCGCTGCAAATTCAAAAGTTGTCTATGTAATTTGAATATGATTCACAATATTTATAAGCAGTTGATTTGTCAGCGCAATTCCGTCATTCAACCGGCGACAAAAATTTCGATAAGCTGCATGTGCGCAAACAAATACATAAACAAATACAAGGTACCAAAATACCAAATATGTGTATTCATAGATTTCTTGCTTAAGATAAGCAAAGTCTTAAACACCCAACTTGCCGTGCATATTGAGGGGAAAACTACAAATGTTAGGGTATCTAAACACTCTCGCGCAATCGGAAGCAAGAATTACGAATTTGCGAAATTAACAACTTCGAGTACTTCTTTTTTTTTTGTTCTTTCTTTTCTGAAGCTCTTCTGATTAGAATTTATTAAATTCACCTGATTTCTGCACTTCAAATCGAATTCTAGGAATTGCCTCTTTTGTTTTTTTTTTGTTTTTTTTTTTTATGGGGTAAACAAACTCGTGTATGGGCTGATGCTGATATGGGCTCGATCAAAGGGCGATTGCCCGAAGTCACGTCAACACTCGATAGGCAGCTGGAAAGTTGGCGAAACGATTTTTGGGCAAGGTTAGGATCATGCGCGAATACGATTACACGAAGAGGTACAACTCATAAAATGGGGCATAATAGGTATATCTATATTAATACGAAAGTTTGTCCTGACTGAAGTTGGAATTATTATGGAGGCTTTCTTTTGAGTCGTAAGTGTTGGAAAACGAAGGCCAAAGTTTGTGCTTAAGAAATGTGAAATAATTGGAACTCAAGGCTTTCGTGTCTGAGCGTCGAACTGACAAGCGCCGCATTGCTGGTTCAACTCCTGCTCAAATGTTTAACTCTTATGTTTGGAGCTTGAAATAATTTGTGCTTAAAAGTGTACTCCTTTAGAAGAAACACATAACATTAAACACAAATCATAAATAATGACAGCAGCATTTGCGCTTAAAATTCCCAAGCAGTTAAAGCTTGGGCCACGTAAAGTATCTCCGTGACTGACAAAATATTCCTAATTAATATTTATAATACATTATTAATAAATAAAACTAAAACTAATTAAAATGAAAATTGTTAAGTCAGTTAGACTTGTGAAATATTCTTGTTAATTTCAAAGACAATCTTTGGACTTTTCTTCCATCAGATTTCTGTTAAATGAATTTTAGCCAATGTGTGTACAAATTGATTTGATATTTTTGTTGTGATATACAAAATGAAGCTGAAAAGTATTTGTTCAACATTTAACAATCAACTTGAACTTTGCGACTAGCAAATGCGCTTCATTTCGGGTAGTTTCCCTTATTAGTTAGCTTTGGCCAAGCATTCATAATGCGCTCGAATGTGGTTGATATATCGATAAGTGGCCGCCGCGTACCATGTGATTATCATTTATTGCCGCAAACTGTGTTTCTCGGAAACTGGCTTCAATAAATTTTTTAGTAATAACAATTAGAAAAACTGTCACAAATTGGCATGGAGGGAAAACAAATACAATGAGTGCCATTCATTAGTCAATTAGCTGTACAGTCGAATCTGAACAGACTTCGGCGCGTTTCCATTCTGGCTGGAGTGGAGCCCCGCCTTATCATATTTGAGACCAGTCTGCGATATCGCATGGAAATGAATCAATCAATAATACTTGATCATGATAAAGATTACGAGCATTATAATGCAGGTGTCACACAGACAAGAAAACAAGGCAAGAGCGCAGGAAATTGTAAAAAGAAATGAATCGTCAGCAAAATGAGAAAGAGAGAGTGGGAGAGAGATAGATTGGGCGAGAAAGAGAGAGAGAGAGAGAGAGGCAGAGGGAGAGATATACAGAGAGAAAGAGAGAGAGAGGGAGAGATACCTAAAGAGCGATACCCAGACAGAGAGAGAGAGAGAGAGATAAAGAGAGAGAGCAAGAGATGAGAACTACTTTTAAGCGTATTGTGCTTAAATTAAGTCCAAATTTCTACTTTAAAAAATTCCTAAATACCCGACTTAATGGTTTTTTTTTTAGTTTTTTACAATTCTTGTAATAAATATTTTGTTTTTAATCTTAGCATTTTTATATTAACTTAGGAATATTTCAGAATTTATTGAATAAATTTTAAGAACAAAAAGGCTTAAGCTGAGCTATGCTTAAGCATATTCTGCTTAGTAGGAAGGAAATTTCTTTGGCGAAAATTCGTACTTTAAAAAATTTATAATAAATTGACTTAAACAAAAAATATTGCACTTTCATTAAGTACATGACATACTTATTTTAAGTATAAGAATTCTTGTAATAAGTATTGTATATTTAATCCAATCAGTTTAAATTCGAGGATATTTTATATGTACTTACGAATATTTGCAAAAATAATCAAATAAATTTAAAGAACAAAAAGGTTCTTAAATTTGAAAGTCCAATATAAATTGCTCCCATAAATGTATAAATAATTTTGTACATACCTAGAAAAAGAAAGAAAGAAAATGATATTTAAAAAAATGTAATTAATCATTTGCTATAAACAAACGAGGTCGATAAAAGCCGCATGGGAATTAATTTAAATAAACATTTATGCATATCGAGAAATTGTTAATGAGCATTTTTGATATTTGTTTTTTTGTTTTTGGGGCCAATCGGTTAATTTGTTTATTGAGTAGCTCTTAGTAGCTGTGCACACTGTAAATGGGTTAATTTGTCTTAGTGCATAAGTCACAATTGTTTCATGCCCCATTTGGCTGGGTGCCAAGTCCGTCGCTAAGTCAGCTCTCGCTGGAACTTAACGGATGGGGCGCCAAATGGGGGCGCTGTCCCATTATTCATGGCGCGAAAGAGATTTTCGTTATATTTACGTATTGTGACATATATCGATTGGCGCTAGCCTGAAAGTGTCTGCTGTGTTTGGCCATGCATTAAAAATAATTCAATATTTAATATTTATGCGCAGTACGTGGAATTTTAAAGCTAAATTTCAATTAGCATTTTAAGCCAGCATGCTAAAAATATCGAGCAAGTATTTCTATTTATTGTCATTCCGATAAACAACAAACAAATTGGCCCTAAGCCCCCGCAACTAAATGTATCGCCCTGTCCAAAAATACAAATAAGTATATTTGTATAAGATATATATATATATATATGTATTTACTTGCCCTGAACTCCCCTCCGATTTGCAGAAGGCCGTCGTCACGCTCTGCAATCGCTCAATCGTTCAATCTCTCAATCGTTTTTTACACTTTACTATTTGTATACCTGTCCATGCATCTTATCAATATTTACATACAACTATGGACAAGCGCGCGTGTGTGTGTGTGTGTGTGTGCCATACAATTTACGCTATAAATTTATGGTAAACTCTCAAGGCAAATGCAAGTCATAGAAATACAGTAGTCATCAGCTAAGGTGCGCCAATTATCATTAGTAATTGGTAATTGCTTGGTCTCAATTTATATACCACATTATACCCATATTAAAATGGGTATAATTCCTATTTGAAAGCTCTATTATAGACATTGTGCAAACCACTTTGTAAGCTTAGCTTTACATAATCGCATAACACAATTCCAATTTACATTGCTCGGAATGTTATTCTAACAGCATGTTATTGCGAGCTCTGCTACTTAAAATATGTCACATTGAAATGCCCTAAAAGTCTTTTGCGCTTGAGTTTAGCCTAGGGCAGTTGGTAATATTCTCAGTAGTCTAAAGCGATAACAACCTTTAGGGTCTTATCTGTGTCTTATACTCTAACATTGTGCATTGTGAATTAATCATGTTAAGTGTAAAGGCAATAGCATGGACCCCATAAAGTATATATAATCTTAAACTTTGTATACAATGCAATTTTATTAAAAGTTTTCAAGGGTATATAATATTCGGTATCTGGCAAGTGCTTGTCATTTCTTATCCTCACTTACATTCTGTTAATCTCAATTATCAGCATTTTCCAGCCCCCATTTATTCTACTACTTTTTTTAAACATATGCATAATCTCTGCCTCTTTGATGTTAATTTTAATTGGCTTTTAATAAAGTATTCTCAATATATCTTAGCTCCACATAATTTGAATTTTCTATTACATGTTTTAAATATGTTATGTTAATGTTAACATAACATATGCAAATTCCTAACAGTACGCCAACTGCTGCTAAGCATAACATTCCTAATATTAACAGGAAATGTTATCCTAAACAAAACATAGCAAATATTAATAAGAAATGTTATTCAAATGTAAAGTTTCTTGGGTTTCACACTGCGCCTAGCTATATTTACAGAGCTTTTAGGTGAAGTCCAAACTCATATTTATTTTTAAATACAGAGCATTCATTCATAAGCACAACTATTTCAAGCGCTGATTCATGGTCACGTTAACACGTAAACAGACTAAATTCGAAGTTATAGTTCATTAATATAATTTCTTTCAATATTGCGACTGCTTAAACTGTAAACTCCATCAACAGTTCGTTCCCAATTGATATGTGGCCCGGCATGATAATGCGCTTAAAGTTCGTAGTTAAACTAGTTAAATCGGAGAAAATCTAAAATAGAAATGGGCCAAGTCATGTTCAACAACAACAACAATTTCCGCTGCAGTTCCCCTCAGAGTACAGAGCTCTTCCTTCCTGCTAAAATCGTGTTCGGTGTCTTTTTAATAATGGAACATGACTTGGGGGCAGAGTTTTACGCACATTTAAATGGTATTAACAATTATGCGCGTTAATGTCGATACAAGAATGGAAATTTGTTGCTATCTCCGGCTGCTTCTTCTAGGCGAGGCATATTTATTGTGTGATTATTATTTATTCTTATATGATTACCGTCTGCCGGCTGCCAACTGCCTCTCCCCATCTCCCTCTCTCTCTCTCTCTCTCTTTCGCCCTCTCGGCTACTGTTTGACGGCTTTTTGTTCGTGTTTTGTAGCTTAAATGGTCAAAAACATCAGGTAGATGACTTGTAATTATAATGCCGGTAGCTCAATGTGCCGACTCGGCGTCGAGCTGAGGCATTTAATGCGACGACCATTGTGCGTAGTTGCCAGATCAATTGAGACACTCGAAGAAATTTATGCAAAATATTTGTGACTAAAAATATATTAATTTAGTTAAAATCAATTTACTTTTGAACTCAACAGTTTATCTTGAGAAGCAATCAAAAGCTGCATCTGTTGGCGCAGTGCTGCCAGATCAGCTGCGATCTTTGGAGTTGCCATATCAATAGAAATTCAAAAACTATGCATCATTGACTTCAAGTACATCCTAAACGGGACTGTTAATTAAGTTAAAGATAATTTATTTAGAAAAAATATATGTGCCTTTGCAGCGTTGCCATATCATTGAAGAAACAGGAACAAGTTTTGAAGGCTTGTAAAATGTATAAAGCATTCGATTATGTTTATTATAAATAAGTAAAAAAAACGTTAGTATACTATTATAAAATAAATCTCAGTATGAAGTCTATAATTGTTCACTTATGTCAGATACCACAGAGTTGCCAGATCAGTTAAGGAACGAATGGACTTTTTAAACTTTGGAAACACATTTGGCAGAGTCTGGCAGCGCAGGGTCAAATATTCTGGGCAGCTTTCATTTATCGAAACTCAGCTCAAGTTTGTCAAGCACATCAACTGTTTTTCGCAGTGTATGCTCTCTAAAAAATCATAGCAGAGCGCTTTTCATATTGTTGTGGCTCAAAGCTCGGTACTTTTTGACTCTTCTAGCGATTATGTATATTCAGTTCAATTGCCCTGCCTCATAGCTACCTTTGAATCGCCCTGTCGACAGCCTCACCTGTAGCCGTGCCCCCCCCCTCCCCTTCCCCCTCCAACTCCTTTGCCACCTTAAAACTGTTTCGATAAGCCAAACAGAGGCGGGAAAGAACGCGATGATTGGACGTTTTCTGATTATAATTTGGCGCAAAGTCATGACGTTGTTGTTTTACTTCATCTTCTTCTTTTTGTTGTTGCCAGGTGAAAATATGAAATGAGTCGCGCGAGCTGCGACTTATGATTAGGCCGAAAACTAAACAAACACCGAATTTGAACTAATTAAAATGACAAAAACTTAGACGGAGATGATTAACTGAAAGTTGGTGGCAAATGTGTTCGCGGTGTTCACATGTCCATCAAACTTGGCGATGAGTTTGCATAAATTACAATTCGCTTTACCATGATTATTTGTGATTTATTTCGATACCCTGTAAGCATTAGAAATTGAGCTGAGGGGTATCAGCTAGGTGAAGAGTCTTTGCCAACTTATATATTTTAAGAGTTTGATGAAGTTTAGAAAGTTTGAATTCGAATAAATTCGAAAGTCTCAATAAATGGAAGTATACATAAATGGTTCTATAAAGCATACTGATATATTATAGCATATATATATATGTAGATTTTTAATTTTCCAAAATATTCAAAAAGTGTTTAGGATAGAAGCGTAAGTGTATCAAGAAATATATTTATTGTTGATCAATATCAAAACTCGAGTCAAACTATTTTTTCCGTTCATATTTCTGCTTCTTCGCTTTTATTCCTTCAGATCTCTGAAACTATAAGAGCTACAAATTTTTGTATATAGAATTTTATATCATGATTCTCAATCCTCAAAACTGTATTTAGACAGAATTAATGAACAAAAAGTTATCCAGGAATTATAAGAAAATTAACTAAAAGCAGTTGATGAACAGATTTAAAATCAAAGCACTTTATATCCAGACACAGGGTATATTCTAGTCAATCAGTCGATGGCAAGGTATTTCTTGTGTATCTCTAAGTTAAAAAAACTATATTTTTCACTTCTTTGTAATGTGCCTAAGCAGCAAAATGGGCTTCTAAAAACTTTGGGGTATTTACATTTTTAATTAAAATAAAGGGTAGCTAGATTTGTATAAACACAATGTTGCAGCACTTGACAAGCCCGAAAAACTAAATAATTGTAATATGCTTTGGCTAATTGCAGACGTTGTCGCCGGCCAATTGACCCAACTTGTGAACGTTTTCGGAAAAGGGAGAACAAAAAAGCCTGGCTGGAATTGTTGAAGGCAAAGTAAATTGTGCTGCTATCTATATGTATATGTTGTGTATGCTGCTGCTGTCACAGTTAGCTGTAAACATTGATTATGCCATTGTTGCTAGCAAACTACTATCAACAGCAACAGCAGCAGCAACATCGTCAGCAACAGCAGCAGCAGCAGCAGCAACAGTTGCAGGAGCAGCAGCAGCAGCAGCATCGCCAGCAGGTTGCTAGGGCTGCCAGCTTTAACGGCATGTTACTTGAATACAAAAACGCTTGCAACACAAATCAGAGCAGCAGCAGCAGCAGCAGTCACAACAACAACAGCAGCAGCAGCGGCAGCACAGCGGAAGCACTAACAATGTCAACGCCAACAACAACAACCAAATACAAAATGAATAGCGATGCCAGCGACAGCGCTGCGGCAGCCACGCTGCTCTATCATCATCATCATCAACAACAGCAGCAGCAGCAGCAGCAGCAGCAACATCATCAACTGCAGCAGCAGCAACACTTGCAGCAGCAGCAGCAGCAGTTGCTGCTGCAACAGCAGCTGCTGCAGCAACATGTCGCCAGCAACAGCCCGTTGCAACATCTGAGCAATTTGTTTGGCCAGCATTTGCCTACGCACAGTCTGCAGCATTTGATAACCGCCGAGTACTGGCAGCAGCGCTGCCCCGCAGCAGCAGCAGCCGCAGCAGCAATTAAAAGCGAGCCAACAACTCAATCGCCAGCGCCATCGCCAACACCAACAACAAAACCAACAACAACAACAACTGCTGCTGCTGCTGCTGCATCTGTGTTCGACTTCACGCGGCAGCAACACGTCAATTTTGCCGCCTCATTAGTCGCATTACAACAAAATGATGCAGCGCCCGAGGCGACAGCAACAACAACAACAGCAAAAACAGCAACAACAGCACAGGCAACAGCAACAGCATCGCAGCCAGTATCGGCAGCAACATCGCCGGCGCCAGCAACAAGCGAAGCCAATGACGAGGACGTCGACAACGGCGACGACGACGACGACAACAACATGCAAAATGCAGGCGGTAAGTTTTGAAGTTGATTTTAACATACAGATACAGATACAGATACAGATACAGGTACAGATACAAACACAGGTACATATGTATATTATGATTTCCGACAGAGAGTGCCTTGTGCGCGGTGTGTTTAAGATGTTGGCCAAAGTTGGCAAAGTTTGCTATTCAGCTGAAATAAATAGTTGAACAACATGCTAAATTATTTAATCTTATCTTATGATAGGGTTGTCAAGTTGGGAAATATTACAAATTTATTGATAATATTTATGTAGATTATCGATAGATCCGTTTGTTCGATAATCGTAAATAAGGATATTATAATTGTTGCAGTATTTGCTGAAGACAATCAAATCTGTCGATAGTATTGACTATCGATTTTATAGACATTTGATAGTCGTTTCTATCGATTGGCTATTGATAGTAATATCTATCGATAACTATAGATTCTATCGATAATGGACTATCGAACTATCGAAACTATTGGGTAGTCGAAAGAATTGAATGATTTAATTTCCAGTCAAGGAAATTCTATCAGAAACGATATTAATAGGATTATCTATCGACATTAGAAACTATCGATAATATTGATTATTCACTATATAAAATCGACACTTTTGATATGAAGTATTTATTGGAGATATCGTAGCTATTGATAGTAAGTTCTCTCGGCAATCGAACAATCAATCATATTGACTATCGGCTATCGATGTTGCCATTGATTATAGGAAATATCGATTAACAATTGTGTTATTAGCGATAGCTTGGCATCACTATTATGTTGCTTAAAATCAAACCGATTAATTTGAAGATTTTTTAACTGCTTGTCAAGCCTCTTAGCGTGTAGCTCTTCTATGTATTTCTCTCTCTCTCTCTCTTTTCTCTCTTTTCATCTATTTTACTCTCTCTTTCTCTGCCCTTTCTCTGTCTCTGCCTCTGTCTTCTCTTTTGTCCACTCTCGCTCTCTGTCCCTCTCTCTTACCCCGCTAATTTTCTCAATTTCCATTTCAAAACCTCTCAAGTTAAATTTTGACATGAACTTTAACATGGGCATCGCAGTTTCTACTGTTTTTTTTTTTGGGCTTATTGCAGTCTCATTTCCATTTCCTGTCTGGTCACGCTCCTGCTTTGAATCTGCTCAGCGGCAACGTGTGTGTCTTTTGATTTATTATGCGGCCTTCAGCTTCATTCATAAATGAAACTACAGCCCCCCTTCCCCCTCCCTCCTCCCTCCCTACTCTCTTCGGACTGTGTCGTGTCATCTGCGGCTCGAACTCATTTTCATACTTATCATTAGAGGTTCATCAGCAGACACGTTGCTGCTGCTGCTGCTGCTGCACTTCCGTCTACCCCTTGCTCTTGCCCTTTCTTACTCCCTCTCCCTCCCTCTCTCTCTCTGTCTCTGACTGAAACATCATTATTATCATTTCATGATTTCGAGTGTTGGCCGCCAACGCGCCCATCCGAATGTCTGCTTCTGTGCTTCCTCTTTCACTCAGCTCAACGTTGCCCCTGAATTTCTTCATGAAATTATAAGCTATGTCTGCACGCAATATTTGTTGGTTTAGGCCAACCAAAAGAGGAGCTTCGCTGACATGGCATCGCATGCATAATACGAGTGTATTCTACGGCCACGTTTTGAATATTTGTTGTGCCTCTGATAAATGACTTGATTGTTGACGGACACCGCCCAAACACACTCACACACACACACACACACACACACACGAATTTACATAGCACAACATGCCGCGAGGTGTTTCGGAAACGAACTCAGGAAATGATATCATTTAAATAAATATCGCATGTCGCCTACTTAAATATACTTATATATATATATTTATTTATATATAGAGCGATAAAAATCGTATCGTTATGTAAATTTAATTATTGCTCACAGGCCAAAAACAATTTGCAATTCCCCCAATTTTGTTTGAGCATCAATTAAAGCTCATTCAGTTGAATTAAGTTCACGTTTCCGATGACTACCCAGCCAGGTCTTTATGTAGAAATATAATTTAATATTTATTCCCCCTATTTAACATTGACATACTTTAGTTCATATCTTTTGATTTCATATTATATGCATTTTTTTTATAATTTAAATGAACATAAATATGAACTTAAAAGGATTTTATAAAGTTTTACAAGTGCATATAGGAAAGATATCTCTCCTTTAAGACAGTATTCTACAGTACTTCTTCAGATTGCATGGTTTTTAGCTGATTCGCCGTTCTATGTGCTTCTCATGCAATCAGGTATTTCAAGTATTGTAGTCACTCGGTTTTCACCCTCTCCCTTTCTCCCTCTTTTTTCTACGTTTCTTGATTTTGCAATGCTTTTCATCCCCCGCTCTCTCATTCCCTCTCTCTCGCTCTCTATCTCTCCTAGTTTCTGTCTATCGCCTTCCTATGCGATTCTCATTGTTTCAAGTAAGGCCTACAGACCTGTAAATCTTGCTTAATTTTTCTGTTAATTTTCTATAAATTATAAAATGTAGTTTATGCACTTTCTCCACTCAAAATCTGTAAATGTTATCCATTCAGCTAGAAATGGCAGCTGAGGTGCCAATGCTAATTATCATGTCGGAGCCGAAGAGGGAGTCGGGTAGTTGGTAAAAACTTCTTTGTATCTATTGAATAGCGAATCATTAATAACTAACCGTAAAACTGTTATAATCACGTCAAGAGGTGTTGGCTACGGCCCAGCCCCTGTAAGGCCCCTGAGTGTGGCATGCAAAAGGTGTCAAAAGCGTGTGCTCCCCGCAAGTCCCCCGCCACAGCAGAAGCATAGAAAACATCTAACAAATTGCCAGAGCTGTAAGCACGTGGATAATTGATGAGCGCCGTTGTGGCAGCCACTGCACCCAGCATCGGAGGCAGCTTTGAAGCCGAGACTGAAGCTGATGCTGAGGCTGAAGCTGAGGCTGGGAGCACACCTCATCCATTTGGCATTTAGCATAATCTCAAGTGCTCGCGAGTGCTTTGTGTGTTTCGAGGGCTCCATGCTCCATAATTATGCCATTTGTATAGACGGCAGACTTCAAACTAATTTGAATATAATTTCATAGGAAATTGTTGCGAGCTCCCCTCTCCCCCCCACCAAACCCGCTGCTGCCCCTTTCAGTTATTTATTGCTTAATCCTTGTGTTAGTCTAAGAAGAGAGAAAATGAGATCTCGTGCCTTTTATGCAAATTCCTTTTTAATAACCCAACCCAAAGTTGGGTTATTTGACTCGCCACTCGCCACTCGCCTCTGATTGCAGTCTCGCGGTTCGAATCTTCAGTCTTCCAGTCTTCAGTCTCCCTCCCCTCCACCCTACACGTTCCCCGCCTCCCGTCTATTGTCTGATTGTCTGTTCGCCTGATGCGGCTGACGCCTTTGACGCGGGCCTCATTCGTCGCTTTTATGATTTGATTATTATTCAAAATGATAAATGAAGATGAGCCGCACGTCTTACACAGAGAGCGAGAGCGACAGAGAGAGCTGCAGTAGCAATTTGAGGCTCGACTGATAGGCATAATGCTACCTGAAGCCCATTGTGAATTGTTCGGAGCGTAACGGATATCATCGTCAAGGTAAACAGCCGTACAAAGTAATTCATTGAATCCAATGATATGTGTAGATATATTTAAAAAAAAAACAGCTCGGAGCTTCTGGAATGCTTCTCTATATATAAAAGAGTTTGCACTGGTCTCAATATTTTGCCTTATTTGGCATTAGCCAAACTTCTTGAATATATTAAAACTATATGAAGTCATATTATAAATAATTTAAATATAAAAAATATTAATTTCCACAACAATTACAAAAGTAGAAAATATTCCCTCTAAAAGTGCACAGAGCTTTAATCCCCTTTAAATAATAAATAAGAATAAAAATAATAATAATAAAATTAAAAATAATAATAATCATAATAATAGTAATAACAATAAAAATAATAATAATAATAATAATAATAACAGTAATAATAATATGAATAATAGGAATAGTTATAATAAAAATAATAATAATAATAATAATAATAATAATAATAATAATAATACAAAATTTATAAAAAAATATATAACAAATTTACAAAATTATTATAAAACTATTTTAATTAAAAATAATTATGGTAATATTATAAAATATGTTTCTTACAATTATTTATTTAATTATTCTTTATGTGTCTTGCAGTTAGATTAAAAACGAATTTAAAAAATTTTTTAAATGATAACTGACAAAATAACTTTATGAAATATATTTAATAATTAAATAACATTGAAAATAAAATTGATTAGATTATTTAATATAAATAAAAAACACATACAAAATACATATTATACATTTCTCTGCTAAATTGTGACTTAGTGCAATTCCCAACAATAAGTTATTTCTGACCCATGCATACATTATGCAATACGACTCCTCTATACTCTACTCAGTCAATATTTACAGCTAGTTGTCAATTATTTAAAGTATGGTGTACACAAGTTTAAAGCCCGTTAAGTGAAACTCCCACACATAAACAACAAATGCGCCCACAAATTTATTTGTTTGCCAAAAAATGACTTTCCCATGAAGCTGCAGCTCAAAAAAAAAACAAAAAAAAAACAGTTCCCATGCCTAAGCATGCATAATTTTAATTTATTTGTAGCACAACAACAACAACTAAAACCACAGCAACAACTAATAAAAGTAAAAAGCTAAAACTGAAGCAGGCAGCAAGAAATTGTTGGCCAGAAGAAGAGAAGAATATTTATGGAAAATACCTTCGGGGCGGAGCTCCCGAATTGCGAAAACGTTGATCAAATTTTGCGAGATAAGACGAGGACCAAGACGCAGCCGAGCAGAAGGCTGAAGGCTGCGGAGACGCTGATGGTTAAGAGGCAAGCAACCAAGCAGCCAAGAGCCAAGAGTCCGGCATGCATATGAGCTGGAGCTGAAGCTGGAGCTGGAGTCGGGGCTGAAGTTGGAGGCTGCGGCATCATCTGCCTTACAACGTCATCAGTTTTTGAAGGCGTTGCCAAAGAGCAACCGCAGCAGCAAACTGTGGGAACTCATGTTGCATGCTGCACACACACACACACACACACACATACACACACCTCTTCTCCCCTCCCTCCATATCGTGCCGCTGAAATCTGCATTTTGGCCAGAGTTTTGACTCGTTTGCATTTCTTTCAGCCAGTCTTGAGCGAGAGAGATTGACTGCGCGTAATCTCTGCGCCAGCCAAAACTTGACTTGAACTTGACTCTGGCTGCACTTGATGAATGCGACCGCAGTCGCCGTCGCCGTTGCAGTCGCAGTTGCAGTCGCTGCTGCAACTTGACGGTAGTCGTGCTTGGGTTATAAAAATTGAAGCCGCCATTAAATTCTGACAGTTGTCAGGCTCAGGCTCAGGCTCTGGCTCAGGCTCTGGTCTGCGGCAGAGTCTCAGGTTTCAGTTATGGCAGAGTTAAGTAGTTGGATTCCCCACCTTCCCTCCCCCCCTCGCCCCCTGCAAGCCCTCTGCCAACTTGCCTAATGGCTGCTGCTGGGGCAATGGCTGTTGCCGTTGAACTGGTTAGCTTATGTGACCGGGGATTTGCGCATTGAACTCGCCCTCTCGCCGGCAATTTGCAACTCCTCAACTAGGCATTTAGCCCGATAATAGCTCAACTTAATGACAGACAGACAAACAGTCTAACAAGAAGTTATTTCTGCCAAAATGATGATCATGACTTAAAACAGAGTTTTTTTTTAACTAGAGAACTATTGATAACTGTAAACAGTTAAAAGTAATTTTGACTTTAAATAATATAAATGAATAAATAATATAAATTATATAATAAATATATAAATAAATGCAAAATATATGTTAGTCTTTCTGTGCAAAGGATTCAATCTCAGAGATTTTATTGACTTACCTTAAAAGAGCTTCCGCTATAACATCCTTTTGTTCGATAACTCCCGCGCATTTTGCAGAATTCGATAAATATAGATTTGCAGTTTTTTGAGCACAGCTCTAGGATTATAAGAGCCAGAGGCAAACACAGTCCTTCATTATTTTCTATAACGAATTTAAAATAATATAAACATATTTTTAGGTTAAAGTCAACTAAGATCCATGCACATATTGAAGAGTTTGAGACTAGGAAAATTTCGAAATTAACAGGCCAAAAACACAAATCTTTGACAAGATTTTATTTATCATAATGTAGAATCGAAAAAAAGCCGCTCTGCTTAAAGCATGTTGTTTATAGCTTGAATGAATACTGCTGACCACAATATGGAGTGGTTTACAGGGTATCTCTTTGTCGGGCAGGCTCATATAGGGTACACTAACTTGTTAAAGATCGCTGCTGAATGCAGCAAACGTTTTTCTTTTCTAAAGTGAGCTCCTAGTTTTGCTTTAAAGATAAATCTATACACAAAAACTCTTGAAAACTCTGCCAACAATTTCACAAAAAAAAGGTAGATTAGTTTCTTAAGTCACGATGTCATTAAAGGCGAGTGAAGACAAGCTAACGTGCTTGTTAAGACTATGAAAGTTGGAAAACCGAGAATTTAATGGAAAGTATGCAATATATCCCGACTAATGTCTCTAACAGGGTTAAAGATATATTCAATCCAAGTCTAAAGTCTGTTTTAAATTTCATAAAAATCATTCATAGTCAGTTGTCACTGTACCGAGAACATCAGCATAAAGCTTATCACCTGTTATATCCTTACAAAAACTGAACGATCAATCATGTTCCGTTGTTGTTCAAAATTAGCCACGCAGCAGGCAATAAAGTCAATAAACTGGCGCCCAACAACAACAGCAACAACAACAACAACAACAATATGACTGTGAAGAGGAAGCAGAGCAACAACAAGTGCTGCGAGTTTAATGGGCCAACGCCAAAGTGTTGAAAACTCATAAAAATGTTGGCACAATTTTTATAACCGCAAAACGAAGTCGCGCCAAAAGAGTTGAGGGAGGAAGTCAGTTGTGCGGGAGGGGGGGAAGGGATATAGAGCAAGGGCAAGGGCAAGGGATAGGGGTGCAGACAGACTGTTGGCCATAAATGTCGAAGACGGCGTCATGTGGCTCAGACTGTGGCCAAATGTGAGCAGCAGTTAGCGAAAGCGGGCTCAAAGGGTTCTTCTTTCAAGCGGGGCGCCTGAAGGTCACTCGGGCGCAGCTAAATGCTGTTCGAGTTTATTTTAAAAAAATGAATAAAAAAAAAAAGAGTATGAAACAAAAAGAGAGCCGCGCCGCCAGCGTGGATAGCTTGGCGGCTCCCGAAATGAAATTCGTATTATGAATTTGAAATTAATACCAGGAACTGTCCAAGCAATCGCCACTGAATTTAGACTCCAAAAATGTGTACGTGTGTGCGTGTGTGTGTCTGTGTGTGTGTGTGTATGTGTGTGTGTGTTGCCCTGCCTAAACAGAAAAAAGGACCGCCGCAGAATCGGGCATCCATTCATCTTTGTAGAACAGGCAAATTGTTTTTGTTGTGTCTGCGGCTACACTCACAGAAAAAAAAGAAACAATAGCTTGGAGCTTAAATCGAAAATAGTTCGAAATTGCATCAAAATTCTTTTTGTCAAGAACTTTTCTTTTCAAGCACAAAATTCTTCAATACAAATTACATTAAGGTCTAAGACAAAAACTGAAAAAAAGTATTTAATCCAAGAAAACTTGTACTATCTATGAGATTAATTTGGACACAAATCAATGGGGCATGTTGTAGACAGAAGGACTTCTAAGCTGAAGACAGATTCCTATTCTAATGCTTATCAAATCTAATGCTCTGATTTTTAATATCTATCAGCTATAAATCTTATAACAATCAGATAGAGCATAACAAAGATTTAAATTTATGGTAAATAAATTAGAAATATAAATATTTCTTTGGCTGGCTTGAGGTCCAATTATAAAATGGAAAGGTCGCCAAATTCAATATTAAATTAAAAATGATTATTCTAATATTATGTAGTTCATTTTCTATAAAAAAAATCTGACACATGTTAATTTATTAATTAAAAAATATGTTTAATAGCAGATAGATGATAACAAAGATTAAAATTGATTAAAAATAAATACAAATATTCATATAAATATTTTGTAGGTAGTTTTCATGAAAAAATAACTATAAGACATGTTTACTTAATAATTCAAAAATATTTTCAATAGCAAATGGAAAAAAACAAAGATTAAAATTTTTAGTAAATAGATAAAAAAAATCGATATATATATATATATATATATATTGTAGTTAATTTTTAAACATAAAAGCTCTATTATTTATTATTTTGTTAAGAGTTAAAAAATTTGTTGAATTGCAGATAGAGAATAACAAAGATTTAAATTTAATGTAAATATATTAAAAATATTTATATAAATATTTTGTAGTTAATTTTTAGTAAGACAAATCTGTGACGTCTTTTTATTAATTAAAAAGTATTTCAAAAAATATTTGCCTGCAATTTCAAGCACAACTTTTAAATCTCTGTCCAAGCTATAGACGACTGTGGTCATTTTTTCGCCCAGTGTAGGCCAAAGACTTTGGCCGCGAAACTCAATTTGTTGTCTAACTGTAAAAGCGGGTCGCGCTCTTAACGCCTTCGAGGCGCACACACACAAATGTGTTTGTTCTTCCTCTTTTGCGGGCATTTTATCGGAACGCTAATTGTGTTCCCAGGAAACTGAAGTCAATAGAAATTTGGCGAGAGCTAATTTGCGTACGCGCAACCTTTTGGGGCCAAAAGTCAATTAATTTTAGCGCTGCGGATAATTTTGAGCAATATTTTGTGCTCAGACAACATATCCGCTGCGGACGGCGCGGTTCGACTTGGACTTTAATGGCGCTGCAATTTTCATATGACAAGCAACAGCACGAAGAAGAAGAAGAACGAGAAGAAGAAGAAGCAGAGCTTCGCAGCTTAAATTATGATTAAGTATGATCATCTGGCACTGCACAATGCCCGCACTCAGGCAGGGTATATGTGGCATAATAATAATAAAAAGCGGAAATGCTAATGATAGGGTTTGTGCTACCCCCTCCCGCCCCTCCACTCCTCCCCCCTCCCTGACCCTCTCGGGGGCAGCCGAAAGTGAAGTTAAATAAAACATAAAACATATCCTGAACCATGCAGCAGGATGTTTCTCGCTCACGTTCCACGGCAAATTTATAGTTTTAGTTTGTCTCTGTTTCAGTTTCTGACTTTGGTTCTGCTTCAAATTATTATTTATGCATATAATTTGGCAACAGCTGCCTTTCTGTGGAAGGAGCGCGCATTTGTTTTATGGGACGTAGGCAAATTTTCGCAAAATGAAATATCACGTCTCAACTTTATTATTGCTAATTGGAAGCTCCCCGTCTCTCTCTCTCTCCCCGTCTCTCCTCCTGCCTCTCTCATTAAATTGCGGCCCATGGCGCGTATGAGTTATGTTTGCAGTTAACTGGAACTCGAACTCATAAGCGCCACGAATTTCCAGTCCTTAATTCATGCTGCAGGAAAAAAATAAAAAAAATGGGGAAAATAAATATATAAAAAACGCACAAAAACGTAGCACAGATTTGCCATTTTTTATGGTAAACACCGCAAACGTAGCCGCATCCAATCTGGCATCGCCACACAAAATTTAACTGCCCAAACGTGACGATGCGCCGCCAATGCCGAATGCCAAAATGCATCAGTTGCAGTTTGGCATCTTTTCATTACCAAACTGGGCGGTTCGACGGGCCCAAACAGCTGCACTTCCCCGCAAATACCCAAAGGGAGCCCAAAAAGCCATGACGAATCCACGAGCAACAGTAGCCCATTAATTGGCGGGGCCAAAAATTTAAATCAACTCTTTAAATAGCCTAAAATGTTATTTTCACTTATCCTACTTTCGATATGTCTTCCTTTTCTTGATGTTATCGATAAATATCGATAATTTCGGAATTAGAATGTGGATTTTCAAGCAAAACGTGTGGATTTTGAGCTCTAGATTTATTTAACTTGGTGTGTAGACTAATTTGTAGCTTATGCACATTAAAAATATTTCACTTTTTGAATTCTTCCTTCTTATCGATAAATATCGATAATTTCGGAATTTAAATGTGCATTTTCAAGCAAAACTCGTAAATGGAAGCTAGATAAATTAAACTTGGTGTGTAGACTAATTTATAGCTCATGCAGATTAAAAATATTTCACTTTTTGAATTCCTTCCTCAATACCCTTTAAAATTAGTAAAAACTTCATTCTTGAAGTTAGAACTTTGCGCCTTGGGATATGCACACTTTTGTATGCCATCTTTAAGCCCTCTAGATTTCTTATAAATCGGACTATAAAGACCGCAGTTAACCTAGAACACATTGCACATATAAAGTTTGGGAGCAAAGGAAAGAGGAAGCGCAGTCGCGGCTTAAGGCACACAGGGTATATTTGTATATGTGTGTGTGCTTGTCTGTGTATGCGTGTTGTGTGTATATGCTGAGAAAGAAGCTAGCTGTGTGCATAGACAGCTTGGCTTTGGGTTAAGGGCATCTGTCAGTCTCTCACTCCCGACTAGGGTATCTTTACTTGCCTTAGTTCTTATAGGTGAACTATCTGTAAATACTTTAAAAATGGCGCCTTGTGCCACCTACTTCTTTATCGTTAAAGATAAATAACAAAAAATAATAAATAAATAGATTTAATACCTTTGTAAACATTTGTCTAGCTGTATGTAAGCTATGTAAGAATAGTGATTGCTGCGTTATATGAAAATATCTTGGAAAACAAAATATTTTGTCCAACTTTTCGACCGATCTTTCCTCTAGCAACTATATCATATAAGATTTTCCATATATATGTAGGAAGCATAGTGAAACTTTTAGTTGACGAGCTTGGTCAAGATATCTTGATCATACAAGGTGATATATGATATATATGATATAGTGCTCGGATCCAGCCGGTTCGGACATATATACTGTCTGCTGCAAAAAGACGAATCCATGCAAAAATAATAGCTTTAAAGTTGAAAGAAAAGTTTGCATAGAAACAGACAGAGAGACATAGGGACATGTCTATATCTACTCGTCTGTTGAAGCTGATCCAGAATATTTATACTCTATGGGGTTGGAGATGTTCCCTGCTGTGCGTTTCAAATTTCTAAAAGACTTGAAAAAATGTATTCAAATTTGAAAAATTTTGTACAAAGAAGCCTTCACTCAGAACTCGCTCAAATATTGAGTAACCGACAAGAAGTTGAACTTTTGCTTTTAATCCAGCTCCATTTGGCCGTGTTCAATTTATGTTTTATGGCCCACATTTTTGGTTAAAAAACTAAACAGCCAGTAAATAAGTATGAGACGCAATTGCAGCACATAAACGCCAACAACAACAACAGCAACAACAACAACAACAACAACAATTGCAATGCGGGGCCATAATTGAGGTTCTGGAAGCATATGGAACAAAAAAATACAGATGAAGCTGGAGCCAAAAGCTGAAGCCAAGGCAAGGTGCATATTATTAAGCCAAAGGATTTATGACACTTGAACGCGGGCAGCAACAACAACAACACGACAACAGCAACAAAAACAACAACAACAACACGACAACAACAACAACACGACAACAACAAGAAGAAGGCGAATTGAATGCATGAATGGGAAAATGAGGCGCAGCGAAAAGCAACGCGCCGCGCACGTTGGACCTGTTGCCCGTTTTGCGTCTGCAGCAGCCACACCCCCTTCTACCTGCACGCCCCCCCAGCCCCTCAGTCGCCAGAGTCTCAAGTCATGGGAACTTTTTGTTCGCATCGTACGTTTCATTTAATTTGCATGGATCGTGCGGACGTCGTACGTTCAGACTGACGACTTTGCCTGAATTGCTTGCGCCCAAGCAACAACCCCCCCTTCCCCCTCCCTCTCTTTGTATAGCCTCCGCTCCGTAGCCTGTTGCACGCGGCTACTTTGTGGGCCACAGCGAGGACTCGTTGCGCGAGCGCGAGTCATCATCATAATCAACTGGCATGGCGGCTGCTGCTGCCGCTGAGATGTTGCTGTTGTTGTTGTTGCCGTTGCTTTACGCTTTGAAAGCCTATCATTATGATTATGACGAATATTACTTTTGTATATAACTTTTACGCTGCCAAAGAAAAATCGGTGTAGCACCAAGCAGCAGCAGCCACAGCAGCAGCAGCAACATGTTGTTGCTGCAGATTCTTTTGCATGTTGCTGTGATTGGTTTTAATTCAGCTGCCTTCGAGTCGATCTACCTAACAGAAGCCTGGCTGCGACCTCTTGGCCACAATGGAGGGCGTGCTGCGGCCAAGCAACAACAACAGCAACAACTTCGGCAACAACAACAGCAGCAACAGCAACAACAACAGCAACAACTTCGGCAACAGATGCATATCTGAAATTAGTTTTGGAAACCCTTTTTGTAGCTGCTGCGATCGGAGCTCTTCTGCCTTCTGCACTAATTAGCCAAAAGAGCTGACCTCCCCTTCTGCAGAGTCCATTCCCCCCGCTCTCCCCTTCTCACTGTTGCCTTGTTGTTCAGCTTTTATGCATTGCAATAAACACAACGACAACAACAATAAAGCAACGCAAATAACTTCATAAAGTTGTAATTGTTATTTAACACTCCAATTGCCGCCGCTAGATGTCGCTGCTGCTGCTGTCAGTTGCCGCCAATTGCCGCCGCAGCAATTTCTGTCACGAGATCTCTTAACAATTTGTTGTTGTTGCTGTTGCTGCTGCTGTCTGCGTGATGAATCATGTTGCTAGCAGCGACCAGTTGCCAGTTGCCAGTTGCCAAGTTGCCGGCATTATTGGCTGGTGTTATAAAGAGTTATTAACTGATTTTTGCACCTGAATGGCAATTGCAGACAACTCGCAGACAATCTACCATTGCGCGGCTGCTGTTGCTGCTGTTGTTGCGACTTTTGAAGTGTTTTCTTAAATGGGCAGCTGCTAAAACTATTTAAAGATACTTAAAAAGATGCTAGAAATAATGTCTTAACATTAACACATAACTATCAAGTATTAATCATATATTTACACTATCTACAAATATATTTAAATACATATTTAATCTCTTATATAAATATTAAACAATAATAAGCATTAGGAGGCAAGATATAGAAAGATATAGAAAGATATAGAAAAGTTCTGTCAAGAGCCTTTAGATATTACCCAAGCAGATATATCCATATAATATCAACTAGAGGATTGCAAAAGTGGTGTCTTCTTTTCAGGGCTTTAACGTGTTGAGAATGACAAGCGCCAAGCAATGGAAAAAAGTAATGTAAGCAACTCACAGACCCTTTGTGTGATTGGATATGCCTATATTTTCTGGCTCAAACATATGCATATTTATTTATATACTTATGCTAGCGGGTATACCCGAAAATTGGAAAATATTGACCTATGTCTTTATAGGATATTTCAGGGTACCATTTCAAAATGAATTTCGACCAAGAATAATGTTGCCAGAATTAGATGCCAAATTGATTAAGAGGCAAAACCATGAGCAAAGAGACAAACCTCGTGAAAATCGGATGAGATTTGACCGAGTTATGGGGTTGGGAAATTTTGACCCATGTCTACATACGAATCTTGGGGTAAGATTTGGACATGAATTTCGACTAAAAAATGTGTGTTCAGATTTGAATGCCAGATTAATCTAGAGAGAAAACCATGAGTAAAAAGCCAAATCTTATACAAATCGGATGAGATTTGACCGAGTTATGGGGATGGGAAATTTTGATCTATGTCTACACAGGATATTCGAAGAATAATATTGCCAGATTTAGATGCCAAATTGATTGAAATTTCCGTCTTTTCCCTTTTTTCAAAATTACTTAAACTAAATCAAATAGGATTTTGTTTTGCTTATGGAACGTCTGTTCATCCCTTAAAGCATCTGATAAGCAAATAAATCAGAAAATGCTGATTAGAATACTAAATGCCAAGCAATTGCCGCTAACTAACGCTAGATGGCGTGTTGACTAGCTGAATATCAGAAAATGTAATACAAATGGAAAGATGTACTTTAAAATTAAATTAAAAATAATGAATAAATATTTGAAATTGATATTTAATATGCCTCAATCAATTTTTAAGCCCAAACCATTTTTGTAATATTTATTTATATATTTATTATAAATAAATAAAAATACATTTCTGTATAAAATGTAAAAGTTTGCCGCTATTCGCCACAAAGCCAGTCTAACTGTGACTCGTAAGCTGCTTCCAAGTAAAAAAATAAATATATATGTTATATGAATAAAAAATCGACCCTTTTGAATAACTGCAATCTAGCAGCAGCCCAGCTCTCTCCCCTCGCTCCCCTCTCTCCCCCAACCACACGTGCAATGCTCAAAAAGCACAACTAATTACAATTGACAGGCAATTGTGTCAGCCTGCGGCAACAACAACACTCAAGAGCTGCCCCGTCTGTCTGCCCGTCTGTCTGTCTGTCGGTCTGTCTTGGCGCAATTAGTTAAGCCAAACGGGGCAAAGAACCCAAAAAGGAGGCATGCGGCATGCGGCATGCGGCATGCGGCAAGACGGAAAGTAGGCAAAACGTTGCACTATAATTAAACAATTGCTAATTACTTACATAAGCGTAATGTGCGCCTAGCTGCCACACATAAATTGCCACCTCCGACTGCGGGCCTTGGCAATGACAACAGCCAACAGCCAACAGCCAAGACAGCCATATAGCCTAACATAGCTGCCACACTGGGGCACGATCGCTGAGAACTTCATTTCGATATCGCAGCGGGAGTGCAACGCATAGATTTAGCTGATTTATGGCCAGATTTGCATATGCAACAATTGCATTGCGTTCATAAGCCAGGCGTGCTCTGACTGCGGCTCTGACTGTGCCACATATCGATTACGGCGCACATGCCGCATTCGCAACATTGGCAAGTTCGTTGCCTCAGTCTTTCGTTTCAGCGTTCAGACGTTCTGGCCTGTTTGAGCGCTTAAGTGGCCCGCGCAGCGCCTCACAAGCTATTTGCTAGGAAAATGCGTTAATTGAACTTTCGAGACAAACTGTAATGCTGCGTGCCACAGACGTCGAAGTCGACGTCGCTGTTGACGCCGACGTCAGCGTCAGCGTCAGCGTCGCTGCCGTTGGCAATTGCAGTTATGAAAGCAGCGAATGCAGCGCAAAATATTTACGTATCTTTTGTTGTTTTTTCGGTCTGTTGTGCAACTAATTAGTGCGCACGGCTCTGTGCACCTGTTTCTTGCTGCTATACACTATCCTGCCGGGTATTACGATAATTTTGGACGAGCTGACAAGGCCCTAAAATTTTCTTTTTAATTTAGAATTTGAGGTTCTTAGATATATAAGATTTATATTTGCCATTTTCTATATATTTAAATTTAATATAATTTAATTTTAGGCATACTATATTCTCCTTTTTAGCACATTTCTTAAAACTCTTAATTAAAGAAAAAATAATAAAAACTGCAAAATTTATGGATATCAAATAACTAAATTATAATAAATTTATTTGAAATAAAATTTTATATAAAATTTGTCGTCATAAATTAAATTATTTATTATAAATAAATTAAAATAAATTTTATACAAAATCGACATATATTGCAGTTAACAGTTCTTTTAATATTATAATAAGTGCAAAATATGTAAAGGTATACATTAAATAATATAAAATTCAATAAATAATATATTAAATTAAAAAGTATAAGAAAATTATGATCTGTTAAAAAATTAAAATATTTTAAATGACGAAATTAGCTGCTCTAATTCTTTTTTTCTAATAGCATTACAGTTGCAAATACGCCTTACTGAAATTAAGCTTGGTAGTAAACATAGTTAACAGTTATGTTCTATGTTAATTTAACAGCCTGCATATACAGCTCATTGTTGTAAACAGTTGTATGTTAGCTCAACCAAGGTTTACAGTTAACAGTCAACACTCTGCTCTGACAACACTGTAAACAGAGAAATACTTAACATAGCAATACCTCACTTTGTCAACAGTATGTTATGTTAACTTACCATCTATGCTTAACATGTTAACTAAAATTCAAGCTACGTTATTTGCATTCTTTTCATGTTAAAGTTAGCAAACTCTGTTTAGGGCATTCAGTGTTCGGCTTGAGGGAGCTCTCAGCTGATTTGTTGTTGTTATTGCGATATTGTGCAGGGGAATGTATTTTGCATGCGATGGCGATGCCAAATGCTGATAAATTTAGTATTATTTTTTTTTTTTTTTCTAGCTATTTTTTTCGTAGCAATTTTCAGTTTTGCCTTTTGCTGGCATTTTTATTTCAACAATTAATTATATGTTAATCGCAGTGCATGCTAATTACCCCCGTCGCCCTGTTGTTGTTGTTGTTGTTTCTTTAACCCTGACTGCGAATATGCGTGCAACAACAACAACAACAACAACAATAGCAACATTTGCTGTGCATTCAATTGAAAAATTACAACTTTTGCTTTGCCTTTGGCTGATTTGCGTACATTTCGTGCTAAAGTTGTTGCTTTGGCTCCTTGCTTCCATTTTTACATCAGCTGAGAGATCGGCTAACTGTAATTTAAACGCGTCTAATTACTAATATCAGCTCGTTTATTATTGCCTCGCAATGCGTGTAATGTAATTGTAGGTAAAAACAATTGCAAATACCTCGCCAAGACTCTCAAGTTGAACACGAATATTTAAAAGCCAAGCAAATGCCAAAACTTTGACGAAATCAACTGTTTCGACGTTTGCTGCAATGGCAAAATTATAGATTGCGACAATTATATAAATAAAAGCTAAGCAAATAAATTTTGCAATAATTTATAAAATGACAAAAAAATGGGAATTAGGAAATCTTTATCGATTGGACATTCTCTCTATGAATATATCTCTCTATTAGTATACATATCAATCTATATATTAAATATATAGATATATATTATATCTACTATCAATCTATGAATATATTTCTCTATTATCTATCCATCTATCTATCTATCTATCTATCTATCTATCGATCTATCTATCTATCTATCTATCTATCTATCTACCGATCTTTGTATCAATCTATATATGTATATACATATATCTTTCTATCTATCAATCTTCCTTTAATAAGTTTTTTTGAGCAATTTTAAAGTTGAGTTAAAATAAAATAACAAATTTGTTAATAGTAATAAATAGTTAAAAGTAATTAAATAAATTTGCAAGCTTTGCTTTTGTTTTTATGATTATATAGAAAGCTAGTTCAAATATAGTTGAGATTATTTTTTCTCTTCATTTATTAATACAATTTACTTGATAATCCTTTTTAACTCGATTTGAAATGCGCAATATTTGCAGGCAAAGCCTCAATAGCTGCCGCTTGCGTGTAAATTAAGACATTTCCATAAAGATTGCGAATAAAATTCAAGGCCTATTTCCAGCTGTAAAAAGGCCGCACAATGTCAGCCCCAAAAGGCAAGACAAAGGCATCAAAAAAATGTAAAAATAAAATGAAATGAAAAAAATTAAAATAAAAACTAAAAAAAGGAATTCATTGAAGTTCGTGTGGAAGAGGCTGCTGCTGGCAGCTTTTTTGAATAATATTGCAATTTGCATGTTGTCGCTGTTGTTGTTGTTGTTGTCGCTGTTGTTGTTGCCGCTGACAATGGCGTGATGATGACAATGACAATGATGATGACGATGACGATGACGATAACGATAACGATAACGATTATGGCAACGCTGACTGCGCTTGACATTTCTATTTCAGTGTCAATTTCGCGTCGCAGCGCAAAAAAGTTAACAAACTAAACCAGCCTAAAACAATGGGACCTGAAAGCCAGCTGCTATAGAGAACCCCTGCTTGCAACAGCCCCCCCCCCCCCTCACACCCTGGCCCCCTCGAGCTGCTGCTACGGGGGGATAATCAGCTTGGCTGGCAGCCAAAGTTGTTGAGCGGCTTTTTGGCCTTTGGGTTTGCGTTTTGACATTTTGTGTCTGGCTGCCGCATTGATTTCTGCAATTTTTGTGGCGAAGAGAGAGGGAGAGGGGGGGGGAAGAGAGGCTGAAAAATCATCATAACAAGCTCGGACAATGGATGACGGCTTTCGTTTTGTTTTGATCCTTGACTTTGATCTTTAGCTGCCACACGATGCGGCAAAGTTGAAAGCATATCTCAGCCGCAGCGCACGCATCAAACAGTAAAAAGCTAATTAGAGCTGCGCTGCGGCTGCTGTTGCAATTGGACTACAAGTTGCAAAGCCAGGCCCCCCCCTCCCCCCTCCATCTCTGGCAGGCCTAGTAAAAATTTATGAAGTGCAACGAATTGGGGCGCGCGCTTTGCATTCGTAAATATGCAAAAGCCAGCACAGCAGCTGGGCGGGGAAAAGGCTAAAGGGAAAGGGGGGGCTGGGGGAGGGACAGGAGGCAGGGGTGTGGCTGGCATTAAATTTATTGCCAGCCGCGTAGAAAAGTTGCGTGTTGCCGCCGCGAGACGCTGGCCAAGTGCGAAAAATGCAGCCAGTTTACAAGAAAAATAGAAAAAAAAAACGCAGGCAGCGGGAGAGGGGAGAGGGGGTAGCGAGGGGGGGTCGTACTTGCAATTCGAATTTAAATAGAAAAAAACAAAAACAAACATTGCCGTTGGCTGCCGTTTTTTTTTTTTAATGCTAATCGGTTTCATTTTCGGCTTTGCTTTATTTTTTTGTTGTTTCTGTTTTTTACGTGAATGCAAAGTGTAAAAAACAATATTAAAAAAAATAGAAAAAAATAGTAAATAATGAGCGGCGCATTTGCAAATTGAAATTACAACAAACGTAAATTGCAATAATTGTACTAATTGTTATTGCAATTATATTGCGGATAATTACCATGACTAATGCCAGGGGCCAAGGGGGAGGCGGGAGGCGGGAGGAGACGGGCGCAAAATGCTATGAATAATACGAATAATAACAACAACAACAACAATAAGAGCAAGAGTCGAAGCTACAGGTATGTTAATTCCAGGTGCAGTTAAGATTTATGTGAAAACAAGAAGCAAATTTTGTATTCCTAAGAGCGGAGATTGCGGCTAAGCTGCGATTATTTATTAGAATATAGAGCAAGAGCTCAAGCGAGGGCAAACAAAAGACTTTGTGCATTATAAAATATTATAAAATAATAAACAATTATATTTGGGCAGCACTATGATGAATAAAATATATTAATTTGTATATAACACAATCTAATCATAATAAATAATAATAATAAATAATTAATAACTAAAATATATTATTATATAATATAGCAATATAATATAATATAATATAATATAATATAATATTATATAATATAACATAATTTTAAAAATAAAAAAACATATAAAATAAATAAGAAGAATTAATGTAATAAGTATAACAATGTTAAAAAAAAATATATATTTATATATACATATATAAAATAAAATATATTATTATATAATATCATAAAATACTACAAAATCAAATCAAACGTAATATAAATTAATATAATTTAATATAATATGATCATATCTGGAGCAGATAAAATTGATAAAAAAAAACAGCAAAGTTTAATAACTAACAAAAATTGTTATAAATAATTTATTTTGAAAAATATGATAATAACTATTTGATGTGAAAAAAATATATTAAATTGATCCTGAAATTAAATAAAAAATTAAATAATAATTTTTTGGTTAATTTCAATTTCAGGAACAGTTTGATTTTTTTTTCAAATATTCAAAAAGTTCGATATTTTCCAATTTTCAAATATAGAATATCAAATATTCTAATATTTTTTTATTTATTTTTGTTAATATTAAAATTGCACATTTATGGACAAAAAGCTATAAATAATTGATTACTTTATTAAAATTCAAATTATTTTATTTACAGTCTAAGATTTCAGTTTTTGCATATTCAATTTAAATATTCCAAATTCACATTTCACAAGAAATATACACTCGATATTGATAGATTGAAAGCATATTGGCTTCCATATTGTTAATCCCCCCTTTAAAAAGGAAGAACTCCTGCAACCTGTCAGCATGAAATTGCACTTTCCTGCTCGGGACCTTGAGACCTTGATTGAGCGCATCGGAAAACACTTTCCCATGCAAATTATTCAATGATTTTGCATAAGATTGGCCTAAAGAGTCCTAAGCAGGCTGGGAAAGTGACGAGACGAGAGCTAGGGGCCAGGCAGGAGAACAATGCCTCACCTGCCAAAGGCCAGGCAGGTAAGAAACAAGACAAAAAAGAGGACGAAGACGGAGACGGGGACAAGGACGACTTTTACTGTCGCTTGACATTACTCACACTCGACTGAGGCGGAGCCCAAAAAGGATCTGGAACTCATTTCGCATTATCCTATTCAGGAGCAGCTCATTATTATTTATTATTCTTAGCATTTGTGCACTTTGAATATGCAGCAAAGTGCTGCGGGGCAAGGGACGTGGGAATGTAAACAACTCGCAAAAATGTTCGACTTCTTCTTTTGCTTTCTATTTGGCCAAAGATTTGCCTCCCCCTCCTCCTCCTCCTCGGATCCCCTACTTTGTGCCAAGTGTAGCTGAATTTAAACGAAATTTAATTGTATTTTAGCCAAAGGCAAACGAGCAATGGCAAAGATTGCGATTACAAAGCCGACGCAGGAAGCTACCCTTCCTCCAGGCCCAAAACCAAAAAAACAGAAAACAGAAAACAGAAAACTGCGTGGGTTCATTCTCCGTCTCCGGATATTGAACCAATAATTTGATTGTCTGCACAACTCGGGCAATTGTCTGGTGTTTGTAATTGAGAAAAGAATCTGAAAGGAAGGGAAGTTCAGACATAAATCGACTTTTGTTGCCCCATTAAAATGGTATAGGAACTGAATAGGCAACCTTCTGCCTGGATTGGACATCAAATGAAATCTGTGAATGTGAATAATGTGAATAAGGAATTCAAAAATGATGCAAGGCAAGAACTACAACAAAAAAACAGTCAAATGATTGTTTAGAAAACTTTGCCTAACTATAAACTTAATTGATTATATAAGAAAAATCATATAAACATTAATATATATCATATAAACATTAATATATATAAACATATATATATATAAATGCGGCAGATTTGGGGTATATATATGCGATTATATATGTACTTTATGATATAGTAGCACAAGTTGATAAAAATGAAGCACATGTTATAGGAGCATATCGAAAGGAGGGATATCTGTAGCACGCCGAAGTTTTAATACTCTTGCAGACATTTGCCTTTTGTAGATATGTGAGAATAGTGAAGCTCGTAAATGTTGAGTTGGATAAAAATATCTTGGAAAAAAATATGTTTGGCAAAAGAATTTCTCATTCTTCCTACAGATCTTTACAATATAGAAGTGCGATTTTGATTAGATTTGGCTCATATGTACGCAGCATAGTTTAACTATTTCTCGGACTTGGTCAAGATATCTTTAAAAACAAAAAAGTTGTTCAAAGTACTCAATTTTCGACCAATCGTTCCTATGGCAGCTATATGATATAGTGCTTCGATGTTGATAAGACTTTACCTACATATGTGGAAGGCATAGTGAAACGCAAGGACGGAAGGGGGAATAAGTCTTTATCAACTCGGTTGTTGTTGATGATCTAGAATATAATATACTTTATGGGGTCGGAGATGTCTTCTTCTACGCGTTACAAACCTCATGACAAAATTATAATACCTTCTGCAAGGCCATACAAATTAGTTTTCATTTCAAAACTGAACCTTTTGCTAAATATTTCCTATTTTAACTATATGATATAAAGTTCAGATGTTCTTAACTATAGAAATTATTCAAAAAAATATATAGACAACAATGTACTTGCTTTAGTTATGATTACAGAGAATCTTTGTAATATTTCTTTCTAGCTTTCCCAACACTTTTTAGCACACTCTTCCCCCCCAGATTCCGCCCTTCTCAGACAACATATAATTATGCACTTAACACATATCTTGGCTAAGCATCTAAATTAAATTTATGTAGCAACAACAACAAGTAGAACAACAATTGCCAGTGGAAACGTTATATAAATAATAATTTTCATGTTTCAGGGCTCATTAATTTAGCTTGTTAACAAATTTTTGCAGATACATTTTCCACATAGCCAGACAAATGTTGAGCAAAAACGCAAAGTACAAGAAGAAGAAGAAGCAGCAGCAGCAGCAGCAGGAGAAATAGAAATAAAATATCACAAAACGAAAAACAGCTGAAAAACATTTGCATGCCTTTCACTTTGTGGAAATGGAAATGGGAAAATGGAAAATGGGAAAAACGAAAAATTTGTCGCAAATTACTTTCACTCGAGTCGAGTTACGCGCGGCAGAGGGGGAAGGGGGCCAGGCAAACGGAAGTCCGTTCGCTGTTGACAGAATCCTTTCACTCTATTCCCCCACCCCTCTTTCAGTTCCCCTCCCCCCTCGCCCATCGCACTAAGCAACTGCTCCATGTTTGCATGTCAAATTAGATTTCTATACAAACAGAGGCAGCTGCCGACCCGCAGCCAGCCACAAGCCTTTCCGAGCAGAGCCGAGCAGCATAAAAGTGAAAGGATGCAAAGGATTTGAGCAAAAGGATGCGGGGGTAGCGGGGCACTAGCCAAAAGATGCTGTGACTATGGAACGCCTATAATGATGATAAATGCGCCGGCGAAGTTCCGCCACGTTTAGCGACAGAAATCACAAACTCCAGAGCAAGAGAGAGGGAGAGCACGAGAGAGAGCGAGAGAAGGAGAGGGAGGGAGAGGTAACCCTAACACGCGGGGATTGGGTTACACAACAAACAAAAAGCGGGGCGCATGCGCCGCACGCTCTTCGGGCTGCTCGGGAAACTCTTTTAAACATATGTCAAAGGTGCGTTGAGCACGCGTTCAGTTTTTTTATATTTTCAATTGTGTATTTTTATCCCTTGCACAATGATATCTGCCGATACATTATATATTAGATACATTTTATCATGTGATTGCAAACTCGAACCGCACCCCTTTTTTTTTTGATTTTAGCCCACATTCACCTTGCCGCGAGCGAGGCCATTTTTAACGATCCTCAGTTTCTGTTTTATATTTTTTGCTTATCATTTTAAAGCGAAGCTCTCTGAATGCAAAATAGGGTTGAAAATTGTTCGGATTCTCTGGCATGCCTTCATTTTATAGCGCCTGCTTCCACTTCCACCCCTTTTTGGCTGGCGCACAAAATCGACAGCTGCAACCGAATTGCGTTAGATTTTCAATTTTTTTTTCGATTTTTGCGCGCAATTTTTACTTAAAAAAAAAATGTGCAAAAAAGCGGGTAAAAACTAATTGATTGAAAAATGTTTGGGAAAAATAGCAAAAGCAAGTAGGAAATCCGCTTAAGTGACATTTTAACCTTGCGAAAATTCGTAACGTATTTTCTTGATAATGCTGTAAATTATTGATGCCTGCATAAAAAACGAGTTTATTCTCGGAAAAAAATCACGTTTAAATTGTTGGAAAATGAAAAGCGGGTTGCGGGTTGGCAAAAAAAAAGTATGGGAACTGCGAAATGTTTAATGTTCCAGAAAAATATAGTTGGATATTTTACATAAATCACGAAATAAATAGTTATTATATGATTAACGGAAAGTACATACCAAATTTGGAGGTTCTAGCTCTGGTTGTTCCCGAGTTCCATGGGGTATACATTGTAACTGAAATATAAACATATGCACACACATATTACAATGAAAGCAGAGCTAATGTAAACAGACGTTAATTATATTATTTTAATGCTTTTAAAAGGCAATTACGATAATTGTATACAATCAAAATTCAATTTATGCACAGTTCATATTAGATAAACCAAGTTTAAAGCAGGGTTAACGCCTTCGACTTAGTTACAACCCCCTCCCCCCTTCCCCCTCCACCCCTTCCTGCCGGGCAGCCCGTAATTATTGCAATTTCTACACATTTTCACTCAATTTATAGCCTTTTGCATTTAATCAAATATACAGAAAAATTAAATACTAAATATATGTATTTAATATAAATTTACGCAATTCTCTCTTTCTGCTGCTGCTTTTATTTCAATTGCGCTCTGCTTGGGCCAAATAACTGCAATTACAAAACGCACGAAGCGCGCACAAAGCAAATGAGCAAAATACAAAGAAAAAAAAAAACAAAACAACGGCAAACGTCACGAGCCGCTGCACCTGCGCATGCAAAACGCGTGAGCAGACGGAGTGGGAGAGAGCAAGAGAGAGAGAGAGAGGGAGAGAGGTGCCTGGCACGAAATTTATGCAAACGAGCAGCGAAGTGTAGAAAGGCGTGTAATGCGCGCGCGAAACACAGAGCGAGTGGGCGAGAGAGCGAGAGAGGTGTGGGAGGGGGGCAGCAAAGGAGCAGAGCAAGAAGCGACGTCGACGTCGACGCATCACAAATTAAATGCGCTAATTGCGTAGTGAACGGCACTGTGTAGAGTGCGGGGAGTGCGAAAGGGGGAGCAGCATATGCAAAGGCTGCTGTTGCTTGCGTGTGGGGAGCGCATTAAACAGAGCACGAGAGCGACTGCCGCTATTTAAATGAGCGCCGCAGTACCAAAGCTGCGAGCTTTTGCCTGCAGACAAGCTCAAGTATATGTGTGTGTGTGTGTGTGCATATGTTATGCTTGGCCTGACGACTGGGACATGCATTGGGCGGGCATTTGTTCTGCTGGCTGTGGGTGTGCGTGCGTCCGTGTGCGTGCCTGTGTGTGTGTGTGTGTGCGTTGACAAAAGAGAGCCATGGAAGAAGCAGAAGAAGATCTATGTGCATGCAATAAATTGCGCTCTGCGACAATAGCAGCAAGTGTCAATGGGCAAACAAATCGCCAATCACAATGCGAGAGCGATCATCGTTTTGATGCGCAATGCAACTGTGTTACAGTTACTTTACTTAACGTTTACGTTTTTTTTGTGACCGTTACGCAGCGGGACTCGGGACTCACAATGCCAAAATGGCACTTGGTTTGCATTGTTCTTGCGCAAGCTGCGCTTCCCACGCTGCAGCTACTGCAATTCTACTGTGTGGGTGAGTGTGTGTACTTACACCTGGCTAAAGGACATTCACACAGATACACGCACATTTTGATGCTGCAGGTTGGCCTTTTGATGTGCGCTCAGGTCCTTTGGTACTTAATTAAAACCCAAAACTGACATCAGATTTATGGACCCTGCTCTTCTCTCTTTTCTCTCTCTCGCTCTCTCTCTCTCGCTCTGCTGCTGCCTGGCAATCTTTTTGGGTGGCACTTCCTCGTAATTCTTCAATTCTTCATCTCGTACTCCCCCCTTTGCTGTCAAACGCTAAAACATCTAATATTTTCATCGCTTTTGTTTGTTTCTTTCACTTTGTTGTTGTTGTTGTTATTTTTGTTGATCTCTGCTTCTGTCTTACGGCAATTCGTTTGCAGTTTTTTGTGTCTCGTTCGGGCGGGGGAAGCAACGTGTTGCATTATCCTTGGCGGCGCATTCTTTAGAAGATCTCCGAAGAGCTCAGGTTGCGCAACAGGCTGCGATTATGTATTCGTTCAGCGAAGCGAGAAATTGGTCAGAGAAAACCGCAAGTTAAGAGATTTTGGCAAAAAACCAAAACATTTTAAAAGGAATTCTGTATAATCTTAGATATAGATTATATGAACTACAACTTATTACTTAATATAGATTGTGTTTTAAATATAGTATACGATTAAGTACAGAACCAGCTGAATATTAAAACTTTTTTTCAGATTTCTTTCTGGTACTTAACTAACCCCTCCCAGGACCCCCTCAGGACCCTCTGCAGCCTCAAGCTGCCAATTTTCGCACTTGAAAGCTGCCAAAATCCCAATAATAATTATTTCCATATGAGCTGTTGCTAAAGTGCTATTCAGAAATACCAGGACATAGAACCATATCCTGTCGTTCGTTTAGGCAACGCTTCAACGCCTTTGGCACTGAAAATCATTTGCACATTTTCACACACAGCTTTTCCGGACGCACTTCAGCCAATCCTTGGCCGGGTTCGAGTTGATTTTCTGATTTGGAGTTTGCTTCTGGAGTTTGCGCATGTCCCCCGGGAGGAAGGAAGGGAGAGAGGGAGTGAGGGAGAGGGGGCGACATATTAAAATGAAATCCACACGTAGCTCGCTTTTTTATTATGTAAATCAACCCCCTTTTTTATGGGCTTATCACACGCACAGGGGAAAGGCGTTATTTTTTATATGCGCAGCTTATTCAAATGGCGGTCGTAAAAAAAGGGTTGCTGTGATTTCTGTGGACGGGGAGGGGAGTGGAATGGGGGCATTCATAATGCTGGCTTATGTAAATGGCAACCCTTTTGGCAGATAAGACGACTGCGCTTTGATTGGCTCTCACGTTATTCATGCAAAACATAAAAAATGGACTAACAAAATGGCTTCCCTCTCGCTCTCTTTCTCTCTTCCAGCTGGCTTTAAATTTGATAACGTGGCCAAAAGCGAGGCGCAGGACACAAATATGCGCGATGTCAGCGCTAATCAGAGACAAATCAGCGCCAGCTTCGGTCGCATGGAACAGGACGAACCGACAATGAACAATGACAGGGACAATGGCCTTGGCAACAACTGTGCATCCTTTCACATGAAATCCGAAGTCGAGTCACAGCCGGATCAGAGGACGAGTACGTGGGCGCGAGAACTGAAGCGGGAGGAGCTCCATGAACGCTTTGGCAAAGCGGCAAGTGCAAAGGATGTGCACAATTTGGAGCAGTGCTTCAAGCTGAAGCCACAAAATGGTGAGTACTCACAGGACTTTAAGACGAGGAACCAGTTTGAAATGAGAGTGAGGAGAGAAGAGAAGAGTGAGAGCAATAGGAAGAGCTTAAGGAATACGCAGAGTCTTACGCTAAGATTATAAAACTAAGTCCATTATCTTGGCATATTATAAGAAGAATCATCCACTTTGAAACTCGCCCCATTGAACTCGGCTATTTAAAGTGTTAGAGCCTACAAATTTGGTCTGTAGCTTTACCTGGATCAAAGACTAAGTTTTAATCGAGTTGACTGAAGCTAAGTCTCAAATTTGATTAACATATCAAACTATAATACATAAGATCTCCTTAAATTGTATAAGAACTATCATATTTTATTCATATATTTATATTTTATCTTTTATATTTATATCTTTCATTTATATTTATATATATATGTATGTTATATTTATAAAATATATTAAAGAATTCAGAGCTGAAGAGCAGCTGCCTTTAAAATATATTTCTAGTCGCGTCTAGTCCATCAAGTTGCACATTTAAATCAACTCCTCCCCAAAAGTCGAACTTTACAGAACTCGTAAATGCCATCAAAAATAATTTTAGCGATAAAAATCACATTTTTGTCAGCAAATTTGAGCATTTGTCAAATATTTTTGGCATTAGGGTGCAATTTAGCACCCCTTTTCCAAAGAGAACTCAACCCCTCAGCCATGTGTGTGTGCGTGTGTGTGTGTGCGTGTGTTAATTAAATTTGTCCCTTAGTCTAATCAGCTGTTAAGCATCTTAAGCCCAAACACAAAAATTGCTGCACAAATGCGCTGCAAAAATTCAATTTGGCATTTTTGATGAATATTTGGGAGGAAAAGTTGTAGAAGGAATTAAGTTTTCCGGCAAAACTCGAAGATTATAAGAGCTAGATATATGAAAGTTGGTATCTAGGTTTTTCTATAGCTTTTATAGATTGGGAATATTTCAGTTTTTGGATGCGTAGCTCCACTTGCCCTAGAACTGGAAAAGAAGTGTATTATAAATGTACAGCCTTGTGCTTTGGTTTATAAACACTTTTCTAGGTCATATTCAAGTCCCTTAAATATCATAAAGATCGCACTGGAGAGACCGAAGTTACGAAAGAATTCTATCCCTAAGCCTAGTACGAGGCAAAGGCAAGAAGAAGCCTCGCGCTCGCATTTGTTTTTTTTTTTTGGCGCGTTTCCTACCCAATTTTGTATGCAAGATGCTGTGCATCATTTTTCAGCAAATTGTGTTGGTTTTTTACATACTTTTCCGATTGCAGGGGCTAGCTCGTATAACAGTTTTTGATTCGGCTTTGTCTGGTAACATGATGAAGCACCGCAGCGAGTCGACGATGACATTCAATGACGTCTAGAGTTTTATTTATGTTCCTACAAATACATTTTGCTGCCTTTATTCGATTTCTTTACTTCTTTTTTTTTTTGGGTAAAAAACGACGCAAATCAATTGACTCGATAAGGAAATATCCTTAAAAAAAAAAAAACGAACGAACAGAATAAGAAGTGAAATAAGGCAGAAGACAAAGAAAGGTAACGAGCGGCAGTTGGAGGAAAGAAACACGGTTACGGTTTATGCATTTGACACCCCTCGTAAGGACACTTGGGCAGGACTCTCTCTCTACCTCTCAGGTAGTCCTCGCCCCTCGCCTCTCGTCTCTCGTCTCTCGCCCCTCGTCTTATCGCATATGCATATATTTTTTTTACGGCGCCGCCTCGCAAGTTTTGTCCCGTTTTTTTCCGTCCTACCCCCACTGCAGTTTTTCCGCTCTTTTTTAATGCAATTTTTAGCATGAAAATTTCGGTTTTCCTTTGCCCAAAATTTTTGTTTTTTTTTGTGCCACGGGGTGGGTTTTTAGGCAACTTTTTCTTGCCAGCCAACATTTTTTAATTGCGTTTTTTGGGGTTTTGATTTATTTTCGCAGCTCTTGAGAGTTTGTTGGCAGTTTTTAACTAGATTTCCCATTTTTATGCCCGGGTTTTCCCACGAGTTTTAAGGTAAAAAGAAAGGAAAACAAAAATAAATCTTAAATCTCTGGGCTAGATTAAGAAGAAGTGTTTATTAATGAGACAATATTCTGGGTTGGTTTTCTTTTTCTTAATTTTTGGGAGATATTTAAACTTGAGGGTAGCAAAAAAATTGAAAATAAAAATGCTAAGAAAATTCTGAGAGTAATTCAAAACTGAGATTAAGCTATGAAAATATGAGAAATATTTTTCTTATTTTTTTTGGTTCTTTTTTAGTATGAAAAGAATTGATATTATTATTATAAAAATATTTAGATAGCAGCAAAAAATGGACTAACTGACTGACTGATTGATTGGGTGACTGACTGACTAACTGATTGACTGACTGACTACTAATTCATTGACTGACTGAATGACTGACTCAGTGATTGACTGAATGATTGACTTACTGGTTGATTGACTGACTGAAGGACTGATTGATTGATTGACTGATTGACTGGCTGATTGACTAAATGATTGACTTACTGGTTGATTGACTGACTGAATGACTGACTCACTGATTGACTGAATGATTGACTAACAGGTTGATTGACTGACTGACTGAATGACTGACTCACTGATTGACTGAATGATTGACTTATTGGTTGATTGACTGACTCACTGATTGACCGAATGATTGACTTACTGGTTGATTGACTGACTGATTGACTGATGGACTGATTGATTGATTGATTGATTGACTGATTGACTGACTGACCATTTTCATTGTAATTACCTTATGTGATGGAGATGGTTTTTTGGGAAAAGTGTGAAACTTTTTTGTTCACCATCCGATATGCCTTGGGGTCAAGCATTTCATAGGGGAGTTTCGCGCTTAAATTAATCATATTATACATCTACATTTTTTTTTTTTTACTTCTCTTTCCCTGACCTGCTCACTTTCCCCTAAACTTTCATTCATTATTTTTGTTTTCTCATGATTTCGGATCTGTTTCTTTTAAATCATATCCCAATCGCTGTTAGGAAATCACTTGGGAATTCTGTACGCACTTGCCACATTTATGGGCAGTTAAAATCAGAAGTCAAACCCACAAGAGATGGGACCAGGAACTGCTCGGAATAGCTGCATGTACGCGGACCCGAATCGCTTTATGGCTTCATTAGACATTTCACTTTTAGTTGCGCGTAGTTTTTGGCCCCAGCCAAATCCCTATTAGCCAAGTACACGAATTTCCTTTTCATTTTAATTTACTTTTTAGTTTAAGTTTTAGTTTTTCCCTTCTTCTTGTTTTTTAATATTTTCCGGCTGGCCCAATAAAATGCCGACCGAAACTCTGGCCTTTATGATCTTTGCCTACATTGACTTAACCAATTCTCGGCAATGAGCGAGGTTTACGAGGCTTACGAGGCAAAGGGCAAGGACGTTGCCCAAATAGTTAGCATATTTTTGTTTTATGAACACGCTGCGTAGGCCAAAATGCGAGCTGCACTTGGCAAATAAAAGAGTCAAAAGTCAAAGGCTCGAACTCGGTCTCTCTGCCCCTTTTTAGCGTGTCCTTGTGAACGTGAGAGCGTCAGAACCAGTAGCCAAAGGGCGCGTACTTCGTGCCTAATTAACATGTAGTCGATCTGCGCAGCATCCTTCACATACAGGGTATGCGGCGCACAAAACGTATATCTACCGATTTTTTTATGATTTACGTGGAAATCGCCGCAATTTACAGTCCCAGAGACTCGCGGTCTGTGTGCGCATCGTAAAAAACGCAAGCAGCGCAAAAAGAACACAAGTACCAAGTGCTCTAAGCGGGCGGGCAAGACTTAAAGATACCCTGTAAAAGGCAATATCAGAGAAATGTGATAAAGGGAAAAAAGTTTGAATATATGCAGAGTTTTCTCTTATGACTTTTGATCTTATAATGCAATTGCAATTGAAATTAATGGGAGATTATGTAGATATTATTTTAAAGTGAACATATATTTATGACCACAATTGTATTACAGTAGCTATTAACTTTATTCTTATAATGCAATTGCCTTGAAATTTGTGAGATTATCTAGATATTAATAAAAAGTGAACATATATTTATGACCACAATTGTACTACAGTAGCTGTTAGCTTTCAACAAGGGATTAATTAAATCTATATAATCTTTGGCTTTTCATATGTTTGCCTCACTCACCATACCCTTTTGCCATAAGTTTGCAATTACAGGGTATTTGTCAGTTGGTGTAGCGCAGCCTGAGACCCCTGCCGTTGCCTCTAGGTGGTTATCGGAGTGACGGAAGCGTTGCGCCTTTGGGCGTTAAATTCTGCGGCAGGACAAATGAATTTTCTACAATTTCATTTACCTGACGAGCTGCGAGCCGAGCTGAGCTGCACTTCTGACTTTTTATGACTTTGTAACAATTTTTTATGATTTCGTTTACTTTTCTTTTTTTTTTGTTTTTGTCCATAAAAAATTGTGCATCTTTTACCTGCTGCAAGGCGTTTTTTTATTTTTCGCTTTATATGTAGTACATGTATCTGAAAGATACTTTTTTTGGTCACCTTGAAATTTGACTTTTCGTTATAATTTGTTTGTCTCTCATTTTTTTCTGTTCGGAAGTTTTCCGGGAATAATTTGCTGTATAAAATTGTTTCTTTTCACAGGGAAAACCAAATAAATTTGGTTTTCGAAATAATTTTCATGATTTGTGAGTTGAAAAGTCAACAGAAAAAAATGTTGTGTGACAGCATATAAAAATATTTATTGTCTATTTTAATGATATGAGGTCAGTTTTCGGGAGTAAAATTTTAAATGGTTTAGAAAGTACTTATTTTAATTTAAAAAAAATAATAGGAAATTAAAGTAATTTATAAGTTTGATAAAAATAATATTAAAGCATTTTCCAAAAATTGCAACGTCATAAATTTCGACATCTACATCATAAATAAAATAAATAAATTTATTTGTATATAAATAAAATAAAAAATGAATCAAAATAATAAACGAATTGCCACAGAAGTCGCCAAGAAGCGAGCAAAAACAAGCTCGAGCGCAGCGCAAAGTGGGTGGCACTTGCAGGGTGGGGGGGAACTGGGGAGGAGGTGGAGGGGGAGGGGGCTTGGGTGGCAGCAGGACGACGTCTGCATAGCGAGGAGCAGCATACAGCACATGTGTGCATAAATGAATGGCAAATAAATGCGAGAGCAGGAAGAACAAGAACAAGAACAAAGAGGCAAAAGCAGACGACAATGGGCACTGCTCAAAGCTGCAGTCGACGTCGCCGCGACGCAGCTTTAAAATATTTTTACATAGCCCGCACACACACACACACACAAGCACACACACACACATTTTGAGGCGTGTGCGCCAATCATAAAATAATATGCATACACACACACGCGCACACACCGTCGCAGTCGACGCCAACGCCATTTGAAAGCTAAATTTAAATTTTAAGCCACACCCCAAACAAGCGCACGCATACTGCACACACACACACACACACACACACAGACAATGGAGCCCAACGAACGGCAGCCGAGCCGCACAAAACGAGCGCTGGCGCCCGTTTCGCTCCCCTCCCCCCCACACACACACAGCACACAAGACATTGTAGTAAAATTTTAAAACGTATAAAATGTTGGAGCAGGCAGCACACAAATCACACACACACACACGCGCTCACTCTCGCACTCACACTCGCGCTCACGCTCACGCTCAGGCGCGCTCTCTCGCTAGACGCGCTCAAAATGCAAACGCAGTCTCACTCACTCACCAACACACACACACACACACACACACGCACACTCAAGCGTCGCGCTGCGCTCATTTCTCCACGCAGCGAATGAGATTGAATGTGGAACGCGTTTCTAACAGGCATTCAATTCTAGAACGGTAAATAATGAGTGAGCGTGCGCACGCACACACACACTCGTGCATGGAGAGCGCGAGCGAGCGAGCGAGAGAGAGACCACGCGCTTTCGTTCGTTAAGCTCACACGAACACACACACGAACACACACACACAGAGGCACTCGCCCCGTTGGCGGCTTTTTTTTTGGAGCCAAGTGCAGTTGGCGCGCCGACGTGAAACCAGTTAAACGCGTTGACTCTGCTGAAGCACATCGTGCAGCTCGTCGTGTGTGTGGCTTTTTTAGCAACAACAACAACAGCAACAAAAAAGGAAACGAGAAAAAAAAGCACAACACGTTCGTTTTTTAGAGGCAAACAACCCTTACCGCTGGGGGTGGCAAGAGCAGACAGAACCTTCCCCTGATTTTTGGGCGCAAAAACACAAATTCTTAGCTCAAAACTCGCACTCAAACAAACTCAATGCCGGCTGTGGAAGGCATTGACTAAGAGAGAGAGAGCGAGAGAGAGACTGAGCGAGACAAAGACAACGTTTGGCCAGCAGCAGCAGGAGCAGCAGGAGCAGTGCACGTCTATCAACATCAAACCCAACATCATCATCAACAACATCATCGTCATAATCGTCTTTGCAATTTTCATCATCATCAGCAGGCGACCGGCCTAGCGATTATCCATCAGATACAAGAGCCGAGAGTCGAGAGTCGTCCTGGCGCATCGCAGCGCTTCTGCCGCTGTCAGTTTCAAACGAAACACGAACGCGTTTGGACGCAGGCCGGCGCAACAACCGACCCGACACAAAATAGATGCGAAAATAATCAAAAATTAAATAAACAATAGACAGCCAGCCAGTGTTAAACAAACCGTGCAAGTGTTGCAAAACAACGCAAACTTTGTGACAATTAGAAAGTGAACTTATAAAGAGAACACTCTGAAAGAAAAGAAAACAATCTAAATATATACTCTATCATATTGTGAAAATGGTTATGTCGGAGCTACATTGGCGAACTGCTAGTCCCGAGGATAATAACAATTCCTTGAAGCATGATCTATTAAAGGCCAACAACAACAGCGCCCGCGACGCTGCCGTCCACATGATGCAGAATCGATGTAAGTTTCAGATGAAAACCATTTTTTTGAATTGAGTATATTGCTTGGAAGTAATGTCAAGAGTTCCGTCTAGTTATGCAAGAATTTTAAGATATATATTTTGTATATAATTATATAATAATAACAAATTATAGAACTATATTTTGCGTATTTTTACCTGAAAGTTTCGTGTAGTTTGACAAAGAATTTTTAGAAATATATAACGACTATTTCGACATAAGAGTTTCGAATGTTTCGAAGAGTTCTGGCTAATTGTTAATTTTTTGAACTACATTTTTTATACTTTTTGGATACTTGAAATACAATTCCATAAGATTTGTATCTTATACACAAGCTTAAATTTAAGCAGAGATTAATCTCCCAGAGATTATTTATCTTCGAAATTTCTATATAATTTATTAGAAAATATTCCAATTATTTATCCAACTATTATTGTGCTCAAAAAATTATCAAAATCTTTTGTGCTGTGAGAAATTCTTGTTATAATCCAATTGAAACTTTATCAGTTTATTTATGGAATTATACATTTATCCAGAATTTTTGACAGCTTTCTATATTAAAATTTAAAAAAGTTATTTATGATCTTTCCACTATGAAATTGTTGGAAATCCTTATATTTGTATATATTTATTTATGTATATTTAAGAAATGTTTCAACTTTGAAAATAGTTGATCTATTAAATATTTATATTAGTTAAAGATTGAATATTTAAATGAATTTACATAAAATTCCAATTTGAGGTTAAAAGTCTGATTCACAGTCAGATCTCAGAAACTGAAAGTCCTCTCATGCGTAAGCTTGCTGCGTTTCCCCTTGATATTGTTTATTGTTGTATTTGATTTAAGTATTATTACTAATCGAATCGCTTATTATTATAATGACTCGCTGACTCATCGGCTGCAATAGTCCGACTTGCCGCACAGGTGTCCCTGTCATAAATAAATATCACACATTTTCCCCCCACCCAAAGCTCCCTCCCCGCCCTCCTCCTCCCACCCGACGGAGCGACCCACTTAAGCGCGCACTTGTTGTCGTACCAAGCACAGAACTACTCAACTACAACTAACTGTAAACGGCGGGTATTACGAACACTGGTCATAAAAAAACGAAATGAATTTATTAAAGACGCATTTCTTACACAATTCGAACAATTCGAACAGTTCGAGTAAAATGACCATGTAACAGGCGAAGCCTCTTATAAACAATAAGATTTTTAGTTTCTTATCAAGTGTGATAAATAAAAAACGTAAATGCATTGTATTAATTGTACAACACTGGCCATTGAATGTGGGCTAAATAGTGTTGTAAATGGGCAAGTAATTACAGAGATAGTAGATTAATTTTAATTAAGGTGAGATTGGGCAGATATTATATATATATACATATATATATATATATATATATATATATATATATATATATATATATATATTTATATATATGATATGGTATATAGTAGTAAAATATTTGGTATAATCTAGTTGTAGATTTGAAGATTTTAATGTTATATAACACTGGCAGCAGAAAGTAGCCAAAGATTTTGGCTTAATGAGAATTAAGGACAAGTCGGAAATATATTAATATAATATAATATAATATGTTTTACTCGATATTTACCATATAATTGGATCTTATAAGATATACAAAATATGATATATTTATAGATAAATATTTATAATCAACTTGAATGCAAAAGATTAGATAGTTTCACTAATGAAAATCTGATTATGTTAGTTATTATATAACTAGAAGATGGAAGAAGTCGGGAATATAGTAAAAAATTATATATTATATCATAAATATTATATAAGCACATACTAGATTCCCTGAGATGCACATATATTTAAAGAAATATATATATATATATGCTAACGAATTCAATTTAAAGGATTTGTGAACTTAGGCAGCATTTGTTTGATTCGCATAATTAATAACAGAAAATGATGATGGATTGTTAATGTACGAATTTAATGGGTCATAGATAGATTATATACAAGTGCCTTCGGCACGTATATCTCAAGTATAGTTTCATATATGAATATGAATATATGTAAGTGCACAAGTTTTTGCTTCTTATCTTGGCAACCGATTAAATATGTCCGAGTCCCATGATTTCCATATACACACGCGCTTATCTTGGCTCTCTTGAGCGCTTATCTCCAGGCACACACCTGCACCAGAACGAACGAACGAAAAAAAAACTACACGTAATGCTGCTCAAAAATTTCGTGGTAAACAAATTTCGTCATAGTCCGAAGAAAAAGCAAAAACAATTTGCGTTGATTACAACAAATAAATCGATCGACAATAAGTTTTAAATTAATATGCCTAGATTCATTTCGGTCGATTGACGACAACACGACGATTATTTTTAGTCATGATCGTCATATGAGCTCATAACCGGCGATAACGCGATAAGTTGAAGAAGAAGAAGGAGAAGCAGAAGTCGAGGAAGAGGAAGAGCAAGAATTAGTACAAGGCTAATTTCTGTTATCGTCGATTAGGTGAAGGTGGTCAAGAAAGAGGGCGTGTGTCGCTTTTTTTTTATGGCCAATTCCAAGAAGTTGGGCCCATAAAATGAAAAAGGAAAAAACAGCTAAAGAAAAAAGCTAGCCAAATGCAGTTGGCGTGAATTTGCACAAAACTTATCGATTAATTTGTTGTTATCGCTGCGGAAATCGACTTCCGTTGCAGCGACCACTCTCCCCTCTCCCTCTCCCTCCCTGTCTCTCTCTCTCTCTCTGTCTCTTTGTTTTGCTACGCATATACGCAGAAAGCAAACGGCCGCACGCACAGCTACGGCGGGGTCAAGAGTTCAAGACACGCAGCTTCCGACGACGACGACGAGTCAATCGATAGCTATATTCAGTCTGCGCACGTGATGTGTGTGGCACATACACACACACACACTCACACACACACAGAGACACACACACACACACACTCACACAGACTTGGGCTACACCCACACACACACCCACACACTCACACTCACACACAGCTGTCGAGGTCATTGACTAATTGTGCAAAAGTATCTCTCCTTTTGCACGCTCGCCGCAGCGTTGCCAATTTAGCTTTATTCCAGCTAAATGCAGCTGTTTTTTTCGGCGATTGATATCCTTAGCTGTTTTAGCTGCTTTTTGGCCTCTTTATGGGCCGCTTATTCAGCTATTTTTATCATTTTATTTAATTAGGCAACGCAGGCTCGCCTCGCAATTGTCCATTCTCTCTCTCTCTCTCTCTCTCTCTCTCTCTCTCTCTCTCTCTCTATCCCACTCCCCCTCCCCCTCTCTCTCATTTACAGCACCCCCGCTGCGCTTTGCGTCTGCTTTGCGGTTTTTGCATTTGTTCAAAATTTTTGGCCTCGAAATTTTTAATTCGTTTTTCGTCAAATGTTGCGCTTTTCCGCTTTTCCGCACTTTTTGACCCGCTGCGCGGCACGCGCTGCCTCTGCCTCGGCTGCTTGCAACCACCCCCCCCCCTCCCCTGCACCCCCCCTCGCCTTGCTGGCAGCGGGGGTGGCTTTTCAAAATCGGCTGCATAATTTATGTGGCATTTTAACGCGCAGTTTTTGTTGCTGTTGAAAATTAGTTTGGCTCGCAGAGGCCTTAAGTGCCGAGCGCCTTGATTGGGTTAGCGCAGGCAATGAGACGGGGCACGGGGCAGGGGCAGGGGCAGCTCGAGGGGGCAGGGGTAGGTCTTCGGCGCAGGCACACACGTTTTCACGGCACATATGCCACATATCGGCATAGATCTGAGATCTCTTTCCTCCTCCTTTTTTGTTTTGTTGCCACTTGAGTGGCCGAGTTCTTGAATTGCCGCTGAAGTGTGGCAGCAACAACAACAACAGTTGTCGCTTAATTAGTTAACGAAAGGGCGAGAGAAAAGTGTGCCAGAAGTGTGACAACAGTTGGGCAACATCTTGGGAAAAATGTAAAGTTAAACTGAGCATAACTCGAGAACTATATCAGCTAGATAAACAGACTTTGGTATGCAGCTTCTCTAATAGTATATACAACTTTAGTCTTTGGCATTTTCTATATACTCTATATAGAACCCGAGTTACAAACGAAAATAATGTAGTCTTATGAAAATCAAAGCATAAAGATGAGTTTGCAAAACAGAAGAGATCTTATTACCCGACACATAAAGCCCATAACATCATGGGAAAAATGTAGAACCGAACTAAGCGTAACTCGAGAACTATATCAGCTAGATTCACTGACTTTGGTATGCAGCTTCTCGTAGAGTATATGCAAGTTTTCTCTTAAGCATTTCTATATACTCCATGTAGAACCCGAGTTATAATCGCAAATAGTGCGCTTCTTTCAGTAACTTTTCACATCTGAGCGATGTGGAATTTACGATCTCATATTTATTTATGCATCAGAAATACCTGAAAAATCTCTGAATATAACCCTCAATCTTTAACCTTATGTATTACCCTCAATATGGTATTAAATTTAATACAATACTTAATCTTTTCTATTAAGAACAGTTGCGCAACAGTTGCAGCAGAAGTTGAAGATTTGAGCTCCAGAATTTACGATCTGTTTGAACACATTTATTTATGCACCAGAAATATCTGGAAAATCTCGGTGAAAATAACCCCCGCTTCTTAACATTATATAATACACTTGAGATTGTATTAAATATATTATAAAATAGTTAATCTTTTTTATTAAGATAAACACGCTCTGCGGGCATTCCCTGGCCCATTCAGGCTAATTTATGCCCGCACTTGGCCAAAAAAGATTAACGGCGTTTACTTTATGAGCACTCGATAAGAACTGGTTTGAATTAACAAATCACCTATTCGGAATTTATGACAGCCAGAAAATTGTCATACTTGTTGATTGTTAAAGGGATCGCTCAGATACGAAAGAAGTTTCTTTAAATAAGCTGACTATATTCGATTAAAACTCGGGTTCTATATGGGGTATATAGAATATGCATAGGAGAAAACTTGTATAAACTATAAGAGAAGCTGCATCCCAAAGTCTGTTTATCTAGCTGATATAGTTCTCGAGTTATTCTTAAGTCAATTATAAACATTTCACATAACATTGTGAGCTTTATGTGTCACACAATAAGATCTGTTCTATTATCCATACTCAACATTATGCTTTGACTTTCATAAGACTACATTATGTTCGGCTAAAACTCGGGTTCTACATGGAGTATATAGAAAATGCCAAAGACAAAACTTGTATATACTCTACGAGAAGCTGCATACCAAAGTCTGTTTATATAGCTGCTATAATTCTCGAGTTACGCTTAGTTTAATTTTAAATGTCTCCCATGATATTGTCAGCTTTATGTGTCGCATAATAAGATTTCTTCTATTATCCATACTCAACATTATGCTTTGACTTTCATAAGACTACATTTCAATTGAACTTCGTATAGTCCAAGATTAGTTACATTCCCGTTTACCCCCTTGCTACCCGGAAAAACCTATCGACTAGTCATGCGATTACCATAAAACTGACGCACTAAAATGTTGCAAGTTGCGAGTTGCATGCAACAGACATTTTCTTTGCAAAGGATCTCAGACTCATAAATTAGCCAGCGCGAGACTGAGCTGAGCCTGAGGACGCGCCCCAATTGTGGCCGTAAAATGCAGTCAACGAAAAGTGTACAAAAATGTACAAATTCAAATTGTAGGGAGAGAGGGAGGGAGAGGGGTAGAGGGAGGGAGAGGGGTCTTCAGACAGCACCAGGTGCTGCCCCGGGCGAGTGCCATAAAAATATCCTTTAATGCAGCAGCGTGTCCTGTCTGCGGCCATTTGGTCAGTTAGCTAAAACGTATCGAATATCGATTCTCTCTCTTCCTCTTTTTCTCCCTCTCTCCTTTTAAAATTGCTCTGTTTATGCCTGGAACGTGCTGTCGCCTGCTGCTGCTGGCTGCCTAAAATTAAAAAGTTTTCCCTCGACTAACCGATGCATTTCCCACTCTTTTCTCTCTCTCTCTCTCGTTGCAGATATCAGCCGACTGTCGCGTTCGCCATCGCCGCTGCAATCGAACGGTAAGTACTCCTCCACTTTAATGTACAGGCAGCTCTTTAAAGTCGTAGCCGAGGCAGAACTCCCATTTCGAAGCAGAGCATCAGCTGTTGTCCGAGTTTATACGATTTGTCCACTTGGAGAACATATTTTTGAAACATCTGCCCTTCGGCTGGCATCAGTTTCCAAGAGACAATCAAACACGGCTGGGAAATTTGAGGTGCGAGGTCGGAGTCGAAGCAACCCTTGCAATCAAAACTGCGCACTCGCTGGCCACGCGCTGTGGCCCAGGTTTAGGCTCAGGGTTTAGTTCTCGATTTCTATTAAGGGTTAGGGTTAGGGCTAGGGTTACGCAGCGAGGGGAACTCCAACTCAACAATGGCTGTCAAAACTTTTGTCGCACGCGAGCCTGTGATTTAGTAGGGATGAGAGAAACACAGAGAAACTGTGGAAACTCTGAAAACTCTGAAAACGGGGGTAACTCTAGTTTTATCTTCAAGTTGATTTTGATGTCTTATTAAATGGTTTTCTTTTCCCTTTTTTTCGGCTTAACAGCTTCTTGAGTGCGTGTGCATTAGGTGACAATTGTCACTGGCATTTTGGGGGCGTGGTTAATTGTTTGCTCTAGGGTTGTCACCCAATTGTCGGGGCGTACACTAATTGCACCGTGCAGAGATCTTTTTTTTTTATTTTTAATGTTGTTTTGGTTTTTTTGGGGGGGGGGGGGGGGGGTGGGGGTATATTGTATTGTTTATTTATAATAACTTATTATCTTTAAATAGATACTTGTCTAAAATTGACTTTTGGTATTCATGGCCTCGCATTATTATTCATAGCTCGTTATTTTGTGTCTGAACTGCGTAAAATTTGCAATTCACACTTTACAAATTTCATGCCAACAACATGATCATCATCATCAACATCATCATCATCAACATCGTCATCATCAAATACTAACCATGCATATGTATATTTAGCACGCCCACGTTCCGAACTTCGTTAGTCACGGCTTGGTCCAGGGTCCACAGATCCTGGACCTTTTTTTTTCTCCTCTCTTTTATATTATTGACAGCATTTCGCTTGATTTGAATTCTCACATGTGGTGTGTGTGTGTGTGCGTGTGTGTGTGGGACCCAGTTGCTGTGATTTCTTGCGCTCCCTTTTCATTTCTTTTTTTCTTTTTGCTACCGAACACATATTTACATATATTTTATGCAAAAATTATGCCGTTATGCACGAGTGTGGGAGCTGTGGACGTATGTGCAAGTCAAACTGACCATTTGGCTTTTTTATTGGCTGGCCAACAGCGCAGGGGCGTCGCTTAAAGGGGGGGCAACTACACAGCTACAGGAGGAATATTTATGTTTTTTTTACATTTTTTGCAAACTGAAAGCAATATGAACTATTTCCGCTTTGAATTCCGCTCTAATAACAAAATTAACTATTGTAACTCGACTTCTGGAAGAGATATTAACCTGAAATTTGCACTGGAATTTAGACAACAATCCATTAATTCATTTTCCACTGAAAAGAACTATCCCTAGTTAATCCAACCTATTGTAACTCGGCTGTTCCTTGAGCTAAGCATCCGAAATTTCTGTTATCTATTTTAGCAACTAAAAGCCCCCATTAAATGCTTTGCCTGCGCCACTGCGTTCACTTCTTCACACAACACATGGCAAAACTATTTATTGTAACTCGACTTCTACAATAGATAGCTACATTATATTTTCACTGTAATTTAGACAACAATCCATTAATCAATTTTCCAGCTTGAAGTACTATCCCTAGTTAAACCAACCTATTGTAACTCAGCTGTTACTTGACCCAGACATCCCGAATTTTTTTTATCTATTTTAGCAACTAAAAGCCCCCCTTCAGCTGCTTTGCCTACGCCATTGCGTTGACTGCTTCACACAACACATACAAATCGAATTTGCACATCATCTGAATACCAAATGGCCGCACGTAGCCCTAACAGAAATTTACTCTGCCGCAGCAGCAGCAGCAGCAGCAGCAGATGATTGTGGGGCACCCACTCGTTCGAATAAGTTCGAATAAGTCATCAAATTCACGTAGCATCCACCACCATCCGGAGCCACAAGTCATAAAGTAGCCTCCTTCATGGCCAAACATATGCAAAAATTGTTGTTGTTGTTGTTGTTGCGACTGGACACAGCTGACTGACCAGTTGATGCCAGGATGTGGCCATGGGAAATTGGCAAAAATCGAAATGCCACAATTGAGATTTTAATAGAAGAGTGGTGGAAAGGGGGTTGGGTATACTTCAAAGGGGCTGCCTTTGAAAAGGGTTACAGCTTTTGATTGCCGGGCAAAAGTTTTGCCTAAAAAATGAACTGACGCATTTAAATATTATTGCAAATCAATTGAGTGGCCCCCCCACTGCCCCCTTCCCTTTATTGACTACGCCTTTGTGCAAATAAAATGCATAGAAATAGCAAATTTATACAAATCGCTGGCCGCAGCATTTGAAATGCTAAAATGGCACTCGAGAGCAGCCCAAAATGAAAAGAAAACACGAGAATTCCATTTGATGTACGTTTCGGATCGCAACGTATGTGGCCGAAAGGTAAACTAACTATGTAAACTATGAGGGGGGGGAAAAAAACACTTTTCGCATAATACGAGCCGCGCTTGTGTGTGGGCCTGGAAAAGCATTTCACCCACAACAAAAACCCAACCGACTATGAAATTGTATCGAAAATTATGCAAACACAGTCCGAATTCTATGCTAAAGTTATGCAAAGGACATTCGGGCCTGACTTGATGGGGTGTTTAGTAGATGGTTAATTTATCGGAGCGGGGGCTGAGGCGGCGTTCGATGTCTTTAATCGATTCGTAAATAGTTTTTTTTTTTTAAGGAGTTGTGAGAGGTTTTTTCTTTTTCTTTTGCTAGGAATGGGTCAACAAAAGGTTTCAGAAATGAATTGGTAAAGAAGTTAAATTCAGAGCTTTCGTCTTGGTCTTCTAATAGAACTAGTTCTTTTTGGTCTTTCATGCTATTTTATTAGAACTGGTTCACAGTGGGTTATTTGAAGCAATTCCTTTTGATCTTACAGGGTCTCTATTAGAAATAGTTCACAGTGAGTTAAAAGAACTAGTTCTTTGTGACCATACATGGTGTTAAATTGGAAATAGTTCCTTTTCGTCTAACTTGGTGTTCCATTCGAACTAGTTCTTTTCGGTCTTCTTTGAACTAAATTGGGAGTTGTTCCTTTTGGTCTTTCAGGGTGTTCTATTAGAACTAGTTCACAGTGGGTTATTTGAATTAAATTGGAACTAGTTCCTTTTGGTCTTACATGGTGTTTCATTAGAACTAGTTCTTTCAATAAATTCTTCTTGTTCGTACACGTTGATTCATTAGAACTAGTTCCCTCTCGCCTTGCACTCTGTTGCCTTTTTGATTCGATTTGGTGGAACTATTTATATGTAAACATAATGATAATATAAAATCTTTCTAATGCCCAAAGTTTAAGTTCAAATAGGCTTAAAAATCATTTTGCAATTTTCCTTTGCCTTTCTTTTGTTGAGCTTGAACTCCCGTAAAGTTCCCAGCTTCAGTTTAGCCCTGTCCCAACCTGCAATTCCCCCTCTGACAGCAACAATTTCTGCAATATTTCTCTCTCCCCTTTTGCAGCTTCGGATTGCGATGACAACAACTCGAGCGTGGGCACCTCCAGCGATCGCTGTCGTTCGCCCTTGAGTCCGGCTCTGTCGCTGCAGCAGGCGAAGCGGCAGCTGCTCGCGATGCAGCCGCATCCGGCGCACCATCATCAGCATCACCAGCACCAGCACACGAATCACCATCAGCAGCAGGTGTACAAGCTGGAGCAGCCGGACGAGGAGTACGACGATGCCAACGGCGGCGCCCTCAATCTGACCAGCGACAATTCGCGGCACAGCACACAATCGCCGGCGAATTCGATCAAATCGACGGCTGCCACGCCGCCGAGTCAGTTGGTGGCGCCCGCGATTTCGCCCGTGCTGCCGCCCACCGTGGGCACGCCCACCACAATGGCTGCAGCGGCGGCGGCAGCGGCAGCGGCAGCCGTCGCCACGAGCGTGGCAAGCGGCATGCAGCAACCGCTGCTCGCGCTGCCCGGGCTAACCTCGCCGCAGGCGCAATTCGCCGCGGCCGCCGGACTGGGGCTGACAAATCCGCTGCTAACGGGCTCCATTTCGCCGCAGGACTTTGCCCAGCTCCAGCAGCTGCTGCAGCAGCGTCAGGTGGCGCTGCAGCAGCAGTTCAACAGCTACATGGAGCTGCTGCGCAGCGGCTCGCTGGGCCTGCCGCAGGATGATCCCGCGCTGGCCACCCAGGTCGCCGCGGCCCAGTTCCTCATGCAGAGCCAGATGCAGGCGCTGGCCCAGGCAACGCAGCAGCTGCAGGCGCTGCAGAAGCAGCAGCAGCAGGAATCGCTCTCCCTCTGCAAATCGCCGCTGCTGCAGCCGCGCAGCTCCACGCCGCACGCTCGCAGTCCGGCGCCCGTGCGCAGTCCGGCCAGCTCGCCGCAGTCGCAGTCGCTGCATCATCCGCTGCAGATAACGCCGCCCAATTCGGCGGCCAGCCTGAAGCTGAGCGGCATGCTGACGCCCAGCACGCCCACGAGCGGCACACACAACCTCAGCCACAGCCACAGCCACAACCACAGCCAGACGCCGCAGCCGAAGACTGTGGCCAGCGCGGCGGCGGCACGTGCCGCGGGCGAGCCCTCGCCGGAGGAGACCACCGATCTGGAGGAGCTGGAGCAGTTCGCCAAGACGTTCAAGCAGCGTCGCATCAAGTTGGGCTTCACCCAGGGCGATGTCGGCCTGGCCATGGGCAAGCTCTATGGCAACGACTTCTCCCAGACGACCATCTCGCGCTTCGAAGCGCTAAATCTCAGCTTCAAGAACATGTGCAAGCTGAAGCCGCTGCTGCAGAAGTGGCTGGACGATGCCGATCGCACCATCCAGGCCACCGGCGGCGTCTTCGATCCGGCCGCGCTGCAGGCGACGGTCAGCACGCCGGAGATCATTGGTAGGCGGCGCAAGAAGCGCACCTCGATTGAGACCACGATTCGCGGTGCTCTGGAGAAGGCCTTTATGGCCAACCAGAAGCCCACCTCCGAGGAGATCAGCCAGCTGGCCGATCGCCTCGGCATGGAGAAGGAGGTGGTGCGCGTCTGGTTCTGCAATCGCCGGCAGAAGGAGAAGCGCATCAATCCCTCACTCGACAGCCCCACGGGCGCCGACGATGACGAGTCGCCCTACATGTTCCACTAGAGCTGGCGGCCAGTGCGAAAAAAAACGCAACTCCAAGATTGGGACACAGACAGTGCAATGTGCGCAGACTATAGAAAAAGAGCGCACAGCTTAACTAACTAGAAGCAGGTGTGTAACAAATAACATTATTCATATTAAATCCGAAATATATAAATATATTATGCCCAAAAAAAACTCGACACAATTTAAAAAAAATTATTTAATATTAAAATATTTGCCATTATTTTTTCCTAAAATGTATTTTATATGACGAAGATTATCGAAGAACTAGTTCAATTTCATATGTGTATACATACATAGGCGTTTTAAACATGAACTAGTTCAAAATAATAATTCTACAAACACATTTTTTTACTTAACATATTTTTTTTTACTATTATTTGAATTAAAAAAACTGTAGCAACATTCTTTTTATTATTATTTGTTTTGCACAACTTAAAAATAAATTTGAAAAGTAAAAAAAAAAAAATTAATATATAATATATAAAATATTCACTTAATGAATCAAAATAAATATTTAAAAAATAATTTGATGACAAAAAAATATATAATTTTTAAAAATATATATATTTTTTTTAATTTTTATATTATTTTTTAAAAATTTATATTATTTTTTAAAAATTTGTATAACTTTTTTTAAAAATTTACCCAAGTACTAGTTCATATATTCTACATACTTTTTCTTACTAAGTTTTCCCTCATCTTTGCTCTTCTTTGCAGGTTCAAAGTCGCAAAACACATCAAATATTAGCATAATTCTTCACTATGATTCGGTTTCAAGAACCAATCACACACGCACACACACACACACACACACACACAAACCCACACATGTGGCTCTGTGTTTTGTTTTATGTTAACTATTATCGGTATTTATTATAACAAATTAAATATATATATAAAAAAAAACTTACATAAGAAAAGTAGCGCAAAATGTCGCTGCTCAAGTGAACTGGAACTTGTTCACTTGAACACCAGCATTTTGCACCTAAAAATTAATGCGATTGCCCACTGTGCGCGGGCAAATGTATTAAATTTTTGAATAAAAATATCCTGTTCTACACGGCGTATGATTAATATTTAAGTAAAGTTTAGCCTAAGACATCTTTCTGTGTAGGTTAACCACGCGGTGTGTGTAAAATGCGCCGTTCTTCAAGTCAGTAAAAAACAGTTTCTAGCGAATAATTTCACTAACAAAATAATAAACAAAAATACAAAAAGGAAGAAATATTTTAAAAATTCATAAAACCAACTTTTAAGCATATTTATTTTTTCGTGAATACTGTGATAATCAATTGAATGATTTTTAATTTTAATTTAAACAAAAACAAAACAACAAAAAAACAAAAACAATAAATAATTAAATAATTAGCAATACTTTGTATGTTATGGGCAAGCAAACTAACAATTCAAGAAATTAAAAAACATTTTTAATTTAAATTTAAATTAAACATATGAAAGAGGAAAACATGTAACGGAAAAACCAATTGAATTTATCAGAAACACACACATTTGTAATTGTAAATTATAAAAACTAAAAAAAAAAAAAAGAAAGCAAAAAATATATATTAAAACTTGTACTAATAGAATTTTAAAATGTATAAAAAGAAATTAAATTAAAAAAATTAATAAAAAAATAAATAATTATCAAAGAAATTTTAACAAGCCTTTTATCAATTGGGTTGGGTTCACTTAGACGACATTTGAACGAGTTATGGGGCTGGGAAATTTCGGCCCATATCTATGTACGAATCTTGGGGTAAGATTTGGACATCAATTTCGACTAAAAAATTTGTGTTCAGATTTGAATGCCAGATTAATCTAGAGGGAAAACCATTAATAAAAAGACAAACCTCATAAAAATCGGATGAGATTTGACCGAGTTATGGGGATGGGAAATGTTGACCCATGTCTATATACGAGTCTTGGGGTAAGATTTGGACACGAATATCGACTGAAAAATACTTGCTCAGATTAGAATGCCAGATTAATCCAGAGGGAAAACCATGAATAAAAAGCCAAACCTCATTAAAATCGGATGAGAGATGACCGAGTTATCGGGTTGGGAAATTTCGACCCATGTCTATATATGAATCTTGGGGTAAGATTTGGACATGAATTTCGACTAAAAATTATGTGGTGAGATTTGAATGCCAGATTTATCTAGAGGGAAAACCATGAAGAAAAAGCCAAACCTCATGGAAATCGGATGAGATTTGACCGACTTATGGGGTTGGGAAATTTTGACCCATGTCTATATACGAATCTTGGGGTAAGATTTTTACATGAATTTCGACTAAAAATTATGTGGTGAGATTTGAATGCCACATTGATCTAGAGGGAAAACCATTAATAAAAAGCCAAACCTCATGAAAATCGGATGAGATTTGACCGAGTTATGGGGATGGGAAATTTCGACCCATGTCTACTATATACGAATCTTGGGGTAAGATTTGGACATAAAGTTCGACTAAAAAATACCAATGCCTATGTACGAATCTTGGGGTAAGATTTGGACATGAATTTCGACTAAAAATTATGTGGTGAGATTTGAATGCCACATTAATCTAGATGGAAAAATATGAATAAAAAAACAAACCTTGTAAAAATCGGATGAGATTTGACCGAGTTATCGGGTTGGGAAATGTTGACCCATGTCTATATACGAGTCTTGGGGTAAGATTTGGACATGAATTTCGACTAAAAATTATGTGGTGAGATTTGAATGCCAGATTAATCTAGAGGGAATACCATGAAGAAAAAGCCAAACCTTATAAAAATCGGATGAGATTTGACCGAGTTATGGGTTTGGGAAATTTTGACCCATGTCTATATACGAATCTTGGGGTAAGATTAAGACATGAATTTCGTTAAAAAAATTTTTGTTCAGATTTTAATGCCAGATTATTGTAGAGGGAAAACCATAAATAAAAAGCCAAGCCTCGTAAAAATCGGATGAGATTTGACCGAGTTATGGGGATGGGAAATTTTGACCCATGTCTATATACGAATCTTGGGGTAAGATTTGGACATGAATTTCGACTAAAAAATATGTGTTCAGATTTGAATGCGGATCAATCTAGAGGGAAAACCATGAATAAAAAGCCAAACCTCGTAAAAATCGGATGAGTTTCGACCGAGTTATGGGGGTGGGAAATTTCGACCTATATCTATTGAGGATATTTGAGGTCAGTCAGTCAGGAAAAACAGTTTTATGACTTGGGATGTATTTAGTTGAGTTATATTTTTTTTTAATATTTATATTTTTGGTATTGCTGTGGTGTTTATTTATAGACCCTTATTTTTTATTAATATTTTATTTTTTGGTATAATTTTTGTGCTCCATTCTTTTGTGCAATCCAGAAACATCCCACAGCATACACTGGCAGCTCAATGATAAGAATCACAAAAAAAATTATGAAAAATAACTAGCTCAGAGTACACACACACACACACACACACACAAAGTCACACACAGACGAGACAGAGGGCATAAACAGTGGCATGAAAAGCGGCAGCTATGAAAGAGAATCGCGCGCGGCTTGAGTAAAACGCAAAATAAAATTTTAATAAATAACAACATGCAAAACTGAAATTAATTCATGGAATTTTTGCCTACTGATTGCCCAGTTGCTGGCCCATACCCGTGCCCGTACCCGTACCCGAACCGGGTCCCAGTCCCAGTCCCAGTAACCAGTACCAGACCCTCCTCCCTTGACAGGGAGCGTTTCGAGCTCGAGCTCGAGCTAATAAGAAACAGACAGAACACCCGAGGTCTGTGTAGGGGACAATTGAAGCAACTGAAGCCGAAGATGACGAAGATATGAGCATGCAGATGAGCTCTGAGCATGACACACGATCAAACATGCACACAGGGGCGTAGCGAGTGAGTGCGAGGGGGGGTTAGAGAGATTGGGAGAAGGGGAAGCTATCAATGAAATGCCGACGACGTCGCACTTGCCAAATGAAAGCGCTGCGATTTGAACTGGAGACAGCTGAGAATGGCACTGAGAATGGAACTGAGAATGGAACTGGGTCCGCGAAGGGGGGGTGGATTGGCATTGTCATTGTCGCTGGGGCTTTGTGTAATTAAGAGTTGCCAGCTGTACGCAAATGATGTATCAGATGCAGCCTGATGATGCCCCCCCTCCCCCCAACAAACCCTCTCCCTGCAGAGTGCATAATCATCGCGTGTCATGTGGAAATTTATACTATTTATGGTCTGTTTGCTTAAAGGGAGGGGGGGGTGGAGGGGGGGGGGGTGGATTTGTCGGGGCACGGCATCAGCTGTTATGGAAAAAAGGGGGAGCACTTAAGCAGCTCTTAAACTGTGCACCGCGCATTTTGGCTGCCAATGTTAATAAATTCATGGAAAATTGCCCGTAATTACGAAGACGACGACGACGACGACGACGATTTCACATGAATTTCGCTGTTTGTTTTATGTGTGCGAATTGGCGAATTTGCATTTGGGAATGCGGCAAGTGTGTGCACATCTCCTAGACATTAGCTACTTTGTAGCTGTACTATTTGCAAGCCAGGCATAAATCTTTTGGGCTTTCACATCACGACCCCCAATGGTCTATTCCCAGAGTGTTAACTTTCTAGGCTCAAAGCCTGACTGGCTGCCTGTCTTCAGAGAACTGTGAATATTCATTGAGTTATCAAGAGGCGCATCTAATTATCGCAGCACAGCCCAAGACGCGAGAATTATAGCTTTAAGGTGACGGATCGTGGGCCCAGTATAACATATGGCGCATGCCCTAACACTGAGGGTAATCATAACTGGACAACAATTGTGTAACATACAAAAATAGACATTTTTATGGCATGGCTAGATTAGCTGAGTCAAAAAAAGTCATTTATGAACTATCCATCTATTTAGCTGACTATGTGAACTCAGCCAATTTGGAAGGTAGATCGATGAAACTTGGTATATAAGCTTCTTTTTGTTACTCTTACTAAATATTTTTGAACCACTCGGATCAGCTTACTATATCATATAGCTGTCATAGAGACTATCGGTCAAAATTTTAGTTTTTGTATAAAAAAAACTCTTTTATTTCTGCACATATTATTACAATTCTTTGATTAGATCAGCTGAAATAAAGAAAACCCATATATGAACTATCCATCAATTTAGCTGACTATGTGAACTCGACAAGTTTAGAAGCTAGGTTGATGGAACTTGCTACAGAGGCTTCTTTTTGATAATAATAGAGTATATATGTGCAACGCTCGGATCGGCTCACTATATCATATGGCTGTCATAGAGGAAATCGATCGTAATTTTAGTTTTTGTTTGGAAAATTCTTTCTGTATATATCTAAAACAATGTTAACAAACACAAGCAGCATTATTCTAAGCTCCAAAATGTTTTACTATATATTATATATACCATACTATACCCTATACCCTACCCTACCATACTATATACCATTTACTATATAAACCATATATCATATATACTATATAAAATTTATCTGCCATAGGAACAATCAATTAATACAGGGATTTCTGTTTATCAAATTTTAAAGTTTATCAGATTAAAAAGTTCAACTAATAAACATTTGATCTTTAAGGGTATTCAATTTTCGTCCAACTGAAGCGCACTTTTTTCCACCTGTCACATTTAAATCTTGCCTGAACAAGTGCTTAATCTCCACCCCATTTTCACAACCCCCCTCCACCGCCCAACCCCCCTCGGGCCTGGCCGTCTGTCAGGTGGCATCAAAGACATCAAAACTAACGAGTACAGCGCATAAATTTTGTCTTTAGCTGCATTTCCATTGCCATTTTCCATTTTCCATTTCCCATTTCGCATTTCCCATTTGCCATTTCGCATTTCGCATTTGCCATTTGGAGGCGACTTTCTAGTCGCGTTTTCTAGCCACAAATTTGCAATGCAATTGCATTTAAAGTTTGGATTGTTTAATTTATCAGTTCAGCACACAGTTGGCATCTCAACTGTGGACATGAATATGCAACATGCATTTACTTGCATATTTATTTCATTTCATGGACTGCATTTTTACACTAAATCTGAATGGACGCCAACTGGTTTTCTAGTTGGCCCCTTACTGAGCCAGGGATGGCAGAGAGAGGGGGGGGGGGTCTGTTATCCATACATAAATTGCATTATCGAAGCGAGCTGCATAGTTGAGCAAAATATTTATTTGAACAAGCTACTGTCTTAATTTATGTTGCACTTGTCTTAAACTAAGTATGTGAAACAGTTTATCAAGCTTGTGGAATAATTTACAGACTATCTAATCATAATTAAAATAATTGCTGATCTATAAATCGTGCTGGCTTTTAAAATTAATGGCTCATTTAAGCACAATTCAAGGCGTTATACGAAATTCTTTACTAAGACACTTTGAAAAAATTAAATATTAAATATTTGCCAGTTAATATTTAAACGAAAATAAAGGAATATTATTATGCCCATTTAAAAAATTACTAATATGAATAATCAGAAATGAAATTGATTAAATTGAGAAAATTATGTGGAGCAAATTTTATATAGAATTATTTCATATTTCGTTTGCTTAAAAATGTAATTAAATTTATTTTAATCAATAAAAAATGTTTTTAAGCAATTGCAGAAGAGGCAGACAATTTCTACTTTATATAACTAATTTATAGAAATATTTTTAAATAAATATTTTTGATAAAATATTTATATTTAATATACATTATTTTATATGTTCAAATATTTGTAAAGAATTGCAAAATAGACTATAAATATTCTTTTATACAAATGAATTAATCTATTATTTGAATAATTATTTTTAAAATAATATTTATACATAATATAAAATAATCTAAGAAATATGTTTATTTTATTTAAGAAAATTATAAAATGTTCATTAATTTTGATAAGAAACTATACGAATTCTTACAAGAAATAATAGAAGAATGGTATATCATATTTTCCATTCAAAAGATCGACAAATGCGAAATGACTCACGTGCTGAGTCGAAATCAATCAATATTACCATAGACGATTGCCCAATACTCGTACTGCCAATGGACATATTGACCTTGTGAATATTATGTGAATTACTCGTTTGATTCATAATGCTTTTGCGTGCGCCTAATGAATGCAACTGCGCGAATTAAAAACCACAAAGAATATAATTAAATGAGATATTCGAGCAAAAGTCGATAGCTGCAGGTGTTTCGCATAGGCTGCTTTTAGAAGGTTCTCTCGGCAATATTATTCTGCAATTCGAAAAATACCCTGAAATGCAAAAAAAAGCCCGGCAATTAGCATGCATTGCCTTCGGGCCGGGTTCTGGATACGCGCTTCGGCCGGAGCCAATTTGTAAATTATACCGAAAAGGTCGCGCATGCAAAGCCAACAATAATTTCCACTTCCCATTTCCTGCCACGGAGGGGTACAGCTAAAGGGGAGAGGGTGCTGAGAGGGGGGGGGGGGAGAGGGAGGGGACTTTGAGCTCGTTTGCCTCCGACCACTAATTATAAATTAGTTTTGTAAATATTTTGCTCGCCTCTTTGCATTGCGCAGCGCATTTTGCAATTTGGTTCGTTTTTCTTCAGCTCGTTTTAGCCGCTTTTAGCCGCTTTTTGCTTTTTGTTGTTGTTGTTCTTTTTCAGCTAAGGAAAAAAAATGCAATTGTTTTATAACGAAGTGTCTGCGACTGGCGAAGCGCAAAAGTGGCGCCCAGTCACTGGCTGCCACTTTGCATGTGCCACTCGCAAAGGCAAAGCCTGCAACGTGCAACGCGCAACGTGCAACGCGCAACATGCAACATGCAATCGGCTGACAACGGGCAACAGGTAGGTGGGGTGTGGGCGTCGTTTTCGGCCGCCTCTTGTTGCATATTATTTGTGCATTTAATTTACGACTCGATTCTGGCCCCCTCATTATGCGCTGCACCAATGTCTCTGTGATTGCCACACGGCCGTGCCACATGCGCCTCCCCCTCCCCCTCTTGACTGAGTGGTGCCACCTGATGGCAATGTTAATGCCGAGGCAGCCAAAAGCAACACCTACTTCATTACGACTTCGCTCAGCTAATGCCTCATAATGCCCCTTTTCATATTTTGTGTTAGGCAATTGCTGCACCGTGGTGCCAGATGTAGTTAACATTGGGTAAATTGTATTTAAATAAAATAAAAAATATAAATATAAAATATACATAACAATATATATACTTTATTTCCCATTTCTTTGGGAAAATAGACATATTAAAAAACTGACAATTGCTGTTCGGTTTGAGCCAGCGACTTGCTGCTTGCTGGTTCGACGCTCGGGCAACTGAGCTTAACAGGCTCATGACGTCCTCTTTGGAGACGGTTTCTATATGTCAGATCTTTTAAGATAAAATTAGATTCTACTAGTAAATTCTCCTTTGAAACCAACTTATTTGCAGCTAGAATCAAAAATTCCTTGCACATATTCATCCGGACTTGCCCCACTGTGCGCCTTAAACTGACAGTAAAATTCTATAGGCAGATGGGGCGTTATGCATTATGCCACAAACGATCAAGTCTTGTTAAGAACATTGTTGAAGCCAAGATAAAAAAAAACAAGTATAAACAGAAAAAAACAAAATAAAATAAAATAATGTTAGCTACTGCATAACTCTGTGGATCTTGAGGGGGTGTGAGTTCCTCCCTCCCCCTCCCTTACAGACAAATCGTGCTAATAGAAAACTTCATCAAAAAAACGAACAAATATACATTTTATGATTGCAATAATCAAGAGGGACTGCAAAGCATTAAAGAAACCCAAGTGCGAAATGGGCGTAGCTACGATTATTGTTGGTTATGGTTCCGTGGATATTACGATAGGGCAGCGGGGGTTCGGGGGCTGGGGGTAGGGAGGGGTCTATTTCCTGTGCATTATAAAATATAAATAAAAAGAATATTGTGCTAATTAGTGAATAACATTTTGCACATGGAACCAAGAGCGAATGCAAAGACAATAAAAACAAAAGCCTGAAGACGGAACTAGTCGAACTGGAACTGGAACTGGAGCTGATTCCGCAAAACACGCGACGCGTCTTTTCCGCTTTCATTTAATTGTAATATTTAAATTAGTTTTTCGTGTTGTCGAAATCTTTGTGAATGATACGTAAAATACTCTATAAATGCTTCCCACACTCTCGATGAGAAGAAGAACTGAGATCAGTTTTTGCTGGCGGTGCACATGAAGCCAATTAAAGGCTCAGAGGCGAGAGGCACATCGAACTGCTGCTGCTGCTGCTGCTGCAACTGTTGCAAGTGTCGTAAAATTTAATTTATTTAAATTAAGACAATGGCAAATTTGCCTTTTTAATTGCCAAGTGGCATTGTTGCAGCTCTCGAGCACATCACTTTCGAGTGTCGCTCTGAATATGAACTGTGTTCAGTGTCACAATTTAGCCACAAGTCAGCCTCAAGTTCCTGTTCTCGTTAGTTCCGATTGGATTGTCAACTGAATTACATTACTTTAAATAGTTTTAATGAATATCTGAATCATTTTTGTTACATTCAATTCGAGACATCAAGGCTGCAATTGGACTAGGGACAAACCAGTTTGAAGCAAAGCTTTTGTTCTTCAATGTATCAATTTAAGTCTTTCTTATATAAATAAGTAATAAAATAAAATGGTATAATGTAAATATTAAACGTCAAATAAAATATAATACTTAATTTAATAATAAATAATAATAACTTAAAGAAAACGTGTATGCTAACTAATTTAATAAAGAAATAAACAAACATATGCATTGAAATTGCAAGTGCTGCTGGTTTTGAGCCAGCGACCTCTCGTTTGCTGGTTCGACGTTACAGTTAATTCGAGAAATCAAGGCTCTATTTTGTAGAATTGAAATCCAGCAGGAGTTGAACTGGCGACCTTTCTTTTGCTGGTTCAACTTTCAAACAGCTAAGCAATGCACGCTCATGACTTGCGCTAATTAATACGAGAAATCAAGGCTCAATATAGAATTAAAATCCAGCAGGAGTTGAACTGGCGACCTTTCTCTTGCTGGTTCAACTTTCAGACAGCTAAGCAATGCACGCTCATGACATTCGCTAATTAATACGAGAAATCAAGGCTCAATATAGAACTGAAATCCAGCAAGATTTTAACTGGCGACCTTTCTTTTGCTGGTTCAACTTTCAGACAGCTAAGCAATGCACGCTCATGACTTGCGCTAATCATAAAGCTGCTTAGATATTTTGTACCCAATTTGAAAGTGGAATGATTTAAATAGAAAATTTCAGCCTTTGCGATCTCATCATTGAGCTTAGTCAGGACAAAACTTTGTATATTAATGTGTGTTACAAAACTGCCTTCCGCTAGAATTTTCCAGCAGTTAGCTTAGAAGGCCGAATAAGAGTACAGTAAACAATGACAATGTGCGCTTCCGGCCGACAATTTGGCAATTGCAGGCGTTGCGTCCAGTTGCGGCAATTGCTGGCGACACTTTTGTGAGAGGGAAAATTGTTGAACTATTTTTGATTTCAGTGCAACAATGGGCCGAGAAAATTGCATGTGGAGTGTGCCAAATGGCGGGACAATGGACGATGGGCAAAATGAAGAGGAAAACGGTTTTTGGACCGTTTTTGTGCAATAAAAATTAAATAAAGTCATCAAGTCCACTCTCTTCTGTCTATTTACAGTTTTTCGAGAGTTTGTTTCAGTTTTCGGGTTGCCGCTTTTGTCAAATGGTGCGTGCAACAAACGGCGGCAGCAACTGTTGAGTAATTTTGAACCATTGAACTGGTCGCCCACAAGCGTTCCAGGTGCAAATCAAAAAAAAGGGACCAACTCTCTCTCTCTCTCTCTCTGACTCTTGCTCTCTTTGCTGTCGTGTGATTTATGATGGTCGCCCTTTCATATGAAAAACGGCGTGGCACATTCAACATTTTTCGTATTTGGCATTTCGGCATTGTGTAGGCGTCAATGCACTTGGACTAAATGCCACTCGAGTTCGGCCCACACCTTTCCAAGTAATCCAGCAGCATCGTCACGATCATCATCACGATCATCATCATCATGGGGTCCGATGTGGTCATCCTCATCGTAAAACATTATATTTATCATCCCTCAACGCACGCTTTGGCACGCTTCCTGCTGCTGCTGCCCCTATGTCCAGAACCGGACTATGGACCCTATCTCTGACCATAACCATAACCCTACCTAGGCCAATTCCCTTTGTGCGCGGGTGTCCCTCTAGCCCTACCCCTACTCCTGCTCCTGATCCCAACCCCTGAACTGTTGCCCGCTAAACGCTGCGTTTAAGGCGTCTCTTAATTTTTCGAGTGGCGTGTCCTTTATACATATATATAGATCCATTTCTGTGCCCGCCGATCCTTATCGCGATCGCCTTTATTGCCATTGTCTAATAATATATTAAAAGTGCTTTGTCATTCTCTCATGAGAAACCAAACCTAACACTCTCCCCATTTAAACTAGCTCGTTGCGAGGGTGTTTTTAATTTTTCATTTTTTTTTGTTATTCTTTCTTCTGGATCTCCCCCCATTGATTTTCTTGTTGTTTTCACTAAAATTTATTATGACATTTGGCGCGTGTTGAAAGGTTTTAATAAGCGGTTCCTAAGTGTCTGTTGGGATTGGTTCAGCCCAGGCTATTGGAGCAGTTGTGGTATAACATGTGGTAACAGGAGGATTGCGCCGACTACCGAATGGCTTGGCCAGGGGAAAGGATTGCCTTTTGGGGATTTGATGAGTTATGTTAGAACTTAAGATAGTTTAGTTCAATTTGAGTGGAAAGTATCTAGAGCTAAAAGGTTTTTAAGTAGCTAAAGGGGTGTGGCTCTTAAAAACGAGTTCAAACTATGGAAATGGGTGTTGAAAATAAATAAATGAATGTCATAAAGATATAATTTAAACCAATGACACCTATGGGAGGTGGACGATGTAGCGAGACTCATTGATAAGATTCAGATTCTGGTAGAATACTTGCGTATTCTTCAGTTTGGACTTTATTACTTGAGAAACAAACGAAATTTGCATACAATTTACAACCCATCGTTTTTATGGCATCTTTATGATATTGTAGTACAATGCCAAAGAGATATCTATCATCTATTGGGCCTATGATTAGGCTTGTAATGGTAGAGTTTAATTGAGGTATTATAGAGAATAGATTATGTAAATGCTCATAGCAAAAATGTTAAAATATTAACAGCTGTTAAGCATTCTTATAATCTGGCAATATTATATTGTTGCTAAGCTACAGTAACAGCATATCAGTCGTAAATAAAAGAATTTTAATCAAAAAAAAAAGGCAATATTATGTTAGCATACTTATTATTTCTATAATTAAGTAGTTCATCGTTTTTTTCCTAATGTTCAAGTTTCTATTAAACGTTTATGTGCATCTCAGCCATACTGGAATTATCCAACGGATATAATAATAATATTAATCATAATAATAAAAACAATAATAATAATGCGAATTGCCATAAATATTCACATCACAAAGAACAATAGAATTTTGTATACATATCCTCATTTTGCGACATCTATAAGATATTATAGTCTGATGATGATAATTGCAATAGTATTAAGATATCTTAGCAATTGAAATAAGAACATATTTATAAAATATATGACTAACAATAATAATATTTGTAATTTTAATATTAGTAATAGTAAAGATAATAATAATAATATAACATAACATAACATAACATAGCATAACATAACATAGCATAACATAGCATAACATTATATAATATGATTTAATAAAATGTAAAATAATATAATTTAACATAGTATTATATTATATTATACAAATTAAATATTAAAAACAATTTGTAGATCTTAAATGGTAACCTAACTAATTGTTGCAATACCCTAAAAATACATTTTAATTATTATTTTATTATATTAAACTTTAGCTAAAAATCAAGTTTTCCTTAGCGAGATAATTTCATATAAAATGCGTTCAATTTTATTCTTAATATTCACATAACTTTTTATCTCTTTCTCTCACTCGCTCTGTCTTTCCTGAGCCCTCTCTCTCTCGCTCTCCCTCTCGCTCTCTCGTTCTCCCTCTCTCGCTCTCTCTCACTGCAATTGCATTGCTTGATCTGCATATTGCATGACAATGACAAACGCCATAAAAATGCCGAACACAAAGCAAAACATTTAAATTTGTTGTAATAAATTGTGAAAGCAACAGCAACAACAACAATAACGACAAAGAAGAAGAAGAAGAAGAAGAGAGAACAAAGCGTAACGACAATTGGCAGCAGCAGCAGCAACAGGCAAAGGGTGAAAAGAGGCAGAGGAAGAGGCACAAAAGATGTTGGCCAACAAAAATGATTGCAGTTCATAAACGCAATGCGAAACCGAATGCGAATGTGAATGTGAATCCGATTTCGAATGTGAATGTGAATGCGAATTGTTGTTGTTGTTGTTGTATATGCGTGTAATGGCTTCCTTAAAGCCAGCCGACAAGCAGAGGAAGAGGGGGAATAACTTGCAGCATGATCAAAATCTTTCAGCCGACAATCGAGTCGAAGTCAGGCCTCAAAAAGGGCCTCAAAGTCAAGTCAAGAGGCAAAAGCCTTTAGGCAGGCGCACCTTTTGATGGTGGCCAAGTCAACCCCGTGCAGATAGTCAACCCGTCAACTGGTCAGCTCGTCATTTGAGCCAGCAGCCATCATGATGAGGTTGTCAACAGCCGGGCAACTGGATAAGTGGTAGCAATGGGCTAAGCAGCCAATTTTGTAGGCAGTGTCAAAGATGGGCGCATACAGCGAGATACCCATATTAATTATGACTTCTTCATATGCTCTTGCCAATGCCGGAGTTACTTAGCTGGCATGTAAAACTTGCTGCTTTTTACTGAGTGTGATTTTATGATATGTCTATTAAGATATATAATACTTTACTATACTATATAATAAATATTATTTGGAAATTTTGGGCTATAAGCTCAGAGTTAATCATCAGTTCACGAATTTATGAGTTCTTACTATCTGTATGTATGGTAAATTGAGTAATAACTAAAATCTGAAGAATGTATCCAAAAAATAAAATAGCCTGTAGGATGTATCCAAAGAGTAGAACATTCTGCATCTGTGTATACGCTAATATTATCCCAAATACGGAATTTCGTGCCTCTAGCTTTTATAAGTTGCGAGATATGCTAAGAAAAAGTGGAGATCGATAGAGATTTTGATCGATATCTCGAAAATGAGCCAAGTTATCATTGATTTGAAATATGCTCAATAATGTCATGCATAAGGAGAACCTACATCCGAAATATCAAATTTATATCACATATAGTTCTCGAGATACGAACGGACGAACGGATATGACTATTTTAACAGGGTTTTGTTATGTTGTGGATGATATGGACCTTGAGTATATATAATTTCTTCTGTTAAATTTATTTGCAGACTATATTACCCTATTTAACCAATATTAATGGATACGGGGTATGCAAAAATTTAATTAATCCTTAAAGAAAGTGTTTGCTTATCAAAATCAAAGTCTAGTATCTGTTTCATCTGCTAGTTTGTCCGTTAAAATGAATTATCTAACAGGAAGGGCATTGCCAGTTCGTTTTATAAGAAATTGCATTTTCCTTGTAAAAGTTTTGCTGTTTTTTCCTTCAGCTTTCTAGTCATTTTGCAGCTCGTGGAAAAGTGCGGCATGAGCTGCCTGACAATTGTCGCCAAGCATCCGATTCGGTGGAAAAGGAGTCGAAAAGGGGAGGTACGACAGAGTCAGAAGTTTCGTTTTGCCATTAAAATGATTAAATGCTTTGGCTTATGCTTAGGCATAACTAAAATGCTAACTGATTGAAAGGGGGAGTGGCAAGGTGGGGAGAGAGGGAGGGAGGGAGGTTGGTTAACAGAAGTCAGCTCGCTCTTGGGCCAATGGCAATGCGTGACAATTCGCAGCCGAAACGTCGTAATCCAATAATTTTTAATTAAAACTCAACACTCGAGGCAAACAATTTTTTCCAGATAAACTGTCATTATGAGCCGTCAATTAATTTAGACGATGCTTCGGTTGCGGCTGCTGTTCCTCCTCCTCAGCCACTTGTTATTGTTGCTTTAGTTTCAGCTTTAATGATCATCATCAGCAGTAACAACAACAACAACTGATACAACCAACGACGACACTAAATGAATATTGATAAACGGGGCGTTCAAGTGGGCGTGGCAGCAGCTCTGTCAGCTCTCAGTACTTGGCAGTTGGACAACTTCACTTGCTACACACACACAAAATGCTTTGCTTTTATCCCAGGGTATAAACCTGCTTAATAAAGTTGTGCCAAATGCCAGTTACACGACGTAAAGACGTATTAAGATACTATAAAATAAACCAAACGCAGTTTAAGTTTATATTTCTAAGCATTTGTGCCGCGCAAAGCCGGTTAATACTAGCTTGCTTGGTATATAGAACATTTGATAGAACAGTTCGATTCGGTATTTCCTCACAGTCTTATAAATATTAATTTAAATACAAAAGAGCTGGCAATCGCATTCTTTTCACCCATTTTTCACCGTTCTGGGTGGAATTCCGCAAAAACGTCTTGGCATATAGAATATGTGAAATATCAGTAGGATTGTGCTTATATGTTGTATGAAAATATCAAAAATATTAAAATTTATATTTAAAAACAACAGAAAAAACAACAAGTGGCAATAGAATCTTTTTCACCCAATTTTCACGCTTGGTGGTGGAATTGCATACAAGCTTATTTGGCATATTAAAGATATGATATAGCGTAAGGTTTGGCATATATTCTTTTTGAATATTTTAAAACTATTAAAATTGATATAACTTTCTTTACAAATATTAATTATTAAATACAAAATAAAAAGGACAATTGAATCTTTTTCATCAATTTTTCACCATTGTGGGTGGAATTTTGCAACAACATATTTAAGTCTGAAGCAACTCGTAGAAAATTCTTAAGAAAACACTTTTAGTTGAGTAAGTATATAGTATCTATATTATATAAAGCACATAGTATCTGCCAGTCGATTACTCCAAAGTTCTAAATTCCGACTTGTTTCTAGTATATTTGTTCTTTTTTTTTTTGCCCCAAACGCTTTGAGCGCTGACAATTCTAATAACTGAACTGATATGAAAATAACAGCAATCAATGCGGTTGACTCGAGATGAGTTCGAGCTGAAAACTGTGTGAAAAGCTGAGCGAGGAGTTGGCCAAGGAATTGACTAGAGAGAGGAGAGGAGGAGGTGGAAAGGGGACTCCTAACAATGGAACTGCAAGTTGTGCATAGTTTTTAAACTCAAATTAAAGCACAAATTGCTACCGCAATCACTTCAAAGGGCCAGAGACCGACGCGTCGCGCGGTCAAGTTCATTCCGGTAGCCAAAAGATTTGCGTTGCGGCACAAAGCCTCAAAGAGGGCCAAGAAGAAGAAGAGCAACAGCACACACACATCTATCTACTCGTACGGGCAGCATTCACATCCATCAATTTCTGACGCTTTCATCAAGCGGCTGCTGCTGCTGCTGCCTCCTGACGACATTTGCCACAATGGCTGAAGCTGGAGATGGAGTCGAAGTCAGAGTCGGAGTCGGAGATGGAGCTGAAAGCTGGTAGCATGTTCTCTGATTATTGTTTGGCACTCGAGAGGCTGCGGGCTTTGTGGCCGGGTTCTTTGGGGCCGTTGGACACACGAGCTGGGCATTGCGCATTTAAATTGTCGGCAGGATCCAAGCGTTTTGCGCTAATATCCACCAAAAAGCATCTCTCTGTTGTCCCCAATGCATTCCAGTTTCTTTTCAGTTTTCAGGCTTCTTTTCATCATCTGCTTCTACTCGCAGCTCGCTGCGATTGACATCTTTTCGTCAATCGTCAATCGTCAAAGTCAAATCATTCATTTTGCCGCATCAAAATGCATAAATATTTTCGGTCTTTTGGCCGGTTTTTTTTTCGCTTTTAGCTGTTGTTGTTTTGCGAGCCACGGTTCGAATTGCTTGTTGATTGTTGCGATTGTTTTGGCTACTTTCTTTTGTGGTCGGCAAAAATTTAAATCGCTAACATTCGCCGTTCTAGACAGGCGCAAATGCTTGCATAGGGTTGTCAGGCTAACAGAAAATTAAAAAAAAACCCACTAAAAATAAAACCTTAAGTTAGTAAGTGCCTTCTTAATTCACCCAAAAGAAGAGTATATTTTAGACAGTAGACTTAAAGATTTGGTAAATTATTATGAAAATGAAACAATATTAACGGGCAAAGCCGGATAATGCCAGTTTATACAACATCTAATAATTCTTAAGCAGCAGAAGGATTTTGCTTAAATGTTGTGCAAGCTAAAAAAATAATAATTTAAATACATAAAACTTGCAATCGAAACTTTTTCACCCGTTTTTCACCCCTATAGATGGAATTTTTTATTATGTTATAACTAAATAGCAGTGAAATCAATAGAAAAATTTAAAATTGGTATAGAAGTATTTTAGTAAAAAATCCAACAATAATTTAAATAGTAAGAAGATGTAATTGAATTTTCTCGCCCATATTACACGCCTTTAAGTGAATATTTTCAAACTAAAATACAGTGAAATTACCAGAAATATTCAAAATTTTTATAAGTCTATTTACCAATGCACTTTTCGTAAGAAATCCAATAATATTTTAATAACTAAAAACTTGCAATCGAATCTTTTTCACAGATTTTTCACCCTTGTAGGTGGAAGCATTGGAATTAAATTACAGTGGAATTGCTCTTTAGAACGAAGAGAATCATTTGGGGAGAAAGAAAATCGAGTAGCTCGACAACCCTGTCGGCACTAAGTGCCGCCACGTTAAGCTCTGCTGCGATGATGAAATGCCAAATCCGCGTCCCATCAAGCGGATTGATGCTAATGCCAGCCAAATCCAAAGCCGCTGCAAAACGGCTACCGTATTCCCCGCCAGGGTTGCCACACCGTCAGCGGCAAACGCTTTGAAGCGGCCAACAGCCGGCGATTCGCCCGGACCAATGTGTGCACAATGCCATCAAAATTTAAATAGCAAAAGGCCAAAAAACAACAACAACAAAAAAAAGAAGAAATAAACATAGAGGGAGAAGCAGGAGAGAAGTGAAGTGAAGTGAAGCGAACCGCTGCATTCCCCGATGTCTGCGACATTTTTTGCGTCTTGCGACTTTGTCTCGGGCTTTTGGGGGCTGTGCGTGGAATGTGCGGTTCGCATATGGGCAATTAGGTATCGATGCCGCTGTTATGCGGCACAGCGGGTTAACGGTAAAGCTAAAGGTAACAGCCAAAAATCAGGGTTCGACTGAATGTCAAGGTCAGTAGCTGGAGCTTGTTAATCAACGAGGAGGCAACTCGCAAACTGGCGACTGGCTCTGTACTTGGTACAGAAATTGTATTTATTGATTTATGTGTGCAAACGGAGAAACCAACAATTATGTGCCCCAATCCGAAGCCGAATGACAAAGATGAAAAACGAGCTCGATTCGCAGCTATGGAAATGTGATAAGCTATAATTAGGCGGGAATCGGAAAGGATGCGCTCTGCTCTCTCGGGGATCTTCAGGGGGCGTTTATATGCTAAACAACATGCAAGGGGCGTGGCGCTGTAAACAAATTTAATTTATACAATATGCAAAGAATTAATTTATATCGGCAAAACGAGCCACAACTCTCGAACTCGAGTCGTGGCCCCTTCCAGGTGGGGCGTGGCAGCGGCCGGCTCGGCTGCGCGGCTTTGGCATTTCAATTGGGCAGCCGCAAAGGTGGCGCCCCAACTGGTTTTTGAATTTCAATTCGAATGCGAGGCACCCCCCCCCCCCACCCCCTCCCCCCGTGCCACATATCGATATACGATATCCCCTCGGTCCTATATCATAGCGCGATCCTTACGGAAATATTAATAACAATTTTCATGTCTGCGCTTTTGGTAAACCGCAAAATTATGTACAAACATGCAATATGTCATAATATACCGAAAGGAAAACAAGTAAAAGTGTCGGGAGTGTACGACTGGGAGATGCCCTGCATACAGGGCAAGGCGGTCCTGACAATCATTCTAGCTTTCTTCTATTCCCATACTATGTTAACTTCGGAGTGTGTAGTCCGATCTTTACGAAATTTCCAGGACTTAGATATGACATCAAAAAATGTGCACATATCAAGGCGCATTGCTCTATCTTTAGAAATGAGTATTATTCAATTCAGGTCAGATTGGGGAGAGGTATCAAAAATGTGAAATATTTGATATCTTTATATGCTGTATAAAAAGCTTTATACCACGTTTGATGTATGTAGCTCATATATTTTTCGAGTTATTCTGAAAAAATAAAGTATCTAAATCGATATTTATCGCTATTATGAAAATCTAATGAGATATTAAAAAGCATGATAAGCTCCTTTTGCGTATTGTACAGCAGAAAATATGTACATATATCATATTTCCAATCTCTAGCTTTTATAGTTACCGAGATGGATGGATATGGCCAGATCGACTCAGCTTGTTCGAGAATATATATGCTCTATGTACAGATGGAAAGAAGATAGATATATCGAAAAAATAAAATGATACGCTCGACGGACATGACAATATCAACTCAGATCGTGTTTCAGATAAGAAATAATATATACTTTATGGGCTCGCAGAAGCCTTCTTCTGTCTGTCACATAACTTTGCGCTAGTCCCGTATACCCCTTTTTTACCACTTTCCTTGGGCTCAGTGTATAAACAAACGAATATATATGTGTATATGTACATATCTGTCTATATATATATTTATGTATATATAATCGATCAGGTGTGTCTAATCGTGCCACTGACCAACAGCAACAGCAATTGACTAATAATTCATAAACATATTTCAACTCGAAGGAAAAATTAATTTGCTCGCCCGGAGGTAAACATTGACCCGCCCCCTGCCCCTCAGCCCACAAACCGACTACCTGCTGTTCATTATATGACGTGTTGACATTCGGAATGACAACAACAACAACAAGAACGAGCAACAACAACAAGAACGAGCAACTGTTGTTGGGCTGTCAATCAATTTTGGGTGTTTAGTAACAACTTTTATTGGTTATGCCAATTATTCATATTGTTCCAATGAAACAAATGACAGCTGCACCTTTAAATAGGGTATATTTCTGGCTGATGTTGTTGTTGCAGTGTCTACTAAAAGTACACGTACTCTGGGCACTTTTGGGTACTCCATCCCTATTTGCCCTCAGATCCGTTACCAAAAGTCACGCGAACAAGTCCAAAGGAATTGTAATTGTGTCTGCACTTGCTTTACCCAGAAATCCAGCCCGGTAATAACCACAATGTGGGAAAGTAATATTGGTATTATAAATAATTTTGTTGGGATATAGGATATAGTTAATAACAAGCTTAACTTTGAACTATTACATCCATTAACTAGACTCGACCTGGGACTCATTTTAAATACCAAAGATTGAAGAATCTTGCAGCTATATAAAACTTACAGCAAAGGGATATTTAAAGGGATATTTACAATACAGCATATTGTTCCTATTCGTATATAATTCGATGTTCAGATAAGCTAAGACATCTTGAAAGGCAAGGAAAATAACCTTATGTTCAACTGATAGTTCCTATGGCAATAATATCATAATACGAAAAACTTCCATCCGGATTTAAATAAAAAATTGCCTGTAGAATTGTTCGCCAGGAGCAACAAAAATGCTCAGAAAAGTACATTGTACTCAATCTCAATGTATTCAGATTGTATTCAGATTGAAATAGATTATGGTAACTATATCGCAACTCGATTTTGTATAGCATTCAATAGAAATATAAAACGAAAATACGGCACTTACCCATTTGAACTAGTTATTTATTTTAATTATTATTTTATCTGTTTAGTTATTTTTAGGATTTTAGGATTCTGAAAAATAAGACAGATGATAAAGAAAATATGATAAAAATGGGAAGAAATAATTAAAGATAATTTGTTATAATTTTGTTTTTTTTTCAGTTTCAATTTTTATTTACAATCTATCCTGCGATAGTTAGTAAATAACATGGCGTAAATATTTGCATGAGGCTTATGTGTGCGTTGGCAATAATTTAATAAATATATAATAATATAAAAAAAATTAAATAATTTAGTTAACCGAAAAAAATTGGAAATAATTTAATAATAAAATCAATAATAACAATATAAATAAATAAAGAATTATTGTAATAAATTATAGAAGTAGTAAATTCTTTTTCTGATAGATTTAATTTGTTTTTGCCCGAATAATCAAGGCCACACATAACCTTACACAAGTATTTTCGAAATGTGGCAACACTTTTTTATTGCCGCAAATTTGCCGCCGGCATTTGCATCAATTGCGCTGACAGCTTCATGCTGCTTGACTTTAAACAGCCCCCCCCCCCCCCCCCCTCACGGCCCCCTCGAACCGACAGAGTTGCCACTAATGAAGGCCGCGTTGTGCGCATATTCAAATTGCGTGAGGTTTAATGAGACTTGCCGTTAGTTGAATTAAGCAAATTAGCGAGTATTCAAATTAGTTGAAACCACTTGAAGAGATCGTCGAAAGTCGCGTCTTGTTCGTTACAGTTCGGCGAGCGTGCCAGGGCAAGGGGAGAGTAAGGGGGGGAGGGCAACTCTATGCATATTGTCACAATATAGAGACCCGTATTTGAGCCCAACTGTCGCATGACTTGGCAAATTGTTGTTGTTGTTGTTGTTGCAGTTGCCGGCAATTAATCAAAAATGTTTGTAGTGCGGCATTTACATGGCATTCGAAATGCAATTGACCATTAAATCGAACTGTGACAGGCCATAAATCCAATCAAATGATTTGCATTTTCCGATACAGGAAATACTGGACGAACAACTCCCAAAGGGAATTGACTTTTCAGTTGCAAAAAGAAGACAATTGTGATAAAATACTTGGCATGGAAAACGTTATTTATATGATAAAAGATTTATTTTGCCTAAGAAAACGTTGGAAAAATTTTACTTTTTAAATAAATGTATTAAAAATGTTAGTTATATTTTATGTAATTAAAACAATAACAAAAGGAAAAAATATATTAAAATAATAACTGGATCTATATATATAATCTGTATACATCAATCCCAAGTACCTATCATTTCCATCATCAGCAGACTTTGCTATCGACTTTAGCCTTGTACCCTGTTCGTAGCCTAAACTTATTGGGAATTACAAGCGTCAAGCAACAAAATCAAACGAAGAAACAAGGTTCGTGTAAACAAAATGTAATATTTAAACAATATTTTAGTCATGTTTTCTTCTTCATAAAGAGTCGCATTACGATCCACATTTGAACTTTCTTTTTGTCATATCTAAAAACTAGTTGCCTAAAGACAAGATGCCTTAAAAATCATGCAAAAAATTGTTTTAAATCAAACTATTCGAATAATTTATAAAAAAAAGATCTAAAAACTGTTTATTTGAGCTGAATTCCATATGCACTAAAAAGGAGCATTAAAGCTGAGATTAGAGTTCCCAGGATAATAGTTGCCTACACATATAATATACAAATTTTCCACATCATTTATCATATATGTATTTTTGCCCCGCACATAGCAAAGACAGCGATTGACCATTAAATGGCGCATAATGCGAGCTCGGAGAAATCACATGATTTGCATTTTTGATGGGCAGAGAAATTCGTGGATTCGTCGATTCCCAGGAGCAAACGAGACAAATTGGGCAAATGGAAAATTAAATGGAAAATCATTGTCAGCCCAACTGCATGCAAAGCGCGCGCATAAAAAAAGAGCGTCGGGCGATAAAAATGGTTACGAAAAATGGTAAAGAAGTAGAAGATGCCACCGCCCGCTGTCCAATGATGTTGCCTGGGCGCACGCAGGACTCGCAGGACGCGCGGCTAACGAGCTGAGCCGAATCCACCCCGAACAGGAGCCAGATCAGCAGCGGACGCCCTATCAAAGCGTGACGGCGTGAAAGGGGTGGCGACCAGTCACAAAAAAAAAAGACAAATAAGCGTGCTCTAGTCAAAGTTGCCCGACTGGGAGATACCCTGCACATAGCGCGGTGCTGCCGTTGAAGACTTTTCAAACTCTCTTTTATAGTCTTGCGTAACTTCGGCTCTTGTTGTCCGATCTGTATGAAATTTTCAGGGCTTGTATATGACATAGAAAAGTGTGCAAATACCCAAGCCCAAGTTTTTGCCATAGGCTGTGCGTCTCTTCTCAGTTTTTGAAGGAACGGGGGGAGCTATTCAATAACTGAAATAATTTATATCTTTGTATACTATACCTTTATACCAAGTTTCATGCAGCTAGCTCTTACAGTCTTCGAGTTATGCTTCAAAAAATAAGGTCTCGAAATCGATATTTATCGATTATATGAAAAAGGAAGCAGAAATTGTCAAAAACGGAGAAACAACTTCTGTGTATAAATGACTAGAAAATTATATAATTCGACTTTCAATTCTCTAACTCTTGTACTTTCCAATATCAACGAACTTCGTCTCTCCTGATCAGGAATATATTTGTCTAATGTGATCGCAAATGTCACCTTCCGCATGTTACAAGCCTTTGCCTATAAATAGCATACCCCTCTTTAGTCGTTTTCACTGGTTGCTGGGCATTGAAAATAAAGGAATTGGCATCGAGGACAATCATGGAATCCTTATTACAGTCATTATCAAAGGGGCTGGCCACGCGGGTCTTGTGGTTGCGTTTTTTATCTTTTTATCAGCATGGCGCGGGTGTCTATGCCAGGGATGGGGGAGGAGGGGTGGGAGGTGGGGTGTGGGCTGTGGGCTGTGGCTGGTCGCGTAATTTCCAACTAATTTCAGTTTAGTTGCGCAAACGAGCGCGACGCGTGTCCTGCGGCAATTTTCCAGCCTGCTTGCGGTCGCCTTGTTGTTTTTTTCTTTTTGGTTTGAGCTCGTGAGAGTTTGACGCAACGTTTAGCGTATTAATTGTCACAGAAAGTATCGCATGGCATGCGTCCGTCTCGTATCGTTATTGGCGCGTCCTCGTTTTTTTTTTTTTTGTTTTTTGTGTCCACCTTTGATTGCCGCGTTTTATCGCTTTCAATTTATTTGTATTCCACAATTGCCTTGCCACAGTCCAGTCCATCGTTTATTTGCTCGACCCGCGTATTGAATTTCAATTTCAAATTGCTTTGCCAACCCCTCCACTCCCCTCCCCATTCCTCCCTGTTACTCATCAATGCCATTTGCTTTTTAGTTAATTTGCTAAGTAAATAGGGAACGCTTCAGAAGTTGTCTAACACTCGGCCCCGGGCTCTGTCATATCAAGCTAGGTGTGTTCCTTTTGGATACACTCTCCACTGACCCACTAAACGATTATTTTTATGGGGCGGGACTTATTTGATGGCCACGCCTTAGAACAGGCTCTGTGCTCAAATAAAATGTGAAGTAGTTATTGGGCAGAAGATATAACTATATACTGCATACTCTATGAAGGGCCTGAGTATTGTATGAGCTTTAGTTCTTCTTGAAAATAGTTTTAACTTTATCGTGGATACCCCTACTTCTTTTGGGATACATTACAGAATGTTTAGAATATTAAAACAATATTTTATGGAAGTCTAAATTAGTAGAATGGGCGAAATTTAAAACGATTTGACGAGGTTGGAAATTATGACATATATTTTGCCATGTAAAGTTTCTTTTCCCAATTAGAAACATTTTCCCAACTAGAAAATTCGCAAAATTTTAGTCAAAATTGAATAAATTCACATGCAATTCACATTTTAAATAAGTTTTGTTCTACCTTCTTCCATTAAATTCTCTTTCTTTCACAATAAATATTCCCATTTCCCCTCAGACTTTTAGCTCTTAAGCATTTGAGTCTTTACAGCTTCGACTTGATTTAAAGTCACATTAAAAAGTTCTCATTCATAATAGAATTTAAGAACTGAGCAAATTAATACACAAATTACCAATCAGGCATCAACGAGCCGTGTTATCATCAATGCAGAATAACAAATTCGATAACAAGTGCGCGCGAGGCAGATCGATAAACGAAATGAAATGGAAAACTATTTCGGGGAAGCGTGATCATTCATTGCCTTATCTATATACAAATTTAACATAATTTATAACCAAAGTCTGATGATATACGAGTTCGAAAATGTGAACGATTGTCGCATGATATCATGCATAAAATATCAGAGAAATAATGTGAAAGTACACGGGTTCATTAAGGCGCACGGCGAAGAGGAAGAGAGAAATGGGCAATGCCCTAAATAAATACAAGAAAAGTGTTTTTTCGACTGATAAAAAAAAAATATAGAAGTTATATTAATAATCGGGCGCGTAATTCAATTCAAATGTCTTTCGGGAAACAAGCAATTAAAAAGAAGGAAAATCCGAGAGCGAGAGAGAGAGAGAGGGAGAGAAAGGGAGAGAGGGGGAGTCGTGTTGTAATTGTTATCATCGATTTGTCGCATAAACAAATTATTTATTTATGATATTTACAGGTGACGCGATGCCACCTGCGCTTATCTGCCCCGCTGATATTAATAGCAAATATTGAAATTCTCGGAAATGGAAAGAGACCCAATGCACACACGATTTATAGAAGAAGTAAACAGCCCAACTCAATAGCAATATGAAGTGCACCTGATACGAGCCCTTCAAGCAGCGGAAATACCTGACGAAACAAACCCAAAGTTTTCCGTCTTTAAGTGTGTTCCCCACGTTTCCCCACGTTCAAGTCCAAATTGCAGCCATTTTGTATTTCTCTCGCTCTCTGAGATTTTTGCATTCTGCATCGTTTTTTTTTTTTTATAGTTTGCTGCTGCTGCTGTCCTCTTTCTTTTCGGCGCTGTTGTCATCCACATGGGGCCCTTGGGCCTCTTGGCAGGCCAATCAATCAAGTTTTTTGCTCGGCCCGGGCTTTTGCATGCGCCGACAAGATGGAGGCATCCATCGAGACATAAATATGCAAGGCCCCAAGCTCAGCCGCAAAAAAAAAAAAACAAAACAAAAATAAATAAAGGAACTCAACAACCAATGCACACATTCGCACAAATTTACATTGCAAGGTGCAAAAGGCGTAGGCAGAATGCGCGAACCACAAGCCGAACTTGATATACACTTTCTTCAACTGAACTTTTATCTTCATTATGAACTTAAAATTGTCAATACTATCAGCAGCAGATAACAAGCTCATCCCTACTTTATAATATTCAAAGAATCACCACAATCTATATTTGTCATTAATATCATTAACAATCATTTGCTTTATAGCTTTCAGATCCATAAAAAACTATCTTTTAAGCATATACAAATAATAATACTGCATGGCAACCAGCTTGCATATTTTACCAGCTGAATATATATTTGACAGCAGAATAATTTAACGGGAAATTTTTTCTCTGTTCGTTCGAAATATCTGTAAAATCTGTAAATATACTAAAGATGTGTAACTGTCTGGCTTCCAGCTTACAAATATTACCAGCTGAAGTAAAGTTTGCCAGCAGGATAAACAACAACTTAATTTTCTCTCAAAGATAAAGAACAATCTTTTTAAAACCATAAGACTGAAAGGTTTCTAGCTTGTTACTTTTACCAGCTGAATAAAAGTTTGCCAGCAGGATAAACTGATGGATACATTTTCTCTTGAAGATGAAGGGGAATGCCTAGCTGAATAAAATATTGACAGCATGATAAACTGACAGTTAGATTGATTTTCGGAAAAGAAGTGCTGCAGTACAATTCTTATACAAATAATTTAAGTCATAAGTTTGCCAGCACGAGTTTATCGAGATTTTCTCTGAGACAAAGTGAAATGCTTATAGCAGCTTTACACATTATGAAAATGGAACATTTCTAGCTTGTAAATTTTATCAGCTGAATAAAAGTTTGCCAGCAGGATGAGCTGACAGATAGGTTTTTACTCAGAGATAAAGAGCAATCTTTATAGAAAAACTTAAAATAATTATCCTGCTGGCAAAAATGTAACAGCTGGATAAAAAGTTGCAAGCAGGATAATTAATTTAAATTGTAATAGTTGACTAATAATTAAAATTCTCTTTGGGAATTGAACCTGGCAGCACATATATAAGCTCTGACCAAACCTCATGTTAAAGTTATGAGACTCCTGGCAGGTGTTAAATGAAAGCCAAACGTGGCATGCAACGCAGCATTGACAAACTGCCAAGAGCGCGACGTCCATTGGATAGCTGGCTGCCTGGATTCGAATCAATGTCCCGCTCAGCAGCTCTTTTCCCCTGCTCGTATCTTGTATTTGCTTTTTTTGCTTGATTTCTGCACGCATCTCGAGGTCTGCAGACTGAGTTTTTCTTAATTTATGCGTTTAACGCGCTCGATATGCAATTCTGTTGTTGTTGTTGTTGTTGTTCTAATGACAGCCGCTGGTCCCATGTTCGAATCCCCCTGGTCGCAAACTGGATGCAGTTGACGCACTGAAGGATGGTCTTATCTGCGCCTGGTATGCTGCTTTTATCTTGTAATATTTATAATGTTCAATGCTGGCAAACATAATTACACAAATGCCATTGAAAATGCAAAATTATGCCTCTAAGATAAGAGTCCCGATGAGCTGCCTGACAAGCTGAGACATAAATTAATGCTGTCCCAAGTACTTAGCAGCTCCTTTTTCAGCCATACGCAACTGTGTAGAGTCCATCAATAATTTATATGTAACTTCATTAAAGCCAGAATAAATAATATACGAACGATGTCGAGAGCTGAGAGATATCTGTTTTCTCTCGATTTAAAAAACGATCCGGGAATGATGATAGATATCTCTCCCATTTTAACTAACGATCCGGTAATGACGAGCTTTTAGTTGGGTTCGGTTAGGAAAAGTGAGGTTAGGTTAGATTTTATTAGGTTATTTTGAGTCGTAGTCTCTGTGGAGATTTCAAGCTGGAAGGGATAGCAAAAGAGGACAGAGAATCTTCGCTAAAGTTTGATGATGGGACGTAATTGATTATATTTTTGTATGATCTTGTTTCTTTTGCTTAAAATATGAAAATAATTGAAGAATACAAATTTTGGAAATGGAATAATATTTTATGCAAATGTATGTAACAGGTAGAAGGAAGTATCTACGACCCCATAGAGTAAATGTATTATTGATCAGCATCAATAGCCGTGTCGATCTAGCCATGTCCCTCCATCTGTATAAACGCTTCGATCTCAGAACTTATAGGAGCTACAAACTGATATTTTAATTTATTTTATTTTAGGTTCTCGTAGCGCCCGCCCAGTACAAGTTTGTTTTTGTGAATCGATAACTAGCATCGTTTCCAAGAAATCGATAAAAATCGATATCAAAATCCTTTTTTCTGAGCAAATCTCGTAAGTTATAAGAGCGAGAGTCACCAAATTTGACAAGAAGCTTCTAGAATAGTATACATATATAAAGTATCTTTCATTTTGTAGCTACCCCCCTTCCCCCCTGGCACGGGCTGCATTTGCTGTTGCTAGAAGAAGATTCAGGGTATCTCCTATTTGGATTCTTACTAATATTGTATATGCCGATTGGAATTGTCAACTTAGCCAAAGGAAAGTTCTTATTCCTGTTGACACAAATAATTGCCAACTGTTTTGTTGCGCCCCCTTGACAATTATTCAAATGACCCTCATAACAATTATGCGCTCAATTGATGGCCAATGCAGGAGATTGTGAACAGCCGCTGATCTGAATTTCAGTAAACAATTAATTAATTAAGCAGCCGCACACCCACGCACACACTCGCACACACACACACACACACACAGCAAGAAATTTAAGTCGGCGGTTTTTTTACATAAATGAAATGCAATGAGAATTTATGGCTGCGACCCGACCGAGCCAAGTCAACAAATTTGTCAAAGCAAATCAATAGGCGGTCACAGGAACGGGGCGGGGCAGGGGTGTAGGGGGGGTCACCCCTTACCCCTCACCCCCGCTCAAATAGTTCCCACAGCCGCGAGTTCTGGATGCAATCGAAATGGTTAATTGTAACTGACGCCCAGATGTGCGCAAAAGGTCCGGCGACAAGCGGCGACAAACGGGCGACACTTGGCCCAAAAAGGGGCTGAGAGGGGGAGGGGGGTGGCAGATTCAGAGGCGTGAGCGTGGACTATGCGTAGCTGACTCGCAATCGATACGGCTGCCCGAGCAGTTGTTGTCTTTTTTTATTTTGCTAATTATTCAATTGAAGAACGTTTAATTTATTTCAATATAATCGAATTGAAAGATCGGCGGAGCACAGTGGACGCTCCCACGAAAGTCAAGCAAATTCATTTAATGTTTAATTGCTGCTACCAAACGCACCCAAGAGGGGTTGCACTGCACTGCCCCACAGAGGCGTAGTCAAAGGGGGGCCTGGCACTTTAAGGAGCCGCCCTTTGCTGGAGCAGCATTTTATAGAGTAACAAATTATTTTCTTTAATATTTTTTCTTACTCAAAAGAAACCCCCCTTTTTGCCGACTACGCCCCTGCCTGGCGCTATGCGGCACATTTGGTGTGCCCGCCGCCTACTTGAAAGGCTGCAAATTTAAATTTGATTAAAGCCAACAACGGAAGCTCAATTGCAAAAGCAAATGAAAGTCGTTTAAAACTGCACAACTTTTAATTCGATTAAAATAAGCTGGGAAAAAAAACGAGTCGATTGAGTCGATTCGACACCAGGAAATTGGCATTTTGTTTGGAATATGTTCTAGCTCGAAAGGGTTTGTATGAAATGCGGCAGCAACCAATCATATGGGGTAAGTCCCCCATTGATCGGGTCGTATATAGACAATGTCCTCTAAGCTCACTTTAAAAAATTAAGCATATATAAAGTATATCCTCCATGTTCACGTGCAAATACTTAATATTCTATATAAGCCACAATTTTCTTGTGTGTCTTTTTGTTGAAAAAATCCTATCAGCATCGGACAAGTATATCATATATATATCAGGAACGATCGGTCTAAAAGTATGTTCTTGTATGGAAAACTTCTTTGTCTATCAAGATATCTAGACCAAGTCCGGCATTTGATAGTGAAACTAAACTGCTTACAAATGAGCTAAATCTTCTCAGGATCGCAATACTATAATATTTAGCTATATAGGAAGAATCGATCGAAGATTGAGTTTTTGTATGGCAAAATATTCTGTTTTCCCAGATATTTTTTCATCAACCTCAACATTTACGAGCTTTACTATTTCCACATATCTGCAAAAGGCAAATTTCTGCATGGCTATTAAATCGGCGGCGTGCCGTAGATATCCTTACTAATTTATTCGTATATTTTTCCATCTATTTAATTTTTATTTGCTGCTCACTATAAACTTATTCAATAATTTTTGTTCGCCTACTTTTTACCTCCATGGTCACTTTTAGTGCAGGAGCCTTTGCTCCAACATATATCCGCCTTTTTATTTCCCTTTCCCTTGATGAGGTAAAATATTTCTTTCAAAGCTAAATTGTTTAAATTCCCAACCATTTTGTTTTTTAACATATTCAAGCGGTTGTCCTCCATGGTCACTTTATAGTTCTCTGTGTCATAATTTTACCTTATGATTCCCCTAGACATGTCGCTCTCCTAAAATAAAGTATCTTTGTAATGTAAAGGACGCCAGTTCAAATCCACCTTCACAGCCGCAGTTCGAGCCGCTGCCCCTCACAAATATTTTTAGCCATTTGGATGACACTTGTCACCTCATGTCGTTTATCGATAGGTTTGTTTAATGATATGACAAAATTGATGTTCATTTTAATGGGCGAACAGTGCGCATAAATTAATTAAGAGTGCGAACAGGCCGAGACAGACTCTGGCCCAATGGGCAAATGGCAATGGCCGAGTCGGACAGGGGCCTCCCGTAATCGTAAATGTTTATTAATTTATTTGTATTTTTTTTTTGTTGTGTACAATTAAATATGTATAGTGAGAGAGAGAGATATGCGCGAGTATTACTAATGTATTTACGATCAAGACAAATGTGTCACCAATGACAACAGCTACAAGCGACAACAACAACAACTGCGACAACAACAACAACTGCAACAATAACAAAAAAACAGGTCTATAAGTGGCAATGAGACAAAAACCGTAACACGGCCACACAACATGACACAAAAATTAATAACTGGCAACGACTTTTGCTCTGTATCTGTATCTACACACAGCGCATACCGTAAGTATCTGTATCTACAGCTCAGTCTGTTTCTATCTTTGTGTGTGTGTGTGAGGTAAAATCATTAAATTTACAATAATGCGTACAATAACTAAGCACGCATTAACAAGTTAGATGCAGGCGTGTGTGCACGACTTGCAGTTACCCTGTAAACAGGTGTAAAGTATAGGATATAGACAGAAGTCATCGAGCTTGGCTTCTGTGTCTTTTCTTGCAATTAAATCAAAAATTATTTCATCGTTTTCAACTGAGAACAAATAAAGTAAAATGATAGAAATATAAAAATAAATTGTATATGTAACGATGTATAAAATATATTGAAGAAATACATATTAAAAAAAAAAAATTTTATCCATTTTGAACATTTACAAATAAAGCCCCGGATTTCGAGTGCAGCTAGGTAAATATTTTCAAATTGATAAATGTAAATATTTAATATATACATATTTATAAACGCAACTTTACTATTTTGAATTCGTTTACATTATAATTTCCAATTTATTTAATAAGTTTAATTTACTTTTAGAGCACAAAATTTTCAACTGCACCAAAAAGCAGCCCGACCTGAAGGAACCCAGCTTCAAAATCGAACAAATACAATACATTAAAATTTTCGAGATTAATAAAGCAAAGTAATATGTATTAAAAACAAAAGAAAAATTTGGTCGGGTTTTCTTTTGAGCATTTAAAGCACGATATAAGGCAGATGTTTCATACAAAATAAGATATATACATATATATCTATATAGATATATATGTATCTTCGATAGTATCTCGATAAATATTCCAAGTTTTCTATAAAAATTCTTTCTTGACTTCTCTTGAATTTATTCAGCCATATTCAACCGTATAACAGTTAACATTTATAGGGTATAAAAATCCAAGCTGTTCAGTTATTGTCGCGCAAATGAAAAAGATGTCATCTTATGGAAAGATAAACTGTCGTACTTTTTGTTATTATTATTATTTTGGAGGGAGAAGCGCTCGTTGATGGGCGATAAGTGCGGGCAGTACATATAATTATTTGCTTTTAATTAAATTACGTCGAACAACTGTGCGCGTAAGTGGATTTGTGTGGAAATTAGAATTGTTAAAATGTCTCAAACAGATTGCAGCAACCGAACCCCCTACCCCCGCCCGAAACAAGGGAGAAGAACATAAATTCATTAATGTTTTTGTCTTTTGGTTAATAGCTTATCAGAATTTAAAAATGTGTGCTTTTTTCTATCGAGTGCGGGGCTAATGATAAAGGCCTTTGGAATGCGTCATGAATCAGTTTTTCAATTATTATTTTGTTAATTCTCAAAAGGTGGGCAAAGGAAGGGGAGGGGTGGAGCGGGGGAAGTGGCTGGCACACGCATGTAACAAGAGAAAAAAAAAGGGCAGAAGTACGAAAGAAAAAAAAATGAAATTGGTATCGTTTTCTGATACGTGATCAGCGCATATTTATCGCGACATCTGCACAGTGTTTGGGCCCATTAACAGGCCAAAGTCAGGCAGCAGAGCAGGCTGGTAATGAGGCCACAGATGGCCGAGATAGAGGATAGAGGATCTGGCTCGACTCGCCACATAAGAGTCGCTCTTCACTAGCACTGCAACAGATTGTCAGCCCGCGATATGGTAAGCACTCAAAACTATGAAGCCGAGCTGCTGAACTGCGCCTGTCTATGCAGATACCAGCAGCAGCAGCAGCAGCAGCAGCAGCGAGGTTGGAAGCCAGTTCGACTCCTACAACAGCTACTGCTGCTCCTTGTCGCACTCCTGCTCAAGATCGCAATCGCAATTCATTGCGAGTGCCTTCACCTTCGGCTGGAGTACGCGAAACGCGTGCACGACCTGTCAAATTCTAGTTTGGCGCTTTTTCTCGTGCACTCTCATTATGATTATGACTTTGGCTTTCGTATCGCGTTTCCTTTTGCCATCCTCTATGGCTTGGCAAGGTTTCTGCAGCCAATTTGTATGGGTGCAAAAACTGGTGCAAGGCAACTAGCTGAGCTGAGCTTTGCCTAGTCTCCAGCAAAAGCAACGGCATGCAAATATATGGCGAAAAAAAAATGAAATAAAATCTATATAAAGTATTTGTAACTTTCACTCGGCAGATCTCTTTGTGGATCTAGCCACGTTCCCAAAAAAAATATTATATAAAAATTAAAATAAAATCTGAGTGCGAAAATCTCTCGTTAAACTTAGACTAAAATCTGAGTCCGCAAGTCTCCCCTTAGCTTGCTGACATATTGCATTACAAAATCTGTTTATTTATTTATAATAAGGAAAATAATATAAATATAAATATAAAAAATAGTAAAATAATACAGAAAAGACATCAGCTAAAATAGTTTTTAAATTATTTCAGCTTTCAATTTCTTAAAAACTTTTCTAAATATTAAAGTTTTCTCAAAGAATTTCAGGTAGCTATACTTAGTTGTATTTATTTGTTTTGATATATTTGGATATCTTATTTCATCTTCATTCCTCAAGGTGAAGTGAATGCAATTGAAATCTTCAAACTCTATTCCCAAATAAAAATAAAAATAAATAAATAAAAGCTCCGTTCTTAAAAGGCACACAATATCATAACATGAAATAAAAGAAACATTTTTGAGGAAAAAAGTGAAAAGGGAAAATAAACTTAACCTTTGCTCAATTTCTACTTCACTATGAAGACAAGAGCTCGATATAAATAAGCATATTCTTTCAAAATTTTATAAGAATTTAAGATTTAAGATTTTAAGTCTCAAGAAAGGAGTCTTTAAAGTCCAAGGCTAAGTCCACTTTTAGCTGCGCTTCATTATCAAAAGATTTGCCACATATTCAGATAATTTTCATAAATTCTAGAACAGAATTTATCCAATCATTTAACCCATTCGACGTCTAATTGGCGCTCAGCTCTACGCGCCAATTAATGCAAGGCAAACATTTCGGATTCTTCTTACGCAAACCAGAGGCAGAGCGAGACAGAGGAAGAGAGGGAGAGGAAGAGAGAGGAAGAGAGAGAGGGAGGGGGTAATGGGTAACGAGTACGAGCATAAAAATGCTTTACAAGTACACAAAAGTGTCATTCCATCACTCACTTAAAGTATTCATCCATTAATTGCCCGAAAGCCATTGCAGAACGTTGCGGCCAAAAGGACAGAGAGTCGAGTCACAGAAGCCGGGAGGGAGCGGGGGCAAGGAGCAGGGACAGGGGCAGGAGCAGTTACACAGGACAAGTCGCATCAACTGACGCCAGTTGCCAACAACAAGCAAGCGTGCGCTTGTCGGGCGTTCCAGACGGGGAGATGCCCTGTACCCAGCGCCATCCAAATTTTATCAAAATTTAAATATATCAAACTCTAAAGTCTATGCCTTCCACAGAGGCGCATAGATGGCCTAATTCGACTTGGCTGATCAGGAATATTTATCCATTCCATTTATATATATTATCCGCTTCTCAGGTAACTTCGTTGCTTGTAGTCCGATTTTGGTGAAATTTTTAGGGCACAAATATGGCAATTAAATTTGTGTGCAAGCCAAAGCACAAGACTGTACCTTAACAAATGAATTTATTGCAATTTTGGGATGAATTTGGGTTAGGTATTTCAAAAGTGAAATGCTCTGAATTTCTGTTTACCAAACGAGAAGCTTCATACCAATGTTTATCTAGTTAGCTTTCATAGTTCTCGAGTTATGCCTAAAATCACAATCTATATTTATCAAAGTCTAAAGTCGAAGCCTTCCACACTGGCCGACAGATGGCGTACTTCAATTCAGCTTGTCGCCCTGATCAGGAATATACATACCATATGCTTTCTTCTGCCTCACTACATACATTAGCACAAAACTATTATACCTCATTCAACCACATTCAAAATTTATAGGGTATTACAACGACGATGACGACGACGGCGGCGGCGGGCGACTTTCAAGTCGAGGCGGCAGCCATAATGCAAAGAGCTCCATTCCCAGCTTCAACTGCTTCTGCAGCTTCTGCTGCAGGGCAATTACCATGAGTCGCAGTTAGTTGGCGGACGAGGGGAGAGTGGGAAGGGGAAGGAGAGGGGAAGGGGAGGGGAGTGGAGTGCAGATTTAAATCAGCACAAAATGCGACGCTGAAGATTGGCCGAAGCCTTGACAGGCGCACGTTGACAGTGCGTTTGACAGCAGACAAACAGACCATAAAGACAGACGCGGTCTCTCTCTTACCCTCGCTCGCCATCTCCCTCTCTCTCTCTCTCTGTCTCTCTCTCGCTCTCTCTTGCTCTGTTTCTGTGGCTGTCGCTGCGACAAGAGTCTGTGCTTGTCCTTTGCCAACTGCTGCTGGTGATATTCAAAGTAATTGCTTGAAAAATGCAATAAAAATGTACGAGCAAAAAACGAAGCATGTTTGAGGCGAGCATGCGCGACTAGCACATACCCTGTAGATATGCATAATATAAAGAAAATATAAAAATATAAATTAACAGTACTAAAGTCATTTTTGCTTCTTAATAACTCGAGAATTCCTTATCCGATTAATGGGAAATTTTTGGTGTATGGAAATAATAATCCAAGGTGCTGATTGACTGACTGACTGATTGATGAACAACTTATAGGCTAAGTCGTAAGAACTGGGAGACTCGAATTTCAAGCTCACTTTCAAACATCCACGCAAAATATCAATTTGAACCCAATTCAGAGCTTAAGTGTGAATTGGCAAAGTTTCTCACGAGTGAAAAATAGGTGAAAATTATAAATATAAATTAATCGCTTCAAGTCGGGCTACCCTTTCACGCCCATTTTTTAGCTACAGAGCATAAAAGAGGTAAAAAATAAAAATAAAAATAAATAAGCTGACAACTGATGGCAAAAATGGTGGAATCTGGTCGAGGAACGCCTGAGTATGTGAAAAAGTACAATTGTTATGGTGGCATAAACTATACTCGTAAGTGGCCACTGGCCGAGTCGATCCCGCAGGAGAGAGAGCGAGAGCTGAGGACCAGGACTGAAACTGACAACGGCAAATGGGACGCAGTGATTGGATGCATATCAAAGTAGACAGCGGAAACAATGAAAGGCCAGCCATAGGACGACAACGAGCACAATCAGCGCATAAACATACATATATATATCTATATATATATATATATCTGGGCAATTGAGCGGAGAACTGCAACAAAATTGTCTGCCCTGCCTCTTGCCGCATTTTGGTAACGCCTTTGTGGGCATACGCAAAGCTTTTGCAATCCATCTCAGCTCGCGCCAATCGGCAAGCAGCGCACACAAAAGAACAGCTCAAGAACTATAAAAGATCTGTGAAATAAAAATGAACACTTAAAAAGAGCAAAACTTAATTTCGACTACACTAAACCCATTTTAGCTGTATTTTTCATATTTGTTTATGGTTTTATCTATAATATAATATATTATTTAAGTTTCATAATCACATTTTACACAAACTTTACGTCCCAAATTTTATATCTCGAACTGCAAGAGATCCTGAGTTCTTCTGAGAACTGTTTGAGGGAAGCCCATATACCACATTTCACAGCTCGAACTCCATAGGATCTTGAGATCCATTGAATACTACTATGGTTAAAAAGAAGTCACAATTCTTAATGATTTATTCAGCCCATATCCCAAACTGCACAGCTCGAACTCGATAAGATCCTGAGATCCAAGGAGTACTCTTAGAGGACAAAAGAAAGAGAAAACTCCTTATGATTTCTTAAGCGCAAGGCTCAAATTTCTTATAAGATCCTGAGTTTCTTATAGAAGTGTTAGAGGTAGAAAATAATTCGAAATTGATATGGTTTCTAAAGCCATTGTCCCAAATGTTATAGATCGAAATCCATAAGATCTTGAGATCTGTTGAGCAGTTTTAGAAGTAAAAAGAATTTAAGCTTAATATGGCTTCCTGAGTCCATATCCCAAATATCATAGTTGGAACTGCATGAGATCCTGAGATCTGCTGAGTACTGTTAGAGGAAAGAAAGAATTTAAGCTTGCCATGATTTCTTAAAACCATATCCCAAATGTGACAGCTCGAACTCCATAAGATCCAAAGATCTATTATGTAATGTAAGAACGAATTTATGTCTAATATGGTTTCTCAAATCGATATCCCAAATATCATGGCATATACTCTATTAGATCCTGAGATCCATTGATTACTGCTAGACTACGAAATTATGACTTATAATGGTTTCTTAAAACCACATCCCAAATATTACAGCTCGAACTCCATGAGATCCCGAGATCCACTGAATACTGTTCGAGGTAAAAATCATATCTCAGCTAATTATGGTAGCTCAGACTTCGGGGCTCGAGCCCTGCAGCAGCCCAAATTGGCATTAATTACATGCAGCCATAAGCGATTACGTCAAGCGTTTAGCTGGCCAGAAAAGGGTCAAGGACTTTTTTGGCAGGAGGTAGAAGCTGCGCCATAAACGACATTTAAGTGTAACTCAAAACCGACGAAGCGTCGAGCGTCAAATGAAGGCAGACGGTTTACATAACAGTTGGGCCAAATCGAGCAGAGCGCCGGCAAACAGCCAATGAACTCACGCACAGATACAGATACAGATACAGCTACAACTGCAGATACAGATACATTTGCAGCTACAGATACAGATACATTTGGCCGCAGATACATTGCAAAGTCTGAGATACGCAGCGGCGCCTGGTTAAATGCTTGCAATTTTATGAGCCAGCGGAAAAGTGAAAACTGCGAATGGCGAAGGAAACACGATACAATGGCCAACAGTCAAGGACATGCCGCAAATCCTGCACTGCAGCCGACCCCCTTCCACCCCCCCTCCCCTTCACAGTTTCTGTTTGCCAGACAGCTGGACGCTGGCTCGAATCGTCCGGCTTGCCGGAGAGGTCATTGGTGCCAAAAGTTCAGCGCGAATTCGCGCGAAAATATAATCAACTTTCGAGTGAAAGTGAAACAATCAAACGAGTGGGCGTGGCCCGCCCATCCCACAACATGGTTGTGGTTCGGGTTGTGGATATGACCGTGGTGGTGCATCCTGAGGCAAGACCTTGGTTATCTGACCTTAGCCATATGCCGTCGGTAAGCCAGAAGAGCTTCAGAATTCACGCACTTGAACTTAATGTGGAGTTTTGTGAAATCTTTTGCTATGGCTTATATATCAATTGTAGCTTCTTTTAGCTTCATATATTATTATTAAATTTGTTATATTACTAGCGGGCATTCCCCGGCCTTGCCCGTGGTACGACGAAAAGAACAATGTTGCCAGATTTGAATGCCAGATTAATCTAGAGGGAAAACCATGAATAAAAAGCCAAACTTCATAAAAATCGGATGAGATTTGACTGAGTTATGGGGATGGGAAATTTTGACCCATGTCCATATACGAATCTTGGGGTAAGATTTGGACATGAATTTCGACTAAAAAAGAAGTGTTCAGATTTGAATGCCAGATCAATTTAGAGGGAAAACCATGAGTAAAAAGCCAAGCCTCGTAAAAATCGGATGAGATTTGACCGAGTTGTGGGGATGGGGATATTTCGACCCATGTCTATATACGAATCTTGGGGTAAGATTTGGACATCAATTTCGACTAAAAATTATGTGGTGAGATTTGAATGCCAGATTAATCTAGAGGGAAAGCCATGAATAAAAAGCCAAATCTTATACAAATCGGATGAGATTTGACCGAGTTATGGGGATGGGAAATATGAATATATAGGATTGCCTTGCTTGGAACGCCCTTAACGTGGCATATTCTTGGATGGAATGTATAAGTAGAGAGAAAGAAGAATATTCTTAAATCCATTTTTTTCACGTATTTAAAGATTTTTATCTGGTGCTGAACACACTCATCTAAATAAACTGTAAATTCGATATCTCTAAATAAAATCTAGCTGAATATTAGCTACGATCTTAACTGTAAACTCCCAGCACATTAATTATTGGCCGTTTTTTAATTAACTCACCCGCACATGAGAGGTGGGGAGGTGGGGGGGATTGCGGGTTTTTTAAGGGGGGCGCGAATCTCTAATCAAAACTTATTAGGTGCGTGTCCTATGGGTCTCGCCAAGGCGAAGGCAGCAGCCGCCATGAATGAATGCGAGCATGAATAAAAAAGCGACGCACACACGCGAATGCCCAGGAATCCTCTCGAGAGAGAGGGGAACAGAGGGGGGATCTGGCAGAGGTATGGGGGAGGGGGAGGTGGATCCGCCTGCAAGGCGACGTTCGCGCGCATGACTCGTAAATAAAATTGTTGCCACAAGCAAAGCAGAGCTTGTTGCAACAGTTGCAGCCAAGCGGAAGCCAAAAGCCTGGCCCAGCTCTTGGCCCAGCTCGGCTCTTGGCCAAGATCAGACCGCACAGCAGCAGCTGCTGCTGCCGGATTGTGGAAGGTTAGGATCGGGCAGCACAGTTTTGTGGCCTGTAAATTGCTGGCCGGCCGGCCGGCTACTCTGCGGCTTATCAGTGCTGCCAGATCGCAATAACCAACAGAGGCTGGCAATGCTGGCAAGTGCTCCTGCTCCACTTTATGGCCAGCAGCAGCGGGGGTGTGTGTGTGTGTGTGTGTGTGTGTGTAGGTATGTGTGTGTGTGTGCGCTGCCTCGCACATTTACACGTGTGCATTGCGCTTGTGCGTGTTCCATAATATTTAAAAATCGCAAAAATTGCCCAAGTTAATTGCAAAACGATTTTTTTATCCCTTTTGTTGAGGATTGTTTTTTTTTTTTTGTGTGTTCGCATTGCGTGCAGGATTAGTCGACTGATAAGAGCATGGCTAGGAAGTGTCCGAAGGCAAGTACGGCAGACATATGAACTAGGGAAATTATGGAGTTGCTGGGACTTTTTCGAGGGATATTTGTTTACGGCAACAGCAATTGGCAGAGGTAGCTTCTATTGAGTCTCCTGCATCTTATACAGGGAATACTTTTGAAAGGAACTTTAACATTTGCACATATTGGGTTCTGCTCAGAAAAATGTTCAATTGAGAAATTAAAGTAGTATACAAATAAGTTAAATAAGAATTAATTTATACTATAAATAAATTCAATTTGTTTTGACTTAATTCATGTGACTTCTTGTCCTTGGTGAAAATTCAGATTTAAAATATTTCCAGTCGAATTTTCAAATATTCCAAGATTCACATTTTGAATTATATTTTTGAAAATGTTGTTTCCTGGCATTTGTTTACATTATAATTCTCAACCTGAGCATTTATTTATATTAAGCAAAGAAACGAAAGCCGAACTTTTAGCCAAAATAAGTAAGACTGCCCGACTAGGTGATACCCTGTTACCTTGATACGAGCGCCAAGAGGACGTTACGAATATCTTTGCAGACACTTAAAAAAACGAGGACAAAAAGATATTTTCCGCACGCCGAAAATGTAATACCCTCGCAGACATTTGCTATAAGGCTGCGGATATGTGAGAAGAGCGAAGCGCGTAAATGTTTTCTTAATTCCGTGGGATCTAAGGACGGTCATCAAATATATTAGCAATATTGAAGCTAAAAATATATTTAACGACAACATAAACAACAAATTTGGTATTACCAGCAGCTAAATGAATCGAGTTAAGCTTAAAAAACAATGTTTGAAAATCGATATTTATCGATTATATCAGGTAATCGATGGTAGGAAAAAACTCATTCTAGGGCAGCTTCTATCTCAAAGCTGAGCTGAAAAGCTAAGCTAGATTTAAGCTAATTTTTGACTCTTAAGCACCGAGAAGCGAAGGCTTCGGTAGCCTGGCCTTAAAATCGATATTTATCGATAATATATTAATCGATAGTACGAAAAAACTCGTTCTTGGTCAGTTTCGCACTCAAAAGTGAGCTGAAAAGTCTAGAAAATGTTGTCTATCCCAGCTTTAAGCTAATTCTCGACTCTTCAGCACAGAGAAGCGAAGAGTCGAATGGTTTGGTAACCTGGCCTTAAAATCGATATTTATCGATAATATATTAATCGATGGTATGAAAAAACTCATACTAGGGCAGCTTTATACTCAAAAGTGAGCTGAAAAGTCTAGAAAATATTGTCTATCCCAGCTTTAAGCTAATTTTCGACTCTTCGGTACAGAGAAGCGAACGATTTTGTAGCCTGGCCTTAACCCAAAAGCCGTTGGATATCGCATCAGCGATAATGCACAGCTACCGATCATCGTAATGGCCCAGCCAAATGATTATTATGAATGCCTCGCAGGCAACACAAGCAGCAGCAGTCAGCAGCAGCAGCAGGCAGCAGCCGGAGAAGGCATTGACAAGCAGCCACTTCCTGCAGCAGACTTTGGCCACCCACACACGTCGGTGGCAGCAACAGTATATTTTCTGGCCACGTTTTGTGGCACGGTGGTTCGGTTCGATTCGGTTTAATAGACATTTTGCCTATTTTAATAAGTGGCTAAAGGCGTGAAATACTCGTCGCTGCCTTAAAGCCAACTATCGCCAGGCTATCAACTGGCAATGGCCAACAGCCAGTTGCCAGTTGCCACACGTTGCAAGTTGCTGCGGTTGCTGCGGCTGTTGTTTGCCTGTAAATATGATTTTTGCAGTTGTTTGTTGTCTTTCCCTTTGTGCCTGCGCCCCCCTCTCTCCGCCTCCCGCCGCTGCACTGCCAATTTGAGCAGCAGCCACAAGGTGAGAAATGAGATTTTAATCGGACGTGTCTGATTTCAAATGAGCTTTAATGGGGAACCCATTTAGCCAGCATTTACCCACAGACTCCCAGTCTGCCAGCTCCCCCTCTCCCTCTCTTCCCCCACTCCCTCTCCCTCTCACTCTGCCTGCTTTTAGTTTATTTTGTATTTATTTTATTTTATTTTTTCTTCTTTTATTTAGTTACTCGCTCCCTCTCTCGCTGTGTGTTGCCTTGGGGCAGTTGCCATGGCTGCCACCTTCTGCAACGGCAGCTACATTTTTATTACATTGCTTGTGCCACACAAAACTGGAATGTTGCACGCTTTTGCTTGTACCTTACTTTTTCATAATAAACTCTATTGAAATTGTTTAAATCAAATGATTTTATCTGCAATTTATTGCTGGAATATTAATCTTGGCATTATATTTTGTCTGATTTATGGTTCTATAAAAATGCATATAAAATAAAAGATCTGATTGTTTAATCTCACATGTTCTTAAAAATACAAAATAAATATAATAATTGTATATATATTAAATTTATATATTCTCTTAAGCCTGAAATCTATTAGTTACTCTTAAACCTGGCCTTGAATTATTTTTACTTTGCTGTAATATTTATTTTAAATTTGTATATATTTTTTTGCCTATCATCAGTTTAGCTATACCCAAAGATCTCGAAAAGTAGAAAAGCTAGAGACTTGAATTCTTCATTATCTATTTTTTGTACTATATGAATTCATATTTTTTCTTCCCCTCACCAAGCTTGGCATTGTTTCTACTTGACTGTAATATTTATTTGAAATTTTTATATATTTTTCCCCTTTATAATAAATTCAGCTATATCCAAAATTCTCGAAAACTACATAAGCTAGAGACTTGCAATTTTCAATATAAATTCTTTGTACGATATGCAAAGCAAGTTTAAAGTTTTTCTATAATATATGGACATACAAAAGCAAGGTTTTCGTATGGATATATACGGATAAAGAACATATCACTTTCCCCATATTCATCCCCAAATTGGAAAAAAGGTTATTTTAAGAGCTAGACCTTGGCGCTTTGGTATGGACACACTTTTGTATGCCAAATTCAATCCCTGAAAGTTTCATAAAGATCGGACCATAAAGAACAGAGTTACCCAAGAAAGGTTAACATATACTATGGGTAAAAGGGAAGAAGCTGAACAAACACAGCAAATATATATATAAATAGAAGAAAGTTAGCATATTTGTAACAGCAGCTTTTCTTTGGGTTCAGTATTATCTCCTAGTTCAAAGACTTCTTGTCTTCTAATTACTTCCTTAAGTATTCCGAACTTAACTTCCTAGTTATTTCCTATTTAGCCAATGCAAGTCATATTAATTTCATTTTACTCAACAGTTACTCAACAGCTCGCTCAACTGGTTGTTCCGGCTCTCTGTCTGTCCGTCCGTCCCCCTGGCTGCCTGTGCAGTCCTTTCCGGGGTCTTCCTTCTCGTTGCCATTAAGGACCTAATAATTTTCGAGCTGCGCATCGCGATAAACACGCAAAATCTTTAACCAAGTCGACACCTTTTTCTTTAGCTTCCCTTTTTTTTTCTGCCTTTTCTGGCCGAGATTTGTCCAGCCACCCAAGTGCCGCGTGTCTGCCCGGGCCCGAGTGTGTCCCCTTTGGGCTATTTAAGCAAATGATCAGCAAATCCAATGTGTGGCAGCCGCCAACACGCAACGAGTGCCCCGTGCCCCATGCCCCATCTTGGGCCTGCTTAAAGTGTGAATTGTTTTGTGCCCAGAGCAAAAAGTTGGCTCCAGATAAGTGAGGCTCAAGCCCAGTTGCAGGTAGCCAACGTTTCGGGCAGCTGCATGGCCAGTTTTTGCATACGAACCCTCCGCTGCGGCTTTGTGGGTTAAATGGGGGGGGGGTCGCGGCATGTGGCATGCGGCAACTGCAGCTGCAATTTTCGACGCGCATTCTTGACGTTTTTTCCCACATTAACCGCATTGTTTTGGCTACCGGTCTTTGGGTTCGAAGCTCGAAGCTCTCCATGCAAAACAGCTTGTTAAGCACTTGTGCCCCCAACAACAACAACAACAGCAACAACAACAGCAACAACAACAATGCGGCACATTGTGTGCTCGACTTTCGTGGCTGGGTTTTATTTATTTTTATGCCCTTGTAGAGGATATGTTTATTTTGTCATTAAATGTGTAACGCTTAGCCGGAGACATCGCAGAATCCATCTATATATTCCTGATCAATATCAACAGACGAGTCGTTATAGCCAGGTTCGTCTGTGCTTTTGTTTCAGCACGTCGAACTCGGGAACGATTATAGCTAGAGACTGGAAATTTGGGATGTATTCACTTCAAGTGCACAAGAAAATTGAGCTTTTTTCAAATCAATGATAACTCGCACAGTTTCCAAGGTATCAACAAAAATCTAGTTGGACCTTATGTTTTTTGAGCATAACTCGAGGATTTTAAGAGCCAGAGACTTAAAATTTGGAAAGAGGAATATCTTAGAGTATACACAGATGCAACATTTTTCACTTTTAGGATAACTCTTCCCTTCCCTCTTAAACTAAAAACAAAAACTCATTTTTTGGAGATTTATACTTGGTCCTTGGTATTTACAACATATTTGGCTGTCACTTTGATTCCCTGAAATTTTCATAAGAATCGGACAAAAAACAGCAGAGTTCTTATAGGCAAAACCTTGTATTCTTTAAGATATCTTCATCAAACTGGGCGTATACGTGCTCTGCCATGCTGCACACATTTGAGCACAATCTTATGAACATCTTGCTTGTTATATGATATAACTTAATAGAAAAAATTCAGCGAATGATGAGATTTTGTAAGGGAAACTATTTAGTTATTTATGATACACTGCTCAAATACTTGCAAGAACATAAACCACATTTCAACAAGGGCATTCAATCTTCGGCGTGCCGTTCTTTACTGTACTTTTTCGCCTTGACTGAGCTTATTAGGCAAATAAGCGCGCTGCGGGCCAAGTTGGCAATTTCAGCCACGCATTATTATCATAATCAGAAGAGCGCAAAACGAAGCGCGAGACTAAACTGTGAAAGGCAGGCGGCATATCATTATCATTATCGCAGGCTTATCATGCGTAAGGCACGCAAAGGACATCAAGATCAGAGCTGAGATTAAACAAGGTTAGAGAAGGGGAGGAGGAAGAAACCTTGCAGTAGTTGGAAATTTACGGAAAATAAAGATCTGAAGCGCAAAATAGTTAAACAAATGAAATTAATCAGCTGCAAGCGTATTATAGCGCGTGTTACCCGGCTTTTCGCGGCTAATTAATCCTAAACAATCCTAACGTCCGAGAATATTAAAAGGAAAGTTATTATCCTTCATAATAGCATATATGTATATATAACTTTTATAATAAGAGACTATAATAGAATTATAAGAATAAATATATTCAATTTCTGTAAAATCCAAGTAAAAGCAAAGTATTTTCTACATACCAAATTGCATAACTCTAGCATTTAGAGTTTCTGAGACCCAAAAGAACAAATCTTTGACATTATTATATTGTGCAGCTATTTCTGAAAAAAAATAAAAAAAAAATAAATAAAATAGAACAAAACTTTGCATATATGATATAATCCAGATTTTTCTAAAACTAAATAGAAAATAGAGATAAATAAAACAGGACAAAAGTTTCTCCTTATGATATTTCTGGAAAAATATATAAAAAATTATGATAATATATATGTGTAATATAATAAATAAATAATTAAATAAATATAATTAATAAAGTAAGCAAAATTGTAAAATAACTCAACCTTCAGGTTTTGTGGGCCTTAAATTAAGCCAAAGCTGAAAATACTTGTGAAGGAACTATCTTCGGCATACCGAAGACTAAATACCCTTTAGATATTTAACAGATGAGTGAAACCTTATATTTTATTAACCTACTATTTTTATAAATATTATAATTATTATTATTATAATTATTATTATTATTATAAGTATTATTATTATTATTATAAGTATTATTATTATTATTATAAGTATTATTGTTATTATTATAAGTATTATTATTATTATTAATATTATTATCTACACACAAACAAAGACAGAGACGTAGTTTTTAGCTTAAACTCAGCTCAACTAATTTTCTACTAATTTTCTACTAACTAATTCCCGCTCAGAAACAACAAAAAGTCACATTATACCAAATTTTGTAGCCGCAACTTTGATAGTTTTCGAGCTGGGCATAGTTAAGGATCTTAGTCCTGGAAATTCAAGTGTTTTATTGCCAATATCTTTGTTTGTTGTGTGCTACACACACACACACACACACACACACACACACACACACACACACACACACACACACACAGGCACACCCTCGAATAGGTGCACACACAAATCGAATTTATTTTGGCTCTCGAAGCATATACAATAAAAGACATTACTCATACGACCCGTTGGCCGTGTGCTGAGCCACCAAAATGCTCATATTTCATGTAAAAAAAAAAAAGAAACTAAAACATAGTCGAGCACACACACACACACACACACGCACACCTCTCTTGAAAATTCAATAAAAATTGGGCAAATTGAAAATCAGCTTGCGCCCCCTCCCCCCCGCTCCCCACCGAAACGAATCGCCCCACATAAGCAAATAGTCGCTCAAAGTCGCTCATAAATATTTAAAAATTAATTTCACAATATGCTGTTCACCATTTTCCTTTTTTCTTCTTCCATTTTTTTTGGAGGGGTCGCTTCTTGACCCGCGAGTCATTTTTCAATTTCATACTTAATTTTATGGCATAAATGCCAAAGTTTTATATATCCGTGCGACAGAGAGCGCAATAGCTGGCTGTGTGCGAGCGAGAGGGCATTAGCTTATATAAGATGGCATCATATTTTAGACGTTTGTGTGTGTGAGTGTGTGTGTGTGTGTGTGGAGCTTCTCCAAGGTGCAAACAGAAGGCAGCGCCAGCAAAAGCAAGAGCAGGCAGCTGTAATTACATGCCACCCCAAGGGGCCAAGGGGAGGTAGCTGGGCTGGAGGGGGTGGGTGCTGGTTGCCTCTACTTATTCTAAAAAGCGCACACATTGCATTGCAAATGTTGCATATGTATATGTAGAGGGAGGCGGAGGGGGGAGGGGGCTCCCTGGCAGGGAAGAAATACCTTTCATATGTAGCACTTTGCTGCACAGTTATCGTATTTTATGTGCTCGTCGTCGTTGGCCCCGTGTCCTGCCGTCTATTCGTGTCCTGGGCCCTGTCCTTGTCCCGTTCGTGCCACAAACACACACACACACACACACACATGGAAAGAGCGAGTGTGTGTGTGTGTGCTCAGCCGACGTCGTTTTGCAACATTTTCTGCCATTTGTGCAGTTTTTCATGTTCTCATGTGCATGTGCAGGATATGAAAATTTTCCAAAGCGCATTTTCTCTCTCCCGCCCCTTGTATACTTCCTTTATATATGCACGTGTGTGCTTGTGTGTGTGTGTGTGTGTGTGTGTGGCGCATTCAAGTTGGGAAATTGTGCACTTACATTATCATAATGGAAACGCTTTTGACTTGAGTGCCAGAGTTGTCGCTGCAGCGCAAAAATATTAACATAAAATATGGTTACGCTTAAATAAATACATATCTAAAATAATTAAATATTCTATATATAAATATATAAATATTCTATATAAATAAAAGTATATACATATTCTCTATATAAATGAAGTATATGAATATTCTAAAAATAAATAACAATTAACATATATGTTATGCAGATATTTATTTTATAATAAAATCTGATAAATTTGAACCAAGCATTACCCTAGAATATTGAATCTCATTCCTAAATGCATTCAATGTCGATAGTTTGAGATGTATTCAAGCTTGAGTTTGAAATAATGTGCAAGTTTTTAAGGTTGTTGGCTCTGAGAGCTCCCGAAGTAAGTCAAAGATTTTGTCAAAGGCTCAAAGTATAACATGTATTTGTTGATACTATCCCTGTATAACAAGATATATTCTTTGTATATATAATAGGGCTTCATCTCAAGACAGAGTTGTTAAGAAAGAAGGAGCGCAGAGAAAGCTGAGGCCTTGAACGATATATGCTTAAACAGCTTGCGAATTATAAGCGAAAGTCAGAAAATAAACCACAATAAGTATAAAATAACTCGAAAAAATGTGTAATATTCATAAAATATAGTCAGATATAAGGAATTAATAGGTCAAACAACAATATATAATTATAATTCGAACGACTCGCTTATTCATAACTCGAGACATTATTCATATACCGACATGCATAGCTTTTTTCTATTTCAGTCACATTCATCGCTTTCATTAAAATACTTAAGTATTTATTACAATCTTTACAGTATATGCAAAAATGATTCTGAAATTCTTAATTCTTTCTAACTTATTGTAAAGTACGTTTTATCGCTTATAATTCGCAAGCCGTTTAAGCGCCTTCCGCTTGAGGTCTCATCGTTTTCATCTCTCCCACATTTCGGCTGCTCGACAACCCTGTCTCAGCAGCAGCAACTCTGGCTTGCATTGCTCTTGCTGCTTGTGAGCTGTGTGTACGTAAATGCGCTTAAGACGAAGTCAATGTGGGTGCTACACCCCCCTCTCCCCCCAGCCCCTCTCATCTTCACCTATATAGTTTTTGCGGCCCCAAGGCAGCCATTGTATTCTGATTGTGCGCCTTGCAGGCCACACTCCCGTGTGTATGCATATATACGCGTGTGTGTGTGTGTGTGTGGAGATGGAAAATATGATTTTTCATAAATTTTAAAATATACCGTACGAAGTAAGGCCCCAGCTATGCCCAGTGCCAGGCGAGGCCAAGGAGTTCGCCTCCATCTGCCGTCTCGCTCGCACTCGCATTATATACCCATATATATATATATACGTATATAAGCTGAAGTATACAGATTTGGGCAGCATATATATACCCACACACACACTCGCACACACACTCGACGCTTACAAAAGGCAAAATAGAGGAAAATGTATGCAACATTTTACAATGCAAAAGCCATTTACTCGACCGAGGAAAAGGAAATGCTGGCAAGGAGAGAGAAAGAAAAGCCGAAGCTTGTGCGAGGGAAATGGCAGAGGGGCAGCATCAATGTGTGCGTGTGTGAGGCAGTCAACATATGAAAAATGAAAAGTCACAGGAAAAGTGGAAAAATGGAAAAGAAAGAAAAGTTGGCGAGGCCCACCCACAACTAGCGCACGGCGCCGGGAAGCCTTATATATGACATTTCCCTCCATTGTGTTCACACACACACACCCAAACACACACACACACAGCTGCGTCTTTTTATGTCGCTTGTCCCGAGCGTAATGTAAATAAAAAGAGACAGGAAATGTTTGCAATATGTATAAAAAACATATATGTATATATAAAAACAAGGCAAAAAATTGCAAAAATTCTAAAAGTTTGCTTGAGAGCACTCATAACTTGGCTTAGGTGCACAGCCAACCCCCTACCTCCCTACCTCCCCGCCTCCACCCCTCTCACACACACACACATAGAAAGTGCTGCCGTAAGGCTGTACGTTAGAGCGAGACAGCGCATCGGCGCTCTGCATATAGTCAAATGCCGAGCGGCTATTCAAAAGGCTCGCATTACTTTTATTTCAAAAGCTTTTCCATACAGCTGCTGTCTCGCTCTGGCCCATGGTTTGCCGTTTTCTTTTTATTGTGTCAAAATCTGTTTGGGGAGCTATAAAGTATATATTTTTGGGGGCGGTTTTTTATGTTAGGCAGTTTTAAAGTGGATGTGGTGCAGGGGGAGGGGAGGAGGCTAGGAAGAAATAAAAATGCGATGAGCAAAGCAAATCTAGAAATATTTATAGCGTCAATTAAATATCAAATTAAATAAAATACAAGTATTTGCATAAACAAAGAAAGATACTATCCAAAGCCTTTTTAAACTGAACTTGTTTATATAATTCCAAATTTAAAATGCTTACGTGAAATTGTTTTTCATTTCACGTTTTCATAAGAAGGTAGTTTTAAGAGCTTACCCAAAGGGAAACTTTAATTTATGAAATTTATTTTTGTTCTATGTACATAAGCTCATTACAAAAATCTAAAATTAACATTTCCAAAATCAAAGTAAATGTCCGTCTTGATAAAAATCTAAAAAAAAGTTTCTCCTTACAGAGAAATTAGACTTGAATGATTTTATTTTCACGGAAATAACTTATCTTATCTGTCAAATCAAAAGAATTGCACTGCGAAAATGGAATATATTTCGGGCAAATAAATAAATCTTTCTTTTTTTTCATATTCTAAAGCATTTCTTATAACAAGAACTAAGTATAGCAAAGTATAAGGAAAGCAAAACGATCAGTAGCTAAATATGTGACATATGATTATTCTAAAATTTTATTAATATTGAATATGCTCATAAAATGATTGATATATTAAAACAAAAAATTATTTAAAAAAAGCATATGCAAACTATTCTAAAAATTTCTAAGAGGAAATAAGTATATAGATATATTAATCTTAGCTAATTTTATGCCTAACTTAACCTTGGTTTATCATATCTTTAAACAAAATAAAACAAACGAATGCTACAAATTGCTAAAAGAAAGACAACGTAATCTTCTATATTTTCATTTCTCCGTATGGACCGTATGGACGTATGGGACCGCACGCGCTCCCCTTCTTCTTCTTTTTTTAGAGTGCCTAAATTCTTCATGATTAAAATACTTATTTATATATATGTATATTGCTTTACAACACTAGATGTTGTGGCTGTTGACATCGAAAGTTTTTCTTAATATTCAATATCAAAAATACCAAAAGTTAAATATTATAAAATATTTGCCCAGTAATATTATTTCTTAATTAAGAGCTTAACTTAACCTTACTTTCCAAATATTAAAGCATCTAAATGAATCAAAATAAAATTATACAAATTTCTAAGTCTAACGAGCATTATTAAGAGATATTTATTTAATAAATTGTGTATATAAATTAAGAATATAGTTATCCAAACGTTAAGCTTCACTTAATCGTACTTTGAATATATTTAAAAAATATTCTACAAACTTCCGAGAGTAAAGATCCTTTAAGGTCTTAACATTATAAAAATATACTTTGCCATTATTATTTCAATAAACAAAGAGTAAAGTTATCCTATCTTAAAGCTTCACTTGAGCTTAACTTAACCTTATTCTTGACATATATTTAAGAAGCAAAAGTCAGTTAACATTTTACTGTCGTAACCTTTTCAGCTCTACTTTCAGGTAAAAGTTTTTAACTCTACAAAAGCTCTTTTACGAAATCTGAAATCATCTTAAATACAACTTAACCCACAAGTTGTGCACACTTTTTCGACTTGGAGGACTTCTCTTAAATATCGAATAGACAAACTAAAATTCCAATCGATTAGTTAATTTAAGATGCAGCAGAGAGAGGTCGAAGAGAGAGAGAGGGGGAGACGGAGAGAGCTAGACTTAAATGCTCAAGTGTTTAATGCTGAGCGAAAGCCAAAGCAGAACAGTTACAAAAACAGTTACATTTTTGGCAGCGAAACTAAAAATAAAACGCAACACACACACACGCACACACACACACAGCCACAGCCAGCCAGCCACAGACGCAGGACAATGACAGAAGAAAAACAAAAACAAAATACAGCAAACTACACAACAGCAGCAGCAACAAGAAGCCGAAGAAGAAGAAGCACGACGATTTTTGCTAATCAATGAAATTAAAGCCCAAAAGAAATTACAGCAAAAATAATCAAAGCGAGCTTTAAGCAATGTGCCTGGGGGGAAGGGCGGGCTGTTAGCGGCGAAGAGCGACAATGTTAAATGGTTAAGTAAAATAGTTGCACGAGACGCCGCCGCCGCCACTGCCGCTGCCGCTGCCGTCGTCGCCGCCGCTGCTGTCAAGACAACTTTAATGAACGGAAATTAGCAAAGCAAAAGGTAAAGCCAAAAACTGCGAAGATGCTGCGAGGGCGCGGCGAATTGCTGCCTGCCTGACTGACTGCCTGCCTGCTGTTTGGCGGCGAAGAGAGCGCCAAGCACATGCGCGCTGTGAGCGACAAGCCCCACTGCTATTGGCCAGCTTTGGCGTGTTGCGTGCGTGTGTGTGTGTGTGCGAGAGCGCGCATTTCCCCAGCTGATGCTGCTGCCTGCTCGCCGCTGCGGCCGTCGCTGCTGCTGCTGCTGTTGCTGTTCAAGCATAAACAAACCATTTTGAATAAAATCAGCGGCTTTGTTGCAGTCTTTGTGTGTGTGTGTGTGTGTCTGTGTGTGAGTGTGGAACGCAAGTGCAGCGCAGGCAATAGTTGGCTGCTTTTGGCCGCTTTTGCTGCATTTCTCAGTTGCAACGCAGCAGCAGCAATACGCAAAGTCGCCGCGACGCGCGCTTTTTGTTACTCTCAGTGCGTGTGCGTGCGCGTGTGTGTCTCTGTGTGTGTCTGTGACAACTGCATGACAACTGCAGCAGCAACAACAACAACAACGACAACAAAGAGCAGCATTGAAATCTGCTGCCACTGCGCGTCGACTGCGCTGTAATTATTTTAATTTATGCGTTTATTGCTTTTTACGCTCGCCGCTGCGGCTGCCATTGGCTTCTGTTGCCGCCGTCGTCGCTGCTGCTTCTGCTTTGTTTGCGCGTTTTTCTGTTGTTTTTCTTGACATTCACATTTTGACAGGCAGCGAATAATTCTCGGTTCTGCATCGCCAATTCGCCCTGTCAATTCTCTGCCTTTGCCGTCGTCTGCAGTTGAAGTTTGATTTTTTGCTGCTGCTTTTCTTATTGTGATGCCAAGTGACAATTTTTCTTATTGTCACACACACGCACACATATACATACTTGCATGCATACCTGCATATATATGCAATACACATGCATGTAATATATATATTCTATGGAGAATGGGGCGTATACGCAATATTTGGCAACTTGCGTTCAATGAGCAACATTTCTATGCCGTCGGCAAAAATCTAGGGAAAATCATTAAAATTTCCTATTTGTTTTACATTATTTTCTTTATATTTTTTTTTAAAATACATAGAAGAACGGCTTTTGCCTGTTTAAAATGTATGCTTTTGTGTTTACTGATAGATTAATTAGCAATATTTTCATGTTTTACCGATTTTAAAATTATATTAAGTTTGTCATAATTATTTACTGTTTGTTACATGAAATGAAGGAATTTTAGATGAAAACAGTCGCATGCATTGAAAATCCCATTTATAGATTTTGAATATTTTTTAGATATATCTAATTTTAATGATGCTTAAAATCTCATTTATCAACATTTGAAAACATTTGATTTGAAAAAAAAACAGTAACTGGAAAATAATTATAACAAACTTAATATTATGCTCAAATCGGTAAAATTTATAAATATTTAAAATTTATCTAGTTATTTGACTCAAGACTTTTTTCTAATTATAATTTCTTAGCATTTCTGTCTATAAAAGCCTTTAATTGTGACGAAACGGAAGTTTTACGAATAAGAATTGAGAAGATATTTTAATCGGCACCTAATATATATATTAGATACCTAGAATCTGTAATTAAGGTATCTTAAAAATCTTGTTTTCCCTTTTTTTCTATTTAATAAACTTTTGATTACCCAACAAAAATGTTCATGTTTTTCTTACGAAATTATTAAGTTCAGCAAAATATGATAGAACCCCTGTAAAATCCTTTTTATGACCCTTTTAAAATACTTTTACAAAATGTTAACTTTAAATAAAAGAACAAGCAGTTATCAAACTTTTTTTTTAAGATCTAGAAACATTTTATAGGACTTATAAAAATGCAATTTCCTAATTTTATTCTTAATCAAATTTTAATTCGTTTCAAAAATGTGCTCAATATGAAAATTTGTATTTTGGGCTCATAGAAAACTACAAATCAACTTAGGCGGGCCGCGTCCCTTGCCCTCTCCCAAAGCCCAAGCAAAAGCGCTCAATACATGCACACATACAAATCCGATAAGAACCACCCACACACACACACACACACACACACACACACACGTACACACAGGCCACCCACACAATACACGCTTTTGATTTTAAAACCTCGTGCCAAGGAACGTGCAAGCAGAAAAAAAAAGAAGAAAGAAAGAAGCAGCAGCAACTCCCAAAACGCCAGCGAATCTCCAAGTCCAAGTCCAAGTCGGCAACGCCAGCGTCGCAGTCGCCGTCGCCGTCGCTGCCAGCGTTGCGCCCTCCCCACAGAGCCACCTGCTGGCCGTGCGCGTCGGCTGAATACAATACACAAACACACTCACACACACACACATAGTCACACGCATGCACAGCCGAAAGCTCTCACACTCACACACATGTGCAGCTGCTGCGCTGCCCGCAACATCTTTCAGCATGTGTGTGTGTGTGTGTGTGTTTTTTTGCGCGCGCTTGACATTTCGACGTCGACGTTGTTGTTCCTTTTCATTTTTTTTTTTGCTTTTTTAACTGTTTTTTTTTTTGCTCATATCTTGTGGCGTTTTTTAAGTCAGTCGTTTGTCGGAAGTCAATCAAAAAGCGTGTCTCGCTCACACAAGCTCCACAGTTGCCGTTGCAGCTGGGCGTGAAAAGCAGCAGCAAAAACAACAGCAACAACAACAACAACAACTGCAGCAGCAGCAGCCGCAGCGACGTCGCCATTGCAATTAAATTTAGCCCGAAAACAAACAATCAAATTAAATCCGAATTCGAATTCGAATTCGAAAGGTGCGGCTAAACGATCTGTCAGCGCGTGTAAGTGACTGTCCTTGTGTGTGTGTGTGTGTGTGTGTGTGTGTGTGTGTGTGTGTGTGTGTGTGTGTGTGTGTTACGCCTTCGCCTTCAGCTGCAGATCAAACGATCTATCGATAGATCTTGCAATCGATTGCGCGCTTGTTGACATTTTCTCAGCTTGTTATAGCCTTTCTCCACTGGGCTTAAAATGCCCTTTTAAGTTTTCCTTTGGGGGTCCTCCGGGTTTTGGGTAATGGGGGGGAATTTTTTTTTTAAAAAAGGGGTTTTTTTTTTTAAACCTTTTCCTCAAATAATACGCCCCAGGGGGCTTTTATTAACCCTCTGTGGGGGTGGTCCCCTTTTTTTTTTAAAAGGTGGTTTATTATTTTATTTTATATTTTTAATTTGCTCCCCTGTCTTTCGTTCATTGCTGGTTGTTTTTTTTTTTTCTCTCCACCACACGTTCTTTCCTTACAAAAGGGGTTTATTTTTTTTTTTTAAATTGTTTTATATGTGTGTGTTTGTTTTTTTTTTGGGGACCTTTTTTTTTGAAATGTGGTTGGAGTTACACTCATTTTAACTGTTAATGAGCTCGCTTTGATTTGTGTGTGTGTGTGTGTGTGTGTGTGTCAAGGTGTGCGTGCGTGTTTTAAGGTGTGAGCGCGTGTGTGTACAAAGGCTGTTTAAGTGACAAGTGCTTTTAGCTAACTTAATCCTTTTTATTTTTGGCATCTCGATTCGAGTTCAAACATTTCAAATTAAATTTTGCTTAAGGCAAAATTACATTAAAAAATAACAATAAATAAATAATAAATTTATAAGAAATAATAAATTAAATAAAATACTAACACTAACTAAACAATAAATAAATAACAAATAAATATATAATACAAAATAATTAATTAAAAATAATGAAATAGTAAATAATAAAATAAATAAGTAAATAATAAATTATTAATAAATAAATAACCAATAAATAAATTAATAAACAAATAATAATAAATGAATACTAAATAAATAATAATAAATAAAAAATAAAAAAAATAAATAAATAAATAATATATATATAATAAGTCAATTAAAATATATATTAAAAATATCAATCAATTTTATAATGAAATGAAAATTGTCTATGTCTAAGACCAAGTTAATATTAAAAATTAAAGGAGATTTAAATCATTTTATTCCGTTAAATCCCGTTGAAGCTTGAAGTAAAACTTGAATCCATTTAAAAGTCTATTAAGTAAACATTCAAAACATACTTAAGATCCTTCCTAAATCCTTGCTGATATTAAAAACATAAACGTCAGACCGGGAAAAAGATAGCCTTTAGAAAATTGTTTTTAATATTTTTTTTCAAGCAACTTTATTTAAAAGTTCAATATTCTTTTATAATTAAACATTAGAAAAATTGTTTGCCATCTTCAGAAAATGTTGTTATAGAAAAGGAGAAAGTTTTTACTATAAAAAGGACTCGTGTCTAGTGAAAAAGGTGCGGTTCGTTAGCAGAGCCTTCACTGTACTTGAATATAAGTGTTTCATTCAGAAATTGGAAACCCCTTTCAGACTGTGTAAAACTGTAAATTCAACTATCTGATGATAATATTTTTCCATGAAAGGCTTATCGAGCAGACCATGCGAAACTCGTAACGATTTCGTAATGCGACTGCCGGGTGAGGGTTCAAATTCAAATGCCTACCATTTATTATGCCCCGATATATTTCTAAGAAAGTTCTTTCAAGTAAAGTCTTACACAGAAACTTCTTTACCTAGGCCCAAATAAGAGAGCTTATATCTTAGCTAATCTTCTGAATTTATCGTTTATCGTTCTTGTTATCGTTTTATCGTTATTTACTGAGTAAACTTCTCACTTTCTTATCAATTATCTAAATAAATATCTATTTAGAAAATCCTCCAAAAATCATTTAATCATGATAGAAAGAAAATTGATGAACCGTTATCTTTACAACGCGCAAGTGTTGAAAAATTATGAAAACAGTGCTTAGAAATTAACTGTTATGCGAGTGTCTCTCTCTGCGTGTGTGTCGTGTGTGCGTGTGTGTGTGCGTGTGTGTGTGTGTGTGAGCGTGTGCGTGTGTCGTGTGACAACAACAACAAATTGTGCCTAATTTTAAAACAAGATAAAACAAAAATCGTACAAACTAAAAATAACGGCACTTATCAACTGACAAACTAGATGAATTGGCCAGGTGAAAATGGCAACGAAAGGGGAGAAAGCGGGAGAGGGGAAGAGCAACAAATGGCAAAAATTTAACATAAACAAAGGCAAAAGGCAAATGCGAAATAATCAATTTTTATGAACAATTATTAAAAATAGCTGGCAACACGAATCGTAAAGCAGCAGCAGCAGAGCGAAAGAGAGCGCAGTGCAGAGAAAGAGAGAAAGCAAGGGGGGAGAGAGGGGGAGAGATGGGGGAGAGAGGGGGACTGCAACAAGTCGGTGGCCTTTTGAAGTGCAGGGCGGCTTCTTTAATATCGAGTGCGAGACTCGACAATTGCTTGCTCACATGCAAAGTACATAATGTTGTTGAGTCCCCTCCCCCCCCCCCCTCCTTTCAATACTCCTCTCCCCCCCCCCTGGTCTACAAGTCAGTTGATTGATAACAATCAAAGTTATGATGGACCCGAACGGGCACTTTGCCAAAGAGCGCAATTTGCGCTGTCGATTGATTTGTTTACAAGTGCCATTAATGTTACGATCCCCCGCCCCGCCCCCCTTCCCCCCTTAAATAAAGCCCCCTCTCGTCCCATGCTCGACACCTCTCTGTGCTTGCAACAGGTGTATGTAAATGCCGCCGTCTCCGTCTGCGCCGCTTATGAACAGCATTTCCATAGACAGCTCGATCAATAGCGCTGCACTTTTCCTTATCTAATCAGACTGTGTTTGACTACACTGTAAAAAAAAATATGGTTGACTTGAATTTGAAGACACTTTTAGATATGTATATAATCTAAGAACGTGACAGCTCGCTGGTTCAAATTCAACAGCAAAAATAAAGAAATGCAAGTTTCCTCTCGATTAAGTAAAGTGAAGAGAAGACTTTTAATTGGTAGCTACACGAAAAGGCCAGGATATCTTAGGCAAGTTGAATTTTGAATACCCTTCCAGACATTTGCCTTATAAATTTGCAGATTGTGAGGAAATACGATGAAAATATCTTGTGAAACAGAATACTTTACCATACAAAAACTCATTCTTCGACCGAATCTTTCTATGGAGCTATATAATATTATAGTGCGATCTTGATAGAGATTTAATTTATATCTATGCAGATAGTTTAGCTCATAAATGCCGGGTCAAGATTTGATCAAGAAATCTTGATCTCTCAAGAAGGTCTTTGATCTTGATCTTTCAACGAAGTTTTTCGTACAGGAATCAACCTTTCAAACGATCGTTCATATGGCAAATATATGAAATATAAATATAAATAAGTTGTCCGATGTTGGTAAGATTTTGCTTATACATGTATGTAAGGTGTATAATGAAATTTACAAATGTCGAGTTTGGATAAGATATTTTGATAAATAAAAAAATTTGTTTAAACAAGCAGCTATATGATATAGTGGTCCGATCCGGCCTGCTCCGGGATATATACTGCCAGCAAAAATGAGGGACTTAGGCAAAGTTTCAAGACAATAGCTTTAAGACTGACAAACTAGCTCCATAGAAGTAAACTGATGGACAGACAGTCAGACAGGGCTATATCTTGTCGGCTATTAATGCTGATTTGGAATATATATACTATATGGGTTAGGAGAAATTTCCTTCTATGCTTTGCACATTTCCTGATTCTCTACAAAGGAATGAAAATATGAAAAAAGGGAACAGAAATGATTTTAATACCAATTTCAAGCTGCAATCTTTATTAATTTCAATTGAAAACTCTTCCCCAACTCAATTGAAATCATAATTTTTTACAGTGTATCTCCCAGCTAGCGTCTAGTTTGACTCTTCGGGTCGGGTGTTAGGCGCTGCGTCAAAGTCGAAGACACCAAATTGTTGCTGTAGTTGAATTTTCCGATTTTCCTTTGATTTGAACGCTCTGCCACAAACTTTGGGGAGAAGAGACGCCCCTCTATACACACATACATACACGCATACATACATATACACACACATACATATATATATATGTATGTATATCTGTTGGGCTCTTATCGGGTCGACTTCAATTTGTTTTCAATTTACAACAATAACGTTTTAAGTATTTGTAAATATGATTTGTCACCTCACTTTGTTTGCATAATATACCATGTTATTAGCACTTTTTTTCCTTATTCATTTTCTTTGCCTTCTTTTTTCTATTTTTTATGATACGCGGCGCACTTTAACAATTTATTGAACTGTTTTCAACTTTGTTGCGCATTTGATTATTAATGGTCTGTTTTATGGCAATTAATAAAGAAACCTTGTTATACTTCAGTTTAGTTTGATTTTGGTTTAAAACAAATGAACAAAATTCCTATTTTAAGAATTTTTGTCTTATTTTGGAACATTTTTAATGCAGTTTTGATTAACGAGCTCTGGAACTTCCGCTGGTATATATGTACATATGTATGTAGAATAGCCTGGTGCCTAACGGGTCTATATGGAGATAGAAAGAGGGAGAGAAAAAAAGAGAGAAAGAAAGAGAGAAAAAGAGAGAAAGAAAGACAGAGAGAGAGAGAGAGAGAGAGAGAGAGCTCAGAACGTCTCGTATCAAGTTATTTTTAAGAATGTTAAAGCTTACTTTAAGCTGAGAAATTCTTGCTAAAATTTAAATAAATATTCCAAAAAAATATCTGTATCTCATCTCTATAATGTCTCAGAGAAGGGAATACATGTATAACAAGACATTTAGCAATAATCTATTTAAATTCTCGGACAAGTAATAATTCCCCTCAATTAAGTGATTAAGTGACTAATTTCAACCTGTTCCTGATGATAATATTTACGATATTATTAAACGTCATTGGGATTAAGCTCAAGCAAACTTCCGCTTTCGAATTCGCAGTAAACGCAATAATGGAAACCATTCAGAAAAGCGAGTGCCATGTGAGCCGCAATCATTCGTGAGTAACTCCCAGTTATTCACAGTTATTCACGTTGGGTCACGTGAATATGGGAAGATAAACCCATCGGGGTTTCGGCTGGTCAGTTACACGCGGAGCCGTTCAATGGGGCGACAAGTGCTCCGACAGCAAATCAATTACTTTTCTTATCGCCCCACTAAAATCGCCAGCCAGAAATGATAGAGTAGACACTTGAGAAGTGCTGGAAAAAGTGGAGAAAGAGTTTGGGCGAAAGAAAAGACGGAAGATAGAGAGAGGAGAGACTAGCTACACTCAGCGAAAAAGACAAAGACTTGTATGCTTAAGGCAAGAAGACGGCAGATATAGAGAGGAGACTAGCTGCACTCGGAGAAAGCGCCAAGACTTGTGGACTTAAGTCAAAAACAAACGTCAGAATATAGTCGAAATTTCTTTTAAAATAAGCACAAAATCCTTAATTTAAGTATTTCTTTTTTTAATTGCGAGAGAATTTGCAGGATAATAGGGAAGGAGCGGGAGAAGGAGCTGAACACTCTCAGAGAAAATATAGAGCTAATGAAACCAAGTTAAAAAATGTCTTAAATTAAGCAAGAGATTCTTAATGTAAGAATTTGTTTTCTGAATGGCGAGCGAGATGGCGTGGGGAGGAGGAAGAAGCTGCCCACATTCAAAGAAAATGCAAGGCATTTTGGTAGCGAAATGAGGAAAAGTTTGCAATGTCTTAAATTAAGCACGAAAGTCTTAATTTAAGAATTTTAATTTTAATTGCGAAAGAGACGACGTAAGAGGCGTGAGTGGCGAGGCGTTGCCTAGACTCAGAGAACTCAACGGTTTTTCTTTTCGAGCTGAAGACAAGTTTGCAGTTTCTTTAATTAAGCACGAAAGTCTTAATATGAGAATTTCTTTTTTAATTGGGAGGGGTGAGGGGAGGGGTTGTACAGACTTAGAAGGAAATATAAAGCATTTTGTTTTGAAAATGAAACATAGTGTAAAATTACTTAAGTTAAGCACAAAATTCTTATTTGAAGAACTCTTGCTTTGAGCTGGTAATTTCTAGGAAATGCCAATGGTCTAAGAACTTAAAAGTAAGAATTGTAACTTAAATTGAGCAGGTTTCATGATTTTTTCAATTGGGCAAAAGCTTGTAAAAAGTAGTTTATGCTTAAAACAAGTTTTTTATACGTTTATTTACATTTTGTCACACTTTATTTATTTTTGTTACACTTACGTTGAAGATGGGTACAAAATATGCCCTAAATCTTAAAGAATTCTGTGAAATCTTCAAGAACTCTATAAAATCCTTGCGGAATTTGTAAATTTTCTGCGAGTGTAGCAGTTGTTAACAGGAGGGTTGCAACTGTTTTTAATAACAACATTTTAAAAAGCACTTAACAGCAAATTAAGCTTTCAGCAGGCAACTGACAACGCCAGCAGCAACGGCAACAGCGACAGCAGCAGCAGCAGCAAAAAGAAGACATTTTTAATTATCAACCATTTACAGGCAGCAGCAGCAACAGCAACAACAGCAACAATTGCCGGGGGAAAAAATTGCCGCTGGTGCATGGGTCAATATCATAATCTGAGGCAGCAACAAGTCGTGGCAGGCGGCAAGGGGCAGCAACGGGCGTCATAAATCAAAGCGACGCAATTTGCTGCTGACGAACTGCGCGAAACGGCAACAGCAGCAACAACAACAACAACAACTGCAATGCCTTTACTGCTGGCAACACTTGGGCAGCAACAGCAGCAGCAGCAGCAGCAACACAATAATTCCCATCGTCAACACTTGGAGCCAACGGCGGCGGCGGCAGCAGCAGCAGCAATGTTGTTGCTGGAAACAGCAGCAGCAAAGACAACGACAGCAGCAGCAACAACTACATCAGCAGCAGCAACAGCAGCAGCAGCAACAAGCACGCCAATCATTGCTGCTGCAGCACTTGCAACAGCTTCATTGCCAGCAACAACAACAACAACAACACCTGCAACACCAACAACAACAACAACAGGTGTTAATGTTCAAATTACTGCCAAAGGCGTTGCTCGCTGCGAGTCTTCAGTCAACGATCAACTGCCGCAAGTCGCAAATGTGGCCGCTTCGGTTAATTATGCCGCTTACGTAGCCCATTTGAATGGCTTTAACCCAAAGCACAACACCAGCAACAACAACAACAACAACAACAACAGCAACAACAACCACAGTCCACCCCCATTTGAGAGCCTGCTCGGAAGACAGCCGCACATTCAAGTCAAGCAGGAGTTCATGGAGCCAATGGAGCAACGCAGCTTAAATGGCAACAATGCCAGCAACAAGCATGCAGGTTAGTCTATTTAGTATTTTTTTAATACCAAGCTTATATAAAAACCCATGATTGAGTATATATAAACGTATAAGAAAATTAGAGCTGAAAAGGTTCAAAGTTCGAACTTGCTTTCTTATTTTCTCCACAATTTATAATTTTGGGAAATTCCATTTAAAAGCAACAAAAAAAGTATTTTAAAATATTAATATTAATATTAATAAAGAGCCATCAATAAATATTAATATAATATAAATATTTCTTTAAAATTTATTTCACCAAGAATCGGTTAATCGAATTGGCTCTAACCTGAAAGGTAGGGTATATATAAAAGTGATGCCTTATCAAACTGACAAAGTTTAAGTAATTAGGTTTTATATACCAAAGATTATATAGTGTATTAAATAGAAAATGTTATTAGCTTCTATACCTGAAATAAAAGGCTGGTATCAAAAACTGTGATTGCTGGAAAAGCATACAACAAAAACGTTTCTAAAGTTTATACCATTTCCACATGCATTTTGACCCGGAATGATGTTGTCAGATTTAGATGCCAAATTGATCTAGAGACCCAACCATGAACAAAAAGCCAAACATTATGAAAATCGGATGAGATTTGACCGAGTTATGGCAATGGGAAATTTTGATCTATGTCTATATACGAATCTTGGGGTAAGATTATGACATGAATTTCGACTAAAAAATATGTGTTCAGATTTAAATGCCAAATTAATCTAGAGGGAAAACCATGAATTAAAAGCCAATTCTTATATAAATCGGATGAGATTTGACCGAGTTGTGGGGATGGGAAATTTCGACCCATGTCTATACAAGAATCTTGGTGTAAGATTTGGACATGAATTTCGACTGAAAAATACCTGTTCAGTTTTGAATGCCAGATTAATCTAGAGGGAAAACCATGAATAAAAAGACAATACTCGTAAAAATCGAATGAGATTTGACCGAGTTGTGGGCATGGGAAATTTCGACCCATGTCTATATACGAATCTTGGGGTAAGATTTGGACATGAATTTCGACTGAAAAATACCTGTTCAGTTTTGAATGCCAGATTAATCTAGAGGGAAAACCATGAATAAAAAGACAATACTCATAAAAATCGGATGAGATTTGACCGAGTTATGGGGATGGGAAATTTCGACCCATGTCTATATACGAATCTTGGGGTATGATTTGGACATGAAGTTCGACTAAAAAATACTTGTTCAGATTTGAATGCCAGATTAATCTAGAGGGAAAACCATGAATAAAAAGCCAAACCTCGTAAAAATCAGATGAGATTTGACCGAGTTATGGGGTTGGGAAATTTCGACTAATGTCAATATAGGATATTTGAGGGTAAATAAATATTTGATTTTAAAATTTTATGGAAATTAAATGCAACTGAATAATATATAGCTGAAATATGAGAAAAATTTTCTATAAACTATTCAAAAAATGCCTAAAACAATTTTGTTTTATTATCAGATATAAATATATCTAAAAATTAATGTTGATTTTTTGGCGAGTTCTTGAAGCTATATTTTGAATTTGAAATCAAAAACATTTCAAATAATTTAAAACTTAATTAATTAGCTACCTCATTTTTATAATTTAAACAAACTTCCGCGAATTTTCCAATAGTTTTCCTTCCTCGCCTAACTCTACATAAAACTTCTTGCTTGTAGTTTTTCTTCTCCCCCCGCGCCTCACCCCTCCCTCGACGGAGCACAATCAAATCACAAACATATATGTAGTTAAAAGGCCGTTAAGTGAAAAACGAGGTATTTACAATGTGTTAACAACAACATTGCCATTTTTCATGGCCTTAACCCCTTGACGACCCCCGGCCCGAGCCCGAGCCCGGCTCGTGCCAAACGCATGCTTATGCGATTTCTCAATATTTTATGCGTTTAAACAGATTTCATTTTTTATTGCGCGACCCCTTGTGCGAGACGAAGAAAAGGCAAAAGGTCGATGTCATCATCTTGATAGAGCCAAAAGATGTGACACAAGGGACAAGCCCGACAAGCTGGCTAATATTGCAAAAGGACGCGGAGGACTCGCAGGACAGACAGACAGACACAATCGACGCCCGGCCAAACGAGTGCCAAACATTTATGAAGATTGAAAGGGTTGTCAAACACTTCATCCATCTTAACCGCGACCCAAGCAGAAGAAAAAAAATGAACTCAAAAAAAAAGGGGCTGCTGGCGAAAAAAAAGGGTGCATCGAATTGTCCTGTTGCTCGAGGAGCTGCCGTTTGGGAAACATCTTGTTTTCTTTCGATTATTGAAATTGCCGGCAATGCCCGTTTTATGATAGGTCTCTCCCCCTCTCCCTCTCTTTCCCTCTCTCTTTGAAGAGCTCTAAACTCTTTTACGCACTCGTGACCTCAATTGTATTTAAAAACCAGACCTTGCTCCCTGCTCCGCCCAGTCCCCTCCCCTTCTGTCTTACTATTTAAATAAGTCTCATTAGCTCCACATTCATCTTCATATTCAAATCCATTTCCTATTCAACTCTTTTTGGCGGAAATGCGTTCCTAACATGCAAAACGCACAAATGAAACGTCTTTAAGTGCCGCAATTATCAAAAAAAAAAAACAACAAAAAAATACATTTAATGTAAAACAATGTTGAAAAATACTCCAAAAGAGAGAAAAAATACAAAATCAAATCATAATACGAAGAGGCAGACAAAGCTAGAGCCACACGCGACCGGAAATTGCGAGCAATTTAACCAAATAAAATTTGACCGAAACATTTGTATACCCCGTTCGCTTCGAGGCAAAGGGTATAATGGTAATAAATATAATATTATGTGCATATATATTTATATATATTCGTCGATTGTTGTACCTGTTCTCAAAGAGAGAGTATAATAGGTATAAATACTTTATATATTTATTCGTTGATCTCGGTCTGTCTGCTTTTGGAGGGGACTGCAATGTGAATTAAATGCAGTCATTCGATATATTTAACCTCATATGTATATATTAATAAATTTAACGTTTTCTTTGCAATATCTCCAACCGTTTTGTTAATATCGATAAATATCGATTTTGAACGAGCACTTTGGAACATTTCTCGCACCTAGCATTATAAAAGCCGGAGACAGCAAATTTAATATACATATATATATATATATGTGTGGGTCCCTATGTAGTCGACACAGATCACCAAGATTTATTTTCATTTTTTCCCCATTTTCAAATGTCGATAACTATCGATCTCGAAAAAGGTGTTTATGAGAACATTTAACACATTACATTACAGAAGCCAGATACAACGAAATTTGGTATATTTAGATAGGTTCCCGTGTAGACCACACAGATCACCAAGTCCGATGTGTTCCCTCATTTTTAAAATATGGATAAATATCGATTTTTCAATAGCATTTTTTAACATTTCTCACTTATTACATTATAGAAGCCTGAGACAACAAATTTGGTATACATGTGGTCAACCCAGATTACCAATATTTATTTTCAGTTATTCGATATCTCCCATCATTTTCAATATATCGATATATATCGATCTTAAATCGATAAATATAGATCTTAGAATAAATTTCATATTCTATTAATGGTAGCTCGTTGTTGCTCCCATCATTTCCATATATCCATAAATATCAATCTTTAATCGAAAAATATGGATCTTAGAAGAAACTTCGTGTGCTTGTTCTGCCAGCTTCTCATTGGCTACAGGGCATCTGATAGTCGGGCACGCTCGACCAGAGCACTCGCACTTGTTTATTAGATGTTTTGTTAGTTCATACGCTTCAATGGCGCACTGTGTGCAGCTACTAACTTGGCCATTACACAGCTTGCCGCCCCACCTGCCCGCCCCCCCCCCCCCCCACCACTCCCTCTTCACACTCCTCCCCCCCCCCCCTGCACACTGTCATTAATAATTTACCTTAAATGTGCAGCCAGTTGCATGTACAAATGGCACTATATGACGTCCAGCACGTCAATGCTGCTTATGAGAAACCGAATCGACAGTCTCCCAGCTGCCCAGCTGGCAGTTGGGAATGTCTTTGCAGTCCACTTAACCATGGGAAAACAACGACGGCGCCAAGATGCAATTGACAAGCGCACCGAAGCGAGATATAAAGACACAGATACAAATGCAGCTAAAGATGTGCTTAAACTTGAAGATACAGCAACAGATGCAATTGAACTGCAACAGAAAACAATTACCAAAAGGCGCCTAAGTTCAACTTTCAAATGAGAGCATAACATCACAATTTGAACCAGCGTCCTCTCGCTTGCTAGTTCAACGCACAGACAGCTAAGCAAGGCGATTAAAAGGCGACTGAAAGTGCAAACGAATTAAAATGCACTCTCACATGAAAGCATAAAAATCGCTGATCAATTTGAACCAGCGTCCTCTCCCTTGCTGGTTCAACGCTGAGCCAACTAAGCAAGGCGATTACAAGGCGACTGAAAGTGCAAACGAATTAAAATGCACTCTCACATGAAAGCATACAAATCGCTGCTAAATTTGAACCAGCGTCCTCTCTCTTGCTAGTTTAACGCTCAGACAACTAAGCAAGGCGATTAGCAATTGAACTGAAACCAAAAACATTTACCTGAATTCGAACCAGCGTCCGCTCCCTCGCTAGTTCAACGCGCAGACAGCTAAGCAAGGCGAGCTCGAGCCTTATCCGACTAACTGATAATTTACTTAAGCGATTAGCAAACCTCAATTTGAAGAGCGCATAAAACAAGTGCTGCCGGAAACAAGAAGAAGAAGAAGTAGAAGATGGAGAAAATCCCGAGAAATTTGAATGCCGCGGGATGTGCATTGTGGAATGAAAATGCGGAACGACAAAGGAAACGGCGCTAAACTCGACAGAAACGTCAGAAAAACCAACAACATTTCCGACTCGAACCCGAACCCGAATGCGTATCTCGACTGATCGCCGCATGAATGAAAATAATTATGATAATTGCAATGGCAACTGAAGGAGAATGAAGAGGGGGGTCAACTAATTGTAGGCTCAGAGGTTCGACGTTTAACCACAATGCTGGCAGAAACTGAAGAAGTTTCGTTTTGTGGTAAAGAAAACTCAATAAATCCATTGTTGCGCTTAATTATTGTCGAAATTCAAATTGTACCTGTGCCCGACCAAAAAACCCGCAATCCGTAACCCCCTTCAGACTGTGTTTTTCCTTTTTCCCTACCTGTTTGATCATCATTTATCTTCGAGCGATGCGCAAAATTTGAATGCAGCGCAGACATCCGTCAGATACAAAACTGAAAAAAAAAAAACTGGCTGCAACTGCAACTGGGCTTCTTTTTCTTTTCATTTCTTTTCTTTATTTTTTACCCACTGATCTCTCTATAAATGCATCGTGGATAAAAAATGAGTTTCGTGTGGAAATTAGATCCTATTTGGCGCAGCGTGTGATTAGCGCGTCCCTTTGATCGCCCGATAGGCTGATGATGTGCCGAGCCTCTGCTGCTGGCAGCTTTGTTTTATATATATGTACATATGTATATGCATGTATATTCAATCATTCAATCATTCCATTGCAGGCCACAGAGAGACTCGTTCTGCTCGCAATTAAATTCAAATCAAACATTTATTTAAATTTTATGCACCGGTTGGTGGTTGATTGCGGCGCATTTCAATTATTCGCTTCGATTTGAATGAGATCTGAGATAATATCTAAAGATGAGCTGCACTCAAATCGAATAGCAACGATAGAGAAAAGCAAGTGGGGAGTGCTCGACGGGAAGATACCCTAAGCATAGCGCTAAGTTGCCGTTGCAAGCAAATTAGCTTTCTATCGATACATACTGTGCTTCCCCTTGCCTATACGATATGTGTTCTCAAGTAACTTCGGTATTTGTAGTCCGATCTTTGTGAAATTTTCAGGGCATATATATGGAACAAAAACAAATGTTAATACTTAAAACCAATGCTCTAGCTTTAAGAATTTTCTATTTTATTAATTATGGCGGGAATGGGATAGGCATTAAAACAATTGAAATAGTTATAAGATGTATATACTATACGAGAACCTACATACAAAGTAAAGTTAAACAAGCTCTTATAGTTTTCGAGCTATGCTTAAATAACCAAGTCTGAAAATCGTTTTTTATCGATCCAAAAAGTGAATATTTATAAGTTTTTTATACTACAAGAAAACCTACATAACAATAGTAGCTTAAACAGCCATATCTGATAATCGATTTTTATCGATATTATGCAATTAGTTGGAGATATTGAGAAAATAAAGATTAACTTCTACTGCGTATATTATATGAGATTATACATTTTTCTAGCTTCTGTAGTTTTTAAGAGAGACAAACACAGAGAGAGTAAAACAGAGAGACAGAGAAAGAGAGAGAGACAGACAGACAGATCAAATAAAACACACCTAACATATATTTGAAGCAATATAATTAAAAGGTATTCAAGTATCTACATATGAAATTTTATAAGTCCAGCCGTTGTAGTCTGAGAGATCACATAGACGACCTACGACAAATAGTTTTTAAGTTAGGTGCATAACAAAACTACACAAAGAAGCATAATATATTAAAAGTTCACAATTATAAGTTGATCAAAGGATACGCAACAACAAAAGAGACCAACACACAAATTCCCAGCAATCAAAAAGCCATTCTAAAAGGAAGACTTGGTTTTTCTTCACAAACAAACTCTCGTCTTCATCCCTTTGAAAAGAAATTCAGCAGACAAACCGGAAAGGCGTTAATTATATCAAGTATCCATGAGCGTACTGCTATATAGCCCAAAATAATGGATCATTAATCAATAAATGGCGTAGAAATGTTCACGTATATTTATATATAAATATATGTATATTCAAGAGGAGCACAGCTGACGCGGTGCATCTTCACACCTAGCCGTAAGGAAAACCTTTCGGCAACATATGTGACCATGTAAGAGACCACGCTAATATCATTTTAATCGTGTCCAAATTAAGGGTTCAATGCACAAGGAAATATTTCCCATAGCCACAAGAAGCCAATATGTTAAGTAACAAGTTCTAGAAGCTGGGGCGGAGAACGAACCTAAACGAACTCGAACGAAATTAGATTTTTAATTAAAATAATTTCGTATGCAATTTAGATAATCGTTTGCAAAAAAAAAAACAAAAAAAAAAGAATAACAAAGTAAGCTCAAAGAAAAGCAGCAAAAATATATATCTAAAACCAAGCAGAAGTTCGCTTCGGCAGCAGCAGCAGAAGCCAAGTCCATGAGATTGTTGCGGAACAGGCGCAGAAGTGCAGCCAGCAGCCGTTCGATATGCGATTTGTTTGCCGCATTTTCGGCGGGCATTGCGTTTTCTAATAACCTGTAGCAAATTGGCGAGAGGGTGTATCGGTTTGACTGTCTTTATTGATTTTACAAAGCCTAACTACATGTGTTTTTAGATATCATCCCAGATTTACCATTAGAAACGCATGTTATACATGCGTTGTTATACAACACTGACAAATAATATATTATACCTCTTACTATTTAAGAGTTGTAGTCCTGAAATTTAAATTTACTTTAATTTTAACCAGAAATATTTTAGTTAAGCCAATTCTCAGACTTCCTTTATACAGTAGAATCTTAGCCAACACTTAATAAACTGTTACACAGCACTGACAAAGCTAGCACAATATGCCTCACTATATAAAAGTTAAAGTCCTTAAATTTACGTAGATTTTCTTTAATCAGTATTTTTTTGTAAAGCCCATTCGGCTCTTCTAGCGGAATCCTAGCAATCTTTTTATGAGTTGTTATGCAACACTGACAAAGGATATATAAAGCTTTTTAAATTTTAATTAGAAATGTTTATGCGAATCCCATTCTAAGGCTTTCTTTATTCAATAGAATACTAGCAAAAAATTTAAATAAGTTGTTACACAACACTGTCAAAATACACAAAATATCCCTAATTATTAAAAAGCTAAAGTCTTCAAATTTACCTAACTTTTGTTCAGAAGCATAATTGTCAAGCCCATTCTTCGGCTCTCCTAGCTGAATTCTAGCCACTTTGAAATAAGCTGTTATGCAACACTGAAAAAGTAAATAAAATATATGTTTTAACTTTAAAGTTGTTGCCTTCAAATTGAACTTTTCCTTACTTATGCCAACAATATTTTACTAAGCCCATGCTTGGACTCTTTTAAACGAGCAGAACCCTAGCTAACCGTTTTTCTCCGCCGTTATACAACACTGCCCCTAGAGTATGTGGCAGTCGTGCGGTTTTCTGCGCCCGCGAACTTTTCACTTGTTTTTTATATTTCATTTTTTTCGTGGGGCGTTTACCCGAACGAAGGCGGACGTCGGAGCAGCCAAATAAAATGAAGCACATTTTTTATACAAATCGGAGTAGGAGGCGGCAGCACAGCCAGTGCACGGGCAGGGAGGAGGAGGAGCAGAAAGGGAAGGAGGAGGCGGAGGGCAGTTGCACAGGTGGAAGAGTAGCCAAAGAAAGAGTAGCAGCAGCCGGCTGCATCAAGATGCGAGAATTGCAGTCGCAGCCGCAGCCACAGACTCAACCTCAATCTGAGGCCTGGGTCAGGCGCACACGCACAACAACAACAGCAACAACAAAATATTTAAATTGATCATCTCCATTTAATAAAGGCGAAGGCCTCATCCTCATCTCCTCTGCAGTTGGTCGTGGCTGCTGCTGCTGCGGCTGCTGCTGCCGCAAAAAAGTTCTTAACTTAATTTCGCAACGATTTTCATAATTCACCATGAACAGAACACCATCGCGGTGGTTGGTCGGTGGCTCTGCAACTGTTTTAGGTAGTTGCCCCCGCACCTGCCTTCACCTGCCGCCACCTGCTTCCACCTGCCTCTCCTCGTGACGCCCATCTGTTCAATTTCGGAGCCATCCGGCTTGTGGGGGTGTCAGGAAGTGCGGCAGAAGACTTTCTGCATGTAATTATGGTAACATGCTTTTGGCAAAGTTCTTTTTACAATACTCGCCCCAAAACTGAGTTGTCGACTTTTGCATTTAAATGGGCTTTAAGAAGAAGATTGCAACAGGGAATTTTAACAATTTTTAAGATAACGCGAGGATTATCAGAGCTAGCTGCTTTACATTTGGAATACATTTTTACTTTTGGAATACCTTCCAATATTTAACACAAAATTGAAAAAAATATTTATTTTTAAAGGTAGAACCTTGCGCCGTGGTATGTTTACATTTTTGTATGCCATTTTTAAGCCTTGAAAATTTCAGTGAGATCGGACTACAGAAAACCAAATTACTAAAGAACGCAAATCGTATAGGGCGTGCTTTTTTGTATATATGAGTAGAAGGAAGCCAGAAATGGTATCTATATCCACATCTTATTCTATATCTATATATCTATATCCAAAAAAAATTCTATATCTATATCCACATCCATTTCTATATATACATATATACCTGTATCTATATATCTTTCTATCTATACATCTCTTTATCCACATCTATTTCCATATCTATATACCTGTATCTATTTATCTCTATATCCACATATATTTCTATACCTCTATATCCGCATCTACTCTATATTTCTATATCCACATCTATTTCTATATCTCTATATCTATCTCTATATCTATCAATATATCTATATCAATCTCTATCTTTAGCTCTATATCTTTATATCTCTATATCTCAATATCTATATCTTTATCTCAATATGTCTATATCAATGTCTATATCTATCTCTCTATATCCATCTCTTTCCCTATCTATATCTCAATATCTCCATATCTATCTCTATATCTATCTCTATATCTATATCTATATATAGTATATAGCATATCTTATGACTATAATTATTTATTTTAATCCACCTGACAACCCTGTTTCGCGCCGAGTGCAGATTGCTGCAGAGCAACAGCTCCCACTCAGAGGCAGCAGCAGCAGCAGAGCCGAGGCTTACATTGAGTCGAGCACAAGTTGATTTTTTATTACGCGGTCTACGCCTTTCATATTAAAAGACAAGCCCTGTTTCGAATGGTTTACATAAATGAAATTAATGCGCCCAACATGAACCTGAGACCCAGACACGCTCAGGTTGACTTGGGATCTGACTCTCGACTCCGACTCTCGACTCTGGGGCTAGAAGATTACAAATGGTTGCTCTCGTCTTTGGCTAATTTGACTGTCCATTGTGGCTGTAATTTGTGCGGCCTGTGCAATTATGAGATAAAGTGGGAAAGTGCGCTACAATTTTCCCCTCAGCATATATAATTGCAAGATTTGCGAGACAGGGAGAGCAAAAGAGAGAGAGTGGGAGAGAGGGAGAGAGCAGGAGATAGACCACCTGCATTTAAATTTGAAACACTGCTGTAGGTACACTTAGAGAAATAATGTGCCCAATTCAATTCTAATTTTTACTACATTAACGTTCAGGAAAAAACTCAAATTGATTTTGGTAGCTTAATGTTAGGGAATATATTTTTACTTGAAATAAGTAAAAGATTTCTTGCGTCGGGAAAATTCATATAATATACGCAGAAATATTTTACTTAATTAAAGCAGCTAAATTCTTTATCCCACATTTATTTATTAAGCTATATCCATTTCTTTTCAAATATTGAATAATATTTGGCCTCACACAAAATTAATTTTATCCTTATAAATTATAAAAATAATACTCGTCCTCAAGCAAAGCCAGTTCTCTAAAATAATATTTGGCTTAAAAAAAGTAACTTTTAATATTAAAAAACCTGATCAGACGCACAAGAAAATATTCTTTTTAGACCTACCAAGAATTGAACATATTTTGAGTATAAATAAAATCAATTTGACTATTACAAGGAGATCTTTTTAATGAACTTGTACCTCATTTTTCCAAGTGCAAAGATCAAAGATTAAAGTTGTTAACGAGCAAGTAAAATTACAGCTAAATAGAATCGAACAACCTTTTCGTTGAGTGTAGTTGGCAGCACTTTGCATTCGAAAAAGTCAAGATAAAAACAAAAGGAAAAACCAACCGAAAACTGTAAAAACTAATGATCTATGGCCATGCGCTGATTTTACGACCTGCAGATTATGGCCAAGTCGAAAAAAAAAGAGAAATGAAAAACGAGCGAGAGAAAAAGCAAAAAGTCACGCACTCGGCGGCTGCGCCTGCTGAGTGCTCCTGGACCGAAGGATCAGAAATTACCTGCAAGCGGAGCTGGCGCCGCAAATCCATAACAAATGCACGAAAATCCGTTAGACAGACGCGCAGAGATAAACCAACCCGAAAGAAGGTCCTTAAACAAATAAGGACGAGCGCTCATTTCGAATGCAAGGCAGAGCTCGTAGATCGTAGCTCGTAGCTCGCTTCCTTTGCGACTTGCTGACTTTTGCCATTTCCCAGTATGATCTCCTTTGAGCAGGACTAATGATAGTAAAAACTGTTTTTCTTTACCAAGTCTTCCATTTTTCCTTTTATTTTTTTTTCACCTGAGCGCGCACTTTTCGTACACCTTTGTCCTTTGTCATCGTCTGGCTGCTTTGTCCCAGATGCCATTAATTCGTAATGAGAAAGGTGTCAACCGGCGCAAAGTCAGTTAGACAAATATTACCAGAAACGCCTCTATATGGCCAACATAGCCAACATGGCCAAACGGCTGCAGGTTCTGCTTAAAATCAATTAGTTCGCATTCAACGTATAAACGAACTATCTTCAGCTGTACTAAATGCAGAACAAACTTATGTTGCGATCCGCCTTTTGTTTCATTTCTTTTCAATTGTCTTGGGGAGGATCTGAAGAAGGCAGCAAAACGAGAAATGGCTGCAAATTTATGGCTCAATATGCTGCGATCTTCCAATTGTTCTCTTTATAGACAGAGAAATGTTTTGGAGCGAGAAAAGAATATGTAGATCGAAGAAATTGAGCTGATAGAATGATGAGCAGGAAGTTCAAACTCGCTCTTCGTTGAGGAGAAGTCATTTCTTAACAGAAAAGATTATCTATATATAATTTAACAGCTATCAGTTCCTAAGAAAATCGAAGTAAATCTTCAAAACTTAGTTTAAAATGTTGTTATTGATCGCAACTTATATCTGCCTGGCTTTTAAATTGGGCATCACGAGTGCCAAAAAAGAAAGATTCTTCTACTTCAAACTTGAAAGTCTTTTAACTGATCTTTCACAGAAATCTTCTTGGCGTTCTCTAAACAAATCATCATCAAGTTCAGCTGACCTAAATAAACAACAAATTAAGTATTTGAAATTAATTAAGAGCACTAAAGCCTATCTACAGTCGCCAATCAAGTCATTCTTCAAGTTAAGCTTATCTAAATGATCTGCTAAATGAAGTAGGCCCCAATATGTATCAAGCATAAAAATGCTTCTGTTTATTTCTAAAATTTAGTATCTATTGCAAATATTATTTATGTATGCTGAATCATAGAAAAGGTTTGTGCTGATATTAAATAAGCTTTCTTCAGAATTTTAAGCAAATAAATCACATATTAAAGAAAAGTTCGCTAGCAGCAAACATGAAAATTAAAGTTCTGCTTGTTAGATTTAATACATTCTTTTAAATCTTGAAGAACCTTAACTAAATATCAGAAATTTCAGAATAAAAATTAAAATCTCTCGAAAAAACATCCAAATGTCTCTTTTGATTTGCGAAGAATCTTTGCCGTAAGCTTTTCTATAAAACTCTAACAGTTGGTTTAATTTTTTTCGTTGCTATTCATTAAACAGATCAGCTCGAAGATCTTGCGATCAGATCGAAAATCAAGACCAGATCAAACATATACTAAATTAATCAGATAAGTCTCGAAAAACAGATCGTAACAAGCAAAAACAATACAAGAAATTCCTTTAAACTCCATTTGAATAATCAAGATAAGCTTGAAGATTAGTTTACTGAAGATCACTTGGAACTGCATCGTTGGGATTTACTTGAAGATCAATCCAAAATTCTTGACGATTACATCTTTAGAAAGCAATATAATATTTTATTTAAAGTTATATCTCAACCTTAAAGAAACCCTGCACAGAACAGATTCACTGAAGATCACTTGGAACTGCATTAATAAATCAACTTGAAGATTTAGTAATGAGATCGAACATCAAGATTACACACATATTAATGAGTTAATCTTGAATACCAGATCGTAATGATCTCAAAGATGACACGACTCAAAAGGAATCTAATATATATTCTTCCAAGTTCCGTCTGGAAGAAACTCCTCACAGATCAACCTGCAGATCAATTGAATTGAGGAGCACTTGGAGCCCATTTAAAAGCACGGGTTTCCGTTTTTTGTTTATTTACCAAACGACACATTTCTTGAGGGGATTCATGTCGGTGCCCAGCTTACAGTTGAAGGCCTCACTGAACTCGGGCATATTGCTGAGGGTGCCCACCACCCGAAATTCCTCGTACGCATGCACGTCCGTCTTCAGCTTGCTCAGCTTGGAGGCCGAGTCTCGGCCGGTGCACCAGGTCTGGGCGAATTTCAGAAAGAACAGCTGGCGATTGTTAAAGTCAACGCCGAGCAGCGGCTTCTCCAGCCACGCCTTGTTCTGAGTATGTCGCTTGTAGGCGTAATAGGCCATGCGAGCGCCAACATTATCGGCGATATTATCGCCGGAGGTCAAAGTGCCATTGGTAGCGACGCCCAGCAGAATATATTTATTGTACTGCGATTCGAGGCAGCGATAGCGTGCCTTAAAGTTGCGCAACGAGCCCGCGGACCACCAGTTCATCTTTTTGCCATCGTAGTTGAACTGATAGCAATACGAATCGAAGCCGTGCGCCATCTCGTGTCCGACAATATTCCCGATGCCGGCGAACTTGAGCACCGCGGGCAACTGGACATGGTAGAGGGGCCACTGGGACATGCCGATCGTGACGAACGCTTGGTTGAGAAAGTCCGCATAGTAGGCGTTCACCGTGCGCGTGGCCATCAGCTGCGGTATCAGCGCCTTATCCACGGATCGTAGGCGAATGCGCGCCCGATTCCGTTCCAATGTGGCCAGATTCTCGAACCAATTGTCCGACATTTGCAGATCCGCATAGGCGGCATCGATGAGCTCCGGATGCTGCAGCTCGTCGCTGTAGCCGACCAGAAAGTCCATGGACGCCAGCTTGGTTCGGGCTTGCGACCGCGTCTCTTCGTCCAGCCAGCTGTACTGCTCCAGCAGCTCATAGAACGTGTCCCGGATGTGCCGCGCCAGCTGCAGCACATCCGAGCGCCGTTCCGCATCGAAGAGACGCCCTATAAACCAGGGCAGCAGCGCGTAGTTGTAATAGGTTTCGGTGACAATGCGACAGGCATTCGACTCGCTGCTGGCATTGCGCGGACTCTGCGTCTGCCAGGTGGCATAGAACTTGAGCAGGACGCGATGCTGCAGATAGGAGCGCAGCAGCGGCAGCGGCTGCTGTTCCAGAAAGTGCACCAAATCTCCGACAGACTGCAGCTGATTGTGCACGAGCCAATGCGATTGCTGCGTCCCGTTGAAGGCCAAGTCGAAATAACGTGTCCAGTTCAGACGCTCCTCCTTGTGCCGCGACAGAAACTCCGCCAGGGTCAGTTGCTCGGTTTCGTTGCGCGTCTTCACCAGCTGCGTGAGATTCCGTTCGAAGCGCGTCAGATTCTCGAAACGCTCGAGAAATTCCAGACGCTGCTGCTCGTCGGTCAGGTGAAAGTCCCGCGTCATATTCTGCAGCTGCTCGGGCTTGAAGTTGGCCAACATTTTGCTGGGCGGCTGCAGCAGGACGACAAATTTCCTGAGCGCCGTGCTGTAGTGCACCTTGAGCGGCAGCAGGGGATACAGCTCGTAGGGCGACATGAAGTTCACATAAATCCAATTCTCGCGGCTGGCGTTCTGATGATGCGTCTGGTTCGGCTGCGCATAGCGATCCTCCAGCTGGCCGGACATGAATCTCGCGTAGCCCAGCGACAGGTTGGACTTTTGCTGCACGCAGCTGGCGAAGAATTGCTTGGCCTTCCAATCGGCGCCGTCCGTGGACTGATTCCTGGCATTCGGCTCTGTGGCATTCTCCAGATGCTGCAGCACCTGCTCATCGATGTCCTTTTGTATGGCCGAGAGCAGGCTGGAGTTGCGCTGTTGCGGCTGCAGCAGCGGCGACTGCTTCCAGCTGCCGCAGGCGTACTCGTAGAAATTCTCGCAAGGATCGACGCTGCGATTCATGATGGACAGCATAAAGCTGCCGTAATGCTCGAGCAACTCCTCGCGATGCTCGACGCGACGGGGCGTGGCAAAGAAGTCGCTGCTCGAATTGTTCACGAGGAGTTCGGCGGCGGCGGCGGCGACAGCGAGAGCTGCGCCTAGTGTTAACGTGGCCAACAGCGTTTTGGCCATGATTTGAATTTTGGACAACGCGCTCGGCAACTGCCGCAAATGTTCTAAACTTGGTTAGCTGCTCGCGGTGCCAATTTATACGCCACGTGCAACAGGTTGAAGCGGGGCAGCGACAGCGACAGCAACAACAACTCATTTTGGGCACTTTTTGATACCCTGCACAAGCGGGCAAATGGGGTGTGCCAGAATTTTGATAAAGTATGTAACAAGCAGCTTTTAACGAAACTGCCCAAGCCACATTTCTTTACACTTCCCAAGTTAACAAACCTTTGGCGAAAGGGTCTCATCCCAGTTCTAGAATCTTACCTAGCCGAACCTAACCCAAGTTCAGAGAGTCAGAATCAGAAATATATTCACAATATACATATATATTTTTAAATATTTTTAAATAAATATTTTTACATATATTACAATTTTATGCTCCTTCAACTGCAACAGCTTAATCAACATAAGCAGCTCCCATCTATTCTATCTATTTATCTGCCTGATATACCCTTTGAACTCGGGAACTATGTGAGCTATTTTTAGCAAATATAATATCTGAGCTTCTGAAATCATATGTAATGTAAATGTACTTCGCTTTTGCTCAATTTTCACCAACTAACGAAGAAATCGAGAAATGAAAATTATTAAAAACGTATTTTTATACATTTTTCTGTCTATATGAAAGCAATTTTTGTGTACGATATTATGCCTGGAAGATCTAAGTTTCGAATAGTCGGATATACTTATTATGAAAGCGAGACAATATATTGGCCTCTATTGAATAATGTAAACTTCAGGAAAACTTTAAATTCCTAAAACTTACACAATAATCTAAGATTAAATGGAGAAGTTCTTAAAGATACCATATACCCTGTGTATAATAGAAGGGACAGCTACAGGGTATCTACTAGTCAGGTTTATTTACGTGATTTCTATCTCTATGTCTCTGCATATCTATAAAAGGGTTACGTTTATCTGAAAGAACATATATCTGAATATATTTAAGTCTACTTCAGGCACGTCTACAGGGTATCTGCTAGTCAGACTTTACCCGTGTTTTCAATATCTCTGTCTCTTTATATATATATAAAGGGTTACATATATTCAAAAGAGTCTAAATATATTAAAATCTTCTTCAATCACAACTACAGGGTATCAGCTAGTCGTGCCTTATATCAGCAGCACTCATTACGCCACGCTCAGTTTGGCACGTTGATTTGGTTGTATTTTTACGGAATGTTTTTTCTGTTTTTTTAACCGAAATCAAACTCATTCTTCAAACTCACCACAGAAACCACAATTAGCTGCTGGAAAAATTTATTGTTATTCTAAATCAGATTTAAGCGAATATCTTGAGCGAAATCTGCGCTCTCTTCGAACTCGAACTCGAACTCTCGGCACATTCTCCAATTAATTTATTTATTTTTTTAAGCACTTTACCCGGTTCTCTTATCACTCTTCACTTATCGTTCGGTGAGGTGAGGTCTGTTGTTTTTTTTTTTTTTTTTTTGGGAAGTTTTTAACCTATTTTATCGCTAATTATAGATCAGAGATTTGTTTTGTTTGTATTTTGTTTGGTCGAATGTCACATGTTAATGACCCCATTCGAAATAATAGCCGCAATTATAATGCAAAACATTTCTAAATGAATTTTAACTCTGCTTTTGGCATTTGATTTCAATTTTTCTGTAATATTTATCTCTAAAAAAAACTTTTGTGAAAATTGATACATTTAAATTCGGAAATTGTCATTATTATGTTTATTATTATGCAATTAAATAAGCTAAAACTTCTTCGTGGAACTCTAAGCTTAAAGTAAAATTTTAAAAAAAAGCTTTTAATATTTTACCCTATTAAAAAAATTAAAAACAACCCTAAAATTTTATATTGAGAGACCTTTCTAAACGAAAATCCTTTCCGATTTCAAAAATAGAATATAATATTCAATAATAATATTGTCACATTAACTAAGCTAGTCTTTGGGCTCTACCCGGAACGTATCACTGGCTGCTGAACTTCATAAAGGATATTCAAATAAATATTTGTCTAAACGTCAACTATTTCCATAAGCCCATTGTAAGCGTAAGCATCCCTTTTGTTTACATTACTCTCTGTCTTCTATTTACCGCTGCCAGCTCTCAATTATCATTTTATGCGCCTCTCTTTGCGCTTCTCATGCCCATTGTATTCCAGTGCCAAGTCATCAGCTACTGTTTGCCCTGGCTAAGCCGTGTGAGATCATTTCATTTGTGTGTTAACCTAATGCATTTGAAGCTCTCTAATCGTAATTTCATGAATGAACGAAAAATGCCACGTCTAGAGGGCCTAATGATGCATGGAAAATACCAATTCCAGTTGCGCTGACCACAAAATACTCATTAAAGCAACAAACGATTATTGTTAAAAAAAAAAAAAAACCTTTGAATAATTAGAGTAGATCGGCAGCCAAATCCACAGCTATATATAGTTATAATAATAGAGTTGTCTTATGGTATTTCGTTGATTTATGAGCTAGCTAGAACAAAGCTGAAAAATGCGGTCTGGAGCTGGTAAATCGCATATGAAACCAGGAAGTCACGACGACAAACGGCGACACGCGACAACAACAAATTTTTGGCATAATAAGGAAAATATTAGTTAACATTTAACCCGACACGAAGGGGAGGCGTGTCGTGTGCCCGACACGCGCATCTTAAAGATGCAAAAAAAAAAAGGGTTACGCAAAGGGTTGCGAGGGTTGACAGGATATTTGCCTTGCAGCTGCGGGGAAAGTGTGCCTCGGCTTATGAAATGGAAATGCGTGCCAGAAGCGAGCGCCGGGGGGAAAGTGATTTTGTTTTCCTTCAAAAAAAACATATATATACATATAGAAAAAAACGAAAAGTGGGGCGTGGCTGTGCTGACTTTTAATTACGCCTGCCGAATGCCTGTCAAGGCAGCTCAATGCCTCTGCCAGTCAAGGTGAGCTCCTGCCAGCAGAAAAAAAACACACATTTCAATTGCTGAAATAAAGATCGAAAGGTGAAAGTTGTGCATTGTGCCAAAACGTATTTGACAGGCTATACAAGCGCATACACTCAGCGAAATTTATTACTAATAAAAGCCAAGCAGGACATTTTTACTAGAGAAAATACTTGACTTGATAGTTAAGCGAAGAAATATTTTTTCTTTAATTGAGTTAAGTTGACTGAAACAAATACGCTTTAAATAAGTATTTTGTGATTAATCGAAGACTTTAATATGTTACCTCATCTAAGAAATATTTGAATTAAATGAAAATCTAAAATATATTTTAATAAAATGAAAATTCACTAATCAATATTTTTACTAAATCAAAGACTTTCTTACTTTCTTTTTTTATATTATGCATTTTTTTGTCTTAATGCAAGCCTTTTTCTGCAGAATAAATGTAAATTCCTTTAAAATAAAATCATTTTCTCGCTTTCTTTAAATAAAATAAAAACACCTTTAAAGGTATTTTTTCTTAATCAAAGAAATTTTAAAAGCAATGACAATAATTTGTATCAATACAACCTTTTTTTCTTTAATTAAATGACAAGAAAATTAAATTAATATATGTTTTCTTAAATTCTCCTAACAAGCATTATAAGAAGAATTCAAGAATTTATTTCTCAAATTTTCTAGAATTTACTTCAACAAGTAGCTTATGCTAAGTCCAGGCATTTTTGTACTTAATTTAAGAATATTGAATTCGAAATTGCACGTCAATTTTAAGTGCAAAATGATGGAAATTGAATGCCTATCTAACTAAACATATGAATAGAAGACAAAATTGCGTACTCAAAGAAAATAAAGGGATATTTTAAACTACGTCTTTTCGCTGAGTGTATTATAAAAAACAGTTGCCAATTGCAATTGCAGAACATCCTGCGTGGCAGCTGCGGCCACGCGGCCACAGTTAAAAAACTGAAAATTAAATCCTTTTTTCAGGCTCAATTTGTTGCAGCTCCTGGCCGGGTCCTGGCCCGGTCCTGGCTCGTCCTGGCCTGCAGCTTAAGGCAAGCTGCGCCAACTAAATCGAGCGCTCCAACAAAGGGCGACCTCCGCTTATTCCAGGTTTTTTGGCGGTTTATATCCTCGCATTTTCCTTTCTTTCTTTTTTTTTTTTTGGCATTGTTACATTGCGATTACTTTACCTGCAACACGGCGATTAACACGCAACCGCCGGCACATCCTTTACCGGCATCCTGGCATCCAGAGCTACCTGGAGCCAGCCTCAGCCTCAGCCCCTTGCCCTGGCCCGTCGAGTTCTTTTTTTAGCTGGCTGCCTTTATTGCTTTCTTATATGCGCTTTGATTTCTATTGCGGCAATATCCTTTATCCTTTGTGCCATTGTTGCATGCACCGGCTGGCAAACACATTAGAGTTGCAACCGAGCCGAAGCAAAAAGAAGAAGAAGGGTGTGCGTGCGGGGGAGGGGTGCGAAGCTAAAAGTGACAGCATTGCAGCATCTAAAGATCCTTTAACGATTTTCAATTCAATTCCCCAATATTAAATCTATTTTTACAGAATGTCTCCCTCTCCTTCTCTCTCTCTCTCTCTCCCTCTCTGTCTGTCTACCTTCCTCTCTCTGTATTTCTCCCTTTCATATGATCTTAACGGTTTGCAGTTTTTTTTTTGCTTTGAGAACACTTTTAAAAATATTTTCAATGGGACCACACACAGCATGAACTGCAATTCTTTATATATTCTTTATATCGAAATTTCAATAAATATATATATACATTTATTAAATAATATTTAAACACAGCCAAAAAATACCAAAAATTGATACTCAATCTATATTTTTTAAAGCTAAGGAAGCTAAAAATTTGTTCAAGGTATAAGACCTCAGAAATGGTTTCGGAACTTATGATAGAAATTTAACTGAAAATGTAAAAGTAAAATGTATAAACGAAAAAAATCTTAAAAACGCAGTTAAGGACTTGAACTTCAGACTATAAAAAATGTGGTCTTGCATTTTCACGGGGGTTCGATCCTTTAACTTCGTGCTAAGTATGCCGACGCTTAGCCTACAGCAAAATTCTTTGATATAATCGAATATAGGATATCGAATATAGGAAAAATCGCATTAGTATAATATCCTAAATATAAATTCACTTCAGCACCCTCTCATCCAACAGCCCTTAATAGGGTCAAGGTTCAAACCCTCAGTAATATATTTATACATTGGGATAGAACCTTAGCCAAGAATGTGAAAGTGAGATTCATAAAAAAGCACCTTATGTAGACTGTTAAGGATTAGAACTTCAGACGAGTCTTTGTCAATATGCAATACAAATATGGTATTTAATTTTCAAGGGGGTTCGATCCTCAATCTTCTTGGTCAATGTGCCGAGGCTTAGCGTTGGGACCAACTCTTATATAAATAATAAATAAATATAAATTAACATATAATACATCAACTTAAATATGGAACGTAGGAAAGCCCAAGCACATACTATATAGTATATAATCCTCCATTTTTCTTGCCTTAAATAATCATCAAAATATCCTAAATATAAATACTATTCAACACCCCCTATAGCCCCTTAATAGAGTTACAATGGGCGTGTCCCGGCACGCTTATCGCCTGCAACGCCCACGCAAATGTTCAGATTTTCCTCTTTCTGTTTTTTTCTTTTAATTTTTTTCAAATACAAATTCTACAACAGATTGATAATCAATCAAAGTCATAAACGAATCGAAAGGCGATCAAAACTGATTAAGCATTAGGCATGTTTTTTTTTTAGAGAGAGAAGAAGAAAATGGCGTGCAACCCCCTGACGACACGTACTGAATCGGGTAGTGGGTTTTTCACTAGTTTCGCGTTGCATTGGGCCTAAAAGGCGTAGCCGGGCCCAATAATGATGAGTAATTGATAGTGACATAAACGCAACTAGCCGAGCAATATGCCATCTGGTTTAGGTAAATCTGGCTAAAGGGTGCTTGGAGGGGAGGGGAGGGGTGCTGCAGGGAGGGGGTTGGCCCTGTTTAATAGGGGTAGTTACGCGGCGCCAAGTGCGGATAATGATGATGTGCAACCCTTTACGCCTAGTTAATGCTCGCCTCTTTTTTTTTTTGGGTAAAAAATAGCAAATTCTCACTTCATTTTTGTGTCTATAAAAATGCAATCATTTGTCGATGCCCTCTAAGCATTTAGGGGGGGAACAAAGGGTGTAATGATTTAAGGAAAGATTTATGGAACAGGCGGGAGAGTGTGTCTCCGACAAGCTGAGTCTATTCAGAGGTCCGCCCGTGAGTCTCAGAGTTTATAACAGAGATCTATGCTTTAAATTATAAATATTTATTATATTCAGTAAAATCTTGAATATATATTCTAGTATTTTTACAATATTTCCCAGTATTACCGTAATATCGTGGTAAGGGGCATGAAATTTAGGGTTCAAACTTTCGAGTAGACAGAGTTTTAGATAATATATGTAGAAGAGAGTCTATTAGAGAACTGTCTACTTTATATTATAACCATTTACTTTATTCAATAAAAATTTGAATAAATATCCTAGTATTTTGCAATATTTCCCGGTATTACAATATGCATATCAATAAGATGCACGAAATTTAGGGTACAAACTCCTGAGAAGACAGAATTGTAGATAATATGTATAAAAGAGATTCTATAAAAAAAACTGTCTATATAAAATTGTAAATATTTATTCTATTAAATAAAAACATGAATATATATTCTAGTATTTTTACAATATTTCCCAGTATTATCCCAATATCCTGGTAAGGGGAAATTTAGGGTTCAAGCTACAGAAAAAGACAGAATTTTTGTTAATATGTACAGGTGAGAGCTTGCAGTTCGGCTTGGCTCCAACAACAGGGTATTAATAATATAGATGAGAGCTTCCAGGGTATTCGCTAGTCGGGCACTCTCGACTGCTGCAACCCTTTCGATGCCACCTTAATATGTGCGTGATATACCCCTTCTTTTTGATTTATAGCCATGCCAAGCTGTCGCACGAAAACAATGCCAAGTCCCTGGTATATGCGGCCCATTGGATATCATAATTATGATAACAACAATAAGGACGCCGAATTGTTGAACTATGTGGCAACCGGCCAGTCAGCGTTGCCACCCTTTGGCCTCGATCTCGGACTGGGGCTGGGTGTCGGTCTCGGTTTGGGCCTGGAGCCGCAGACATGTCTGCCATATTTTGGCCTCGAAATGCCGTCCACAGCAGCCGTCACGGCCAAGGCGCACAAATTGCTGCCGGAGTTCTTGATACCGCTGCACGAAATCATGTTTCAACATCATTATCAGCAGCAGCAGCAGCAGCAGCAGCAGCAACAAAGGCAGCCCGTGGCAACGACAGCGGCAACAGGAAGCACAATGGGCACATTAATTAATAGTCTGCCGGGGCTAACGTATGCCAAAACAGAGACATTTGCCAGCGCCAGTTTGTATGCTACAAAGTCGTTAACCCCACAGCAACAGCAGCAACAGCAGCAGCAGCCACCTGCCCCATGTGGCATGCCCCAACGACCGCGTCAGAATGGCGAACAGCAGTTCGTGCGTCATTTTCACGAACGGGATCGACTCATACGCGAGCATCAACTGCAGCAGCAGCGACTGCGTGATTTAACCGACGACGACAACGACAAGGACGAACAGCAACAACAACAGCAACAACAACAACAGCAGCAGCAGCAACAACAGCAGCAACAACAGCAGGTGGAGCTGAAGCCGACGGGCCATAACAATCATTGGCATGGTGTCGTCTATGATGGCAATGGCAATGCCATGACAGCAACTCCCAAGCACAGCAGCAACAACAACAGCCACAACAGCAACAACAACAACAACAACAACAACAACCACAGCAACAACAACAACGGCAACAACAATCCGGCAACAGCCTTCGCCTTGACACTGCCCCAACCAGAGGTTGTTGCTGCTGCTGCTTCGCACAAGCAGTTCCGCATTTACGAGCACTCAAATGGTCAACTTTGTTGCGTTGGCAACCCTGCCAGCCCCACAGCAGCAGCAGCAGCAGCAGCAGCAGCAACAGCAGCAACAACATCTACAACAACAAAAACAACAATGAACAAAGGTAAGTTTACGGCTTTCGCTTGCTAATTGATTTCGTCTCGGGTCTCAGATTTAGCTATTTATATTGCATGTACAAATAATATATAATAATATATTATTACGAGCAACTATTAGCCGGCTTTGCTCGGACACAACTTTTCTTTTATTTCACATACTTCCCCTTTCCTGAAAAGTTTAATATAATTTGAATAAATCTTTGTAAATCAATTTAATCAATTTAAGGCGTATTTTCGAAACTACAGTAAAAAATTTAGCTTCCTAGCTCTTAGAGTTTGGGCTGTGCGTTGATCGTCAGTCAGTCAATCAATCAATCAGTTACAATATATAGGAAGTTTATATTTAACGTCTGTTATATGTATGGGCTTAAGATTTCCCGTAAATTCAGTTTGAGAACATAATATTTGATTGATTGAATTAATCTTCAGTCAATCAATCAGTCAGTCAATCAATCATTAACCAAAGTAACTTGATATATATAAATATGTTGCTTCTATATAGCTTAAACTTAATGTATTAACTAAAGATTCAATTTAATTGGTTGAGCTGATCATCAGTCAATCAGTCAGGCAGTCAATCAATCAGTCAACCAAAACATCTCTTTATGTAAAACAAAGTAGCTTTTATATAGTTTTATTTGAATGTATAGTCCCAGGATTCCGCCTAACTTTAATTTGACTACATCAAATTCGATTGATGGAGTTGATCATCAGTCAATCAATCAATCAATCAAAGACTCAGTCAGCCAAAACAACTTTATACTTCTCAGTATTCAACTAGCATAAAGCTTTACACGTTTAGTATGGGCCTTACTTTAGTTTGGGTACATTAAATTTGATTGACTGAGTCATTCAATCAGCCAGTCATTTTCGAAGAAGCTGTTGTCCTTCGACTGATTTCTCTGCACTTTCCTCAGCCCAGTTCATAGCATTTTACAGTCCAGCAAATCAAATTGAAGCAGTGCATAACATTTCCATTCAAGAACCTTGAATTTAGCCGACCCCAACTACCCCCAAGAAGCAACCCCCCGCCCCCACCTCCTCCCCTGCCCTAAATCTACCCGCACAGCAAAACTTTCAACTCAATTACAAGCGCTTCACTTAATAGAATCCATGTCGAGGCATGTTCAGCTAGCCCCATGCGATACACCTTGCCGGACATTCGCACCACATCAACACACACCTCCGGCTGAGGTGCGTGTGTGTGTGTGCGTGTAACCCCAAGCAACACACAAACTCCATTTAAAATCACTAAAATATTAATAAATTGCACAAAAGTGCGAACAAAATATGCGTGAAAATTCTCAAGTGCGAGCAACTAAAAAAAAACCTCGAGAACAACTTTATTTAATGGAATTTAAAACCACTTTTCAGTGGGTGGCGCCCATTGGGCAGCGGGTAGCGGCAGCGGGTGGTTGCGGCTGCCTCGGGGCGCACGGCAAAAAAAAAAAACGAATTCGAACCACAATTGCATGAGGTAACCTTTGACATGGCACGGCAAATAAAGCGAAACGCACCCTTAGAAAATTCTAAAAAGAAAATCCGTAAAAAAAAGAAAAGCTCACGCTGGTGTCAATACCAACTGTGCCCGTGCAGGTCCTGAGCTGCTTATGGCCAATTGAGCGCACCCCCGCCCCCTACCCGCCCCGCCCCCTCCTTTACCCCCTGCTGGCAAATCCAATAAAATCGCTTTACAAGCTGTAAAGCAAAGATCATAAATCCCATTTGCCTTACAACCAAAAAAAAAAAAAGTGAGTTACTTTTTTAAATGTACTTTTTTATGTATATTTTTAAAGATGGTTTTTCTAATGGCGGCCTTTTTAAGGGTAAGATTTGCATAAAGGGTTGGTAATGAACAAAAATGGCAGGCAGAAAATGATTTGAAATTTTAGAAAAGAATCAAAGCGTATTTTTTCAAGCTTCTCTTTGTTTATCTACTTATGAAAATTGTCTTAATAAGTACGTAGTACTTTTTATGATTTTAAAATAAATATGACTTTTTATATATTAAATAAAAATATATTAATAATAAATATATTAAATAAATTCAATTAAATGAAGGAAATAGTTAAATAAATAAATAAAATAAATTTAATATGTATATAATGCATATAATAAATAAAATAAAATAGTATTTATAAAATAAATAAATAAAATAAGAAAAAATTAAAACAAATGAATAAGAATATAATAAAAAATATTAATTTAATATGGTTTAGCTAAAAAATTAAATAACTTTGTATAATACTTTTTACATAAAATATTTTTTTTAAAATTTCTTTTTAATATATATTTTTTATACATTTTATTATATGAATGTCAATATTCTTATATATTTTTGGCGTCGCCTTCATAAGGGTTAGATTTGCATAAGGGGTTGAAAAATTTGAAATAATCTCAAAATAAAAATTTAGAAATATTTTGTATATTCACAAAGGGTTGCTAACTACAAAAACTAGCTATAACGGTAAGAAAACTTCTCAAAATTGTGAGAAAATTTGGCGAAAATTCCGTTAGATTGGCAAGGGACAAAACCGTAGTTAATCAAGCGGCCTCTTTTTTCTTACCCTCGCACCCTACCAAAAAATCACAAACAAACAACAAAAAATCACCCAAAAAATAGGCAAGAAAAAAAAATCACCCAAAAAATAAGCAAGAAAAAAGAAATCACCCAAAAAAATTGCATTGTTCAAGTCGAAAAAAAAAGTAAACCAAGAAAATTTCAATTTTGCCCATTTTTATGAATTTCTCAATTTTTTACATTAAAAAATTGCGCATTATTGACGCGCATTCGGAGTTTAGGGGTTGCTACCCTAGAGAGAGAGAGCGAGAGAGGGAGAGAGGGAGTGAGAGGGAGAGGGAGAGAGCGCCCCGCACAAGTGGCTAAGCTGTGCAGGATCTTTGGTAATCCTTGACAATGATCCTCAATTTTTACCCTTGAGTTTCTTTACAAATTTTTTTTCCGTTTTTTTCGGCCTGTTTTCGGCGCGCAATTTTCTTCACAGATTTTACAATAAAATCAAGGAAAATGCAGCGCAGATTTTTGTTTTTTTCTCTTCCCATTTTTTTTTTTGGGGCGATGGGTTGCATTTGACAGCAACATTTTTTGTGGCAAGTCGAATTCAATAAACATTAATAAATAACAGCGGAGAATGGAAGAGAATTCAACACAATTTGGGAATAGGTTTAAGTGGAAAGAGGCAGAGCGAAGACGGCGCTAAAATGCGGAAGTAAAGGGACAATTTTTGTTGTTCTTTATTCTTGAGGTTTGCCTTTGATTTCCTATCGAATGTGCCCGTATTTATCCAACATTTGGCGCGCTTTTTTCAGCAGTTGTGCAAAGACATGTGCGAGAGAATTTGTTAAGCCTTTGGCATTTAGTTCTAGAAAGTGAAAAACGAGCCGGAAGCCTTTAAAACTTAAAGCAAACCCAATTAAAGAAATCTTCGCAGACAGTTGCAACCCTTAAAGAGAAGAAGAAGCAGCTCGAACTAGTCTCATCTTATTTGCTCAACGCAAATTGGGTTGTCATTTTAATGCAACAATTCGAAGGCAACCCAACCCACTGAATTGTTCGCTTCCCCTGGCTGTGCCTTTTTCATGCAAAGTGCGTCCCTTTTGCGATGCTGCCAAGCGTTTATTTTCTTGATTAATTTCAATGTTTTTGGGGCAAAACTTTGTTGCTGCCCCCTTTTTGTGGCATATTTACATGCGTTCGTCTCCCTGTGTGTGTGTGTCTCCCTCTCTCTCTCTCTCTTACTCTCCCTCTCTCGCCCTTTTCTCTGGCCGACTCTGACTGAGACTGCGGACTGTCTGTTTTTGGCAAATAATCAAATTGCCCAGACACTGGGCACTGCAGATTGTTTATCTTTTGTTTCAGCCCGTGACAAGTTTAATCAGGCTACGTGCAGAGGACAGGACACAGCGCTTTCGCAGGACACAGGACACAGAGGACACGCAGTCAAAAGGATAACTATTGAAATTAGTTGCCAGCCAGCGTTGGCTCGGTTGTTCGGGTTTTTCCCGCAAAAACGCAAAAAGGGGGCGCTTTATACGCAGATTCTCTATTGATTTTCCGACTCGTTTTTCTCTGCTTTTTCCACTTAAATCATTTTGGCACTTTAATGCTGCCAGGCAGAACGCGAGACAAGGGGAGTGCGGACGAGGCGGTGGGTTCGTCCTGCGGTCAGTCATATCCTGCTCGAGTCCAACATTAATTTTGCAGTTTTAATTAAAACATTTCGAGACACACAAGCAGCCCGTCGCATATTTTCCTAGACTTTTCTAATTTCTTCTTTTGCCTATACCCTGTACGCATGGAAAGTGAGCGTAAATAACACAGAGTATATTGCAATTGGGTAAAGCTAGTTAGCTGCTAAAGCGTAAATATTTCAGATAAGCTGGAAAAGTCGAGTTGTTATGGCCATGTTTTCCCTTTTGTGCGATCTCGAGGAATATAAGGGCTAGTTTCTTCTGACTTTAGTATGTGAAATCTCGTTTATCATGCTCAACTCAAGTATCTTTATTTCTGCGATAACATCTTCCATTTGTCCGAAATTAATAAATATCGATTTATAGTCCCGACATATCGGCGCATATCTCAGACATTACAAAGGTTGTAAGCATCATATTCTATATAAGAGTTCTAGGAACTTTTACTCTTTGTACGCTTTGCCCCTCGCAAGTATGTATAATTGAAATTATTATTTTACATCTCACTTATATATAGCCTGATTTTTGGTATATAACACATAAGTACATGTATGTTATCTTTAAGATTCATCAAATTTCATAAAGATCGGACTTTAAAGTCCGAAGTTATTAAAGAATAAACATTTGACAATATGAAGTTGATGAAAAAACCACACGACCGTCGTGTGCATAGAATAAAATTAGCTTTTTTCTGATAACAGCTCTGCAGCTAGTTACAGAGTATCTTTTAGTCGCGCATGCTCGTTTTATTTCAACTGTTTTCAAACAAAAGCCACAGCCGGCGCTGCAATCCAAGTTGCAGTCCTTTCTGCCCACTCATAATCATAAAATGTATGCGCTGTCACCGAGGCAGCGTCCCCCCCTCTGCAGACCCCTAGCCCCTAGTCTCCTCCAACCCCTTACCCCCTACCCCCACCCACTTCCCCCCTGCCCCGTAGCTGTTTCTTGTGCACATATCGCACGTCGCTTGCAAGTGGCAAATGCTGTCGAGTTTCTCCTTTTGCAGTGCTGCAAAAACGTTGCCTCCCCCCACAAAACCCAACCCCAGACTCAACACACGCACACACAGGACATTGCTTCCTTATATGGGAAACAACAAAAAATAGCAAGAAGAAGAACAACACTTTTTGTAATTATTCCCCAACTCTCGGCCCTCAACAACTGCGCTGATGTTTATATGAATGGGTTTTGTGTTTATATAATGTTCCAACAAAATGCTCCATTTTGAGCGATTCTCAGTACTGATTTTAGGTACAATGACAGCCCATAAATGTATATATGTGTATATATATGTATATGAATAGGAAAACTTACTTTGAATATGGCGCTCGTTGTGCAGGAATTACGTTTAAAGATTTATTTGTAGGAAAAACCTTGTCGTTGTATTTATCTAAAAATAAAAAGAATTAAAATTTAAAAATTAATGATTATAATTTGAATATAATCGCATAGAATTTATTGGACTAATTGAAGCCATATATTAGACAAATTAAAAAAAATATTTTACAGTTCTCGAATAATTTCAATTATTTGCAGTCAAATTGAACATATAAAAAAATTTCACGTATTTAAGGAGCATAATTTACATTTAATGAATTCTGTCGTACTATTTCATAGAGTTTTTCATAAATTCTCTGCTCAGAACTATTTAAAAATAGAAGACAACAAAATATTATAAAAAATTTAAGTTTTAGAAGTTATAACTTTCGATTCCTATAACTGTTTAATACCTCTGGGGCTTATTTAAAAAATTAACAGAAATAGTAATGAAAGAAAATAACACTATAAATAATAATAAAATTAGTGAATAAAATAATAGTGAATAACTAAAATTATAGTACAAATAATAGTGAGGGAATAATCCTAAAATGCAAAAAATAAAATATCCCCAACATCCTTAAGATTTTTCCCTTAAAAGCATAGACGTACCATAAACATACACGCACATGCATGTGCACATATACATATGTAAATAGCATTGCACACATCTGCATTCTGCTCAAATCCTCCCATTTATATACTAATGCACACACACAGACACTTTTGCATATATGCTCCATGTAAAGCCCAATAAGCTCAAACACCTTTACACGCTCACACACACACACACAGACACACAACATCTTAATTATGATCTATGTACTTGAGTGCAATAAGAGAAAGCAGGGAATATGCAAAAGAAACAGTTAACGGCAACTGCGCAACGTCGCAGCGCTGCCTGCATATATGCATATGTATGAGTGCATGCATATAAAAAGAGAGAGAGAGAGAGCGAGAGAGAGCGAGTGAGCACTGGCCACACCCATTTCACTCAAACTCTATGCTAATGCACAAAAATATGCAGGGGAAGCAGAAGGTGCAGAGCCGGCGGCAAACAATGACAACAAAAGTCTAATCAGAATGCAGGCAACACAAAACACGACAACCGAATACGTTCCACACTCACTCAACAGCTCTAACGGTGCAGGGTTGATGCGCTCGAGTTTCGAGTTTCGAGTTTGAGTTTGAGCGCAAAGCTGTAAGCAAATGTGTGCCAGAGAGTGAGTGTAAAAGGCAACAAAGAAAACTAGGCAAAAGGAGAAAAAAAAAAGAACAGTAAAGCAACAAGAACAACTACGACTGCTGCTGCAAATCATAAAGCATGCACTCACACACACACACACACACGTACACAGTGCTGTCTCGGCCGGCAGCGAACGTAACTGCAGCGGCAGCAGCATTTTGTACCGTTTGTCGCTGGCTCGTTTCGTCGTTTCAGTTGCATTCGGCAAGCGAACGAAGTCGGTTCGGCACATTCACATTCGAAGGCAGTCGCAGCCGCCAATTGTTGTCATTATTGTTATTAAATATTTAAATTGAAAAACTAGCTGGCAACACTGCGCGCGCTCGCTGTGACTTGCAAATTACGTAGCACATTTGACAGCTCTCACATTTACATAAAAAAAAAAGAAACGCACCAGTGCCAAAGTGAAATTGTGTGAAATTTTTGTAAATGCAGAAAATCATATATTAATAAAACAAAAAAAAAGGAAAAACAAGAAAAACTAAAAATGATGGTGCTACAGCAGCAACAGCAGCGCCGCTTGTGGGATGCCTCCAAAACAACAACAAACGCAACAGCAGCAGCCGCAGCCGCCGCCGCAGCAGCAACAACAACGCAAGCAGAGGCCGCGGCAGAGGCCAGCAACAAATTGGAATTGGATAATGTGGCCGCAGAGCGAAGCGTGCGTCTCATCAAGCAGCGCAAGGATCATGAAAACTCATGTAGGCAAAAACACACAATTTTCAATTAATTAGCATAGACTTTATTGGGCTGCCAGGGTTGCCACTTAACGCAAGCTTATAGCGGCGTTGCCAGCTGCAGCTTTGAAGCTAAGCCTGACTCTAGACTGAGCTTTGCTTTATGTTTTTTTGAATACTTTTTGTGTGTTCAAATGTTATGTTGTGATTTTTTAGTTAATGAGGCTTACTAGAAGCTCCCTTAATAGCTTTCAAGCTTAATTTTGTGTCTTTCTAAGCTGTATTTAGAATTGTTGTGGATTTTTTTTTGAAAATTCTGATAAATTTTCAGTGAGTTAATCACATTATTTATATTAGAAATGAATTCAATCATATTCATATTCACATTAATAATGAATTAATTTTCAACTATTTTGCTTAATTAACCATTTTTTTATAAAACTGTTTTACAAGCTTTTAGCTTAAAGGCTTGATTTAAAACTGAAAAATATTTTAGTAATTTTTAATACTTAAAGGTTTACATTTACTGTAGATTGATAAAACTGTTTTAATTTTTGGGCATTTGAAAGTTTACTTAACAATATATGAACAATAATAGAAAGAAAGAAAAATGAAAGAAGAAAAAAAGAAAAAGAAGCTTTCAGGCGCAATAAAAGCTTTATAAATTTTGCAGTTCCCATAAAAGTTAGATTATTTTTATATATTAACATAATGGAGACTATAAAATTAATGATTTTTCTTATGATTTCATATTTACTGAATTGAAAAATGTTAAAGCACATTAATGAGCTTTCAGCCAAAGCTCTTTTGCTAAAAAACTTGACTTGAGTTTTGCGTTTTACTTCTTTTTGGTTATAATATAAAGCTTTAATATATAAAGCTTTTTACTTCTTTTGGGTTATAATATAAAGCTTTAATATATTTATATACATTTATATCGAAATTAGAACTGAAACCAAAGTTTTCGACGGAACTTTAAAGCTTGACTTATTCTCATGAAAACTCAGAGAAAAACTTGTCCGTGCTATAACCTTAGTTTAGGTTCTTATATAAATTAAATAAGGAAAAGTTTACGCCTATAATAAATCGTAATCAAGTCTTTGACCAACTTTGAGTAAACCTTCTAGCTCCACCTGTGGCTTTCACTTTCGGTAAAACTGTGAAGGAAAAACTCAACTGGCAACCAAATGCTGCCACAGCTGACTACAAAAGACGCACGCCCGCACCTATTGAATTGTGAGGCATAGAATTTCCATTTCCATTTCCATTTCCATATCGAGATCTACAATTTCATGGCATTTGCTATAGTTTTGATTCGGCATCATGAGCTGCATCTCCTGCTGCTGCTGCTGCAGATGCCGCACCCCACTGTGCGTGTGATCATTATTTTGTTAGCATTTGCATCCCGCACAGAGTCCTGTGGCCGTTGTCCTTTTTTTTACCTGTGCGTCTCAGGTATTTGCATTCACACACACACAAAAGGCACGGCACATCAGGCATATGTCCTTTAAAAAATGGTAAGAAAAAAACTAAGCTGCGTCTTTTTTTTCCACTGTGAGGCGTGCAATTTTCCCTTAATTTTCCTGGTCATAAAAAGAGAGTGAAAGAAAACACCACAAAAGCCAAATTTTGTGTAATTACATTTAAGCCTTAGGTGCAAGGATATGCGTGTCCTTTTTAATTGCCTGAAAGCAAAATAGCAAAACACACAAAATGTGTGTAACATGCAGATCAGCGCCAAGGCTTTAATGTCAGCCCCTTGTACACTCTGTGAGGATTCGAACCGGCAGCCTCCCGCCACCACAAAACCCATTACGAGCGCGTCCGGCGGCGTCCAATGGGGTAATCTGTATATTTATAATGTCAGGCTGAAGCATTATGCACAAGGATTCCAAGGCATTTCGTCTGCCATATATTGTCGTAAAAATATGTCGCCTTTTTTTACCCAATCCGAGTGTGATTGCGTGTGTGTGTGTGTGTGTCCTGCCCGCTCAGTCAAGGATGCTACACATTGTTTACGCCCCGGGGGAGCTATAAATTTAATATCTACTTTGCAAAACAAAAAACCCAACAAAAAACTCGGCCACAGGGTGGACACGACGCGACAACGCGTCAGCAGAGCCTCAGCTCGCCACATATGTGTGTATTCAAAGTAAACTACGCCTGTGTGTGTGTGTGTGTGTGTGTGTGTGTGTGTGTGCGAGTGTGTGTGTGCGAGTTTGTGTGTGTGTAACAGGATTTTGCATAGATAGTCGGACAAACAGTTCCACGAGCTGGTTAGATATGATAATGCCCCAATAAGCTATTCTGAATAAAGATAAGCAAAGGAAAACTAGGAGGAGTAAGTTAGAGGTCTCAGGTTGGGAGTGTACGACTAGGAGATACCCTAAAAATTAAGACCTATCTATAGATACATGTATATGCGAAATGTGAAAGTAAGACGTCTCTAGTCGGGAGTGTACGACAAGGAGATAGTGTCTAGTTGCCTTAATAAGCATTTTTATGCAAATACACACACTATACGATAGGCCTCCTTAAGTAACTTGGGTCTTCATGGTCCGATCTTGATGAAACTCTCAGGGCTTCAATACTTCATACATAAGTGTATATATCCTAAAGGGCGTAGACGTGCCTTTAGAAATGAGCAAAGGGCAGACGTATGTCAAATGTGAAAAACTTTTAAGCTGTGAATAATATTCAAGAACCCGCCTACCAAGTTCTGTGCGTCTAGCTCTTATAGTTCTCGAGCTATGCTCAAAAGAGCATGTCTCCAAATCGATATTTATCGATACTCTGAAAATAACAAGATATATCGATAATATTCACCTAAGATTCACCAACATAGTTTAGTTCTTGTACATTTCGTGATTTTAAACAAGAAATGAATGCTCTCTAGAATCTAGTCCAACTCATGGTGTGCATTATTTAAATATCCAAAAAGCTAAACTCAAAAGCAATCGATATATATTTTAACGCCAGAAAACGAATAACAAATGCAATTTCTTGGGCAAACTTTACGATTTAAAGACTTCAGGCATTCAAGTTTAATTTGACTTCATGCTGATTTCATCGCTGAGCTGTCGACAGGCATAAGGCGAGCGTGAGGAGCTCTTAAAAAGTTTACAGCGCTCGCCACACTCGAAGGACACCACTCAAAGGACATCACTAGACAAGGAAATTTTTGCATGTTACGCTAAAACGAAGAACCGTAAATACTAATGGACATTTTACGAGCCAAGTGGACGGAGGGCAGCCAAGCAGACCAAATGGACAAACGATGACCAAAATGTGTGTTTGAGAGTGTGCGACTGTATGTGTATGGGTGTGTGTGTGTGTGTGCCAGAGACACTCGCCAAAAACAGACAACACCCAGACGAAGACTCCAACTGCAACCACCAAAATGAACTGTGCTGTGCCATAAATTGAAAGCCGTGCCTGCAAACAGGATGCAGGAAACGTGCAGCACGTTTGGGGGAGAATTCAATAATCGATAAACATTGCAAGGTGCAATCGATAAATAACGCAATGCTCTATCGATAAGCATTACAAGGTGCAATCGATAGTCAAGATAGGCAAGCGATAGACAAGACTCAATGATCTGTCGATAAACAAACTGAAGCGATTGACAGCTGAGTGCCACAAATAACGATATGAATTTCCATATGCAATCGATAGACCACAGAATGTTCTATCGATAGGCAGCTTAATGCTTTGACACTAGGAAATTTAACTCTCTATAACTCTATTAATGACAATTTCTTTGACCGATCAAAAGGCAATTTATGATCTACCAATAATCAACTCAAGGTTGTGCCTATTTGGCGCCTTATCGATAGGCAGCTGAATGCTACATCGATAGGCAAGCTAGTTCTCGATTAACAAGCAACTGTTTTTTTTTATATCAATCGACTTGTAATTCTCTTTTGGTCTAGATTTTAATGAGCAATCGATAGATAACGCTTAAGCAAAAGGAAACCTCAGTGGCTAATCGATAGCTAAGCTAATGCTCTATCGATTGGCTACTCAATAATCATTTAATAGACAACAACTCTTAATTCAATATTAAACGGGATGCCTCAGGGAAATAAATTCGTAATCGATAGGCAGCTCCTAGGTACCTTGCTCTATCGATAAAAATGTTGCTAAGCCATCGATAATGAATTATAGGGCTTATTAAGAGTATGATTTATGTAGGAAAATGTAATTATGTTAATGATAGTAATTATTGAGTATGATGGGTATTTTTATTTATAAGATTTTTTGTGGTTGTTTGATAGATCTGTACATATCGATATGGCATATTCTCTCGGCAGATCTGCTTGAAAATTCTGTTTTATTTCATATTTTTATTTAATTACTTTGAAAATACCCAAATTAGTTGTAATTTCTTTTTAAATTCTCACATTTAGTGGAATTTCTCAGCCGCAAGAACCGCAAGAATTTATCATTTACATTTGGTTTTTTTTGTCTTTCATTTCTTTGCAGTTATGCGACACATGTCAAACTCACCGACACCGCCATCTCCCCTGCGATCTCTATCAGGTATGCTCGTAATCCTTTGCCAACATTCAGCAGACATGCACCAAAATAGAAATGAAAATATGTTTAGCCATAAGGTCTAGGGGTTCGATTTGCCTTTTGGTCGCGTGGAACGTGGCTACTTTGTGGCAAAATTGATTACTCACACGAGCTACGTTGCCAATTTATTGATGTGTCTCTCTGTACAGCCGGGTCGGGGCTGGCAAGGGAGGGAGTTATGGGCAAATTTTATAGTTTTCCGAAAAGGATATGCAACAACAAAGACAACCCCAAAGCCAGTTGCAAGGATGAGCCTGAGGCTCAGCCCGAGCTCAGAGCGTGCCAGTTCAGTTGAGTGTCTCTGGGTTGGCGGGAATCGGGGATCGGGCTTAGGTAGCTGCTGCTGCCAACGAGCCATGCACGTGACTAAAGTGCGACTCTAAAACCCTTAAATGATTTAGGGTCCTTGAAAGGCACCTATGCAGCAGAGTAAAGTACTTGGCGAATTAAAGAAGGAATTTCTGTGTTAAAAAATGCTTAAAAAACTATCGTCAGGACGCTTTAAAAAAAAATCCAATCAATTTTCTACGCAATTTTTGGGAAAATGAAATTGAAAAGCGCACTAAACAACTTTCAGTGTTGTAAAATACGCATTTATCGAGTATTGGGCGAAATATGATCGCAAAGAAATCTTAAGAAATGTTTAAAAAAATTTCTTGTGCTTAAAAAGTTATGTAATTTCAGTGTTGAAACGCCTCATATGCTAATTTTTCCTAATAAAAACTTGAAAAAGTTCATGTTTATTATAAATAGCCACAAACATGCTTGAAAAGTTTTATAGGACCGCGCCTAAGAAAATTTCTGTGTTGAAAAATGGAATTTGCACGCACTTAAGAGAGTTTTAGGGTTGAAAAAGCCTGATGTGTTAAATTTTCTTAATTAAACTTTTAAAAATTAATGATAATGGTAAAAAGCCACAAACATGTTTAAAAAGTGTTATATAAATGGGCCAGAGAGAATTTCAGTGTTAAAAAATGTAACTTTCATACATATAAAAGAATCATAGTGTTGTAAAAGACTTTTTTAGTATTACAATACTACAATTAGACCAGGGGGTGTCTTAAGACAAATTAATTTTAATACATTTCTTGCAAAACACAAATAATAACTTTGCTATAACAACTCGGCTGTGGAAAGAGAATATTTATATATATCGAAGTTTATAGTTTAAAATCAACAATGTTGCAAATTTTGGTTTTGTGAAGCGGAACCCTTCCCCCCTCCACACACACACACACACACACATGCTGCGTAATGTCGCACACCCACATCTCAGAACAAAGCGCAGTTGCAACCCTGGCAAATTTGCGGGAATTGAGAAACTATTCAAGTATGCTAACAACCCCCAAAGCGTATGCAAAAGGTTATATACACACAGATACGCACACAATGCACAAACTTTTGACCCCGTCGAACCCCCGCCAGAGTTGTTCCTACCCCTCACCCTGCCGGGGCAAACCCTAACAAACAAAATAAAAATAACAATTTGTCAAAATGTAAATTTCGTATCGTCTTTTGGCAACAACTGCGCATTTAAATTTGATTGTGCCAGCAATTATGTAAGAGAGGCGACCCTAACTGATGACCTTTAACTACTCCCCTCCCCCCCTTTTCCTCTCGCTCACCCTCTTCCCTACACTCCCTCCCTCCCTCCCGCTCTACGAGCATAACAAAGCGCGGCTAATCTATGCAAAAACATGCATAGCGCTTGTTTTGCCCGACCCTCGATGAGTACTAAATTTGAATGGCAACCCTCATTTAAATATACACTGAACAGGGTTGCCACACACATCAGCGACTGGCAATTAAACTTGCATTCTCATTGGTTTACGCAAATTAACGGGTCGCGCGCGTTTATTTAAATTATGTCACAACAGCAAACGACAACAAACAAAAAGTGAACCCTTCATAAAAAAAAAAGGGTTGCTGCTTATTTGCGGTTGGGCCGAAGTGTGAGGTTAGGGTAGCCAATCAACTGTTGCTGCCTGCGCCTGTTTAACATCTCATTTGAATAGCAACGAGGTGTAAAGCGTGCGGCAAATTGTTTTGGGCCCTTCACACAGCACAGCCCTTCGGCAAGCGTAACCCTAACCTCGCGGCAGGGTTACGCGGCTTTTTAAGTGCCACTTGTTGACTGACTCTTATTCAAATTGCACGCCTCTTCCGCCGGGGTTGGGCCCGAAAGGATTAGGTTGCGTGAAGCTAATTGTCGGCCTTTGATAGGGTAATTTGTGCGGCAAGCCTCTCGACAATATGATATTATAATCAGCGGTTCCTGTTTTCATTTTTTTTTTTGCTCTTTTTTTTTATTGATTGGGTGCGCGTTTCTTAAGCGGGGCGTTACGGGGGCGTTTCGCTTGGGTTTTTATTTGTGGTTTCATGGAACTTTAATTTAAAAAGAGTTGAAGTGGTTGCTAGAGGCAATTTGATGAAGGAGTTTAGGAATATAAAATAGATATATTGTTGACGAAACGTGGAATAATTGAATGCAATTGCAATATGTACTTGATTCAAGGCGTATATTGATACTACTTTTCGGACAAATCGAAACTTTTTTATATATTTTCTCTTGCCTTTAGCCCATTCTTTAAATTTGGATAAATGTATATACGCTTAACTCGAAAACTATATAAGTTATTTAGACCAAACTTTGTATGCAGTTTCTCGTATAACCTATGCTGATAAGGAATATATCAAATGTTGGATAACTACAACGAACCTCTCCCCAAAATGATAAAGAACTCATTTTTATAGGTAGAGCCTTGGTCTTTGGTATACACACACTTTTTTATGTCACATTCAAGCCCTGAAAACTTCATAAAGAACGGACTGTAAACAACGAAGTTAATGAAGAACACATTGTCTGGACATGGAGTAGAGGCAAAGACAATATAAACACTGGTCTGGCTTTTGAAGAGCGAAGAGCCAGTCGGTTGGCGTGTCGTGTGAAAAGCCAGATGAAAAGCCAGGCTAGAAATTTTGCATCGCGTTCAAATGTATGGGCGATACACATCTTAGTGTTAATATTGTCATTTGGTATAGGGTATAAAAGAAAGAAGAAGAAAAGTTTGATTAATCGGTAGCTGGGCAGGGATTCAGGGTATCTTCTAAGCAGTCAGATACTCATTTAAGTATTTTCTTGTGCGCTTATTTAAAGTTTGCTCGTAACTATTCTCATAATTAAAGAGATATTTTCTTTTGCCCTATTGAATGCTTTAAATATTAGATAAAACTCTCAATTTTTCCCATATGCACAAGTTGCTTCGAATGCTAGTTTTTAATTTAGATACCCTGTACAAATGCAGCATTTAATTGGATAGTTTGAGCGCACAGCATACAAATATATGTTCACATTTGCGTTGCGTTTTATCTTTCCCATAAATCGCAACGCACTTTGCGCCGTTGCATTCCCGAAAGAAGGGAAAAAGGGAAAAAAGGCGACACCCCACGAGCGAGCAACCCCTAAATGCAACCAACAAAAAGAGAAGAGAGAGACAAGCGAACGCGAAGAGTGCAACAACAAGGGGCAGCAACACTTCATTTGTCAGTGGAAACATTCACACATTTTGCCATTGTATTCGACCAGCAGCAGCAACAACAGGGACCGGGGCAGGGGCAGGACATCTGCTGAGGCAAAGACAAAACGCAGCATCACCTGGTTCCCGGTTCGATCTGCGAGAGTTGGGGATTCGAACTAGGAACTTGGTGGCCTGTCGCTGCAGGGCTCTGCCCGCTGCTAGAGCCACAATAGTTTGTAGCCTGCAGCTTCTTGACTTTCCACGTGTGCAACAATGCAACGCGGCAGCCCCTTTCTCTCTTTTTATTCCCTTTTCATGGCATAAAACCCTTTTTCGCCAATCACAACTTGCAGTCGGGTTTAACCCCGTTAGAAAATAATCATAAAATGGAAATCCTCGGCTCGTGCATTGCAAATTGTGCGCAATTGTAACGAATTGTTTAAAAATGCCAACAACAGGGGGTTGCAGTACCAGGGGCGGAGGGTACATCACATTTTTGTAGGGTTTAAACCCTTATGTAGTTATGTGATTTTTTTTTTTTAAAGCTGACTGCGTTTTCTGCTAATTATATTAGCCGATTCTTTGCGCTAACAACACAAGTCATAAAAACAGCTGCCCACATAGCCGGGCGCATTTAAAAGTTTCAAACTCTTCCCCCCCTCCCACCCCCTTCTCCCAGAAACGAACACCCGCATCGAAAATCAAAGTTCTTATCCCTTTACCAGAACTGACTAGCTGTAAAGCCGCTTTAAGCAAACCAAACCCAATAACGAAATCGTTTTAAACAGGCTTAAACAGGTTGAAGTTATTGTCGAAGGGGTTGAAGTAATTCTCAAAAAAATTTACACATTATTTGTTTTTTTAACTTTCCAAATTTCGAACCAGCAACTTGATTTTTTTTATATATTTGAAAATAAATCGTATCGAAAACCAAATTAGTAGGTCAAAAAATGGCCAATTCTAAGCCTGAAGCATATTTAACAACAAAACAGTTTTTATTTTTATTTTTACAAATATTTTTTTGGATTTTTGCAGAATTTGTTTACAATTCATTCTTATTTGGAAAAATATTTGAACTCATTCGCTTCAAAATTAATCTACAATTTTGATTCGTTTTGGTTCATATATTTTTCGAAATTAAAATGAGTTAAAAGAGTTAGTGAAACAATTTCTAATACAACTTCGTTTATTTATAGACAAAAAAGCTATTTTATTATTATGCAAAAATCTAATTTTATTGAATGAAAGAATCGTTTGATACTTGAATCCGAAAAAAACACTTTACAAAATATTTAAAAATTGTATTTAGATATTTCGTAATTCAATTACTTTTCGAAATGTGAAAACAATTAATATAAAGCGTATTTAAAGAAAGGACTTCTTGTAAGAGCATATTTTGGATAAAAGAAAATGAATATTTATAATTGTGTTAGTGCGTTGAAAAAAGTGAAGGAATGTGAGAAAAACATTTTTCAATTGAAAATGCATTTCCTCATCAAATATTAAATCTTAAATGAATTTTCATATTGTATGCCAGGCACAATAAATATTTTTTTTTAACTCAAAGACTGTTCGCTGCGCTTTGATGATCTTTGACTGAAGTTCGTGGGGATTATCTTACAGGAAGTTCTTGAATATGCTTTGATATTCTCAATTCTAAAAGCAATAGATGCTCAATAAATGCTCATGACACATTATGAAATTTGAGCTGGGCAGATCTTGAAAAAGGGAAAAAAAATTGAAAGAAAAACCAAAACAAAAATTTGTGAAAAGCTTTTTATGGCCTGTGTCCTGTGTCCTGCGTCCTGTGCCGGCGATTTTTCAATTATTATGCATGATTGAATTTTGATCTAGTCTATGGGCCAAGGGAGGGGGGCGTTCGGGCGGCTGGGCGTGCCACAAAGCAAACCCTTCCGCTTGAGCGTCTATCGGCAATGCAGCAGCTAACCGCAGGACAACAACGGGGCAAGGACTAAGCAGAAGGCGCATTCAATTGGAAGATTGAATAAAATTTGCCTTAAAATAGCAGAAATATTGAAAACTTGCCCCGAGGGGGAAGGGGGGGCGCTGGCCAGTCGTGAAGAGGGAGGGGGGGGCTGTTGAGTTGGGGAATTGAATTATGCGACGCGTGTTGTCCTGCTATGTCCTGGCTACTTGCAACTTCATTGAGTTGGAAAATTGAAAAAATATATATTTTGATACAGAATATACATAGAATTTATATAAAAGCTGACGAGCATTAACCGGCATTGCCCGGTCAAAGTGTAACTCCTTCAGTTCAAGCTATCAAATGTCGTTTTACGTAGTGCTTTTCAAAACAGCCAGAAACCGAGCTGGAACTAGTCGGATAGTCAGTCAACCAATCAATCAGTCATTCCAGCAGTCAGTGAGTCAGCTAGTCAATCAATCAGTCAATTTATCATTCAGTCGTTCATTTAATAACACAGTCCATCAGTCAGTCAATCAGTAAGTAAATCATTCAACTAATCAGTCAGTTAGCCAGTCAGTCAGTCAATCAACTGGTGAAGCAGTCAGTGAATCAGTCAACAGATTGGGCATCAGTCGGTCAATCAGCCGTGAATCAATTAGTCAGTGAATCAGTCAATCGGCCAATCAATTGCTAAAGCAGTCAATCAGTTAACAGAACATACCATCAGTCAACCAGTCTGTTAACAACTCATCCAGTTAATCACTCAATCAATCAATTAGTTAGTCAGTCAATCAATCAACCAGCAATTCAATGAGTCAGTGAAGCAGCTCATGAATAAATCAATCAATCAATGAGTCAGCCATTTAATCTGTCGGCCAATTAGTCAGTAATTCAACTGTAAATCAATCAATTAGTCAGTCAGTCAGTCAATCAGTTAGTGAACTAGTCAGTCAATCAGCCGATAGTTAAATGGCTGATTAACTGAGCAATCAATAAGTGAACAATCAATAATCTATCAGTCGGTCATTCACGCTATCAATCAGTCAATCATTTAAGCACGGCATCAATCAGTAATAAGCGAAAGAGCCAGTCAATCAGACTCTCAATCACTTAGAGAGTCAGTCAATCAATCATTAGTCAATCAGCCAATCATTCACCCTTATCTAATTAGGTATTATTCATATAAAGTTGACTCACAAATAACGATAAAATTTCCTCTTTGTTTTTACAGACTGCGGCAAGAGCTACGAGGAGGAGGAGGAGGAGGACGAGCTGGAGGAGGATGTGGCGCAGAATTTGAGCAGCAAACGCAGCGCACGCCAATTGGACGCAGACATGGAGAACGAGGTGCTCAACTTGGCGCGCAGCGTTTCGCCAGCGGCCAAGCGCTTGGCCCTGGAGCACACAGCCGAAGCTGCACACGCGGCACAGTCCGCCGCTGCCACGCCCCCCGCCGGGCTGGGCCTGCCGCTGACGGCGGCGGCGCCGCCCGCAGCGCCGCTGGGCTTTGGGCCGGAGGATATGCAGCAGGCGCTGCAGCTGCAGCTGCACAGTTACATCGAGATGGTGCGCCAACTGGCGCCCGAAGCCTTTCCCAATCCCAATCTGGCGACACAGTTTCTGCTGCAGAACTCGCTGCAGGCGCTGGCCCAGTTCCAGGCGCTGCAGCAGCTCAAGCAGCAGCGGGAACAGCAGCAGCTGCCGCCGCCGCTGCCCAGCGAGCCGCTGCCAACGCGACACTATTCCACGCCGCTGAGCAAGTCGCCGCTGCGCAGTCCCTCGCTGAGTCCCGTGGCCCGATCCATGGAGCAGCCGCAGCCGCAGCAGCAGGCGCAGCGCACGCCGCCCAATTCGCTGGCAGCGAGTCTGGGCCTGAGCAGCGCCGTCCTGACGCCAAATACGCCGAGCATGCAGCAGCAGCATCAGCTGACGACGACGACGTCGACGACTGCCTCGAGCACGCCCAAGCCGTTGGCTAGCGGCGCCACCGTGGCCGCTGTGATGGCCACCAAGCTGGAGCAGTCGCCGGAGGAGACCACCGATCTGGAGGAGCTGGAGCAGTTCGCCAAGACGTTCAAGCAGCGTCGCATCAAGCTCGGCTTCACCCAGGGCGATGTCGGCCTGGCCATGGGCAAGCTCTATGGCAACGACTTCTCGCAGACGACCATCTCGCGCTTTGAGGCTCTCAATCTCAGCTTCAAGAACATGTGCAAGCTGAAGCCGCTGCTGCAAAAGTGGCTGGAGGACGCCGATTCGAGTGTGGCCAAATCGGCGGGCGGCGTCTTCAATATCAATACGATGACCACCAATCTGTCCAGCACGCCGGAGAGCATATTGGGCAGGCGGCGCAAGAAGCGCACCTCCATTGAGACGACCATACGCGGCGCATTGGAGCAGGCTTTCATGCTGAACTGCAAGCCCACCTCGGAGGAGATCAACCAGCTGTCGGAGCGCCTGCACATGGACAAGGAGGTGGTGCGCGTCTGGTTCTGCAATCGCCGGCAGAAGGAGAAGCGCATCAATCCCTCGCTCGACCTGGACAGTCCCACCGGCACCCCGTTGAGCAGTCACGCCTTTGGCTATCCACCGCAAGCCCTCAACATGTCCAACGGCGGTCATGTGCTGCTCGAGGCCGGCGGCTCCCACTGCGGCAGCTCCATTAGCTCCGGCGAATGATTTGCTGCCGGCTGCCAACTCTGGTCAGCTTGTATATAGAAAGAGAGAGGGAGCGCGAGCGAGTACTCCAAATCTTCCACAAACATTCCAAAACTGCATATCGTATGAACCCACAATCCCAATCCCCTGCCCCTGGCCCCGCCCCTGCCCCTAGGTGATAGTCAAGTCGTATCAGCAGCATTCCATAACGAATTTACGAGTACAGAAACATATATATATATATACAGCCCTTGTAGGCATTATATTGGATCTATGTAGAGAGTTCCTCCTAGTTCCTAGCTATACGAATTTCTACCCTTCTATCCCAAAACTGTTTGTTGTCTCTGTATATGTGTATATGTACGTGTTCAGCATGCCGATCTATCAAGTATTTATACATCACACACACACATATATATACATAAATTTAAATATATTTAATATTAAACTTAGACACCTATGTAACATACTATCTATATAATATAATGATATAAATATAATGATATTGTTGTACAATGTCCAATTGTAAATTGATCTGAACTCTTAGATCTTAACACACAGAAACACAAACAAAAATTCAATAAAAATTATTTAAAAACTTAATTGATTGGAAAATTGTTGTTGTTTTTATTGGGGATATTCGAAAAACAGTTAAGTAAAATCTTAATTCATTGAATTTCAATTATTTAAAAAAAAATGAAATCATAATTAAAATAATAAATAAATTGAAGATGATTCTTTAAATCGCCCAGCACATTTATTTATATACTTATGTATGTATGTGTGTATTTATGTATTTATGAATGTATGTATGTATGTATGGTTTATATATTTATATTTAAAAGCAGATGCCGACAAAATTTATTTTCTGTTGACTTAAAAACTTAAAAGAAAAATTACTGCCCTACTATGCGATTCTCAAGAATTCAAGTAAGTCCCACGGCTTATTGTGCTTTTAATATAAGTGTTATATTAACAAGTGACTTATTAACTTAATCTCTGCGTATAATCGTTACTGTGCACTTTCTCTCGCTCTATCTCCCACACTTTTTCTCTCTTTCTCTCTCTCTCTTATTTTTTCTGCTCTCTCTCTAAACTGTTCTCTACTGCTTGTGTGTATATAAAAAGATGGTGAATGTATTAAGTTTTGGGTAGGCACATTTGTACATAACCATATATTTTTATATTAACAAGAAGAGATATTCCGCTGTTCCTCGTTAGCGCATATCACAAGACAAAGCAGAGGTGGGCACAAGTGTTCTTCTGATATTCCCAGTATTAATGCAAATATATTAATTCAAAATTTGTCTTACTGTTTATAAACAGATATGCATGCTCTTGAGCTTTTGTTTATTGAAAATTAAGTATATACGTTTTTGAGTATTCAGCTAGAAAGGATTATAAAACATTAAAAATTGTTTGCCAGAAAAGGTTTCTTATTGCAGATTAAAGCCACATTAATGAGAGGCCCTAAAAAACCATCAAAGCCTACCTCTTGGCACCATTCGAAACAAGGTAAGCCTTGGATTTGATTTATAATTCAATTAGGTGCCATTTCGCAGGGCAACCCTTGATCCTAAGTACACTTGAATCTCATTAGAAGCTCCCTAAATAAATATTTAACAACATATTTAGTTAACTGATTTCTGGGCCCAAGAAAAAAAAAAAAGAAGGGAATCCCATCCGCCAGGACACGCGCCAAGCGCAAACACACCATTTTTTAATAAACTTCCTTTAGACACACACATAAACACACACACACACACACACACACACACAGCCAAACAAAGGGAGCGACCCGCACCAACCCCTTTACTTTTGTTGGGAACCTGGTGGCAAAATCTCGGGAGTGGATTTGTTGGATAAGAAATCACTTCATCTTTGCCGTGCGACACTCAATATGGAAGCGAACTGCGCCGCATGAAACCCTTATTTGTATATCGAGGCAAGCGTGTAAATTCCATTGACCATCCGCAACCCCAGCCCCAACCCCAGCCAAGGAAAAGTTTTAGACTTGGAGTGAGGGTGGGTTCGGTTTGGTGCCACTCGCTGATTCGTTTAGGGCAACAAAAAACAAAAAAAAAAGGGTTTATGCCATAAATTCACACATAGTTATGTCATATGGTCTACTAAAAGGGCGGCGATTGTTGTCCTTCTTGTTGCTTTTTTTCTATTGTTGAGAGTCGTTTGGCTACTGACAGTAAAGGCATTTAAAGTTGAGACCCAGTTGTGGCCCATTTTTAAATTGTTTTATTTAAGACAAGAATACTGCTGCTAGATTTATATGCCAAATTGATCTGGAGGCCAAGCCATGACGAAAACGCCAAACCTCGCGAAAATCGGAAAAGATTTGACCGAGTTAAGTGGGAGGGAAATTTTGACCTATGTCTATATTGGATATTTGAGGGTACCATTTTCACATGAATTTTGACCCGGAATGATGTTGTCAGATTTAGATGCCAAATTGATCTAGAGGCCAAGCCATGAAGAAAAAGCCAAACCTCGCGAAAATCGGATGAGATTTGACCGAGTTATGGGGTTGGGAAATTTTGACCTATGTCTATATAGGATATTTGAGGGTACCATTTAGAGAACCATGGCTTCGGCTTTGGAGATGGCAACAGTTAGAGGTCAGTCAGTCAGTACAAACAGTTTATATATAAAAATAAAAGATTTATTGAAATCGAGGTAAGATTTAAGTAAAAATTGCATTCAATTTGCATAATAGCGCATTATTGCGGCTTATAGGGGTTGGAATCAGCAAATGCTAGTTCTAAGTTATCTAAATATATACATCAAGGTTATGAATCGGTTTTGATTGCGAACGGCTCGAACCCGAAATTCAAACTTTTAAAAATCGAACTTAACCTTTAACTAAAGTCAGAAATACTTCAAATTCAAATGTCATTAATTTTAAATTGAAAATAATGCGTCGCCTCAAGCTAGAAAACAAAGTTCACGAATCAAAAACCATAGTTCGCACCGTGAATCGAACTACAGACAATTTTTATTATGTTTGCAGCCCTGGTAAATAAATTAATATATATAAATAAGAAGCGCACGCTTACTTGTTACGTCATATTTTTTCTCTCCTCTCTCTCGCTCTCTCTTGGCTCTCGCTTTGTTGTTGGTAAAAAGCTCTGCACCGAAAATTAAATGCATTTTAACTTTTACCAAAACGGTTGAATTACTGATATAAAACACATAAACAAACAATAAAAAAAGACACAGACACAAGCGAACGAACTATTCGCGATTAACAGCCGATAGCTAAATATTATTCGCAAAAAAAAAACACTTTCTTACACACACACGAGCATACGACCGAACAACCGGGCAGAAGCGCACGAGCTAAATTTGCATACACATAGAGCGCGTGCCTACGCTAAGCCAGCCTTTGCACTAATACCACAACAAAGCTGCGCTCACACATGGCTCGCTCCTTGCCCACGCGAACCAACGGGATCAAAAGCCGCTGCTCATGCAGCAACAAGAATGTTCGCGCTCTCTTGCCCGCAATCTGTTTTAGCTGCTGCTTTGCAGGCAAATATGTAACGGGATTAAAAGCAATGCCGCGGCAATAGTAAACGAATTCGTTATTTCCCAACATGTATAATGTCGCCCACCTCCCGCTCTCTCTCACTCTCACTGAAAGTGAATGCAGCTCAAAACGCGCGCCAATTATTTAGAAATCTAAATGCATTTTAACAATTACCAAATGCACGGAAAACGGTTGAATTACTGATATAAAACACATTAACAAACAGAAAAAAAGGACACACACACACGCGAACGAACTATTCGCGTTTAAGAGCCGCTATTTATGTAAATATGATTCGCAAAAAAAAACACTTTTATAGACACACACGAGCATACGACCGAAGAACAGGGTAGAAGCGCCCGAACTAAATTTGCATACACATAGAGCGTGCGCCTACGCCAAGCTAGCCTTTGCACTAATACCACGACAAAGCTGCGCTCACACATTGCTAGCTCCTTGCACATGCAACGGGATCTCTCTCTCGCTCGCGCTGTGAGTGCAGCTCAAATGCGCGCCAATTTGTTGCTGGTGAAAAAGCTCTGCACCGAAAACTATATATATTTTAACATTTACCAAATGCAGGGAAAACGGTTGAACCGCTGATATAAAACACCTAAACAAACAAAACAAAAATCACACACACACACATGCACACGAACGCACTAGTCGCGATTAACAGCCGCTCGTCAATTATGATGCGCAAAAAAAAACACTTATACACACTGACGAGCATCTGACCGATCAACAGGGCAGACACGCACAAACTAAATTTGCATATAAGGCGCGCGCCTACGCTAAGTCAGGCTTTGCACTAATACAATAACAATATTTCACACGCAACCAACGGGATCAAAAGCCGCTGCTCATGCAGCAACGAAAATGTTCGCGCACCCTTGCTCGCTCGTTGCTTTAGCTGCTGCTGCGCAGGCAAATATGTAACGGGATCAAAAGCAAAAGTCAAATGAGGCGACAATAAGAGAATAATTTATTTCTTAATAAATATAATGCCCCCTCCCCCTCCCCCCCTTCCCATCCCTGTCTTTCTCTCATGCAATTGCAGCCATGCTAAAAATGTACCTGAACTGGTACTTTTTTCATGCATTGGTACATTTTACTTCCTTTATTACCAAAAGGTACTTATTATAACCTGCAACTATGGGAAATAGGTGCTTTTATGTTAATTTTATGCAAATATGCAAGCAAAAATTAGAAAACATCTTAAAATCATGAATAATTTAGAGATAAAAACCTCGTTCTTGGGACTACATACATATATAAAAAATGGATAATAGCTTTTAATTCCCTTCAAAAAAAGGGAAATTCGAGAGAGAAATTTAGCTGCTTGCTTTTTGTACAGATCAAAAGCGTTTTAATGGCGTCTTGAAGCACTCGCTTATCAACTGCAGGGTACAGCCCCCCCCCTGTCAGACGGACAGGGGAAATGGCTCCGGGCCTTTGCAGGGAGCTGCTCCAGAAACTGGGACTCGGCACTCACACGTAATTGGTACACTCGAGAGCATCGCTCTTTGAATGTTATCAGTCCGTTGCAGACGTTCGTTCAAAGGGACCCCAAAAATCGCTTTCAGTTTTTCAGTCCATATTCAAAGTGCCGCATCCCCTTCGCACCCCCCCCTGCTGTCCCTGCCCCTGCCCCTGCCCTGTTCAGCCCTCTGGTCATTTAACTGGTCAAATAGAAAGTCGTGTGGGTCGATTGGAATTGGGATTAGGACTTGGCTACAGCTGGAGGCTATTATTTGTGTGTGTGTGTGTGTGTGTGTGTGTGGCATGTGGCATGCGGCATGCGGCATGTGTGGCCTACGCTCAGATCGGCTGCCTCAGATTTGATTTCGAGCTCTTTGATAGATTTCGCTTTGGCCGCTGCATTTGCAAATTGAATTCCCCATTTTGAGAAATGTTTCCTTTTGGCCAACCCGCCGCCTTCCATTTATAACAATTTAATGAAATTTTCGAATGCGTTTTCATAACATTTTTATGGACTATTTCGTTCCGTTGATATCATTAATCACTCGACTGCTGCCAGGACTAACGAAAATTAAGTTTTCTGCTGCAAATCAAAAAAAAAACTCTTCAAATTGTTTTCTTTTTAACTGAAATACTTTTATGCGCTCTCACTTAAGTGCCACGCCCACTTTGTGGGTTAAAAGATGTGTCGGAAACTCTGTTAAATATTTAGTCTATTTTATTTCGATTTTCAAGTAATCCATAGCTCAAATTCCCCTATTCAAAATACAAGCCACATTTAAAAATACCACAAAAACGTAAATATTTAAAGCTCCAAATAAAAAATTTGATTAAAAACAACAAAGAAATGGCATTAAACATGAAAATTGTTTCAGTTTTTTAAATGTTATGGGAGTGTGAAGAAAAGTAAGCGCATCTTTTATGAAACTCGAGAACTTTTCATGTTATAATATTTTCAATTTTTGAATTGCTAACATAATTTTTGAGCGAAAAATTTATATTTTTATATTTATTTATATGTAGCTAATTTATTTAAATTAAAATTTAAAGTTTCTAAATTTCCAGAAAAAGGTTTGTGACCAAAAAGAGTAAGGGGAAGAACAGGATTTTTTCGTGTACATTTTTTTTCAAAATTTCTTAAAATATCAATGCAAAAGTAATCTAGAGATCGAACTCTGACAAAAATCATTAAAATCGCTTCAATTTTGACTAAGTTATGCGAAATTGAAGTCTGGGAAGAAGGAAGGTAATTTTCTAGATACTTGGGAAATTTTCATGTCAACATTTTTGTCATTTTTCACGATTCTTCACAAAAAAAAATTACCAAAACTTCAAGATTTGGCGGGCGGGAGGGCATTTTCCAGGGACTTGGAATATTAACAAGTTAAATTTTGGTGATTTTTTTTACAAAATTTTTGACAGAAAAATGAACCAAAAATGAAAGACTGCGGGAGGTAGGGCAAATTTCTATGGACTTGGGAAATTTGCATGGTATTTTCTTACAGTATTTTAACAAAAATAATTAAGCACCACAATATTGTTTTAGACAAAGTTTTAGACTAATTTTGACACCCAAAAGCGATAAAATTTCAGATTAAAAAAAAGAAGTTTTTTAAAAATGTAGTAGGGAAATTTTAGAGAAAAATATCCCTAAATTGTCAAAAATTCTTTAATTTTAAATACAAAACTTATCTAGAAGTCAAGTCATGGCGAAAATATTGGCTCAGCTTTGACAAACGTTTGGAGACAAAGGAATACGTTAAGACATTTGGGATGAAACTAGGAAATTTAACAAGTCAATATTTGGATTCTTGAGAGCATGCAAGGCATACAAAAATATGAAAAAAAAAAACAAAAATGTTTGAAATTGAATAGAATTAACCACTGAAGCGATTGATTCTAATTTGTGAGAATGGATAAGAAGGAGAAGAAGAAGAAGAAGATGTCTTTGTCAACCGGGAAAGTGCTCGAAAATTATATGGATAGCATATGTTCAGTTTCTGGATGATTGCATGTCAATTTGATGCTTTGAATTTCAATTCGCAAATGTGTGTGTGTGTGTGTGTGAGGGGGTGTGAGGGGGGGCAGGGGCAGGGGACACACCCCTTTCATACCATTTCTCAAATATATGCTGCCTTTGTTGTCAAGTGAAGACAAACATTTAGCCAAAAAAAAAAGAAAGAAAAACAAGAGTGCAAGAGACGGGAATGCACGACTAGAAGATACCCTTTAGGCAGGCAAGTAAACATGCACTTTATGCTGCTGCTTTTCTATATCTTCTTCTTCCCTTTCTCATCACTAAGTGTGATAAAAAAAAACATCCTTCTTTAACTCCGTTATTTGGCGTTCGATTTTTTGGAAATTCTCAGATCAGGAATAGGGCATCAAAATGTCTGTAAATACCAGAGCTTAAGGTTATAGGCGCAATAATGCGATTGTTTTCAATTTCGGGTGGAACGGGGAGAGCTAACCAAAAAGTAAAATATTCCAGATCTGTATAAGCTCTGAAATGTCCCACATAACAAATTTGGAGTCGCCAGCTCTTATAAACTCTGAGATATAAACAAAAAACCTAAAGTCGTTATCAATTTGTTATCGATTACATGAGAAGTTATCGATAAATTGATTTGAATAAAAGTATCAAGTCTTTAGCTTTTATAATCCCTGAGATCGAAGCTTTCGGATAGATTGACTGGAAAATATATATATAAAAGGGAATGCTTTCCTCTTTCTCAAACTAACATACCCCATTTACCCGTTTACAGGGCATACAACTAAGAAAAAGCTGCAAACACAATTGAATTACAATGAAAATATGAAATGAGCGACAAAAGCAAAGTTTTATCTAGTTTTCTTTTTTCTTCTCTCTTTTTTTTTGGTTTTTGTCCTTCGAGCAGCAAAAAATTAGGCAAACAAATGCAAGAAGCGACAAAGAAACAAAGGGAAAATAAGTGAAACACATGGAAAATTGAAAAAACTTCAAAGTGTGAGCGCAGCAAACAAATATAACTAGTAGCTGGACCCAAAAAAAAAAACAAAAAAATGCGAAAAAATCGCAAATTCAATATTTGCGCATACAAACAAATGCGAGTCCCTAGACGAGGTTCCCCCGCCCTGCCCCGCCCCTCCTTTCCTCATTCCTGATGAGGTCAGTGCAAACAAGCCAAGAAAATGTGGCAAAGTGCTCAACGCTGTGGGCCAAAGGATAAGTAAGCAAGAGCGTGCACGACTAGCAGATACCCTGTAGCCAGCTTCGAGCTGTCAATCGAACTTTCTTCGCACTTCGAACTTCCTTTGACAGATAAAAACACACACACACACATTCACACACATACACACACATTCACACACATTCACACACATTCATACACATACACACACACACACATGCACACGCCCTGGCTACGCTTCTTCTTTCCCTCAGCGATATACCATAAAAAAGTTAACCTTTAATAACTTTGTTGCTTTTAGTCCGATTCTTATGGAATTTTCAGAGCTTAAAATTGACATTCAACTGTCTTTGCATACCTAAAATCAGAGCTATAAATCACACATTCCTCCAGTTATGCGGGGAGTGGTACAAAAGGTAAAGTGTGCAAAAGTTGAAAATAGCTATTAAATGACAGAAACTTAATACTTCCAGAAATTTGCTAAGTTTAGTTCATAAAGCCTAAGATATTTGCTCAAAAAACAGGATTTCGATATCGAATTTTATCGATTGCTTGGAAACGGGGCAAATTATGGATTATCGGAAATAAACTCGTACTGTGCGGGAACTAGGAGGACCTACGTTCAAAATTTAAAGTCTCCAGCTCTGACAGGTTCTGAGATCCGTCTGACAGACAGACGGACGGACAGACGAACATATCTAGATGCTGATCAAGAATATATATACTTTATGGATTAGTAGATGCTTCCTTCTGCCTGTTACATAAATTTTTCACATAAACATTATACCCTATTTAAACATTTTCAATGGGTATAAAAATAGAGCAGTCTTTAACTTTCGTGAGCAAATATATATGCTCAAAAATTGATATATGCTAAAGTACTTCTATTTATCGATTTAACGGAAACGGGTGGAACTAACGATATATCAAATCTTTTTTTAAAGATTAAATAAGCTTGATTAAGCGCTTTTAGCACCTTCTGGTCCCTACCAAGACTGTGAAATAGGGGTTTAGTTACGATTTTGTAGCTTATAGGAATGCAGGGATATTTACAATGGATTGATATTTACAATGGAGGTAAATTTACAATGGAGGTAAATTTACAATTTAGGGATATTTACAATGTAGGAATATTTACAATGGAGGGATATTTACAATGTAGGGATATTTACAATGGGGGGATATTTTTAATGGTAGGATATTTACAAGTTGGAATATTTACAATGGGAAATATTTATAATGGGGAATATTAACAATGAAGGGAATTGAGTACTAAGGATTAAAGACATGGCCTAATAATGTAGGGAATTTAGATGATTCGCCTCAAAGGTAGGTCGCAGGAGGGGAACCTTTAAAGGCGTCTCTCTGTGATGGAGTCAGCCAGAAACAGGAACAGCAAGCTTATGGGCGTAAAGGCTACTGAAAAATTCGATCTGAATTCCAACCTTAAATATGATATTAGGAACTGTGCATGGAATATACGAAATTTGGCTTTTATGGTTCTTGATATCAGATGGGTAAGACAGATAGACAGACGGATAAAGCTAGATCCGATCATAAATAAATATACTCTTTAAGTTTTAACCATCATACCCACCTTTGCACATCTCTAAAGGGTATAAGAAAGAAATGCCGCAAATTGCAGCTAAAATCTCGACTTTTCCCTCTGTTTCCCAGCAACCCTCAAAGTTCGCCCAAAAGTATGCCATAAAATAGGCAAAGCCCATTCAAAAATGGTTGATTTTAAAACATGGCTGGACACGAAAATTTGCATGCAACCCCCTTGAATAAAAAAGAGAAAGGGTATCCAACCCCCGCTGAAGCTCAAATCGCCAGCCAATTAGCTCGAAAAGTTGATGTGCTCAAAAATCAAAGCAACAGGAATAACCGAATGATCCACCCCCAACAATGGGACAATGGCATCTTTGATTTTTTCTCAGGGCGTGAACTGAAACTGAAATCAACACCAGGCCGAAAGTTCAGCCTTTCCTCTTTTTCGGACTTTGTTTACACATTTAATTAACTAACACGCGCCCAAAACTTCCGGGAATTCCAACGAAAAGTAAACGAAGGCAAAATGAGGCTGGGCTCGGGCTCAAATTTTCCTCGTCCTCTTGTCTTTTTTCTTGACAATTTGAGACCATTTCAAGTGGTTTAATCATTTAACGCACATCATAAAAATCGCATCAAGTGATTTTTATTTACACGCACAACAAAAGGAATTCCAGCCCAAAAAAAAAAAAAGGGGCGCCAAAATATATACGGGCATGGAGTCCCAAAAGGATAGCAAATCCTTTGAAATTTTAGCAGTACCCAAAAAAGGGGCGTGAACCAATCTCACAGTCCACAGATGAGCCAAAGGTGATAAAAATATTGGCGCGAAATTGAACGAGAAATCAAAGATCTAATAACAATCATGTTATGAAGTCAACTCAAGTTTGTTCGCAAATTAATCAAATTACTAGCAAGTGTTAACCGGCGTTGCACGGCTAAATTACTAGGCAATAAAATTGAACTCCATTTTCTGCTATTTCCATAAAGTCAAGTGAACGAAAATTGAACTTTTGGCTATGAAACCTGGGATGACCATTAAAGAACGCAACTCCCTCGATTATTTATCGATTAGTTTCGGTTTTGGGAATCGTGCGAAGCAGCTAAACAATTCCACCTAACTTTGTTCCGCCCATTTTCCACTTTTGAAAAAAGCATTATATAAAACTGATATCATATATTGAAGTTTCAACAATGTTTCAAAGACAATCGGACGAAAATTCAATCGTTATATACAAATTCTAAGTCCAACGGGAAACATATGTAAATATTAACAAATTTTTTTTCCAAATAAGTTTTTCAGTCTTGCAGCTAAAATGTCTAATACCTCGACTTAAACACAAAAAGGTAATTACTGTAATAAATAGAATTTTCTAGCTCTAACAGATTAGTTGATCTTCAATCAGCGAACGAATCTACCAGTCAATCAGCGAGTCAGTCAATCAGCGAATCAATCAATACAAACAGTTGTAATAATTGTAAATTATATATGCATATATATATAAAAATATATATACATTTCTATGGCATACATATTAATTATGTACGTTAATTAAATGCCTTGCGTTATTGAAATAAATTCCTTTATTTATTCATACTTTTTAGTAACAAGAAAATGAGATATTTCAATGCAGCGCCGACAAAATTTGAATTTGCCGCCAAATGCAAACTGTTTGCCACAATTTCGCCAAACGTGGCAACGCCAAAATGCGCGCGCATGGCTGTGAATGGCAAGTTTTCAAATTAGCGCGAATTTCAAAACTGCGCACAACTCAAAAAATGAAAATGAAAAAAAAAACGAAAATAAAAACATAATATACTCGACAATATTCAGTTCCTTGTTAATACAAAGCGAAATACATAATTTTTTATTAAACGTTAAATAGTTATTACCTTGCGTGGTGTATTATAAGGTGAATTTAATTCAATTGGATGCGGCCGAAGCAGCCGCAATACGTTATGAGTGTGTGTTTGTGTGTGTGTTAAGGGTTTTTTATGTGGTTTATGAAAATGCAAATAAGTAAAGATCTTGCAGCACAGTAGGAGACCTGGAGGCGAACATGTTTAGCTCATGGTATTGATCTAAAAGAAAACAAATAGTTGAATAAGAGAAAAAGAGTACGATTCCAGCTACTCACAATATCATCGATCTTTAGAATGGAGCGTATGGTCTCTGTGGCCAGTGTGATGGCCGAGGTGCTGACCAGCAGCGGCTGGACAACGTTCTCCGCCAATATATCGGTAATGGCGCCCTTGCGCACATTGATGCCCGCCGTCTTCTCGCCTTGGGCATGACGATTGCGCAGCTCCGTGACGGTGGCAATCGGATTGAGGCCCGCATTCTCGGCCAGCGTAGATGGAATGACCTCCAGGGCATCGGCAAAGGCGCGATAACAATAGGCATCGACACCTTCGACAGTCTGAGCCAATGCGGCCAGCTGCAGTGACATCTCGATTTCCGGCGCACCGCCGCCCACAATCTGGGCGCGCTTCTTCACCAGACAACGGACCACGCAGAGCGCATCGTGCAGCGAACGGGCTGCCTCCTCGAGCACCAGCTTGTTGGAGCCGCGACAAATGATCGAAACGGTGCGTCCCTGATTCTGTATGCCCGTGATTTTGACAAACTTATTGGTGCCGCTGGCCACCTCCTCGACGAGGTCGGCGCTGGACAAGTTCTCGGCTGTGAAATGATCCAGCGAGGCGATGGGACGGCAATGCAGAGACTTGCATACGAACTCAATGTCCTCGCGCTCCACATCCTTGACAACCAGACACTTGATCTTGTCCAGGAAATGCTGAGCCAGATCCGAAACGGCATCACTAGAGAAATCGATTAGTATTTTGTAATTCATATTAATCACGGTTTAGCTCACCGCAATATGGACTTCTGGACGAGCAGAACGTTGCAGCCGGCCTTCTTGATTTGTTTGACAATATTGAGAATGTAGGAGCGTTCCTCCTTGAGCACACGATCCATGGCCGCATAATCGCTGACAATCACATTGTGATCCATATCGGTTTTCGGTGCCGAAATGCAGAACTGAATCAGACCAATTTTGGCCTTCTCGATGCGCTTGGGCGCATTGGTGCCCGCCGAGCGGCTAGTAAAGACCAAGCCCTGCACCAGCTCCGTATCCTCCACGGTGCCGCCCAGACTCTGGATAACCTTGATGTTCTTAAGGTCCACAGATGATTCCTTGCCCGGCTCGGTGACCTTCAGCACGGCGTCGACAGCAATCGGAGCCAGCAGGCTGCTCTGCTGCGAGACGACCTTGGAGTTGAGTGATGTCGAGGCGCTCTTGATCAAAGTTTCGCGATCTTTGAGCTCAATGGGCGTGGACATTTGGGTGAGTATCTCGACCGCCTTGTTCGAGCAGCGCTGGAACGAGTCCGAAATGGCAGTCGGGTGCAAACCCTTCTGCAGCAGCTTCTCGCATGCCTCGAGCAGGGCGCCAGCAATAACCACCACAGATGTGGTGCCATCGCCGGCCTCCACGTCCTGGGCGCGGGACAGCTCGACCAACATCTTGGCAGCCGGATGCAAGACGTTCATCTGCTTCAAAATGGTGGCGCCATCGTTGGTTATGGACACCTCCCCATTGCCCGCCTGGATCATCTTGTCCATGCCGCGCGGACCCAGACTGGTGCGAATCGCATCGGAAACAGCTGCAAAAAGCATCGGATTAGTAAAATTCTCTCACAGCTGCAAAAAGCATCGGATGAGTAAAATTCTCTCACAGCTGCAAAAAGCATCGATTCGTAAAATTCTCTCCTTCGCACGCGTTGCCGCAGCACATGAGTCATATTTGCAGCAAGTGTCATCACTAAGAAGCTTCGAGACGGCGCAGCGCAGCCGGCAACTGCTTTTGTTTAATGCATTTTTTCACAGTAGTTCGCCTCAACAATAACTAATATGCAGCGCAATTTGTTGTTTGCAACATAAATGCGCCTGTTGCATACACTTTTTGTGATAGCTTTGCATATTTTTGCAAAAATTATAAATTTTCTTACCCTTTGCCGCCTGTATGTTGGACAGCCGCACATCGGTTGGTTTCGACTTATCTTTGAAGGTCTGTGCTTTCGGTTTGATACCAACTGTTCTTGCTTTCGGCGCCATTGTTGTCTTAATTATGCAGTTTTTAACAATAGGTAATTTTTAAGCACAATTTTCAACGCGATTAACACAGATTAAAAAGTGTCTAAAACTATGTTTTTCGCTGCCCCGTGACGTATAGTGACGGGAAAAACTCTGATAGTACTATCGATTGTTTTCGATTGCTCAAACGATGTTTTTGGTATTATTTAGCACCATTTGTGGGTATTTACTATTGAATGGCAATTTGAATTTAAAAACAAGTGCGTTAGCCTAAATATTGCATTTATTTTTTAATTTTTTGACTACAAATGTATGCCTAATTATATTTTGCCGTTGGTGGTATTTCGTCGGGTCCGATTTCAATCTTTTCCGGCATACCCTTCAATGTCTTATCCGAATTTATTTGAGCCGTGACCTCCGTGAAGAGTTTATCCCATTCCCAAACTTCGTCCGGTTCATCCAGACTTTCTTGATCATACAAACAACGCGTCAAAATAGACAAGTCGACGTCTTCAATAGCCGAGAAAGCATTCTGCGAGAGCAGATCAGAGCTCAACTCCTTAAAGGTGACTTCGTGGCGGTAAGGGGCACTGAAAAATTGAGACATTATTAACTTCTATAATATATATGAAGATAAAGATTTTACGGGGGAGGATCGGCTATTTCGTTTAGCATGAAGTCGTCCCTGACATCATCCAAGTCCGGTATAATGGGTATATCATCGGTGGGAATCGTGCTCGTGGCCGATTTTGTCACCTGAAAACGCTCGCTAAATATTTGGAATTCGTTATTAATGCTTTCATTAAAGTGTTCCCGCTTACTCATCAAATGAATTCTTCTTCGATCTGTGAATTGTGAATTGAATTGTGAAATGTTTATTAATAACAAATGGAAACAGCTTGCAAATATAACTTACTTAAGGCCTTTTGATCCAGAGTCCGCCCAGCCGCCCGAAACGCGTCTGATGGGTGGTCGACTTGATTCGAATTCATTATTGTATGTTGTCGGCGTTGTGGCCGCTGTAGTCGTGGGACTACTGCTCTCATTGTGTATGTCCAGGGTTATATCTATAGATATATCCTTGTTCAGCTTTTGTGTGGACGCGGCACTCGAGGATCCTCCCGCCTGCGGTTGCTCGTTGAGCACATCGCGACTCTTTGAACGGCGGCCCTTGCGCGCCGTAGTCTATAAATATGCATAAATAAATGCACTTTTTTTATTAGAAATTCGATTTTACCTTTCTTATGGTCATTTTCAGCTCTTCAGCCCAGTCCATCATTATGAAAATAATTGTTTATATTTGTCGCGTTGCCTAGGCAACAAGTTGTCGTTGCAGTGTTGTAAAATGGCAAACAGCACGATATCGATACTATTCGATAGCAGCTGTTATTGTGTCGCAGCCAACTTCACGCCACGCTTGAGGAGGGAGCTTCACAGACTGGTTGGTTCAAAACAAAAAATTAAAAAGCTGCCAAAATGCTGACGGACGACGATGACTTCTTCTACGAGGACAAAATGTGAGTAAGATAAACGTAAACAGCGTGTACATTCGCATTTTCTTTCGATTTCATAAAACAACGCATCTCATTCGAGAGCCTTTGCCAAGTGGGTTGTCACAAATCAATAATTGGGTCAACATATTGTTTTGATTATTTTGATTTTTGTTTTTGCGTTGCATTTAAATAACAAAATTAAAATTTGGTCAGACAACGAGCATGCGAGGCACCGCCAGTGCTCATACGGTTAAATGAGGATTCCATGGCCGACTTTGAGGCGTAAGTATCGGGGCATATGGGAAGTACTTCTTCGAGAGAGAAAAAAAGTACTCTATGTACGTCACAAATTTCCGATTCCAAAAAAAGTGAAAAACCCAAAACGGAGGATTTGAAACCGTCTGACGCCGAAATCGCGGTGCTCTGCACTGGCCTCGACTTGGCGCCCGACAACTTTGGACTGTATAATAAACAGAAATATGAGTTAGATCGCTTGTAAGTCAATTTCTTGACTCAATTAGCTTGTTATAGATCGTTTATAACCTCATGTACTCTCGTGTAGTGTCTCAAAAGCTACCCAAATAGACGGAGACTGAGCTACAATATTATTGTACATCTAGTTTTTGTGTGGGAATTCGATTTTGAACACCAAATAGCGTATCATTTCGTAAAATCTTAAGTTATTATTAAGTTTTTATTGTATAACCAAAAAAAGAAGACTGCTAGAACGTCCTCCATTAAAGAGATTATGCCCTATTTTAATGTTAAAGCACCAGCCTAGTTGGTAGGGGCTAAATATAGTAGCTATATGATATTATTTTCGACTTTTTATTGTTTCTATAGCAGCTATAAGACTTGGTAGTGCGATTTTAGAAGGCTAAAAAATCGAAGTTTCCTTTAGATAATAATAAAAATATTACGTTTTTCATATAGTTTAGTTAAGTTTTCCGATCCAGCAAAAAAAAGATTCTATGCAAATTTTTTTTTAAAATGGTTTCGAGTTGAATTTAAGGAAAAGATTATATCAGATCGGACCTAACCTAGTTTATAGTACGCTCTTGAGGGATATAATAACTATTATTGATATTATTTTTTCCCTACTTAGACCTAGTATTATCCCAACTCATATTAAAAATATGTTATAAACTTAGTGATATAGAATTTTTCAGTTTATTCCGAATATATCAGAAGAAACAAAAAGAAGCCTTAAAATTCTTAAGATTGTAAATACTCATAAGCTAGAAGTTATTATTTCTATAATATTTAGTCTATGGAATCTTATAGTTTATCATTATCTGAACAAGAGATCATGTACAATTATAGTTAAAATAGGTTTTTATTAGCTAACTATATAAATCGTATTGCTAAAGCCAAAGCTGAGTTCGCTAGATTTAATTCCTTGGCTACTTAGAAAATTGCACCCATTAATGTGAGTACGGCACGCTTCAGTTTTCCTTCCAAAAGCTTCAACTTTGTTCTAGACTATATTCCAAATGAGTACGAATTAAAATTAATGCGTTTAATCAATTTACAGGGGCATGACCGTGACGACCAGCTCAGTTGTGATAACCAAGGATCAGAGCAATCTAATTGGCATCAGCATCGGCGGCGGAGCCCCAATGTGTCCCTGTCTCTACATAGTCCAGGTGAGAATGTCTATGTGATTAATAGGAGATTAAAAAGTCGGAGCTTTAAGCCTTATTTAACGATAAACCAAAGCCTTAAGTAGCTCATAAAAACAGCCGAGCCTTAACCTCAACCTGAAAAAAAGGGTTTTCGTTAAAACAATATATTTTAGATAGACACAAGCTGCTCACCTATTAAACCAATATTTATAAAATTAAAAGACTAGGAATAATCACCAGAAAATAAGCAGGTCAGATGAACTATGCAGATTTATAGCTAGCTTCGAGATCCTTCCGGTACTTTTGCAACCGCTTTTTGTACTTTGTCGTAGCTTTAACTTGTTGAGAATTACCAACATTTGTTGGACATGTGCAACTATTTTTTAAAAAGAAACAATTTTGATTTAAATATAAAATAAGCAAAATTATTGATAAGCTAAAAAAGAAAAGACGAAGCAATAATTCGAACTTAAATCTAGGTAAATACAAAATAAACAAAATTATTGATAAACTAAAAAAGAAAAGACGAAGCAATAATTCGAACTTAAATCTAGGTAAATATAAAATTAACAAAACTATTAATAAACTAAGAAAGAAACGACGAAATAATTATCTGAACCATAAATCTAGGTAAATTTAAAATTAACGAAATTATTTATAAACTAAAAAAGAAAAGACGAAGCAAAAAACCGAACCTTAAACCTAGGGAAAAGCGAGTAAACTCTGAGAATCTTAAAGCGATGCATTCGTGAATGATTAAGGCCCAATCAAATATGAACTGTTTGCGAAGTATATTTGAAATTGGTTACAATTTGGCTTTGGTGCGCTTCCATGGATTCGGCCTGGCCTTGAAGTTGGTCAATTGGCGCGCCTGCTGGTACTCCTCCCGGCAACGACGCGACGCGGCGATCGCCTTCGCTTGGCAGCGCGCCTCCTGCTTGCGCTGGTTCCACTCATCGAACTCCTTGCGCAGCTTGCCACGTTTCAGGCACTGCAACTTGAATGGCTTCGTCTTGACCGTGCTCGACCAGATGGATGGCACATACGGCGGCTTGCGCCATGAATCGGCCGATTTTGTGATCAGACTGGGACGCAGCGTGAACTCCTTCATGTTGGATTCCTGTATGGACAGCATTTCGGATTCCCAGCGTTTGTTCGCCTTCATCGAGTTGATCAGCGTGCGCGGCGTTTGCGGTTCGGTGATCTTCTGCAGCGATTTGATTTGCCGCGTCCTGTTGCGATTCTCCCAGCGCTTGTGCAGCGCGCTGAAATTCGGCACCGGAATGCTGCGAAACTGCCGGAGCTGCTGTTGCGCCTGGATGACGCTGCGCGCCCTTTCCTTGCGATTGCGATCGTACTCGTGCTGAAATTTACAGACCATTGGCACCGCGGACGCCCTGCGGCACTTGCTCGCCTTCGATCTTCTGGCGCCGTCCAGGCCCGCCTGCTGCCGCAGCAGCAGCAGCTTGTTGCTCGCGCAGCGCTCCAATAAAATCGATCTCATGCGTTGATCCAATTGACTGGCGCGCGCAATGTTCTTCGCTTTGGCAGTCGGCTGCGGCGTCTCTGTCTGTTCCCGGTACCAATGCGAGAGCGTCATGGTGCTTGGCCAAATTTAAAATCTAAAATATGTCCAGAAATAGAAACCGAAAATCTAAAAATTTGTACAACTGAATTTTGAAGCTACTTTGACTTCACTTAGCAGCAGCTTGGCTCCAGGTTTTCCAGACTTGGAATATATCCCATCCTCTCTCTCTTCTCTTTCCAGGTATTCGATGGCACTCCGGCCGCTCGGGAGGGTTCGCTGCAGTCGGGTGACGAGCTGCTGGCCGTCAATTCGGTGAGCGTGAAGGGCAAAACCAAGGTGGAGGTCGCCAAGATGATACAAACGGCCACCGAGGAGGTCACGGTGCACTATAACAAGCTGCACGCGGATCCGGAGCAGGGCAAAACCGTGGACATAATCCTGAAGAAACTGAAACATCGCATTGTGGACAATTTGTCGAGCAATACGGCGGATACATTGGGCCTATCACGGGCCATACTCTGCAACGATTCGCTGGTGAAGCGACTCGAGGAGCTCGAGGGCACAGAACTGATGTACAAGGGCCTGGTGGAGCACGCGCGTCGCATGCTGAAGGCCTACTACGATCTGCTGCAAACGTACAAATCCTTTGGCGACTGCTTCACACAGATCTCGGCGCATGAGCCGCAGCAGCGCGCCTCCGAGGCATTCCGCACCTTTGGCGAATTCCATCGTTCGCTGGAGAAGGATGGCCTGGCCATCATCAAGCAGATCAAGCCCGTCCTGGCCGATCTGGGCACATATCTGAACAAGGCCATTCCGGACACCAAGCTGACCGTGCGACGCTATGCGGACGCAAAGTTCACGTATCTCTCCTACTGTCTGAAGGTCAAGGAAATGGATGATGAGGAGCATGGCTTTGCGGCGCTGCAGGAGCCGCTCTATCGCGTCGAGACGGGCAACTATGAGTACCGTCTGATCCTGCGCTGTCGCCAGGATGCGCGCAGCAAGTTTGCCAAACTGCGCACGGATGTGCTCGAGAAAATGGAGCTGCTGGAGTGCAAGCATGCCATGGATCTGAACAAACAGCTGCGCAGCCTGCTCGAGAGTCTCGCGGAGCTGCACAAGAGTTTGGTGGAGCGTCTGGACACGCTGCCGCCGCTGTTCCCCATCGAGGTGGACTTCAAGGAAACCGATTTTCAGTACAAATCCAGCACACTCAAGCCCCAGGAGCTGGACGAGGACGAGCTCGAAGCCAATGCGCAACGCCGCAGCCACAAAGTCATCTATGGCCGGGAGGCCGTGGAGCAGCCGGCGCCCATTGTCAATGTGGCGCCGTCCAGTTGTCCGGCGGCCGCCGCCGCCGAGTCCAATGCCAGTGAGAATGAGACGCTGCTGAAGGAACTGGGCCTGCACGATGTGGATTTGCTGTCCAATCCGCAAACGATCAGCAATCAAAAGGATTCCATATCCGCGCAGAACGATGGCTACGATTTCGATTTGTTCCTGAATCAGGCAAATGCCACCACGAGCCTCGAGCGGGACCTGATGTCGGCAAATGCTAGCGAAACTGATTTGCTGCTGCAATAAACTTTCATTAGTATTTGTGTACAAATATAAGATGTGTTTTTAAAAACCAATTCATTTTTAAAGCTGCGCTTAACGGCTGAGGCTGGTATGCTGTTCAAGCCAATTGCTGGCAAATAGACTATGCTAATTGTGTGTATATATGTTATCCTGTAATTAAATCAATACCAATTAGTTAATTAAACTTGAGAAGAGAAAACAAACTATCTTTAAGTATCGATACTTTATTTTAAAGTCAATTACCGCGTACTCTTCTAAAATAGCCATTCACAATGCACGCTCACACATGCACAAATGCATGAACATAAATGTTTTGATTGCCGTCATGCTGCCAAATTGAGCAACAAAAATGTAGACTAGGTTGTCGCCCGTGGTTTCTATTCTATTCCATTGTCGCAGCTTCCTTGTTCTCATTTTTGCAATTTTCTTTTTTGTATCCTTTAAAAATACGTACAATGTGCATTTTGCAAGCAATTGCACTTACCAGCTTTTGCCATTCACAATGGCCGCACACAGTTGACTGGGTAGTGCAACAGGCAAGCAATAAAACGATGACCACATAAAGCACAGAAGTTTGTTTCCTATAACATCCTATTCCTGGCACGGCGACCTATTATCTCTATTTCAATAATCTTTTTGTACCTGCTTCTTTATTCAATGCCAAAAAAAAAACATTTTGCGCACTCGGTTCAAATGTGCCTCTCCAGCCAACTTTTGCCATTCACTATGCACGTACACACACACAGCTGATTCGCATTGCAAAAGGTAAACAAAACTTGCTTAAATTGCCGGCTGATCGCATAAAACACAAAACAAAGAAGTTTGTTTCATAAAACATGCAACTCGTGGCACGACGAGCTATTATCTCTATTTCCAAAGTCCAATTGTATCAGTTTCTTAATTAAATTCGAATAAAAAAGCGATTAATTCGCAGTCGGTTTAAATGTACCTCTCCAGCCATTTTTTGCCATTCACAATGCACGCACACAAACGCACAGCTGATTGGCATTGCAAAAGGTAAACAAAACGTGCTTCATTTGCCGACATGCCGCCAAAATCGAGCAATAAAAAGAACCAAGCAACTTGGTACCACTGCGACAAATGTGCCGTGCACATAACATCCAAATCCCGGGACACACACGAGCGCGTGTGTCCCATTGCCGCAGATGAAAGTTGCTCAGTGGATGCGGAGTTTGTGCGGAATGGAGCACTTTACACGAGCAGCGCGCAGCAGCGCAACTTTGAGGTGGAATCACTAAAGGATCTGCCGCCCAAATATGCCAACATGCTGATATTTGTATCCGAAGGCGCCATGCAGCTAGCGGAATTGCACATAGGACAACAGGTTGTCATAAGGCCGGCGACGAAAGACCAGGAGACGCAGCCAACGATCGTGCGCCTGGTTTGGCCCGTTTCGGAGCAGTTTCTCACAACGGTGTTTGCCTCGCCGGAGGGTGGGTTTGGTGTGTTCCCAAGTAGAGACAACTCCTTGATCGATTTCCCATTTTAAGATTATAAACAAAATTGGACGGCGCTGCGGGGCAAATTGCTGCGCATTTCGGCACTGGACAGCAGTCAGCTCTACGCCGCCGCGAGCGTCTCATTGCGGCAGCTGAACGGCAGTGAATCCAGTCTGGAGCAGCAGCAGCTGCCGGATGTGGCTGCTGTGCTCAAGCAGGACATAGTCAATCACATCTACTGCAAGCACAGCGAGCTGCATTTGAATTTCTTCAACAAGCCTCTGTCGTTTCGCTTGGAGAGCTGGCAGGGCGTCGAGGAGGGCGCCGTGGAGGATGCCCTGGCGCGTCTGAGCTTGGCAACAGCTACAGCAATTTGTGCAAATAACAAGCGCCACGCGCCTGGAGCTGCTGCTCAGCGAGGAGCTGGCCAAACCGGAGCCGGAGCAACAAGCGACGAAGGCAAAAATTGGCGGATTGGACAAGGAAATGCAATTGGTGGAGGAGAGCATGGACTATGCGCTGGGCTACAGGGCGCTGCCCAAGGGTAAGCAGCGCAATTACTGAAGAAACATAAACCCTCTGAATATCTCCCCTTTGCAGGCATCAAGGTCTCGCGTGGACTGCTGCTGTACGGCGCCAGCGGCTGCGGCAAGTCCCTGATCTGCGAGGCGATGTGCGCGGCGGCCCGGGCACGCGACAACAAGGTGCAGCTCATTCACATCAACAGCGGCGAGATCTACAGCAAGTTTCTGGGCGAAACGGAGCAAAAGCTGGCGGCCTACTTCGAACGCGCCTATGCGCATTATCCGCATCCGACGCTGCTGCTGCTGGAGGATGTGCACACGCTGTGTCCCAAGCAGGACGCCGGCAGCGATCTGGTCAAGCGCGTATCGCTGGCATTTCTCTCGCTGCTCGATCAGCTCAGCAGCGGCAGCCGGCCGGCGGCGAGTCGCACATTTTTGCTGGCCACCAGCTCGCAAATTGATGCACTGCATCCGAGCATACGGCGTGCCGGGCGTCTGGACTGCGAACTGGAGCTAGGCGCGCCCACGCCAGCCGCACGCCAACAGATTCTCCACTGTCTGCTGCAGCCGCTGCAGCATAACATCCAGGAGTCGCAGCTGGAGCAGATTGCGAGCATTACGCACGGCTACGTAGGCGCCGATCTGGCCAATTTGGTGTATACCGCGACGCTGGCCACACTCAAGACTGAACCGCGCGCACTGGAGCTGCGGGATTTGCAGTCGGCGCTCACGCAGGTCAAGCCCTCGGCTATGCGCGAGGTGCTCATCGAGAATCCCAATGTCCGCTGGTCGGACATTGGCGGCCAGGCGGCGCTGCGCCTCACGCTCCAGCAGGCCATCGAATGGCCGCTGCTGCATGCGGACAAGTTCCAGCGCTTGGGCATCAAACCGCCGCGTGGCGTGCTCATGTTCGGCCCGCCCGGCTGCTCCAAGACAATGATTGCCAAGGCTCTCGCAACCGAAAGCAAACTCAATTTTCTGTCCATCAAGGGCCCCGAGCTGTTCTCCATGTGGGTGGGCGAATCGGAGCGTGCCGTACGCGAGGTGTTCCGCAAGGCGCGTCAAGTGGCGCCGGCGATTGTCTTCTTCGACGAAATCGATGCCATTGGCGGCGAACGCTCGGAGGGATCGACCAGCGGCGCCTCCGTCAAGGAGCGTGTGCTCACCCAGCTGCTGACCGAACTGGACGGCGTGGAGGCGCTGCATAATGTAACGATTGTTGCGGCCACCAATCGACCGGACATGATAGACAAGGCGCTGCTGCGTCCCGGCCGCATCGATCGCGTCTGCTACGTGGGCCTGCCCGAGCCGGCGGCACGCCGCGAAATCCTTCACATCAAGCTGCGCGCCATGCCCCGGGCCGAGGATGTCGATGTGGATCGCCTGGTCACGCTCACAGCGGGCTATTCGGGCGCCGAGATTCAGGCGGTCTGCCATGAGGCGGCGCTCAGCGCTCTGGAGCAGAGCTTTGAGGCCGAGTCCGTGCACTGGCGGCACTTCGAGGCCGCCCTCCAAATGGTCCAGCCACGCACAAGTCCCGAGCTGTTGCGTCTGTATCAGGAGTACGTTAAAAAGTAGACAATAAGCTGTTCATTTGCATTTTGCGGGTGTGTTCCCGCAAACTCTTTCGGCGCAATTTCGCCTTGATTTATTTGAGGCGTGTTCCATAACGAAGTCAACAATTAAAACCAATTGTGACTTTTGAGAATAGTTTTTTTTATTTTACGAATTTAATTTAAAACTATTTTCGCCCGAAAGATTTTACGTTTTCCGGAATGGTAAAAAATGTCATTTCCAGTGCCCTAAAAACGTCAAAAAAAAATATGATAAATCTCCAATCTAAAATTAAATTAAAATAATTGTAATTTTTTTGGTTTCTTTCTTATATTTTCATTATTTCGATGAGAATTCCTTTTTTTTTTTTAATTAAAACCTTTTTTCGCCCGTTACGTTTTTCGGAATTGTCAAAAATTGTAATTTCCAGTGTCGTAAAATCGTCAAAAAATATCATAAATCTCTAATCTAAATGATCTAGATAAGGGAAATGACAAGAGATGATAATATTAATAACAAGCTTATCAATCTGACAGATCATAAATCTACAAGAATTGAAATTGAGGAACTTGCAGACGAAACGACGGCGTAATGCTCTGTAGCAGTGTTGTAAAATAAGTTAAAAATTTGGCTTATGAATGAAAAACTGTAAGTTTTGGGAATGTGAATTTAAAACTGTAAAAGATTTATAAATTAGAAAAGATATATATAAAAGATATATATATATATTTTCTTCAAATATTTAAACAATCAACAAACAGACAGTCAAAACCAATATGCCTTTTGATCACTTCGCGTACAGAGTATTAACTGTTACATGCCTAATGACAAAACTAGTTATGCCCGAAAAAAAAACAAATAATCAATTCGATACCCAATTGAATCAGTTCAACAATGCGCTGACAACAGAATTTGTGCAAATTTTTTGTGTATAGACTAGAAAATACCCTGTGCGTCCGTGACTGAGTGAAAATTTAAGCCATATGAAATATTTTCTTAATATTTAGTGCTGGTTTTGACGACCTTTCCAATTTAATTTTTATAAACAGTTTATTTGTTTTTGGTATTTCGAAAATAAAGCTATAAAAAATCTAATGTAATATAAATAGAACACTTTCAGTTAAATATACTCAGTTTTTTTTTATAGCACTTGGCTATTTATAATTTTTAGTGCTGCCAATTTCTAAAAAAAGAAGATGAATACAAAGTAAAAAATAGCTAAAATGGCTTAAAAACAGTTTTAAAGGCCATAAATAGCTAACTTAGATAGATTTTTCACATTTGACATCTAAAACTAGCTACATTTAGCTCTAAAATAGCAACACAGTTGTAAATTAGCTTTAAAAAACCGCTTTAATACCTATTAATTTTTGTTGTATTAATTTACATTTTTATTTTTTCCCTCTGCTGCTCTCTAAAACTAGCTATATTTAGCTATAAAATAGCTCTAATGGCAACATAGTTGCCTTAAAATTAGCTTAGATAGCTTTAAACAACAATTTTCTAGGCCATAAAAGACTGAATTAGTCTTGATTTTCAACCTTTGGCTCTCTGCTGCTCTCCAAAAATAGCTATGTTTGGCTATAAAATACCTCGAATGTCAGAATAGTTGCCGAAAAATAGTTAAAAAAAACTTTAAAATATATGTTTATATGCCATAAATAGATGAATTAATTAAAATTTTTACTTTTGCCCTCTAAAAATAGCTGTATTTAGCTCTAAAATAGCTATTGTGGCAGCACAGTTACCTAAAACTAGCTTTAAACAACAACTTACTTGGCCATAAATAGCTGAATTAGCTTCAATTTTCAGCTTTTGCCCTCTGCTGCCCTCTAAAAATAGCTACATGTAGCTCTAAAAGAGCTATTTGGCAACACAGTTACCTAAAACTAGCTTTAAACAACAACTTTCTTGGCCATAAATAGCTGAATTAATTTAAATTTTTACTTTTGCCCTCTAAAAATAGCTACATTTAGCTTTAAAATAGCTATTATGGCAACAGTTACCTAAAACTAGCTTTAAACAACAACTTTATTGGCCATAAATAGCTGAATTAGCTTCAATTTTCAGCTTTTGCCCTCTGCTGCCCTCTAAAAATAGCTACATTTAACTTAAAAATGGCTATTATGGCAACACAGTTACCTAAAACTAGCTTTAAACAACAACTTTCTTGGCCATAAATAGCCGAATTAGCTTTCATTCTCAGTTTTTGCCTTCTAAAAATAACTTCATTTAACTTTAAAATAGCAAATCGTAAAAGTTAACCATGTATACATAATATTTAAATGTGTTTAGTACAGGGTATAAGAACACATATACCTATATGTATATGTATATATTTTAGAAGTGTTTTTCTCACAAATTGTCAGACTTTTTGGGGGAGAGAAAGCAACAGGTTGCTTCAGAAATCGTGCGCCGGATCGGCTCGAGTCGCCGGGATCGTCTCGGCTGGGCTCGGGGAACAGTTGTTGTCGGACTGTCGCGACGATTACGACACACAATCAATTTGGCCGCACGCTGCTAAAAACTCGCGAGAGGGAACGTCTGTTCTGTTTAATTGCGAGAGAATTTCCAGTCGAGATGCAGCTGTGGCTGAGGATTTCCCTGCTGCTCTGCTCGTTCGGTTTCCTGCGCGAGCTGCGTCCCTCGGAGCCGTTTGTGACCGAATATTTGGCCGGCGATTGGCGCAATCTGACATCCGAACAGATCTACCAGGAAGTCTATCCATTTGGCACCTATTCCGTGCTGGCGCTGCTGGTGATCGTCTTCCTCATCACAGATCTGTTGCGCTACAAGCCAATCATTGTGCTGTCCTCGGTGGCGGGCATCGTGCTCTTTGTCATGCTGCTGTGGACGCGCAGCCTGCTGGAGCTGCAGATAGCCCAGGTGTTCTTCGGCTTCTTCATGGCCGCCGAGGTGGCCTACTATACGTACATCTATGCCAAGGTCGATCGCGAACGATATCAGATCGTCACCGGCCATACGCGTGCCGCAATTTTGGCTGGCAAATTTCTGGGCGGCGTCGTAACCCAGTTGCTCGTCTCGACGGACTGCATGAACTTCCGTCAGCTGCACTACATCTCGCTGGCCACACAGATCATATCGCTGCCCATCGCCCTGGCTTTGCCGACGGTTCCGCGAAGCGTCTACTTCTATGCGGTCAAGTCGTACAAGGACAAGAATTCGCCGCCGGAGCTGGAAACTGCAGATGCGAAAATTGCGGCGGCGGCGCCAAAGTTTTCGTTGCGGAATGCCGGCAGCCTGCTCTGGTATCATCTGATCTCCTCCTATACGAATCCCATTGTGCTCATGTGGAGCATCTGGTGGTCGTTGGCCATTTGCGGCCAAGTGCAGGTCATCTCGTACATACAGTTCCTGTGGAAGGAGCAGGCGCCGGAGCATCAGAGCAACTACAACGGCGGCGTCGAGGCGGTCGCCACGCTTCTGGGCGCGATTGGCGCCATCCTGGCCGGCATGCTGAACAGCAATAGTCGCCGCAGCTTCTATATGCTGCTCAATTCGGTTTGTGTGGCCATTTTGGGTGCGCTCCTGCTGCTGGCCGCCTGCTGCGAGTCCGTCTGGGTGGCGTATGCCGGCTATGCCCTTTTCTGTGCGATATTCTTCTTTATTATCACCGTGGCCGCGGCCATTGTGGCCGAGAATCTGGTGGACGATAGCTTCGGGCTGGTGTTTGGCATCAATACCCTGGTGGCGCTCGTCTTGCAGTCTATTTTAACGGTTGTTGTGCTGACGGGTAAGTCGTATATCCTTTTGTTTATAAACGAAAGTCAATTCGTTTCATTGCAGACACGGGCTTTGGCCTGCCGCCGAAGAAGCAGTATATTGTTTATGGCAGCTACTTTTTGGTTTTATCGGCAGTTTATCTGCTGCTGCAGCTGATACTAAAGATCTTTGCAAGCAAGTCTCCTGTGGCGTGATGGCATAAAAAACCACTCGAATATCCTTAATACAATTTTTATTAATGTTTACCTTTTTTACAGCGCATATGTTTTAATTAAACAGAAACTTAACAGCTCTGCGAACTGTTAACAACAGCGAGCAGTTGTTTTACTTGAGAAAATTAGCTTGCGTGCTTACAAACAAGCCGCTGTTAAGTTCAGCATAATGTAGATTATTAACAAAAAATTGTTGTACGTATTTAGCAAAAGAAAACCTTTAATTGTGCGGCAATTAGCATTTAACAGTTGAAAAAATACACAACAGAGCACAGCTGTTATTTAACAGTACCGATCGCTGCAAAGCTGTGCATAATAATCGGTACTTTCGATATATTTATGCAGCCCTGGCAAAACGCAATCGAGCTGCAAATTGCAATCGCACAAACAAAACAAAGTTTCTGTGCGTGCAGTTTATATACTTGCATGGCTGCTAAATAAACAAGTAAGTTGATTAAAATTCTATAAATAATGCACGCAGCTCAAACAAAGTGCTTAGTTGTATGCGTTCATGTGTACGTATTAAGGGCAAGTGTGAGTCATGCAGACAACAACTTTCAGCTGATTACGAGGCGTGCGTGTGTGTGTGTATTTATTATGCTCGATTTTCTTTTAGAGTTGCGGTTACCAACAACACAACGAATAGCTGCACAAATGAATAGCGAAGCCTCATTACTGCCGCCGGCCCAAGCTGTGTCCGCCGCAACTGTTGTCTCGGACACGCCTCCCCCCTTGACTGAGCCCTATTCGCAGACGGATTTTTACATTGGCGTCGGCTTGGCCATTTCATCATGTTTCTTCATCGGCTCCAGCTTCATCATAAAGAAGAAGGCACTGCTGCGCCTGAGCCGATATGGCGAGGTGCGCGCCGCCGCTGGCGGATTTGGCTATTTGCGCGAATGGATCTGGTGGGCGGGGCTGCTGACAAGTGAGTTTTTTTTTGACCTTGTCGAAATGGTGACTCATTCGTGATTGTTTTTGGTGCCTTTGCAGTGGGTCTGGGCGAGGCGGCCAATTTTGCCGCCTATGCATTTGCTCCCGCCTCCCTGGTCACGCCGCTGGGCGCGCTGAGCGTCATCATTTCGGCGGTGATGGCTTCTCGCTTCCTCAACGAGAAGCTCAATTTGTTGGGCAAAATCGGGTGCTTTTTGTGCATTTTGGGCTCGACAATTGTGGTCATACACTCGCCCAAGGAGAAGGAAATTGAGGATTTGCAAGTGCTGTTCGAAATGCTGCAGGATCCCGTCTTTATACTCTATGTCATCTGCATCTTTGGCTCGAGCGCATTTGTCGCCTGCTTTGTGGCGCCGCAACATGGACACACCAATGTCTGCGTCTATCTGTTCCTGTGCTCCGGCATTGGCTCGCTGACGGTGATGTCCTGCAAGGCCTTGGGCCTGGCCATACGCAGCACAATTGCCAATGGCTCGAATGTGTTCAGCACGTGGATGCCGTGGTTCCTCATCGTGGTCACAGTCACCTTTATTGCCATACAAATGAACTATTTGAACAAGGCGCTGGACATATTCAATACGAGCATTGTGACGCCCGTTTACTATGTAATGTTCACCACGTTGGTGATCACCGCATCCGCGATACTGCTCAAGGAGTTCCAGCACATGCGCTTCGAGAATATACTCGGCGATGTGTGCGGCTTTCTGATTGTCATCATTGCCGTCTTTCTGCTCAATGCCTTCAAGGATATCGACATCACGCTGATGGATGTGCGCGGCCTGATGCGGCCCAAGATGCAGCGCGTCTCCCAGTACGACGAGGAGGTGCTGGTCAGCACCAACCTGAAGGAGCGTCGCTACTCGTACGGCTCCAGCGACGTCTTCCGCAAGGCATGACACAAGCAGCGCTATCAAGTTTAGTTATTCCCCATGGCCCAAACTTGACTCCAACGAACAACATTCAAACTGCAATCCAAAAAAAACCATATCATACGCCATCATACCATTGATTGTTCCTTCATTTTGTTTTTTTGTTAATCACCTTCTTTAAGTCGTAGCATTTTAAGTGTTTTGTAAAGCTAAAAGATCGATCAGTTATTATTTGCCTTAAGGATTACGTGAAAATTTGTATATAATATAAGCATAGCCCTTGCCAATTTAGGATGTGTTTAAATTAATTATTGTTTTAGCAAAACCTTCTACGAGATCTTGATCCAATCTTCTAGCCACAGGAGGTACATATTTCGGAGTTTGTTGGATCGGAACACTATAGGAAGTTATAAATTAACTCTTTGTTTAAAGATATCGAACAGAATGTTAAAAAACGGCTAAAAATAGCTGTTGTTTACTCGTTAAGATGCCAAAAATAGCTAAGTCAGTTGAAAATGTCAACCGTTTCCTGCTGTCTACCTCTAAAAACAGCTATATTTAGCTTCAAAATAGCTGAATTGTCAACGCTGTTAAAAAACCCACAAGAATCTTATTAGCATCCGTGTATTATATCCAATTGGCATCGCCAGTGGGCTCAGAAACTTCCCTGGCTAGTTATACAAATTTAAAAAGAAACAGCTAAAAATAGCTAAGTCAGTTGATTTGAACTGTTTCCGGCTGACTACCTCTAAAAACAGCTATATTTAGCTGGAAAATAGCTGAATTGACAACGCTGTTAAAAAACCCACCAAATCTTATTAGCATCCGTGTAGTATATCCAATTGGAACGCTCAGTGGGAAATTAGGCAAGTCGCTCAGAAACTTCGCTAAGTATACAAATAAATCTCATATTTGCTATTTGACTGCCAGGCTATTTAATCGTTGTCAAAGTTTATAAGTCAACACAAATCAAAATTGTTACCATATTTAACAAAGTTAATTTTTCTGCTTTAAAATTTCGGAAAGCATCGATAACGATAACAAGCGAACGCGTTTACCTGTGATTGGCAGGGCTGCAAACTGTGAAATAATTGCAATTAACTAAATATTAAAAACTAATTAAACGATCGGTTTTGCTAAAGTGCACATTGAATTTGGCCAAAAATGAATATTGTGCGCTTGGGCTGCACGCGCAGCATGCTGAAAAATCCATTGTCCACGCAATGGAATCACATAATCAGGGCTACCGCAATGACAGCTGTCAATTGGAATGCCCTCAACACCGTTAGAACGGCAACAGCGACGGGCACTCGCGAAAATTTCGCCATTTTGCAGCATTTCATTCCAGTCACCAACTCGATACGCAACTATTCGTGCAAATCAATCGGCAGCAGCATGGAGGAGCATTGTATTGTGCCCGATGTAATAGCCAAGGCGCCCAAGGGCACGGCTACCGTTGAATATGCCGGCGGCATTAGCGTGCAGGCCGGCAATGTGCTGACCCCCACCCAGGTCAAAGATCAGCCGTGCGTCAAATGGGAGGCGGATTCGTCGAAACTTTACACGCTCTGCATGACCGATCCGGATGCGCCCAGTCGCAAGGATCCCAAGTTCCGGGAATGGCATCACTGGCTCGTCGGCAACATACCCGGCAGCGATGTGGCCAAGGGCGAGGTGCTCGCCGCCTACGTTGGCTCCGGCCCGCCGCCGGACACCGGCCTGCATCGCTACATCTTTCTGGTCTTCGAGCAGAAATGCAAGCTGACCTTCGACGAGAAGCGTCTGCCCAACACCAGCGCCGACGGACGCGGCGGCTTCAAGACCGCCAAGTTTGCCGAGAAATATGATCTGGGCAATCCCGTGGCCGGCAACTTCTACCAGGCCGAGTACGATGACTATGTGCCCATCCTCTACAAGCAGCTGGGCGCCTAATCCCAACAGAATCCCATTTCCACGCCGCTTTGTATTGATTACATAATGTGGAGCGGATCATTGATTGTTTTTTTATTAATTTGTAATTGGAGAAATATTCGGATCATAAACAGAAGTCTGGCAATAAAATTGCGGCAGCTGCATTTAAATAAGTTTATTGTTTGGTTTTTCATGATTTTCAAGGTAAAACAAGTGCAGGTGCACCCAATTATTTTCCAATCGATATTTAAGGTATTTATTAGCCCTCCTAAAGTTTTGTTATCTTTTGCTATGTAATGGGGAAAAATTTCCAGACCCAACAGACGATTCATTATAGCCAAGTCATGCTTAAAGCTAATCAGTTTAAATGAAAGAACATTCTTGCTGGGTTTGTGAGGCTCCAAATTGCTAGCTTAAGTAACGAGCAGAATTTCTAGAAGATTTAGCCACAGTCTCCTCCACAATCTTCATCCTGGTATTGCCCCACAATAGATAAACCGTGCGTCCTTATGATGTATGCATTTATTTGTTTACTCGCAATCTACAAACTTGTGTGTGTTTTGTTTTAATGTATTTATCAATTTATAATAAAATTTGGGATGAAAATGCATACAGGACGAGCGCGCTGGGCTGCCTTAAGATGCTGGAGCCGATGATTCCAAGCTGGCGTACTTCTGCTTATGCTCCGGCCACTCCACCTCGCTGATGGCCTGCAAAGGAATTGGAATATAAATCAATAATTCAATTAAATTAAATTTAAAAAAGGTCTACCTTGAGCTCGTCGAAGGCCTGCTTGGCTATCCAATGGAATACGGGATTCTTCCAGTCGCGGGCAATGGCCTGCAGCTCCTTGACGCCGGTTTCCGTGGCCGGCGATGAGGTCTTTGAGATTTTCAGATACTGTGCCCACAAGAAGACCATGCTGCGCATTTTGTATGTCCAGAAATCGTTGGGCACGCCGCGTATCATGTCCTGTACCTTCTCGGTGTTCGGCATCTTGAGGTTCTCCAAAAAGGTTACATTCATCAATGTAAATATGGACTTCATGTTATTGTAATAATTATCGGAATTCTTCTCCAGCGCAAATTGGCCCTGGCTGACAATCACATCGACCACCTGATCGGTGGTTAAGCGCGGAAAGTCCGGTATAAAGCAATTGCGCAAATTGATGCTGCCAAATGGCTGCAGCTGCTCCTTAATGGCCGCCTCGCACCACTTGTAATCCGTCCACCAGGCTGTCCACGATGAGTACTTCTTCGACTCCTCCTTGATGGCCCACTCGTAGTGCAGGCGCTTGCGTATGCGCTTCACCAGCGTCCGTCCCGCATTCTTGCCGTCCTGCTCGACGGCGGGCAACTCCTCCGCGAGGGCCTCATCGTCCAGCTCCTCGCCGCTTGTACTGTAATTGGGCGCCTGCTCAAAGAACATGATCGCATACGATTTGTCCTCCGGCTGCGGCAGAGCCACCTTCTGATTGTTGATATACGGCAGCTTGAAGCCGCCCAGCAAAAAGCCGCGCTTGACCGCGAGCTTGCGTCGCTTGATGTCGGCCTTGGTGAGCGGCACGGCGACTGCCTCGGCTACGCGTTTCTGGCCGGGAACTGGAAAAGAAACACGTTAATAAAATGCTAGGTTTAGCGAGTTATCTATCAAGATAGGTTACTTAACCTTTAGCATTAGTTTTGGGCGCTTCTTTCTTGACTTCCTGCGGTTTGTTGCTGTTGTTGTTGGCTTTGTTTTTCGCTTGAGTATTTGGAGCAGGCGCTGCGACCGGATTCTTTTTGACCGGCACCTGAGCTGCTGGCTTCGGCTTGCCGCCGTTAACGGCCGCATTCTTGACCGCAGCCGGTTGATTTTTAGCGTTCAATGGATTCTTAATAATTTGCTTCTGTTGCTGATTTGGCGGCCTGTTGACGACAACTGGCGGCCTACGTGCCGCAACGGGCAGCTGCGGCTTGTTGTTGTTGTTATTGTTGATAATTTGCCTGGGCGCTGGCGGTCTGCCTTGATTGGGCATCTGGGGTCGGTTGCCAACTGGCGTGGGATTGGGCTTGGGTCCAGCATTGTTGTTGTCGAAATTCCATTTGCTGTTGCGATTGCCGCCGATATTCGGTTTGCCCTGGCCGAAGCCAAAGTTGTTGTTGCCCACCTGCCAGTTGGATTGGTTCTTCATCAGAGCGTTAACCGTCTCCATCACTGCGTAGGCCTCGCCAGCGGGCCTAGCATTGTTCTGGCCGCGATAATTCTGCACATTCGGTGCTTGGCTATTGTTGTTGTAAAATGGTTGATTATTGTTGTTGCCGTTGTTGTTGTTGTTGGGGAAATCGTTGGGCTGCGGCCGGCGGAAGTCGTCATTGAATCCGCGATCGTTAAAGTTGCCAAAGTTGCCCGTATTAAAAGGCGCAGTGCGTTCATTGTTGAACTTAAAATTGGAGCCGGTGCGGCTCAAATTACTCGATTCCTGGCCGCGCAAATTGTCATTGAAATGATCGGCACGTCGATAAGTATCGATATTGCGATCGTTGTTGTAAAAGCGTTGATTGTCAGTGTTGTTAATGTTGCTGTTGTTGTTGCTGTTGTTGTAGCCAAGATCACTAACAGAGCGACTCATGCCCAAATTTGTTGGCAGCTGCTGCTGTTGTTGCTGCTGCTGCTGAGAGCCACGGTAATTGTCGGAACTAGACATATAACCGTTATTGCTCACATTCCGACTGTTGTCGCCGCTTATATTGAAGCGCTGGTCGAAAGTGCGTCCCAGAAAATTTGACTGCGGCTGCTGCGACGGTCCACGACGCTCGTCAAAGTTGCTTTTAATCGGCGGCGCAGCACTCACATGGTCTGTTCCACGGCCAGTGTTGCCAAACCGTTGGTTGTTGTTGTTCTGATTGCTGTTGAAGTTAGAGAAGCCAATGTCGCCGCCGGAGCGTCCATAATTGTTTGATTGCATGCCGCCAAACTTGTTGTTATCAATATCTGCATATCGTTGATTGTTGTAACCGTTGTCAATGTTGTTCATTGACCTGCGAAAATTATCTTCGAATGGACCACAACCACCACCACCACCGCCGCCGCCGCCGCTATTGCCACCACCGCCGCCGCCGCCGCCACCACCGCTGCCAACACCACTGCGAATTGGCGCAAAAGACGATGTATCATTGGGCTGTCGACGCTGCCCAATGCCGTAGGCGCTGAATCTATGGTCCATGCTGCCCGACTAACTGCTCTCTAAATCGATTTAACTAATTATATGTGACGACAAGGTAAGATTTTAACGGCTTTTGCAGCGATTTATTAAATTTTTTTTTTTACAATACGCTAGCTGCTTGATGCCGTTCTAAATTGTAATATTTTCACATTTGACAGACACGCACACACGCTCACACACACACACATACATGCAGAACAGTGCTGTAAAGCGGAGAACTGAACTGAACTGAACTAATTCAAAAACTGCTCCACAGATTTGAACAGGTAAATCATGTTTTTTCTTTTTTATTCCTACAATTAAATATAATTGTAGAAAGTCTGTGAATTTCTTAAATGTAATTGCCATTTTTAATTTCGTAATTTTAGGTGTAACTTTACATTTGCTTGGCTGGTTCTTGAGTGGAACTACAATGGTGATTTAAGCCAAGTGTAACCAGGGCTACGCTATATTGACTGCCGGTTGCTGGACAAATATGTTATACAAACACACACCCAGTGTTATACAGCTATACATATGGTAAATAATAAAACGTAACATTTCGGCATCAAAAAAATGTAGTTTTAAGTAGTCTAGGGCTGAGCAAAATAATAGCAATGCAATCAAGATATGCCCATTAAAATATGGCCCTTCCGACAGTTTTGAAGGATACCTCAATCCCTTATATCAGACCTTTATTATCTCGGTTTCTGCATTCCCAGATTTCTCTGAGAATTATATGATCTTGCCTGTATTTATCTCAAAGCTAGATTTTCGCAATTTCCCTCTAGCTAAGAACCAGGTTTTATTTTGATGAGGTTTTAATTTTTGTAAAGATTTCGATTTTTATAAAAAAATTATTAAAAAATATCCTCACAAAAAATTTTTCCCAGACTATAATTAAAATAAATGCAATATAAATTATGTTCTATTCAGCATTTGATTATCATTGCTCTTTATTATTTTAGATTTAAATATTTAAGAATTTGAAATTAAGATTAGAAGCATTCACATGCTCAGAACCGGAATGCGAACTTGAAGCATCTGTAAAAGTAATCCAATAATTAATCAAGTTAAACTCTGAATATACATATATAAACTCGATATTAACCTTGCTGGTTTTATCGAAGAGCGCCTGGGCGCGTTCCTGGTTGAGGCGATAGTTGACGAATTTATCAAAGACATAGCCATGTTTCGGGGACTCGATCAATATGCGATCCTCGCCAATGTCCAGGCTGAACTCCTGCGACGAGACCTGGAAGGAAGGAAATATTAGAATATTATCTAGAAAGATATACAAATTAAATGGACTCACGCAATTGGGCAAATAGAGTTCGGCGTGGATTTCATCGACGATCGCATCGCGAACGCGGGCGCGTAGCTTGTAGATGGGCTCGCGGTTCTTGGCCCAGTTAGTCCGGATGCTGGCCGCATGCTGCTCGTCGATTTCCTGCACCAATGCGCCCGGTTTCGATGCGGACGGCTTGCCCGGCAACTGGGACTCGTCGTGGGACTGCTTTGAACTGTCCGCCCGCTGCACATCATCGTTGCGGACACGATGCGGCGCCAGAGTTCCGATAAACTTGCGATTGCTCAAGATGATTGTCTTATCCATGCTGATTTGTATATTGTACTTTTCGCTCAGCGCCTCGGCGACAATTTGTAGAAAGAAATTGTTGAAAAGTTGCGATTTTTTGATTTTCAACAAAAACTTCGGATTGATCGCAATGTCGCACACTTCCACCGTATTGTTGGAGCGATCCTTGGCGCTGCGCATCTCCGAGATGCTCATTGGGACGCGAAAGGAGCCCGGTTCGCATGATTCCAATATGGAAATTAGCTCCGCATCGGTTATATCTTTGGGTCCTGGCACTTCCGGTGCCTGGCAAACGTTTATGAAGAACTTCTCATTGCTGTTGACCTTAAAGCTTTTCACGCAGAATCCTGACGAAATTGAGGAAAAACATAAATAAATATAAATTAATGGAACTAGATTCTAATCTTAAATAATAAATTCCCCACTTCAAGCAACCGAACCTTAAGCCAAACCAACTTAAAAATAACCTCCGAAACAAATCTTAGCTTTTTCTTAAAATTTTATAAATTCTTAAAATATCCAAAGGACAAACCTAGGCTTGAACCAAAGTTTGTTTTCACGAACGTAGAAAATTAAGTTCACGAACCGAACCTTAGCTCAAACTGTGAACCGAACCAGCTACAATTGGTTTGGGTTTGCAGCCCTGGACAACTTAATTGTAAAATTTAACCTGTGATTAAGTATAAAAGAAACTGGTTACAGCTTGTTAAGGGAACAATATTATTAATCATAATTGATTTCAAAACGTTTCCATTATTTCAATTAAGTGCAAATTTAATAAAAAATTTAAATATCTTCAGGCTTGCAGCCCTGCACAACCTAATTGTAAAATTTATCCTCTGATTAAGTACAAAAACAACTTGTTTCTGCTTGTAAAGAGTAAATAATTATTAATCATTGATTTCAAAACGTTTCATTATTTCAATTAAGTTCAAAGCGGCTACAAATTAAAATATCTTTTTGCTTGCAGCCATAGACAACTTAATTGTAAAATTTAACCTGTGATTAAGTACAAAAGAAACCTGTTACTGCTTGTTAAGGAAACAATACTATTAATCATCGTTCAATTCAATATGTTTTCATTATTTCAATGATGTTCAAAATGGCTAAAAATTAAAATATCTTTGGACTTGCAGCCCTGGACAACTTAATTGTAAAATTTATCCTGTGATTAAGTACAAAAGAAAATTGTTTCTGCTTGTAAAGAGTAAATAATTATTAATCATTGATTTCAAAACGTTTCCATTATTTCAATTAGGGTCAAAGCGGCTAAAAATTAAAATATCTTTGGGCTTGCAGCCATAGACAACTTAATTGTAAAATTTAACCTGTGATTAAGTACAAAAGAAACCTGTTACTGCTTGTTAAGGAAACAATACTATTAATCATCGTTCAATTCAATATGTTTTCATTATTTCAATGATGTTCAAAATGGCTAAAAATTAAAATATCTTTGGACTTGCAGCCCTGGACAACTTAATTGTAAAATTTATCCTGTGATTAAGTACAAAAGAAAATTGTTACTGCTTGTTAAGGGAACAATATTATTAATCATCGTTCATTTCAATATGTTTTCATTCAATTAAGTTCAAAGCGGCTAAAAATTAAAATATCTTTGGGCTTGCAGCCTTAGACAACTTAATTGTAAAATTTAACCTGTGATTAAGTACAAAAGAAACTTGTTGATGCTTGTTAAGCGTACATTATTATTAATCATCATTGCTTTCAATACGTTTTCATTATTTCAATTATGTTCAAAGTGGCTAAACATTAAAATATCTTCTGTTTTATAGTTCTTTAAACAGATTTTAGACGCGCATACTCCTTGGCGTGATCCGGCCACTCGATTGCACTGATAGCCTGGCAAATACAGAAAGATTCGATTATAATACGAAATAGGAAAATATATAAAGAAAAAGCTGCCCACCTTTAGCTCATCAAATGCCTGTTTGCACATCCAGTGGAAGACGGGACTCTTCCATTTAGCCCGAATAGCCGCAAAATATGCCCTATCTATGGGACTAGCTGTGGCAATTTTATAGTATTCCGCCCAGAGATAAACCATGCTACGCATTTTGTACGCCCAAATATGATTCGGGGTGCCGCGTATCATTTCCTGCAGCTGTTCAATAACGGGCAACGACAGATTCTCGAGAAATACCTCATTCATAAGCTTATACAGTGTTTTGTGGTTACGAAAATGCGAGCTTGTGTTCTCCTCGAGCGCGAAATGAGCCGATTTCATCACCAGATTTATCACCTGCTCCGTGGTTTTTTTCGGATAGTTGGGCAGAAAAGCCTGCCGGATATTCAAGGAGCCGAACTTCTCCAGCTGCTTGTTCAACGCCGGCTCGCACCATTTGTACGCCTTCCACCAGTTGAGCCAGCATTTATAATTATTCGCCCGATACAGCTTCGTCCAGGCCGTACTGATCCGTTTGCGTATGGCACTGCGCTTCCTGGTGCCCGGCGTGAAAACCATCCGGTTGGCAGCCGCTGGCGGAGCATCATCATCGTCCGAATTCTCGTCCGATTCAATAGTCGCGATGTCGCCCTCATCATTGTCCGTCACATAGATGGCCGTATTATAGATGGGCTCTTGTTCGAAAAATGTTATCGCATAGGATTTATCCTCCGGCTGTGGCAGCTCCCTTGCACTGTTGTTTATATACGGCAGCTTGATGCCGCCAATCAAAAATCCACGCTTTACGGCCAGTTTGCGTCTCTTAATCTCGGCCTTGGTCAAAAATCCTGGACCTGTTGCGTCTGCTGCACGCTTGTTGGCTGTGAAGAGGCGTAACTATATATCTATTCTACTCTCCCACAAAGCACTTAAACATTTGGAGTAAGATGTTGAGTCAAGTGGGTTTGAACCATGAACCTTACTTCTTTTTTTCTAAGTATCTCTGATTGGAACTGGAACTCTTACGTTAAATTTAGTTCTCGAACTATGTTAAAGTAAATAATCAGGATTTGGGTCAGCTTTTAAGTCAAGGGGGTTTGAACCATGAACTTTACTTCTTTTTTTTTTAAGTATTCCTGATTGGAACTGGATATTTTCTTACGTCATATTTAGTTCTCGAAATATGTTGAAGTAATCAGAAATTTGGCTGAGCTTTAAAGTCAAAGGGGTTTGAACCATGAATCTTACTTCTTTTTTTTTTTTGAAATATTTCTGATTGGAACTGAAAATTTTCTTACGTTATATTTAGTTCTCGACTAATTTAGTTCTGGCAACTAAATCATCAGGATTTGGGTAAGCTTTGAAGTCGAGGGGGTTTGAACCATGAACTTTACTTTTTTTGTTAAGCATTCTTAATTATTGGAACTTTTCTCGAAATATGTAAAATTATATAATTGGAACAAAGTTAAATATTAAAACAAAATTCCATCATTTATATTGAAAAAACATGTAAAGAACCAAGGTTCGAATCCACTTCAGTGTTCATGAACTGGTTCAAATCGTGAAACGAACCAGCGAACTTTCTTTGCCTTTTATAGGTTTTATTGGGTCTAAAACTTAGCTATTGAGCTAAAATTTGAATTTGGTGGGTAAAATTCCAAAAAATATTTGTTTTTTAAAATTTAAAAAAATCGATCTCGATATGTTGAAGTGCCTTGAGGACCTTATAACGGAACTGTTATATAGCTTACCAGTTCGGGGAGCTGCTGTTGCCAGATTTGTCAGATTGCTGGCGGCTTGCGATGTGCTCGGCCTGTCTGGATTTTGGTTTGTATTCGTATTAATTTTAACTAAATTGTGGCGAACATCCTTTTTGCCAGCCGGAGCTGGCAGTAAGGGCTGCTTTTTGGCCACAGCATTGACTGGATTTGGATTAGTTGTTTTGGTTGGATTGCCGACAGTTTGCCTGTTGCCCGGTGCATTGGCAATCAGGGGTTTTTTTGTGACATTGTTGCCAGTTCGAATCGGCGATGGCTTTTGTTGGTTTAATCTTTGGGCAACCTGCGCCTGACTTGGTCTACTGTTGAGGGAGCTGCTTCTTGGTGGATTCATCGGCTGCTGCTGTTGGTTGTTTCTCACTTGGGCGGGCCCAACAAAGCTGGGCTGCATCATGTCCGGATTATCTCCCGAAAAGCCAAAGCTTTGGGGATTATTATTATTATTGTTCCAGTTGGGTTGGTTCATGGGATTATTAATATTCCAGTTAGATGGGTTCATTGGATTATTATTGTTATTATTGTTATTCCAGTTCGATTGATTTCCGTTGTTGTACATCGGATCCGGCTGGAAATCGGGGCCCATGTTGGCTCTTTCCTGGAAATCGGGATCAAAGTTGCGTCGTTCGTCTGGCAAACTTCCATCAGAATTATATCGATTTATATTTAAAGCATATTCATTTCGGTCCATCAAATTATTTCCCAAAAAATTCGATGGTTCGCTATCAAAATTGGGTCCCGGTCCAAAATCGTCTATAAATTCCGGACGTCGCTCCTCATTCCGTACATTCCTTGGGAAAGGTTCGTCCAGGACTGGCTGTCGACGAAAATTATCCTCCGGATAACTTTGATTGCGTTCATTGTAAAAACGTTGTTCGTCCGGTTCATTATCGAATCGTACATCAATCCGTCCCCGTCCCCGTCCGCGTTCCGGACTAGTTCCGCGATAGTTCTCCAGCTGTCGTGGTGCAGCCCTCAAATCATCATCGAAATCGTTCATATGGGAATTTTGAAAATTTCTTGCACGCTCGTCGCGAAAATCATCATAGTTTGATCGAAAATTTTCGGGACTTGGCGAACGACGATTTAAGCCGAAATTGGAATTGATTGGTTCACGATTTATATTATACATGCTGCGTTCCTCGTCCCTGAACTGATTTGGACCAAAATCGTCCAAATTTGAGTTACGAATTTTATCCAAAAATCTTGGTGTATCATCAAAAGGTTCTGCTTCACGAAAATTATCATTTCGTTCAAAATGCCGAGCACGAAAACTGTCTTCCCGTTCAAAGCTGGGATTTCCCCCACGTAAATTGTCATTTCGCTCACGAAAATCATCATTTCGCTCACGAAAATCATCGTTTCGCTCACGAAACTCATCATTTCGCTCACGATATCTATCATTTCGCTCACGAAAATCATCGTTGCGCTCACGATGGCTATCATTTCGCTCACGAAAATCATCGTTCCGCTCACGATGGCTATCTTTTCGCTCCCGGAATTGTTCATTTCGTTCATGGTGGTCGTCGAACCGGCGAGTCAGTCCAAAATTGTCGGGGCTTGGTGCACGTTGCCGCGGAACGCCCCTATTTCCATGCCAATCGATGTCTCTAGGCGGTGGCGGAGTGCGCGGCCGCTGCTTGAGCCTCTCCTGGCGCGACTCAATCATAGTTGCAACTTCTTTGACAATAATGGCGTCCACCTCCGCCTGGCGCTCGTCGCCGGCCTCGACGCTCATGCGATATCTTTGCCGCTGAATGTTGCGCAAATTGAAATCGGGCACCTTCATGGAGCCAACGGCCAGGGCGTGAGCTCGGCTGCGATTGAGCCCCAACTGGCGAAAATATTGCAAACGTTGATCCAGTTCAACGCTTCGGAACGGCTTCGCATCACCGTTGCCTGCTCAATTTTTGCATGAGAAAAAGAGACATGTAAAGAAAATTGAGACACTTTGATTAAAATCAACAATCACACACACAACCAACTCGCACTTGACTCTTTGGTTTATGTAAAGAGTGCCGTGTTGCGTGTGCATGAGTTCTGTTTTTGTTTTTTTTTTTGCCACCCGTTTGTTTTTTTTTTGCCACCCGTTTATTTGGTTTTAAGTTGAGCATATGTTTATATGGGATTTTTTATCTCTGTAAACAATACTCAACAATTTTGCTGTCAACGTGTGCGTGATGTTCAAAAATTGTTCTCTGTTGTTTTTGACACTTGTCATGAGTCAAACGTCGCTGTTATTTCCAGAACTGTTAACATTGTAAATTGCATACATTTGCTACGTACACATATACATAGGTGTGTATATTGTATGCTTATTGTTTTCTTATTTCATCACAAATATGATTTGTGTTGTTTTATCGCGCGCGCTCCTATCTCTCTTCCTCTCTTTTGCCATCGCTCTTTGGGGGGCCTTAGCCCTATCTTTTGGCGCGCGCGTTAAAATGCCGATGAGCAATGACTTGTCAATTAGGCACTCGTGTGTGTGTGTGTGTGCGCGCATAACTTAAATTGCCAAAGGCTCAGCAAGCTTGGCAGTGTGACCAGCTTTGCTGTATGTTTGACCAGCCCAAGTCTGGCTTAAGCTGCACAGCTTTTCATTGATCAAGCAAAAGAGAACAGCGAGCCAAATCAGCAGAGAGATAGAGAGCAAGAGAGTCAGTTCGTTTGTGTGGGAAAGGCAGCAAGTGTGCACGTTTTGACTGCGTTGTGCTTTGCCAGCTCTTGATTAAACGGGTTGCATTGGTATTGGTGTAGAGAGTGGGAGCGCTTCAAATAGAAACAAATAAGTGCCGCTGGGCTGTGCGTCTGGCATTCAGTTGGTTTTGTTAGCTCGACACGAGCCGGTCGAAGGAATATTAGAAAATAAAAATTGCCGGCAACTCACACAACCCAGCAACAGTAGCAGCAGCATTTTTATACGTCACTTTATTTCGCCGAGGTAATTATAAGTGGCTTTTATTGGTGTGGTGTTTGTTGTTTTCATTGTTGTTGTTGTTGTTGTTGTTGTCATTCGGGCGCCCGCAAGCGTAACAAGTGCGAACGAAAGTTATTTGACACACATTGTGAAATGCCCCCACGCACGTTCTAGAAGGGTTTCCACTGAGAAATTATTTCTAACGATTTTCTATGAATCATTAAAAAGATCTGGCAATAATTTTGATAATTGACAAATTGTGTGTTTGTGTTCTGTTTGGTCATGCTCAGTGTGATTTTATAATTGATAAAGCCAAATTGAATTGACACAGTGCTATTATATGATTTATATGCATAAAATATATGTGCTTGTGTGTGTGTGTGTTACTATGTTGCGAACAGTTAGAACAATTTGTGGGCAAAACCTGATACGATGACGTCACAACTTAAGCCCAACTGTCGATTATTTCCCCAAAAAAGGGCCCTGAGAAGCGGCCTACAGAAATAGAGAGAGAGAGAGAGAGAGAGAGAGACGCACGCACGCACACACACGCACGCAGCTATTATAAACAAGCGCGATAAGCAAGAACAATAAAATTATAAAGTGCAATTCAAAACTAAAACAACAGTAAACAGAAATAATATATTTGTTTGTATGTATGTGTATGTGTATACAACAGTAGTTAAAAGTATGTGTGTGCGTGTGCGCGTACTTGAGCCTGTAAATGATAACAACACGTTGCCGCGCGCACGTCTCAGAAACAACTTGAAAGATAATGATAACAAAGTTTGTGCAATCCTGTGAAAGGACACAGTAAACAAAGGAAACCGTGAAAACAAAAACCCCAAAAGAGAGCGGCCGATAAAGTCGAGCAAGTGATAGCTAATAAATGGCAAGTGCAGCGATAATGTTCAAAGACAATCAAGTCATAAATAACACTTGAATATGTTGCATCGACTGCAACCGACTGCGCAATGCTCTGCTTTTTGATTATTCGCTCTGTGGCTGTTTAACTGTGAACCGTTCGCTGAGACTCAAACTGTGTAATAAAGCCTGGAGAGATAGAAAAGCGTGTTTATGTGCTTAGTTACTCTGCAACTGTAAGCCAAAGACAGTGATCTTCAAACTGTGAAGTTATGTGATTTGTGTGAGTTAGCAACATTATTTTAGTGGACTCTTAAAACGGTTTAAGATACACTTTCGTAATGACTTTAAAACTGTAAGGTTTCACAGTATTAAATCTTCACTTAGCTCAGTTTTAAAACTGAAACCGATTTTCTCAGTGACTTTCAAAGTGTGAAGAATAATAAATTTGTTGACTCCAAAACTGTGGCACAATAAGACTTTTCCTAGCGAAGCTGAGACGAACCAATAAACTCTTTTTAATCTTACGAACAGAGTATACAATTATTTATAATATGCTATATATATACATCTATATATATACAATATACAATGTTTATTGTGCCCGAAAAGTGACAAGTTCAATATTGGACTTTTCTGACATTTTTTCTTTTTATCAGTGAGTTCCTCTGCCCTTTTCCTGGAAATCAACAGCAGAGCAGCATCACGATGACTCGCAGAATATTCTACACTAAAATGTGAATATTTCTGCATTCGTCGTACTTTTTTTTTTTTTTTTTGTCTTTCCGTTTGGCGCACAAAATTCGATATTTGATTCTATTACATAACTTTGAATAGCCGCCGGAACAGGTTTGCCATTAATTACAAATGTTTTATCCGAACGAAAAAAAAATACTCGTTTTTGTTTACTTTAACCTTGGTTAGAGTATAATTAATTTGTCAGCCAGCCTGCAGCCGAGCTTATCTCGAATTCCAAATGAATTCGAATTCTAATTGCCTGCTTACAATTTAATATGTTTAATCTCGCTGTAATTTGTAATTAGTTTGAATGGTGGATAATGTATATTATGGATACAAGCCGAGTTTTAACTATTTTCGAAAAATATCTACTCGATACTTTTTCCCAAAAAGTTCTCAGACTCAAAGCGTCAAGTGAAAACGAGTTTTTAAAGACTAATTGCAGTCACGCAATTCATTAGAGTATTTGGCCAGCGGTGCTTTAGCAATTATTCAAATTTAGTTTCTTATTTTAACATTTGATACTAAAACACAAACAAACTCGTTTTCGCATCGGGCATAGATCAATAAATATGGCATTGTTAAAGATCAAGTGTGGCCAGACGCAAAACTGGTTTCATAAAAATGCTAGAAATATATGTATATACATAAATATTTATATACAAGTATTAAGTAGTGAAGACTTTAATCAAACTGATTGTTTTGTACGCTTGGAAACACACTTCAAAACAAATGAAACGCACTCGTGGGGGAAAGCATATGTCAGCGATCGACATGGATCGTTTGTGACGCGTATCGCGCAGATAAGCAGTTTGAGGTACTGATCAAATTAAAATGACTTAACAATTAGCAATTGTCATACGCGGACCACAACAATTGTCAGATTAGGCCAAGTGCAGGCACTTACCGGGCGTCGGTTGTACAATAATAGAATCGCGCGGCGGTGCTCCTCCATTGCCAGTTGGAACTGTGCCGGCCGTGTCCGAGTTAAAGAATTGATTTATATTTTCTTCAAACTCGTTCTGCAGTTATCAATTTGGAAACGCATGTTATTATTTATAATTGCGCTTTTTTTGTGCTTTTTTTTACTCACCCTTACAAAGCGCAAATTCTGCTCGCGAAAGTTGTCGTTGCCCTCGATAAAGTTGCTGCGGCGCGACATGATTGCGCCTTTGTATTCAATTCAAATTCAAGTTTATAAAACAGTAAATAGACCTTTATTTCTATTTACTTGACTATTGTTATATTTTCTGACAGGCAAAGTGTATTTTTTTATCATTCGGCACACGCAAAGTGCCATGCAGGGTTGCCAAACGATAAGTCGTAAATGCGATAACATTGGCAGTGTTGTTAATGCCGTTTTGCAAACTATCGATGAATGAGCATAAGGAGAGATGGACTGTGTATAAATAAAAATAGCTAAAAATAGCTGAAATTAAAAAAACCAGCCAGTAAAACATCTAACCTGTCGTGATATGCAAATTTTAAACCTATATACATATTAAAAGGTAAGCAGCATCGAAAAGAACTCAATTTATATTCATTTTGTTTGTATATGTTGAATATAATTTTCTTCAGTACGAGTACAAATCGATTTCATTTTTACCGAATTCCTTAAATGATTCACTTCGTTCCCAAATTTATGGACATATTTAACAATGATAATTGGGTTGAAAAGCGCATTTCGCATGCCGAACGAAGGCACCGCTAAAAAAAGGAGTATCACATAGTTGTACCTCTGAATATGCCAGATCTGACGTATTTTCAGCTAAATTGGCAACACTGGTTATTCAATGTTGTATCGTCTGTTAAATTTTATCGTTATCGTTTTTTTATTTTTTTTATTTTCTTGTTTTCAATGCTTCTTCTTGTGTTGTGAAATAAACCAGCTGTTTTTGCATAGTAGAATTTTTTTTTTTACATGTTTCACAGTTTCGTTTTGCCCACAGACACGCACGTGGAGGAGTGCTTACACAAAAAGTTGAAGGCCAAAACTCGACCATGGGAGACGATACTGCCTTTTCGTCCATGGACGAGTTTTGCGGCTCCACATTCTGGGTGAGTGCGTGAGACAAATGCTTTATTTCACGCCCAATTTCACGCACCAAATTTTTTTTGAACAGGATGCCAATGAGACATGGTGGACAACAGATCCAGATTTTACACCCTGTTTCGAGCAAACAGTTCTAGTTTGGGCACCCTGTGCCTTCTTTTGGCTATTTATGCTATTCGATTTTTGGTATCTGAAGGCCAGCTTAGATAAGAACATACCATGGAACAGATTGAACATAAGCAAACTGCTCGTAAATGTGGGTCTCCTGGTGGTCACCGCCTTGGATCTGATCATGGCGTTTGTCAAGAAGGGCGGCGACTCCGAATTGCCGCTCTATGGCGTGGACATTTGGACGCCCGTCATCAAATTGCTTACCTTCGTAAGCCGCACAATACTTGACTTTCATATATAGTTTATCACTTTTCCGATTGCAGCTGCTGGTACTGATGTTCATACCGCTGAATCGCAGGTATGGCGTTCAGACATCTGGCTGCCAGTTCATGTTCTGGTTTATATTGACACTGTTCTCCATACCACGCTGTCGGACCGAGGCACGCTTGCATCAGGAGCGCAATCAGATAATTGGCTCCCAACAGGCGGAGCCGCACGATTTCACCTGGGAGACATATCAGTTTGCCAGCTTCTTTATATTCTTTGCCTTTACCTGCCTGATGCTGATCCTCAACTGTTTTGCCGACCAGCTGCCCAGGCAGACCAAGTACAAGCGTGGACCCAAAGAGATACCCGAACTCTCGGCCAGTTTTCTGTCGCGCATCACGTACAGCTGGTTCGATCGGATGGCCCTGAAGGGCTATCGCAATCCGCTGGAGGAGAAGGATCTGTGGGATTTGCGGCCGCAGGATAGCTGCAAGGAGGTGATGCCCACCTTTGCGCATTATTGGAACAAGAATGTGCGCAAGAACTACAAGCGAACGAGCGGCAATCAGGAGCCGAAGGCGCAGTTTAGCAATGGCAAGGTCTCGTTTGAGAATCCTCAGACCAATGGACGCAAAAAGGGCATGGCCAGCATTATGCCGCCCATTTACAGATCGTTTGGTGGAATTTTCCTATTCGGTTCGTTCTTCAAGCTGATCACCGATGTTTTGACCTTTGCCCAGCCGCAAGTGCTCAGCCTGATCATTGGCTATGTGGAGGACTTTGCGGGCGTACCGCAGCCGGAATGGAAGGGCATCATGTATTCGATACTATTGTTTGTGCTGGCCAGCGCACAGACTTTTATACTCGCTCAGTATTTTCATCGCATGTTTATTGTCGGTCTGCGCATCAGGACAGCGCTGATCAACTGCATCTACCGCAAGGCGATGCGCATTTCGAATGCCGCCCGCAAAGCGTCCACAGTCGGTGAAATTGTCAATCTAATGGCTGTCGATGCGCAACGTTTCATGGATCTGACCACCTATCTGAACATGTTGTGGTCGGCGCCACTGCAAATCGCACTGGCCCTCTATTTCCTCTGGCAGCAGCTGGGTCCATCCGTGCTGGCCGGTCTCGCCGTGATGATCATCATGATACCGCTCAACGGCTTCATTGCCAGCCGCATCAAGACCTATCAAATACGCCAAATGAAGTACAAGGACGAGCGTGTCAAGCTCATGAACGAGGTCCTCAGTGGCATTAAGGTGAGTGTGAGCCCACAGCCAGCAGCTACTTTCTTTTGACTTCATTAACTTCCATTGCAGGTGCTGAAATTGTACGCGTGGGAGCCCAGTTTCGAGAAGCAGGTGCTGGACATACGTGACAAGGAAATAGCCACGCTGCGCGCAACTGCCTACCTGAATGCCAGCACATCCTTTCTGTGGTCCTGTGCGCCGTTTTTGGTAAGAATCGCCAGGCAATTGGCGCCGCTTTGAACTCTCTTTGCAGCACTTGACGTTTATGGGACGTGCTCTAATCCTGGAATCTGTGTCTATTATCTTGTCCAAAAAAAAAATAATGTAAAAAAAACAAAATTACAAAAATCACAAAAAAAAAAAATAAGGTATCCTTGGTGACATTTGCCACTTACCTGTTGTCCAACGAGGCGAATCAGCTGAGCGTCGAGAAGGTCTTTGTCAGTCTCGCACTGTTCGATATCATGAAACTGCCGTTGACCATAATACCCATGCTGACGGTTGACATAGCCGAGGTAAAGCCCCCGCGGCAAACAACGGATCAAACGGCATCTAGATTCTATATATCGACACATTTACTTCGGCTATGGGCATCTATCGGCGCACACACCCGAAATTTCCAGAAAAAAAAACAATGCAAAAAATAACCCAAATACGAATTACTATATTTTTCTAGGTATCATTAGTCACATTTGCCACATATGTTCTAATCGATGAAAACAATGTGCTCGATGCGAAAAAAACCTTTGTCTCATTATCATTATTCAACATACTTCGTTTTCCGTTAACCATGTTGCCCATGCTGATCACCAACTTGGTGCAAGTAAGTTTACCATATTGCAATTTCAATTCAAAATATCTTCCAGCTTTCAGCCCGATATCATAGATCGTATCTGGCCGAAAGTGGAAGAACATTTTGGTACAGTTCACACTGTGAATTGTTCCCTTGTGCCGTATTGTGATTGTAATTTATGTTCAACTATTATTTACTATTATAATTATTATTTTATTTAGCTACAGCAACGAACGACAATTATATATATCCAAATCTAACCCTACACTACAATTTTCCCAACTATCCTCAACTTCTTTAAAATAGTTTCACTTTTTTTTAAAATGGTTTTTTAATGGGTTTCCATATATCATCGAAATGTCCTGTGCTACAAAAAGTTTTGACAATTTGGTTGGGCATTTCTTTAGAAAGCGGCAGCAAAGGCTTTGGGCTACATTTTCTATTCGATTCTTCGGCATCCTTCATTCAGTTTAGTTTTACATTTGCATACCCTTGCAGAGGGTATTTTCAAAGATTCAATCCTAAATAAACTTTGGTGAATATTGTCCGATCGTTAAAATTTATTAATACTTTTCTTACCTTCAGGATCATATATTATTAAAATTAAATATACAATTTTTTAATGTAGTTATCCAAAAATCTGATCAGTTTCTATCTGAGTATCTTATGTAATAAGGAGAAGTTTAGGTTCGTCTTTTTATAGACATCATCCATTGAATACCCAAAGTTCTGCAAGGGTACAGAAGTTTCGGCAGGCCGACTACGAACTATTTAAAGTACCTAAGAGCTTATCGAATCCTTTCCGAACATCCCACCATACCAACAACTAATGCTAACTGTACCTGTGTGTTGACAACAGTGTTGTGTAACGATCAAAAGATTTCTAATCGATTTACTCCTCGCATAGACGCAAGTTTCTGTCCAACGTATAAACAAATTCCTGAACAGTGAAGAGCTGGACCCAAACAATGTGCAGCACGATTCCTCAAAGCGTGAGTAGATCCAAAACTAATATGCCAAAACAAATAAAATTAATAATGAAATATTTTTAGCTCATCCCATGAGCATTGAGAATGGCCACTTCTCGTGGGGCGATGAGGACGAGACGACGCTCAAGAATATCAACATGCAGGTGCCCAAAAATAATCTGGTCGCCATTGTTGGCACCGTCGGTTCCGGTAAGTCCTCGGTGATACAGGCGCTCCTTGGCGAAATGGAGAAAATCTCGGGCACGGTCAACACGGTCGGCAAAATGGCATATGTGCCGCAACAGGCCTGGATCCAGAACGCGACCGTGCGGGACAATATATTGTTCGGCAAGCCGTACGATCGCAAGCGTTATAATAAGGTGATCGATGCCTGCGCTTTGCGCACCGACATCGAGATACTCTCCGCCGGCGATCTGACCGAAATCGGCGAGAAGGGCATCAATTTGTCCGGCGGCCAGAAGCAGCGCATCTCGTTGGCGCGCGCCGTTTATCACGATGCGGATCTGTATCTGCTGGACGATCCGCTGAGCGCGGTCGATGCGCATGTGGGCAAACACATCTTCGAGGAGGTGATCGGACCGAAGGGCATGCTGGCCAACAAGACACGTGTCCTGGTTACGCACGGCATCACGTTCCTCCCTCAAACCGATAAGATTTATGTAATGAAAATGGGCGAGATTAGCGAGAATGGAACGTACGCTGAGCTGCTGAAGAACCGGGGCGCCTTTGCCGACTTCCTGATGCAGCATCTGCAGGAGGGCGAGGAGGAGGAAGAGGAGCTCAATCAAATCAAACGTCAGCTATCGCAAACCGATCCCGCTCTGGTGGCACCCTTCGAGAAGGCCATTCTCCTGGCGCGCACCGAAAGTCTCTCGGACTCAATGTGAGTCCCCCAACCAAGCTCTTGACTCAAATTTTTATTTTTGTATATATTTTCGGCAGCTCTGTCACCTCCGCCGACAGCTTGATGGGCGGAGGCAGTCTGCGTCGCCGCGCCAAGCGCCAGAACTCGTACGATTCGAATGCATCCGCCGCGTCGCTGAAAAAGAAACAAGAGGTCGAAGGCAAACTGATCGAGACGGAGAAATCGCAAACGGGCGGCGTCGATTTTGCCGTCTACAAGCATTATATCAAAAGCGTTGGCATCTTCCTATCGATTGCCACTTTGGTGCTGAACTTTGTGTTCCAAGCCTTCCAAATCGGTTCCAATCTGTGGCTCACGCAATGGTCCAACGACAAGGCCGTCGAGCACGACACGGGCCTCAGGAATATGTACTTGGGTGTCTACGGCGCCTTCGGTTTCGGTCAAGGTGAGTTCATTGTGATTCAGTTCGTAATTAGATTCATGTTCGTTTTGTCGCATTTATGTAGCTTTTATGTTGTCGTTTCATTTTCGTTTAATGTTTGCCTTTACGTTTAATGTTTTGCTTTTAGTTATAAGTTTTTAAATAATTTGCCGGAAAAACAGAGCATAACGCTGAAAATTTCGTGTGGAACGAATGGAATGAAACACTAGTTTACACTTCTGTGGAACATTTGGAATGAAACAGTGTTAAATTTCCTGGCGTTATTATCTGCTTTTCTGGCACTTTATCTCTTTTGTGTATTTTTTATGGTATTTGGTTGTATTTTATTTTATGTGTTGCTTTTTACGTTTGCCCGCCAAATCATGCCTCAAAAAGTCGCTGACAAACAAAAATAGTCTGTGCCTCAACCTCGACCTTCATCATCTTTCTGTCCGACCAACAAGCAACTAACGAGACTCATATTGACAAACACACTAGATCTATGTACACAACCTATTATATGGCTAACAATTATATAGATAACACCTTTTAATTTGCACACATTCGCTGATGCCGCACGCTTAACGACTTAGTAATTTGCTCAGCACACAAAATATGTTCAATTAGGCATGAAATGAATGGGAAAAATGCTCGCCACGATTTCGATAGCTCGATAACTTTTCGATAACTGTCAAGAGACAATCATTTTTGAAACAGCGAAAAAAAATGCTCGCCACGATTTCGATAGTTCGATAACTTTTCGATAACTGTCAAGAGAAAATCATTTTTGAAACAGCGATAATAATTTAATCCAGAAAAAATAAAATTTTTAATAAATAGTGGTCGCTTCTAAATGGGAACATCAAAAAATTTAAATCTTCCTGGCATTTAAAATAATTTTCTATATTTTTTTAAAAAATATTTAACCAATTTCCTTCCCTTATTCCCTTAAGATTTTTTTAAAATATTATTCTTCCTATGCCTTAATTTCTCCATTTTCTTTTTGACTATCAAAATTCAGCTTTCAATGGAGGATTTCCTATTTGCAAGTGACCGCTGTTGAACCTTTTTCATTTCCAAAAGTTCAATTCCAGATTCAATTCATAGCATGCCTAATAATATTCCACAACTGTGTTAACAAGTTCCTTTCGTGTGTGTGCAATTTAATTATTTCCAAATTATGTTTACAAAATTTTAAATTCGTGTGTGTTTTGTATTACCCCCTTTTCCCTTAAACCATCCTATCCAACAAAAACGATGACCCAACGTACGAAAAAAATTTATAGTCGGATCGACATTTTTCTCATCGCTCGCGGTCTCTTTGGGCGGCCTTCAGTGCTCGCGCATACTGCATAACAGTCTATTGCACTCGAATTTGCGCTGGCCGATGGAGCTGTTCGATACGACACCGCTGGGACGCATCGTTAATCGATTTTCGAAAGATATCGATACTATCGATAACGTGCTGCCATTCAATATACGCGTCGTCATGATGCAGGCATTCATGGTAAACAAATTCGATGACCGACCGTCTGATTGATCTCTCTACCCACGATTCTAACAACTTACTAACGTACTTAACCCCGCTGCACTACTCATAAGCTCTATCCGGAACATTCGATCTATCTATCATGCATAACGGTGACATTTTGCTAGGCTTAAGCACGCCTCTGTCTCTTTTTGTTTTTGTAATACTAACCGAACTTATCCCTCCCCCAACTACAGTTGCGACCAGTTTCTTTTCAACCCTTACCCTGTCCCTGGGCTGCATATATAGCGCCGCATATTTGCACGAGACTGTACTGCATTCGGTTTTTCGCTGGCCCATGGAACTGTTTGACATGACGCCTCTGGGTCGCGTTGTCAACCGTTTCTCCAAGGATGTCGATACCTGTGACAATACACTGCCGCAAAATCTGCGCGCATCTGTTTCACAGTTCTTTGCGGTAAATCTCAATTTTCATTAAGGGGCGGGCCTTAAGGAAGCAACTGTACCTTGAGTTTAGTATAAGTTAAAATTCCTTTCCTTTTTTTTACTTGACATCTGAGGACCTTCAGCTAAAATATAGTTCTCAGATATGACAGGAGGGATTTACTTTACTTTAACTGTTACTTCGGATTAGGATTAAAGATCTTCGATAAACAATTTATCGATTTATTTTAAGGTGTGCAGAATTGATAAATTTAATATTTTTTGATTTTACCTGTTATAATCAGTTTTCAATTACAAAATCAATTCAGTGCAAGTCCCAGCCACATCAAAGGGTCGCATTGTTAATAATCGATACAATTAATCGATACCATCGTTAATCGATACCACAATTAATCGATACCATAGTTAATCGATACTATCGATAACGTAATTGTCATTCAATATACGTGACGTCCTGCAGGCATTTCGATGACAGACCTACGTACTTAACCATTCATTCATAAGATCTCTCTGTGACCTAACATACATTTTTATCTGTCTGTTTTCCGTTTCTTTTGTTGTATTACTAACTGTGAACCTTTTGAACCTCCTCCTCCCCAACTGCAGTTGCTACCAGTTTCTTTTCGACCCTTGCCCTCTCCCTGGGCTGCATTTATAGCGCCGCATATTTGCACGAGACTCTGGTGCACTTTGTTCTGCGCTGGCCCATGGAATTGTTTGATATCACGCCTCAAGGACGCGTTGTCAACCGCTTCTCCAAGGATGTCGACACCTGTGACAATACCCTGCCGCTCAATCTGCGCGTGGCTATTTCGCAACTCTTTGCGGTAATTCCCAATTTGTTACCATCCATCCTTCATTTAAGGGGCGGGCTTTCAGCTGTGACTATTCTCCCAGGGTTTTAGCTGTACGTTCTCTTAGACTCTACTCATATAATTTTTTATGTAGCTTATTCCATATGGAAGAGGTGGGATTTACCTCCTTAAAAGTAACGAGACTTTTCTAGATTAAATACGAATTCCCGAATTCTCATACAGAACCTTTGTACTTTGTAGGTTCTTATCTGATCTGATCTGATCTAAAAGTTGTCTCTTTATTTTGTCAGTTCATATCTCAGGAAAAGCTCCTCAATATAAAATTCTCAGAAATTAGGGGTATTACCTTCTGGCTTTGCATCGAGTTGAGCTGTTGTAGGCTCTCCTAGAGACTGCTTCTCCTTTTTTTTTTGTAGTTTCTTCCATCCCGCCTTATTAAAAGTTGGTATATTTTTGTAGATTAAAATATTGAGTAAATTTCTCCATAAGAATTCCAATACAGAACCTTTTACTCTATACTTTGTCAGACAATTTTACAATTTTACAGACATTAGGGGTATTACCTTCTGGCTTTGCATCGAGTTGAGCTGTTATAGGCACTCTTAGAGACTGCTTCTCCTTTTTTTTTGTAGTTTCTTCCATCCCACCTTATTAAAAGTTGGTATAAGAATTCCAATACAGAACCTTCTACTCTATATTTTGTCTCTTAAAATCTCCGGAGGTCCACCTAAAATATAATTTAACAGACATTAGGGGTATTACCTTCAGGCTTTGCATCGAGTTGGGCTGTTGTAGGCACTCTTAGAGACTGCTTTTATAACGTCTGCGTTTAGATTTGTAGTTAATTCTATTTTGTATCCATGCACATATCATATTTAAATCTACCTCCCTCACATAGTGCTCGCGTATATGGGCTCCTCCCTGGTGCTGGCGATCGGTTGCGTCAGGTGCGCGGTCGCGATTCATGCGCAACTTCTGTCAAGTGTTTTACACTGGCCCATGGAACTGTTCGAGACGACGCCGCAGGGCAGAATTTTGAATCGTTTCTCGAAAGATATTCATGTTGTTGATGCCACATTGCCCATGCTACTGCGCGTTGTACTATTTTGCGCAATTGCGGTAAATTTCGCAACATTTTTTTCACACCAAACACCAAAATACAAAACAAAACACAACTGTACTTTTCGAGATTAGTTGGGAATTTTAGTGAGGGTTCCATATAAGAGTTAGGACAGTAGATCTTTATATTGAGAAATGTAGAAAGGGTTCTGTATAACAGCTTTAATAGGAGACCTTTATATTGAGAATTTTAGAAAATCTTATAATCTTCTTTTAAGTTTCAATAGTGGACCTTTATATTGAGAAATGTAGAAAGGGTTCTGTATAACAGCTTAAATAGAAGACCTTTATATCAGCTCGTGTTTATTTCCCATTTCTCAGTCTCTTACCTTTATATACCTTACCTTAATGTCAACTAGAATTTAGAGACTGTTCCACTGTACTTGAATATTGAGACTGTCCCACTGTATTTTAAGTCATAAAAAATATCTTCAGCCAAATTATTTTATGTATTCCCAAGATCTTTTATATAGCTCTTAAAACTTAACCGTCGCCTTAATAGCTTGGCTTTTTATTAATATAATTTAACAATTATTTTAATTAGAATTTCAAGACTATCCCACTGTACTTTGGGGTTAAGTGAGATTTTCCAGGGTTACAGAGTTTAGTATTCGGTTTATTTTTATGATGGATCAAAATTAGAGCAATATAACTTTTATAATATTAAACTGTCACAATTAGACTTTACAAAAGTAACCCACTGTGCTTTGAGGTTAGGAGTTCTTTACAGATTTTTTGAGGTTAAAAGTTCTATATAGATTTTTTGAGGATAGCAGTTAGTTATATATTTTTTGAGGTAAGGAATTCATTTTTGGATTTTTAGATATTAGGAGTTCTTTATTGATTAGTTGAGGTTAGGAGTGTTTTATAGATTTTTTGAGGTTAGGAATTCTTTATAGATTTTTTGAGGTTAGGAATTCTTTATAGATTGTTTGAGGCTAGGAATTCTTTAAAAATTTTGTAAGGTTAGGAGTTTTTAATAGATTTTCTTATTTTTTCCGAATTGAATAGAATTTTTTCTGATTGTTGTCCTCTTCAGAGCCACTTAGTATTCCCAAGAAAGAGCCATTAATAAAACCCAGTCCTGTGTCCGCTGCAACTAATAAACTCTGCGTACTTCGATCTTGTATATATATATCTAACTATGTAATTATCGGGCGCTGTTATCTAAACCTCTGTGTATATATAGTATTTAGATGCCCTTAACAACTTTAACTAGACGTAATGCTCGCATGCACAGCACGTTTGGGTCCTCCCCTCTGTGATATATACATACATATATAAATATAATAGATGTTAAGCAATTTTTGATGAGGTAGCTCAATAACTTTACGCTCGATGCAGTTGTGTCGCGTTATTTGTCGGGCCTAGCCCTGGCCATGGGCACCCTGCACTGCTCCCTGGACGTGTTCACCAAGCTGATACGGCTGGTTCTCAAATGGCCGATGGATTTGTTCGATACGACGCCTTTGGGTCGTATACTCAGTCGCTTTTCCAAGGATATTGACACGGTGGACAATGTGCTGCCCCAAATATTGTCTCAGTTTCTGTCCACGTGCTATTCGGTAAACTTATTTTAAGAATAATCCCAAAAACAACCAAAAACAAAACCCAGCACAAGCACCAAAATTTCGATAATTCCCCCTCGCTCCTTTTTTTGTTTGTACAACTTTTTCTAACCTCAAAAACAGCTGCACATCAACCAACTACTAAAAGCTAGAACTAGACGTAGAACCCATCACATTAACATAATTTTCACATTTTTGCGAACATCGGAAACTGAAACGCATTTACTTGATCTGAGTTCTAACCTCAAATATAATTGAGTTTTCTTCTCTTTTTTGTGCTTTGCTTTTATATTTTATTATATTATTTTTATGCTCAACTAAAAAAAACCCACTCTGAGAAGGCGCCTGTCTCAGAGCCCTAACGATTACACCTATCGATTATTAAAGCCGATTAATATCGTTTAGAGTTTGACAGCCTTGGCTTGGGCAGGGTACCTGGTTTAACGGGGGGTTTATTTGGATATACCTAGTGATAAAGGCGCGCCCATTTTTCGATTCGCATTACACTTATTAACTGTTAATGCCATTTAATATTTATCGATATATTCTTTTTCGCGCGCCTATCGGTTGCGCATTCCATTCCATGCCGTTCCGTTCCGTTTCGATTTCGTGCAGGTGTGTTTGCCTACATTGCGGTCGTGATTGTCTACTGCGGCGGCTTGAAGGCCGCTAAAACATTGCACAACCAGCTGCTCAACCAGGTGATCCGCGGCTCGGTTTGTCGCTTTTTCGATATAACGCCCCTCGGGCGCATCTTGAACAGTTTCAGCGCCGATATGGATGTTATCGACGAGGAACTGCCCGCCACCGTGGACTCCTTCATGACCTTTATATTTATGGTATTTTCTTATACATTTTTATTCTCTCTCCCTTTCTTTTGAGTTTTGTTTTGTTGTAGCCCAGTTGAGTTACGGTTTGTACTTGGTTTTATTACCTAGTTTGTAGATCTCTTTGACACATCATGTACCAAAAAAAAAACTCCTGTCTCCATTTCTCAATTCCACCTAACGTTCTCTTTTTCACGCATTCACACATTTACGCTGCAGGTCTCGGCAATTACGGCGCCGCGATCACGCTCTTCACATCCTCCCTTAACGCCTCATTCAAAGTGTTTCGACAGCTCTTTAACAATCTCATGCATTGCCCATCCGAGTTTTTCGATACGACGCCCAAGGGCCGCATCTTGGATCGCTGTTCCAACGATATCAACAGCCTGGACATGATCATGCCCCTAAATATACGCATGTGCCTGAGCACAGCGTTTCAGGTAACCAGCCAGCCCCCCCCCCCCGAAAGGCTCTAGCCGGAGAGGCCATGAATTTGCACCTTACTTTTCAGTTGAATTGGCAGTGTATTTTTATTTCTGCATATTCACTTTGTTACGTTTCGTTTAATGTATAAGAAAAAGACAAATTCCGATTCTACAAAAAAAGCATCTGATGAAAATCGGAATCAAGGCCGTGAATTTTCACCTTACTTTTCAGTTGAATTGGAATAGAAGTTTTTGATTTTGTAGTTTTGCACTTTTTCTGCATTATTATTTTGTCACGTTTTGTTTAACGCATGGCAAAAACACATCTCCGTTTCGACAGCAAAAAAATCTACTCATAAATATCGGAATATCTAGCACCAAGCCCATGAATTTGCACCTTACTTTTCAGTTAAATTGGAAGTGTATTTTTGATTTCTGCCTATTCGTTTTGTCACGTTTCGATTAAAGTATAGAAAAAGATAACCTCCGATTCTACAACAAAAAAAACTTCTCATAAATATCGGAATCTAGTCCCGAAAGCCGGAAAAGCCCATGAATTTGTACCTTACTTTTCAGTTGAATTGGCAGTGTATTTTTTTGCAGTTTTGTACATTTTCTAAATAATTATTTAGTTATGTTTCGTTTAATGCATGGAAAAACACATTTGCGATTCTAAAAAAAATGATCACATATATATCGTAATTTTATAAAGGTTCTATAAGAATTTTCGGCATATTATTATTCTACAGAATCATTGAATACTTGGGCTTTCTTTGAAGAACTTAATTTCTTACCATTATCTCAAAAATGATGCTCCCCACACTTAAGTGAAATCTCTTTTAGATCGTACTACTATATCTTAAAGCTTAAATAGGAAGAATCGATCTAAAATTTTGTTTTCGTCTGAACATATATTCAGCTTTTCAAAATCATTTTATTTTTCTACTATTTACATAAAATGATTAACATCGGACTACTCTATATCATATAGTTTACATACAAATAATTGTCCAAAAATTGTCTTCTCAAAATATAACCCATAGAAATACAGTTTCTTTCTGCCTGTTAGGGTGTTTCCACTTCGGTCTTCCAAACATAATTGTACTTTTTTCTGTCACTTTTGTCTTTGTCCCTTTTACGGTACTGTACTTTCTACTCGGAACTAGGTACAGTACCGCATTAATCATGTTCCGCTTCGGAACTGGTTCACTTTTTCTATGTTAATACGCTGTTAAATATGCTCTATTTCGTTATAGTTTACAATCTAGGCCTTGTATGGCTCAATTAATTAACACACACTAAAATTGCCCTAAATAATTAAACCTGTTCTTCTGTTCAAGCGCAAAGTCTTTGTAAATAAACATTTGTTTTATACATAACCTAACAAAAAGAAAGTTGATTCGTTCCTAACCTCACAACTGTTATGTCCCAATTGCCTAACGTAATCCTGAACTTTTTCTAGTAATTAGCAATATAGGCGCCGTGCTAATCGTGTATATTGGCGGTCTGATTGGGGCACAGAAATTGTTTTGCCTGCTATTTAGGCGCATTTTGGGCGCACCGCAGTCCTTTTTCGATATACAGCCCAGGGCACGCATACTCGATCGATTGGCCAACGATGTGTACAAATTGGATATGGTATTGCCTGAATTGTTACGTGTCTTTAACTCGCAAGCCTTTCGGGTACGTCTCCCACTGTGATCGTGACTAACCTCAATAAAAAAACTAAAAAGAAATGTAGAACTAACCAAACTTTTAACTAAACCAATTTCCATACATCTAAGCGAAGCTTGTAGCAATTGAAGAAACCTTTTTAAAGAGAAACCCTCGAGTCGATTCGATGACTGTACCATACACAACCATATACCATATCATAGTTTTCTGAGCGGGCATGCTTTGTACTCTTTCTATAACTAGTCTCTATATCTCTATAAATAATTTCCATCTGCTGATGAACCATTCAAATCGCAGGTATTGCCTCGTTCTTTGCGGATCTGGGCATACAGCTCGGCGGCTTGCATGCCGCCCAGGTGCTACATTCGCTGTTGCTGTTGCGCATGCTGCGGGTTCCGATGTGGTTCTACGATACCACGCCGGTGGGTCGCATAATGTCGCGTTTCTCCAAAGACATTGAAACGGTTGATCAGAAAATTGTGGAGGTCATGACCGACTGTCTTTGGTGTGCATTTGAGGTAATTTGATTTTTCGAGCACTACCCAACACTGGCTACCAAAAATATTCCAAAATTGCTACAAAAAAAATATGAATTGGAAAATAATTGTATAAATATCATATTAATTCCCCGCCCCGCCCTGAACTAATCCAAAAACTAATCAAATCTTTACCTGTCGCTTTGGTTTGAGACTCTTATTGCGCATGAAATCAGTGTTAATTAATTTCGTAGCAAATGCTCTACAGTGTTAAAAAAAACTAAATTTTTTTCAAATTCGTTCAATCTTCAGCTATTTTGTCCGTCGTTAAGTTTGTGGTGCCCACAATTGGCGGCCTGCGTGCGGCCCAATTGTTGCACGCCTTCCTTCTGCATCGTGTGGCGGCTGCTCCGCTGAATTTCTTTGATACCACGCCGTTGGGTCGCATAATATCGCGTTTCTCGAAAGATATTGATACGCTCGATCATTTGTTGCCGTCCCTAATACTCAGCTTTGTCTGGCTGCTCTTTGAGGTAACATACGAAGAGGAAGAATATGATAGAATATAAAATATTTCCATTTTGTAGTTTATACTTCTTATAAATATCATAGTTCATTCTCCAATTCTTTTCTATGCCTTCTAACCAATCTTAAGTCCAAATTGTTAATAATCTCCATTTTGCAATTTCACGTGTGTTGTGGAGCACTGCACAAGCATCTTTCAGTACTTTTGCAACACTGCTCCTTATTATAATTTCAATTGAATCTCCACTGTTAATCGCCAGGTATTTTATCCTTGTAGGCCTCCAATGTGAATGGAATATTTCCATTATTTCCCTTTAGTACTTTATAATTCTTATAAATATCATAGCTCATTCTCCAAATTCTTTTCTATTCCTTCTAACCAATCTTAAGTCCAAATTGTTAATAATCTCCATTTTGCAATTTCACGTGTGTTGTGGAGCACTGCACAAGCATTATTCAGTACTTTTGCAACACTGCTCCTTTTTATAATTTCAATTAAATTGTTAATCGCCAGGTATTTTATCGGGAATGGTGACATTGTTCCCGGCACTTGGAGGCCTTCGCGCTGCCCAGTTATTGCATGAGCTTATCTTGCGACGTATGCTTTATGCGCCCTTACAGTTCTTTGATACGACGCCGGTGGGTCGTATTTTATCCAGATTCTCGAAAGACATTCAAGTAGTTGAACTATATCTGCCGTTTATGATAATCAATTGTGTGTGTCTGGCATTTGAGGTAAAACCCAGCTATAATCAATTGCACAAATTAAATAACTGAGAATTGCTAACAGATCTGTTTCAGTTGAAAAAGGTTTTCCACCATATCTAAAAAATGATTTGAATGAACTCTGCTTTGTTTTACAATTTCTTATAATTCTGAAAATTTTCGAATTTAATTCAGATAAATAAATAAAATGGTAAAGGATTAAAAAAAAATTATAAAAATATATAATTTCAAAAATGAAAAATATATAATTTAAAATGATATATATATCATTTCAAAAATAAAAAATAAAACTAAAAAAAAAAAATTTAAATATACTTTAAGCCAAAATATATATTAGTTACGTTTGTGTTTTTGGGTTCAGTTTCAGAACATGTAGAAATTCTGTTATCCATTTTCTGATTTCTAACCCTCTTAAGATAAGTGATAAACTGTAACAGATCTGTTAACTTCTCTTTGAACCTGCTTCACTTCGACTTCATTCCGAGACTCGCTAAATCGAATAGTTGACAATTGGTATTCTCTAGGAATCGCATTGCTTGGAAATTATTATTAACATGTTCCAATTCGAGTAACCATTCAATAACATTGTCCATGGAAACATTATGTTAAAATTAACAGCACTGTTAAGTTGAGTATCTTACAGTTAGGAAAATATGAATATTATTAGTTAGGATTTCAGGCTCAAATCAAGTAAAACGCGTTGCAATTGAATCGTATCGAACTCGAATCGATCATCAATTTAACAAGAACAATTTCAGTTTCCTATCATTTGATTTCCAACTAACTCCACACAACACTTGCACCCCTCCAACGAAAGACATATCAAATCAAATCAGATCTGGATAATAATGTTATGCTATATTTGGGTTCAGGTTCTGGCCACAATTGTGGTTATTAGCATTTCGACGCCCATTTTCCTGGCCGTCATTGTGCCCATCGCGTTTATCTACTATTTCGCGCAACGCTTCTACGTGGCCACGTCGCGTCAGCTGATGCGCCTGGAGTCCGTTTCCCGATCGCCAATCTATTCGCATTTCGGCGAAACTGTGACTGGAGTTTCCACAATACGCGCCTACACGGTTCAGGATCGGTGAGAATTAATCGAAACAGCAACTGTTTCTGTTAATCGATAAGTTATCGATAATTATCGACACACAGCTTCATCGAGGAATCGGACAACAAGGTGGACAAGAATCAGGTGTGCAAGTATCCATCTCTGATTGCGAATCGTTGGCTCGCCGTGCGCCTGGAGATGGTCGGCAATCTGATCATTCTGTTCGCCTCGCTCTTTGCGGTATTGGGCGGCCAAACGAATCCCGGCCTGGTCGGTCTATCGGTCAGCTATGCGCTGCAGGTAACCCAAACGCTCAACTGGCTGGTGCGCATGTCCTCGGACATTGAGACGAACATTGTGTCCGTGGAGCGCATCAAGGAGTATGGCGAAACGAAGCAGGAGGCTGCCTGGGAGCTGGAGGAGGATAAAAAGAAGCCCAAAGAACTGGCCCGAAGATGGACGCGTCGAATTCAAAGATTTCCAAGTGCGCTACCGTGAGGGTCTCGAGCTGGTGCTGCGCGGCGTTAGCTTCAACATCAGCGGCGGCGAGAAGGTGGGCATTGTGGGACGCACTGGTGCCGGAAAATCCAGTTTGACTCTGGCTTTGTTCAGGTGAGTTAACAGAACTAATTTTAAAGTGAGTGCGCTGTTGAAGAGAGTCCCAAGAAAAATCATGCAAATAGCCTCTAAAAAGTCTTCAAATTAACTTTAACAGTAACATGTTAGTGAAAGTCACAGTACCTTTACATAACAGAATTATGTTGTCAACTGCACATAACACAAATGTTAGTAATAGATTCTGTTTGTTAACATACGACTCCAAACTCTTCAAATTAACAGTAAAGTAACATTCGAATGGTAGTTAGTAACATATTAGTAACAGTGACAGATCCTTAACATAACTAATTATGTTATCAACTAACTACAGAGACAGATCTGCACATAACACAAGTCTTTAAAAAGTCTTTAAATTAACATTAACATTAAGATGTTAGTAAAATTAACAGAGCCTTAACATAACATATTTATATTATCAACTATCAACAGTGACAGATCTGCACAAACCTATTACTTTTCTTTTTCGTAAATTTGAAACTTGCATTTTACCAACAATTTTTCTTGCAGAATCATCGAGTCTGCTGGCGGCAAAATCCTAATTGATGGCATCGACATTGCCACCATGGGTCTGCATATGCTGCGCTCGCGCCTGACGATCATACCGCAGGATCCTGTGCTGTTCTCCGGCTCGTTGCGTTCCAATCTCGATCCGTTTGAGGTTAAGACCGATGATGAACTTTGGAAGGCGTTGGAATTGTCGCATCTGAAGGCATTCGCCAAGAGTCTGACAGCCGGCTTGAATCACGAAATCTCCGAAGGTGGCGAAAATCTATCCGTAGGCCAGCGTCAATTGGTTTGCTTGGCGCGTGCGCTGCTGCGCAAGACCAAGGTCCTGGTGCTGGACGAGGCCACTGCGGCTGTGGATCTGGAAACGGATGACCTTATACAGGTATGTTTAGCTTGGCACTGTTAATTAACATGGGAGACACATGTTAACTTATATGTGAGCCACATGTTCACTTACAGTTGAGCAACATGTTAACTTACATTTTAGCCACATGTGAACTTACTTTGGAACTACATGTTAACTTACATTTGAGCCACATGTTCACTTACAGTTGAGCAACATGTTAACTTACATTTTAGCCACATGTGAACTTACTTTGGAACTACATGTTAACTTACATTTGAGCCACATGTTAACTTACAGTTGAGCCATATGTTAACTTACATTTGAGCCACATGTTAACTTACATTTAAGCCACATGTTAACTTACTTTGGAACTACATGTTAACTTACATTTGAGCCACATGTTCACTTACAGTTGAGCAACATGTTAACTTACATTTGGGCCATTTTTTTAACTTACATTTAAGTCACGTGTTAACTTACATTTGAGTCACATGTTACCTTACATTTGAGCCAAATGTTAACTAACATTTGAGTCACATGTTAACTTACATTCGAGCCACATGTTAACTTACATTTAAGTCACATGTTCACTTGCATTTGAGCCGCATGTTAAAATACATTTAAGCCACATGTTAACTTACATTTCAACTATATGTTAACTTACATTTTAACTATATGTTAACTTACATTTCAGACATATGTTAACTTACTTTTGAGCCACATGTTAACTTACATTTGAGCCACATGTTAAATTACCTTTGAGCCACATGTTAACTTACATTTTACCTATATGTTAACTTACATTTGAGACATATGTTAACTTACATTCGAGCCACATGTTAAAATACATTTAAGCCACATGTTAACTAACATTAACATTCCTTGCAGAAAACCATACGCAGCGAGTTCAGGGAGTGCACCGTGCTGACCATAGCCCATCGTTTGAATACCATCTTGGACTCGGACAAGGTCATTGTGCTGGATAAGGGTCAGATAACAGAGTTTGCCGCGCCGGATGCACTGCTGGCCGATCCGAAGTCGGCCTTCTACAGCATGGCCAAGGATGCCAATCTTGTTTAGTATTTTAGCATAAACATGGACGAAACTCATATAAAAAAGTGTGGCCAAAAAACAACAAAACAAAATGAACTAGAACTAGTTAGGCCGCAATTGAACGCTAGCTTTTAATCAATTTAGCAACACTGGAAAATAACTTAAAGAAACAAAAAAAAAAACGTTAAAGTGCTCTACCTCAGCGGAAGCAACAACTACAACAACATCTACAACAACTATGGCAAAAAAAAAAAAAAAAACAACAACAACAAGAACAACAATTTGTGTGTGCGTGCAATTAGTAAATACCATTAAAATGTTCATTAGCTTAAGTCAAAAAGTTGAATAATGCGCTCACAGGTTTTCTTTTGGTACATTTCATTTAAAATGTACTTTTTTATGTATATATATATATATATATATGTACGTATGTGTATGTACTTACCTAGGTTCGTTTAATGTGTGTTTTTGTATAAATATGTGCATGACCATATATATAGACAGTATATACTCTACATATATATGGATTCACATGCCCTGTTTATTTTTCTATGCCAGTTTACATGTTAAAAAACAAAAAAAACAAACGTTCGACTTAATCACGCAAACGTACTTAATATATGAATATGAAAGAAAAAACCTCTTAAGAATTTGCCTTCAAATGATTAAATCACTAAGCTAATAAATGCCCAGTAGTTAATTAAATTTTGCAACAATTTGTAAAATGTGTACTTAACGAAACAATTGAAATTGTATTGATAAGAACAAATAAAACCCATCTAACTAATGTGAATTTAAAATTCCGACTGCAATTTATTTTTGTATATTCATTTAACAAATGTTACTTGAAGCTTGATCTTTTCTCTGTAATCATTACTATTCTATAACTTACACGATTTATATATTTTTATTTATTTGGAGTTGATGAGTTAGAACGAAAGCCAATTTAAATTTAAATATTAAATTCATGAAATGTTTTCCGATATCTTTTGAGGTATTTCAAATTTTGATAACCCTAACGGAAAAATATCTATTTATCGATTATTGCTTATCGAACTATTAACTATGCGTTTTTCAAGTCTCTTGAGCTTTTCTCTGTACGCAATAATATTCTATAATTTATACAACTTATATATATATTTTTTTCGTCTCGTATTCATTTGGAGTTAGAACGAAAGCCAATTTAACTTTAAATATTAATTTCATTAAAAGTTTTCCGATATCTTTTGAGGTATTTTGATAGCCCCAACGGAATAAATATCGATTATCGATTATTGCTTATCGAACTAGTTCACATTGAGGTGAGTTTCTAGCAATTAGTTCATGTTTAAAATTAAAAGCCCGTTTTCTTCTCACTTAGATTAGGTTACTCCTTTTTTTTTATTAAAGATGCCGTGCGATTCGAATATATATGAAAATAATTTAGCGTAGTTTGTTATCTAATATTATTAACATTGCGCGCGGGGCAATCGTGCTGGATGGAGGGAGGATCGTGAATTCTAGTTGAGCAGCAGCTGGGCGACAATATTGTTATCGTCCGCCGGATTGGAGGAGGTGTGCATGCCGGAGCCGCTTTCGAGAAATTCACGCAGCTCGTTCTCCAGATCGCCGCCAGCGTGCACGTCCGGCTCATCAATGTCCATGGGCACATGGCCGACGGCAACGGGCTGGGGCTGGGGCTGGAGCTGAGGCAGCGCCACCGGCTGCTGTAGCAGCTCGGGCAGCTGGACGCGTGGCGAGGCTGTCGGCGGCGGCGGCAAACCGGCTGTAAGATGGAAAAGACAAAGCATTAGCAGGAAACGGAATTATTTGGATAGTCGGGCACCTACCGAAGGACATGCCCATGGCCTTGCGCAGTGCGTATTGATCGGCAATGGCCGATGGCGGCAGCTTTTTGGCCAAGTCGCTGAGCTGCTGGGTAAGTTGCTGTGCCGTTTGCGATTCCTCCTGCCCAGCGGGCGGCACCAGAGCCAAATGCGCCGGCAGCGGCTGGGAGAGACGCTCCTGCTGCAACAGGCGCAACTTCTCGATGAGCGTCAGATTGTTGTTGAGGTGTTCGTGCATGCGCCGCGACAGCTCAAAGTTCTTCATATCGGTCTCCATGCCGTCGAGAAAGTCCACATCAATGCCCAAATCCTTGAGCGAGCGCAAACGCTTAAAGTCCAGCCGTGTATTCTTGTACTTTTCGTACTCCTGCTCGATTTGTGCGCTCGTCTCCGGCTGCTGCTCCAGCTCCTGCTTTCGATTGAAGCACTTCTCAATTTCGCGCTGCTCGTAGTTGTGCAGCTGCATGTTGTAGAGCTCGTCCAAAGATTTGCTGTGCTCCCCATTCGTGAGAATGTCGAGCAGGCCGTTGGCTATGTTCGTGCCGTAGCTGGAGTCCTTTGTAAACTGCAATATGCTCTCGGCGTACTCGGCGCTGGAGGCATCGCCATAGGTGCGCAGCACCAGTTGCGTCTCCTCGGCGCTGAGCGTGGAGAAGCGCGAATCGAATGTCGGCGCAAAGCTGGCAAATGGGCCATAGCCCAGCGGCTTGACCGGTTTGACCGCGTTGCGCTGATCCGTATGGATGCCATGCAACTGGGCGCTGCCCGCCGGCAGTTTGCCCACCAGATCACCAATGGTCACAACCTTTTCGGGACCCTCGTTCTCGTCCCGCATCAGCAGATTGAGCGTGGTCGTGCCGTCCTTGCGCTGCCGCAGAAAGCCCAACTTGTGGGCACGTTGTTTGGCGCTGATGCGCTGTTTGGCCTGCTGGGCGGCGCCCTGCACCTGGGCGAGTATCTCCTCGCTGGTCAGATCATCCACGTAGGGTTCAAAGTGCGTTTTGGGCGCATTCTCCAAACGCAACGCCCGCTTACGCTCCTCCTCCTCCAGCTGGGCCGGCGTCGGCGGCTCCTCGGCGCCCGTCGATGATGCACCCTCATCCGCCGAATCGTGCGCATCGTAGCCGGCCAGCTCATTGGAGCTCAGCTCAAAGCCCAGCTCTTTGGCAGTCAGTTCGCGTATATAGCCGGACAGTGGTTTAAGCGTGCGCATTAGATTCTCCGGCTGCAGCTGCTTCAGGCCCAGCTGCAGCAATCTTTTGGCCGCCTTATGGTAAACGGTGTCCACATGATTATAGCGTATCGCATTCTCGCACATCAACCGGAAATCATCGCTGAAATCACTGAGCGCCGCGTACTCGTGATCATCGATCTTCTGGCGCATTGTCGAAAAGTCCATCGGCTTGCTGATGATCGACGAGTAGCCGGGCGCAATGTCATCGGTAACGGGCCATGCAAAGAACTGATGCGGATCCCGTTTCTCCAGGAAGCGAAGCAAATGCTCCAGCAGCTTGTTAAGCGGCGACTTCTGTTGCTTCAGCTTAAGCACGCAGCTACGCGGCTCTCGCCCGGATTCACTGCTGCTACTCGGGGTTTTGGGCGCCTCCAAAGCTTTGGGCGTGAGCGCATTCAAGGAGCTGGCGCCGCCCGGCGTGGAGGCAGCCGTCGAGCCAGATGGCGAGGGTATCAGTAGCTGCAAGAACAATTTATCAATATAAAACTAATAAAACTAGCTGATATTGTTAAGTCCAAGGCACACTCACATCGGGCAGCGGCTTTGTTGGACTGCCGCCGGATGTCATGCCCTGCGACGAGGATGTCGGCGAGCCGAGCAGCATGTCGTCCAGTTTGCGCGGTGCTATGGGCTTTGTGACCGGACAATTGGAGGGTGAATTGTCGGTGGTAATGCCCGCATAGTACAGGATATTTTCGGGCAGTGGCTGTGACTGGTCCGCATCGTCGTCCATAAAGCTAAATCCATCCTGGCTACAATCGGCATCCACCGAAGCCGAGGCGGGCGCCTGGCTGCGCGGACTGCGCTGCTGTGTCGATGAGAAGCCGCTGCAGGCCGCATCGTCTGCTGCGCTGGGTGTCTCATCCAGGTGCCGATCCTCGGAGCACAGTTCGCGATGCCGGTCACGACTGCGATGTCGCTTCTCCTTGTGATGCTTGTGCTTCTTTTCGCGATCCTTCTTTTTCTTCTTCTTCTTGGACTTCTTGTGACGCTCCCGGTGGCCCAGCTCGCCGCCGGCGCCGCCACACTGCAGCTCCTCGGGCACCGTGGGACTGTCGGGCGCAGCGGCCATCATCGCCTCCGCGGCGGTGGGCGGGCCGTGTCCATCCAGCGCTGTCAGCGGTGAATTGGCGCTGTACTCGGGCGTTGCATTGGAGCCCACCTTCAGTATCAGCTTTAGGCCGCGCTGCAATTGTGCTGGATCCTGGTGCTGACTATATTCTGTAAAGGAAATTTAGTCAAAACCAAAAAATGCACGCTTCTATGAATTGTGCGACATTTTACCTTCATATTTTTCGCGCCGCTCCGATTTGTTCTTTTTGTGCTTTTTCGATGAGCCCATTTTCTTTATGCAGGCGGTTTTTTCTTATGCAAATAACGCCAAGAATTGGGCAAAACAAAACGAGAATGTACGCAAATAAATGAAAAAACAAAATTATTGGCAACTGAAGGCGAGACAGACGCCATGATTTAGTGATGAGAAACCAGGTATCGATAAGTACATGACAAAGTATCGATAGCCAAGTGCGGTCTATCGGCACGCGCGCAATTCAATAACGAGGGCTACCACAATTTGACACTGTGTTTTTTCTGTTAGTTTGTTTATAATCATATCTTGCTGTTATTCTTAACTTTTGTGCTCGAAATAGTACTATTAACTGAATTTGCCGCTTGTGCAACTATTTGGAAATTTGGTTTTTGGCCACCTTAAAGACGACTGCGACGCTTCGCTGCTGCCGCATGCTGCCGTTTCATGGTTACATTACCCAATTTGGCGGCAGCGGATCGGGCTTTGGCGCCAGCTGACCGAGTCGAACCGGCGACGTCTTTGATGACATTCGTCGACAACGCGACAATGGACGAACCCTTTTTGTTCTTGCCGAGGCCAGTGTAGAGGGTGCGCGTGGAGTTCAATGTTTGCAGCGATGTGTCCAGCTTATTTTTGATCCTGTCCAGATCCTGACGCATCCGCTGTATGTCCGAGGCAATCGTTTGCCTGTCGCGCTGCAATCTCTTGTGCTGTAACAACATGTTCTCTAGCACAGTTTTTTGCAGCAGCACCTCCCGTATGCGTCGCTGATTGCTAAAGCTCTTTGGACCAATTTCCGAATAGCCGCGCCTCATCACCTGCTGCGACTGCCGATTCATTCGCGCTTTTATCTGCGACAGGGGCAACACCGGCGTTTTGCCACTAGCCAGACCACCGACACCGCCGCCCCGTATCCGGCGTATCTTCTTCGAGCTGCTCGATTTGGTCAGACTCGGCGGCGACGAGATCTGCGCTATGGGACCCGGAATCGCCGGCACGGCCTTGCGCGGCGGCGTCGTGGCTGCGGAACACACACATTGCCCGGTTTTGGTACGTAATCAAAATTGGTTTCAAGTCCATCCGCTACTCACTTTTCATATGCTTGTGTATGTTGGCCATCATGGAGTTGACGCGGTTCTTCACGTCCGCCTTGTCGGGAAAATAGCGCAGCGAACTATCGTAGCCAATCCGCAGCTTGGCGCCGGTCAGCGGCGCATCCGGATTATCGGACTCGCTCAGCGAGCTCCTCACTTGATTCTTCAGTATTGTGCCCAGATTCAATCGCATTGTCATCTTGCGTATCTCTTTATATGCCTCGCAAATGCCACAAACGAATTTTGACAAAACAAATTGTTAAAAAAAGCCGAAAAAATTTTTGGCGAAAATCTTAGTCCGAAACTGTGTGCTCTGCCTCAATTTTGAAATTTACACGGAATTTCCTATCATGACAGGCAGCCTTCTGCCTCTATTCCCTTGACTGAGAATTGTCAATTGTCAAAAAGCATTTTTCGAGTAGCTGGATTTCAGTTGGACTCCAGATACGAGAATATGTCATAGTTAATTATCTAACATTCGTTTTTTCTTACAGCTTTATACTCTTTGCAGAAGTTGGACTCTTCCAGCCCATAAATAATTATTATATATTTTTGATCCAGTCACGTCCATCTTTATTAAAGGATATTACAGGGTATAACTAAAAAAATTAAAAATATTTACCTTAAACTAATGTCAATTTATCTTATTGTTAGATTCTTGCATTACTTCAGAACGGTTGAATATCGTTTACGATCTTCAGTTTTCTGGGATATTATACGATATAGAAAATGTAAGTCGCACTCTTATTCATTTTATTATGTATATATTTTCTCGATCTACAAATACCCATTACTTTTATTATAAGTAAATCAAATACCTTTAATAAATTTATATTTATTAAGTCTCCTCTACAAAACTGGACTCTTCCAGTCCATAAAGAATATATATATTCTTGATCTAGTCCATCTATATAAATGCAAAAATCTCACAGGCTATTACGAAAAAATTAAGTAAATACTTCCAGCGAGTTTATATTTTTCTTATTGTTAGCTTTTTCCATTTCTTTAAAACTGTTGAATATCTTTTCCGATCTTTAGTTTGTTGGGAAAAATTTACGATCTAGAAAATGAGAACCGCTTTCCTATCCATCTTCTGGTGCATATATTTCCTCGATCTACAAATACCCCTTAATTTTAATATTAATAAATCAAATAGGCCATTAAAAAACTTCAATAAATTTATATTTATTTAAGTCTCCTCTACAAAACTGAACTCTTCCAGTCCATAAAACATATATATCTATTTTTGATCCAGTCAGCTTGATCTCTATTAATGCAACAATCTTACAAACTATTACTAAAAAATTAAATATATATTCTCCATATGAGTTTATATTTATCGTATTGTTAGCTTCTTCCATTTATTCAAAACGGACGAATATCGTTTCCAATCTTCAGTTTGCTGGGAAATTTCACGATATAGAAATCTTATATATCTTCTGGTGTATATATTTTCTCGATCTACAAATACCCCTTAATTTTATTAGTAATAAATTAAATAGGTTTAATTATCCATTAAAAAAGTTTAATAAATTAAAATTTATTTAAGTCTCCTCTACAAAATATAGTCTGTGGATTATATTTAATGAGTAATGCTCCAGAAAAGCTCTCCAAAGTGAAAGATACTATTGTTTACAGTTTGACTACGTAATTCTTTGTTTTGTTACGATAACCAAATTATTTGCTTGACTTTTCGGCAGGGGCGTGGTCCAGGTGCAGCATTCGCTCCCACGAGAAATATTTTTTGGGATTATGCAAGTTTGTTGCGATTGTAAATAGACACAGTTATTTGGCGTCGCATTTGCCATTTATTGTTGATTTTTCTTCGTTTTTCTTACTTCTTTTTTTAATTTTTATTTGTTATTGGTTTTATGACTGCGTTTTTTAACGGCACTTAACCCGTGTGCTTTTACGAGCATGCTTTAATTTATGAGAAAAGTGAAATGGGATTTGTAAAAAATAAATTGTTGCCCCTGAACTTCTCCATTAATTTGTGAAAATGCATTTCATCCCACGCATTTATCGGTGGGGCAACACATATAGAAGAGGTAAGAGCGAGTCGGGAGTGCCCGACTGGGAGATACCTCTTCTTTCCTTTGACCCACACTGTGCATGGGAAATGTGTTGTTGATTAACTTCGGTGCTTGTAGTCCGATCTTTATGAAATTCCTAAAATTTAAATATTATATATAAAGGTGTGCACATATCAAGGTACAAGGCTCTATTTGTATTATTGATTTTCTTATCTATTTTTTTGGGAATGGAGAGAGGCATACAAAAAATTATATATTCATAATCTGGGTATACTAAAGTAGAATCTACATTCCAAGTTTGATTATTCTGTCTCTGATAATCTCCGAGCTATGCCCAAAAAACCATGTCTCATAAACGATATTTATCGATATTATAAAAATTGCATGAGTTATCGAACAAAAATGATAGGCTGGATTTTTGGTAGAATAAAGGAAATATCTAGCTTTGATAATCTTCGAGTTATGCCTAAAAAGCCATGTCTCAAAATCGATAATTATCGCTATACCAAGTATCGATATACCAAGTTTGGCATATCTAGCTCTGAAATCTTCGAGTTATGCCCCAAAAACTATGACTCAATATCGATATTTATCGATATTATTACATTTTAATGAGTTATCGAAATAAAAATGATCGACTCGCATTTTGGAAAATATATGAGAATATTTCAATACTCAAGTCTGTAGCTTTTGTAGGCTAGGTTGTCTAGGCTTCCCGTTCGGGGTGCGGGTTCTATCCAAATTTATCGATAACTATGTTTTATATTAAATAATAATGGGTGAGATATTGGGCAGAGATTTTTGTTTTTGAAAAATAAAAGACAGCTAAAAGAGTAGCTGCTATTGTAAATGCGAATAGAGTTTTGTTGTTTTCGAATGAAACCTTTTTGCACCACATTGTCAAGTATTTGCGTAAAGTGCGTAAAGTGCGGAAGTATTTAGGGGAAAATATGCGAGATTGTATTTACAAAATGTTTGCTCAGCTTGCCGCCAATTGGCAGTTATGAATGGAACAGGCCAGAAATGGAAAAGATGGAAGAGTTGGAGCAGCTTAAATTTTGTATACCAACTTTTGCTTAAAGCGGCGGCAAACAAGTAAACGCTTTTGTTGTGGCCCACAAACAAGAGTGCAAATTGTTTTCATGGAGAGTGGAGAGTGGAGGAGGGGGGCTGGGACGCTGGAGGAGGGAGGCTGAGCGGGAGGGAAACCGAAAAGTCGCACCTAATTTGTGGCCAAAGAGCGCTGCGAGTGACCCGCGACAATTTAGTTGCGTTTTGTCGCGCGTTTCTATAGGTAACAAAGCCGGAAAGCTGCGTGCGGAAAATGTGGCCAAAGGATTTGCCCGGATTTGCCAGTTGGCTCCCATTACTGCTAATCCTGTCCAGCTCGCTGGGTTCGGTGCACGACGAGCTGCCGCAGTGCACGCTGCAGGGCGTCTATCGGCAGCGCCAGAGCCTCATCGAATCGCCCAACTATCCGGACACGTATCCGGCCAACAGCTGTGTGGATTATGTGATACGTTCGCCGTATCGCTGCCCCACCAAATTCCATATACAGTTTCTGGACTTTCAGCTGGAGCTGTCCGTGAATTGCAGTCGCGACTATTTGGCCGTGGGCCTGCAGCACGACGATCGCGACATGGACGTGCTCTGCGGCCAGGTGCTCGGCATCAGGAAGTATCAAACGCCGGATGGCATTTTACGGCTGCGTTTCCTCAGCGATGATTCGCCTTGGACAACGGGCGGCGGTTTCCGGCTGCTCGTTACGCGTTTGGCATGCGAACGGGAGGATTTGGCGGCGCGCGGTTTGCCCGCAACGGATGAGCCGGATGATGCGGATGATGCGGATAATGCGGATGATACGGTGCAGGTGAATGCCCATCAACAACAGCAGCAGCAGCAGGGGCACAACGTAAGCGTCTGGCCAGGCGCTTATCCGGGCTATCCGGCTTTTGGGCCCGCACCCTGCCCCACCAACGAGCCCCAGCAACAGCTGCAGCTGCAACAGCAGCAACAGTTGCAGCTGCAGCAGCAACAGCAGCAACAGTTGCAGCTGCAGCAGCAACAGCAGCAACAATTGCAACAGCTACAGCAGCAATTGCAACAGCAGCAATTTGGACAGCAGCAACAGTTGCTGCCACAACAGCAACAGTTGCTCCAACAGCAGCAACAGTTGCTCCAACAGCTGCAACCACAGCAACAACAGTTGCTGCAGCAGCAACAAATCGGACATCAGCAACAGTTGCCACCGCAGCAGCAACAGTTGCTCCAACAGTTGCTGCAGCAGCAACAATTCGGACAGCAGCAACAGTTGCTACCGCAGCAGCAACAGTTGCTGCCACAACAGCAACAATTCGGACAGCAGCAACAGTTGCAACCACAGCTGCAACCACAGCAGCAACAGTTGCTGCAACAGCAACAATTCGGACAGCAGCAACAGTTGCAACCACAGCAACAACAGTTGCAGCCACAGCAGCAACAGTTGCCCGCCATCGCGGAACAGTATCAGACGAGCGCATTTCAAGCGCCCGCCGCCAATTTGCGGGATTACGATCCACAGTTTGGAGGTCAGGTGGATTTGTGCTGTGTGAGCAGCTTTAGTCAGGCGCATTTCTATTTATCGAGTCCGGGTTTTCCGCGCACCGTGCTCAACGCTCTGCTCCCAAATCAGCAGCGGGATTGCGTCATCTATCTGGAGAAGAGTTCACCCAATGTCGCCGGTTTGCGCATACAATTCAAGTTCTTTGATTTCGGACAAGGCGCTGGCAATTATCCAGCTGGTGGTGGATCCTCCTCCGCCTCCTCCTCCGGCGGCTGCTCTGGTGATTTCATCGAGCTGGACGGACAGCGCTATTGTGGCTGTCGCTCGGGCCATGTGCACAAATCCTTTTGGCCCCAGGGCCAACGCAAGGCGTTGCGTCTGCGCATGGGTCAGTCGGGCGGCGCGGCCTCCAACGGTTTTCTGCTCGAGATCTTCCACGATCAGGACACCAGCAACTACAGGCTGGACGGCAACAGGCCGCTGAATGGTCAGAGTGCGACGGGCTTGCCGGGTCTGGGCGGAATCCAACCTCAGCTGAGTGGACTCCAGTCTCAACTCGGCGGGTTCCAGTCTCAGCTTGGTGGACTCCAACCTCAGCTGGGCGGAATCCAACCTCAGCTGGGCGGATTCCAACCTCAACTAGGCGGGCTTCAGTCGCAGCTGGGCTACCAGCCGCAGGCTACGCTCTGGCCCGGCTATCCGGCACGCCTGCCCAGCTATCCGCTCTCCCCCCTGTTGCCCATCACGGCGTATCGGCAGTCGAGGCAGGCGGCTCCTGGCTCCTGGGCCTATGCACGCGGTCTGGACGCACAGCAGCCGGCGCGCGTCGTCGAGACGAATTCGACGCGCAAGGAGTTCTACTATTTCGATGCGGATCAGGCTTTTGCCCGCGCCGCCCTCGACGTAGACGGCGACAAAGATGAAGATGACATCAAGGCGACGACCACGTCTCCAGCTCCGGTCCGGCCGGGCACAAAGGCCTTCGAGCAGAGCAGCTGCACCTTCGACTACATGGAGGTGCTGCGTCTGTCCGTGGACACGCTCTGGCTGACCAAGCCCATTTGCCTGGCGCCGCTGCGCAGCTGGTTTAGCAACATTTTTGGCTAGTTTCGATAGTTCTGTAAATCCGCAAATAAATCCAGTTTTCTAGTTAAGGTTTCTTCAAATATATTTATTACCATTAACTAAGCGCCTGCTAAAGTTCATGATAAACTTTTTCGCAATATGGCAACGTTAGCTCATTAAGTTGGCAACACCAAAAGGATCAGTTGGCAACGCTGTTTTTAACGGCCAATCATAAACAGTTTTCCAGTGCTGCCAGATGTGCAAATTCATTGCTAAATGGCAACGCTGCGTTTCAGTGCTCATGTCAAATATTTGACAGCTAGTCAAATATTAATCTCTATCTCTATTGTTTTGCGAGCTTAGTAGGATATCTAATAAGTCGTTGAATATAAAAGGTCTGCCAATAATTAGACTTAGCTCTTCCCGTTCAGCTGTGTTTGTGTATGTCTGTGTGTGTGTATGTATGTGTGTGTGTGTGTGTTAGTGTATGCATGTATGTACGCATTTGTGTATATATGTACGCATGTTCGTTTTCTTATACCAAACGCAGACCGAGTTTAGTTGTCGCTGCGCTGCAAATTTAAATAAAACAAATTTCTACCAAGTGCTCTTCTCCGCGATTCTCAAGAATTCAAGTGGGCCCTGCATTTTTTGATGCATTTCTAGTAAGTGCCTGACAAGTGTGTTGGTGATGAAGTCAGGGGTGAGTAGGTATGTATATATGTATGTATGTATGTATGTATGTATGTATGTATGTATGTATGTCTATATGTATGTATGTATGTATGTATGTATGTATGTACGTATGTATGTACGTAGGTATGTATATATGTATGTAGGTATGTATGTGTGTATGTATGAATATAGGTATGTATGTATGTATGTATGTCTGTATGTAGGTATGTATGCATGTATGCATGTATGTATGTATGTATGTATGTATGTATGTATGTATGTAGCTATGTAGGTATGTAGCTATGTAGGTATGTAGGTATGTATGTATGTATGTTTGATCAATTTGGCATCTAAGTCTGACAATATAATTCCTGGTACCATTCATGTGAGAATAATACCCTCAAATATCTTATATAGACATAGATCAAAATTTTCCACCCCCATACCTTAGTGAAATCTCATCCGATTCTCACGAGATTTGGGCCTTTTTCATGGTTTGGCCTCTAGATTAATCTCTCTCACTTGTTTTAAAAAGCGTGCTGCTCATTTTAAAATGAATATAAAACTGTCCCGACCTCAATCAGACTCAATCTCATTCCTCAAAATATTTTTTTATGCGACAATAAGTGCGCATTAAATTATAAAGTAGCTGATAAACAAGATACCCGTGACTATGACGAGCATGTGCTGACTTTCATTTTCCATACAAATCCGTCGCATTGTTTACAACATCGCATAAGTGCGGTGATTGTGGTTCCAGTACGTCCGTTCCGCACGCCCCCATCCTCAAAAGCGAGAATACCGCACTGACATTGAACGCCCGAGTCAGGCGTCGCCTCCTCTGCTATACCCACAGACTGGGCAGTTCTTGGATATGTTTACTTGGGCTTCGGCGTCGACACCTCCAGACAACAACTTAACATTAAGGTTAGCTATTTGAAGAGCTGCTGTGCCTGACAACAACGGAAACGTTACCCGCAACAGCAAAGAGAGCGGAGAGTGTCCGACTAGCAGATACCCTGTAAAGAGAGCTGGAAGCTATTATATTGTGCAGTAGCTGTGCTTCTTCTTTCCCCAATCGTAAACAGATCCACAAGTTATTCTTTTGGGCAGCGACTGTGCTTCTTCTTCTTTCCCTACTATGAAAAATTTTTAATTTTTTTTTCTGTATTTACTGTCCGATAGTTAAATAACTTGCAAGACTCTTGATCCCAAAAATCATATTAATTCATATTCATTTCTCTGAACATTCATAATTTTTATTATATTGAATTGAAATATTTTTGATCTGCCTTCACCAAACGACCCTTTTAGCAAGTTGTACAGGGTATATTCACAACAATGCATGTGACTTACCAAAACGCTGCGTAGCAGCTTGGGAGCAGCTTTGAGCCCGGCGATGACTCAGCGTGAAACCTTTTTTGTCACACTTCGCCCACGACCAGTGTTGCCAAAAGCCGCAAGTAGCTAAATCCATTGTTTAAAATAGCTACAAAAACATGTGAGCACAATACCTAAATCAGCTTTAAGTTGCTACTGTTTCCGGCTGACGACCTCTATTAATAATTAGCTATTTTGGCTAGAAAACAGCTGAATTGCCAACACTGTCGATGTCGACGTCAGCAAAGTCGAGCTGGTACAGAGATCATAGAAGAACAATTGTTGCCCGTCAATAAATATATTTATGCCAAATAAATAGGAAAAAAGTAGATAACATATTTAGAACATTTTTTTTGTTGTGTTTATAGAAAAATAAAATGTGTTTATTTTTGATTTTGAAGAATTTTTCGCTTAAAATGAAACCTAGTTTAATTATGGAAGAGCTTGAGAGATAATGCTGAATTTAAGTCCTTACGGGCAAGAGAATATAAAGTTTTGATGAGCTCTGTCTAGCTTTTTACTTCTTTTCTTTTCGGCTTTGAGGTTATGTATAAGAGATTGGCTTTTTATATCTTGAAAAAATAGTTATATACTATTCAAAATATCTTAATTTCTGTTTTTTATTTAAATGTACCATGAAGCCCAATCCTTTTTTCTATTATAAACAAATATTCAGATCTGTCTTCGTATTTATATATTTTTTTTAATGTTGATTTTGAGGTTAAGTAGCCTTGAGATAATAACTGTAATAACCTGGAAGAAAGCCTACATAGTGTTATCTGCCCCAAATTTACTTTTTGTCAAGGAATAAAAAGCTAAAAAAATATTTGAAAATTTCTAGCCATATGGTATCATCTAGCCGTAATGCCTGACTAAGCTGCACAGTCTGTGATTTCTTCAAAATTATTTTGGAGTAACCCTCTCCCCATCTCATCTAAAACGAAAGAACCAAAGAATAGAACAATTGTAAATATCATTGCGCACAAGAATAATATAGATATATTTATCATATGTTTATTAGCAATAAGATCTCCCGACTTTACATAGATTCGTACACATTAGTTATTATTATTATTATTAATATTTATTAAGAATTATTGGTTAAGTATCGATATATACACATTGATATTTGATTTATACATACAATAGATAATATTTAGTTATAATTAGGCTCAATCCATTTTACTAGGTTTTAGGTTAACATTATAATACTTTGACTACCAACACCGATTGACGCATTCTAATGATATGACACGCTTGAAACATTTACTGGCATGTGTATTAAATTGATATTTGCATAAACTAGTAAAACTTTAATTATACACATACATACACATACAAAAATATATATATATATATATGTAGAGGTGTAAGTATATACAACACATTTAGAGATATCAAAAGTTGAAGTTGTTTAACACTAGAGAGTTGGGAAATGTTTTAAGTGTTGGGCAATTGGCTTACAACAAACTCAGTGCAGGGGTGGAAAAGGTCAATAAAAATTTATCTAATTGTTGGTTAGTTTCGTTTAGTTAGTTTAATTAGTTAGCTAATTGTTAGTGCTTGTTGTTCTCCAGTTTCGCGCTTGACTTTGTCAGCAATATACAATTGATGCTTGGTATACATATGTGTGTCGAGTGTGTGTGTGTGTGTATTGTGTGTGTTTGTGTTGTGTCCGGATCTAGCCGAGGAATCGTATATTGGTGAATACGACCTTGGCTGGCCGCTTGCGATTACAAAAGTTAACCGTCTTGCTGTGATTGCCTTTGCGATTCTCATGCAAATTGACCAGAAGCTTGAATATATCCTCCTTGCTAGGCGTGCAGGCATAACGCAGTTCCGGTTCATAATTGCTGTTGATAGAATTCATGTAAGAACTGAGATAACAGTAATATTTTGCAATTAGAATTTATGGTTAACATCACGCCCACTTTTTCATATAGAGACATTTTTTTTTTGGGCGTTGGCATTGATTGTATTGGTATTCGGTAATTCGGAGGGTTCTGTGTACACGGGCCTAGAGAGACTCTTGGAAATGCAGTTTAGTACAAATAATTGATTAAAAATTAGTTTTGTCAATTTTTCAATTCTTCAAGTTGTGGGTTTGTTCCTGAAAAAAGCCAGGCAGCTACGAAACTTTTGTTTACATTTCGCCAAAATGTTTAGCTTCCGTTTTGGAATTTACATATATCTCATAAAATAATGACAAATTATGTTTCAAACTAATTGATTTCACAAATTTGGCAAAGGCGAAATTGTAGCGAAAGCGATTTCAGGAACATTGCCCATTAAGTTTGGTTTTTGTTTTTTTTTTTTGCGAATTAATCAACACTACGACTACAAATCAAAACTGGGGTTTGGATATAACATACATAGATTTTGTTGCAGTTGGTGTGTTTTTTTTTTTTTTGCTACCAGGATAACAATAGCTTACCCGCGATTGCGATTGTGTCGCTTCCAGGGATAACGACGATAATAACGGGAACGTTTCGGCTTGTTGGGGCCGAGCACCAAACTGCCAATGCTGTTGTCCAGTTCGGGATAATCAGCGCCGCCAATTGCCGCCGGCAGCTGCTGCTCCTCCACATAGACCAGCGGCAGCGTATCCAGCGAGGGATCCTGTCAGATAGTTTATAAATAAATACGTAAGATTTTTCCGGCCACTTACGCAACTTACCTCCAGCATTTTCATGAGCAAAGCGGATTTGTCGACCAGTTCCTGCTCGGCGCGCAAATCCTGTTCCAGCTTCTTCAACATATCATATTTGCTGGCCACCTCGAGTTCATTGTAAACGGCATTCGCAAACTCTCGCTCCGTCTCCGGCTCCAACTCCGGCTCCAACTCCGTCTCCGGCTCCGTCTCCGATGCCGTCTCCGGCTCCTGGCCCAACTCCGCGTTCAGCGCGTGCAGCAGCTCTGTGAAGCCACAATAACTTGTATTATTTGGCATTTTCGCATTTAACGCGACTTTGCCGACTAATCCACAACCACAAGCAGAAGGGGGCGGGGCTTCCGCCCAACTGACATTTGAAAGTTGGCTTCCATTTGTTGCGGCTTAAAAATACTCATTCATATTCAAATAGACGGACGGAATATTTGCTCAGAAGTGACGGAAATTGACCGGCGGCAATGGCCACGACAATAGCTCAGACAGCCGTCAGTCAGTCTCCCAGTCCCTCCGTCTGTCCGTCCCGCAGTTCGTCCCGCAGTCCGTCCCACAGTCCGTCCCACAGTCCCTCCCCCAGTCCGTCCGTCCCGCAGTCCGTCTCTCAGTCCGTCTCCCAGTACGTCTCCCAGTCTATCCTTCAGTCCCTCCTCCAGTCCCTCCCCCAGTCCCTCCTCCAGTCCCTCTCCCAGTCCGTCCCCCAGTCCGTCCGTCCGTCCGTCCGTCCGTCCATCAGTCAGTCTTTCAATTTGGTCGTTCGTTGTGTTTGACGTTTGCCCGTTTATCATGCGGTTGCCTTTGTCTCACTTGGCAGCTTCCTGCCAGCTCTTATGCTCGGCTTAAATGCCACGCCCCGCGCCACAACGCCCACATATTGCTTCCACTCGGATTACAGCTTACGATTCATTGGTTCAGCATTAAGAGTTGTCTGCCTCAAAGCTGATCAACTTGTAAGCATTTTCTTTTTTTAAACATCATTTATTTGAGATTTTGTACTTGTTTTTCCTTAGAAATTAGAAAAGTGTCCTGAAAAATGTTCTGATTTAAGAAAATTCTTCTACAAATATCTATTAAAGGCTTCGTTTTCTAAAGAGGAGATAGAGAAAACAATGCTTAAACTCTTTTTCAGTGGGATTCAATTTCAGGATATAAATTGAACCTAAATAATTATTTTCGCATTTTCTTAAATACTCAGAAAATAATTTTTGCTATTTAGCTTCTATTTAAACATGAGAAAGTTAATGAAAATACGAGTTTTAATAATTAAGAAAAAAGGGGAAGAAAAACTTGACTCTATAGGATATTTTTTATTCCCTCAACATTATTCATATGATAGTACTGAGTATGAATAAATAAATAAAAAAATAAATATTACTTTTTTGTTCGATGTAAAAAAATGATTTGATTTAATTTAAATTATGTTATTAAGGCTTTTCATTATCTTCTGTGTAACATTTTATTACTTTGAGCAGTGTTGAAAAACAAAAAAAACATAATTTAAATAATGTTTTAAAAGTATTTAAGTATCTTATGTGCAACATTTTATTACATTGTGCAGTGTTGAAAAACATAAGATTTTAAAAAACATAACAACGGGCTTTAAACGTTTTTCATAATCTTATGTGCAACATTTTATTACATTGTGCAGTGTTGAAAAACATAAGATTATTAAATAATGTTTTAAAAAATTTCCATAATCTTATGTGCAACATTTTATTACATTGTGCAGTGTTGCAAAACATACGACATTGCTTTAACCCTGGTTTGAGCGCAACCTAACTTAAATCAATTCGAAACCCAAACGAATTTATTATACCAAATAAATGGTAATCAATTGTGTTCATATTTTAATTTTATGGCTACACTTGGAGAGGGCATGTTCATGTGTGTGTGTGAGTGTGTGTGTGTGTGAGTGTGTGTCCATTGATTGTAGAGAAAACGTCGCGACTTCTGACGTAAAACCAAATTTCAAATGCGTCAAAAATTGTTAACATTTTGTGGGCGTGTTAAGTGTTGTGCCTCTGTGTGTGTGTATTAATGTGTGTGTGTGTTGTGTGTTGCCATAGATAAACGCACTCCAAAAATTGCGCACTGACCGTAAAGGCCCAGCGACCATTCAAATCAATTGCTGTGTGGGCAGGTTGAGGGGATGGTGGGGAGGGGGGGGGGGGGGTGGGAGGGTGTTGCGCCCAAAAGCAGGCTACAGCAAAATTTGGGCACCTGTTGACTGTGCAGCCAAATGTGGTGGAAAATAATATGCAATTCTCTTCTCGTCAAAAGCCATAAGCCGAAATTTTCTAATTGAATTCCATAAATATTTATGGGCTTAAATGCCAAAACAAGTCTGCTTACATAAATTAATTCATTTTAGCTGCAAAATGAAAATGGGGTTACTTTTTTTAGGGATTTTTTAAGTATATGCAGAATAAATGCATATTATCAGCCCAGTATCTATTTTAAGATATTAAAAGCTATTTATAGTACAAGCGAGAAAGTAAAAAATAATAGTTGAAGGCTTTCAAATTACGAAGAAAAAAGTTAAACATGAGGATGGATGGATATAAAAAGAAAGTTAAAAATATGTCTGAAGAGACACATCAAAAAAATAAGTTAAATATATGTCTAACTAATAAAACATATATATAAAATAAATATATATATTTGTATATATATGTCTGGGAAAATATTCTTAAAAAATAATTTGAAAAACTTATATTTTTTTTATTAGGTCCACAAAAAATGCTTAATAATCAATCAAGGAAAAGGGTTTAATATTTAAAATAATACATAAGGTTTTAAAGTCTGCAAAGCATTTAAAAAACTTAAAATGTTTTGTTTTTATTTTTGGCATAAAGCTTGCCTAAAAAATATTCTATTAAAATAAGTTGCGACATATCTTTAAATTAAATTTTGAAATTATCAAACATAAGTTTTTTTTTAAATTATATTTAATAATGTAAATATAAATATAGTTTATGTAAAGTTGAAAAGGTTAAAATATATTTTTACATTTAATAATATAAATATAATTATCTATATATTATTATTATTATTATTATTATTATTATTATTATTATTATTATTATTATTATTATTATTATTATTATTATTATTATTATTATTATTATTATTATTATTATTATTATTATTATTATTATTATTATTATTATTATTATTATTATTATTATCATTTTTATTATTATTATTATTATTATTATTATTATTATTATTATTATTATTATTACTATTATTATTATTATTATTATTATTATTTTTATTATTATTATTTGTATTATTATTATTATTATTATATCATGATATATATATAATTATATATTAATATTTATTTATGTTTAACCTTTTCAACTCAACTAAAAAGTTTGTGAAAATATTGAGAGCATCTTTCGCTACTTATAAATTGGTGAAAATATTTCAACCCCAAGTTTTTTAAGTATTCGTAAATGTTAGATGTTGAACCAAAGGTTTTGCGGCCCAAAAATCGTTTCTAATCTTGGCAAACTATGAGCCTGTTTAACAGCTCGGACATAGTTTACTCAATGTGAAATAAACTTTCATGGCGCACATTGTAGCCGGTTGCAGGAAGAAGAGGAAGATGGACAAAAGCCTACACACAGAAGTCAAATGTCAGGCGCCGTAATCCGTTCAAGAACAAAAACTCAGTGCGGTAATTTAATCAAGGACTCACCATCTCCAGGATCGTAAACGTTACGTTGCTGCGCATTCAAGTTGGGTTGTCGCTGCTCAACAGGCGGCGCCATCGTCGTCCTCAGCTCCAGCTCTGACTCCTCCGACTCCTCCAACTCCTCCGACTCCTCCGACTCCCAATCCAGCCAAGTAGGCACGTGAATGCGGGTGTTCCCCGGCAGCAGCAGCAGCTGCTCCATTGCCAGACGCTGTCAGAAAGCCGAGGACATGACGCGTGCTGGCCAAGATCGTCAGGACCAGCAGGCAGGATGTTTGGATGTCGGGCTTCATGGCCTCCTTCTCGCTTGTGTGTGTGTGTGTGTGTGTGCCTTGGCTGTTGTCCTCGGGATTAGCGAGCTGTTAGCGCCGTTTGTCGGTTTTTTTTTTGTCTGCAAGCACAAATGAAAATTCGTATGAGGGTAATTACCATCACAACCGTTCCGCCCACCTTTCATACCACCCCCCACCCCCTCACCCCCCCTCCACACCTTTACCAACTGCGTGTGGGTGTTCGCACTTTTTTGTGCTTAACCAAACAAGTTGCACACACACACACACACACACACACACACTCGCACACACCCGACGCAGGTTTAAACCAACAACTTGCGTCAAGGCGTCTCTTGGCCAACTTTGGCTGCTTGGGTTGTGCTTATGTAGTACAGCTAGTTAATACCCTTACAGAGGGTATTATAGGTCTGTCTTGAAATGTGTAACGCACTGCAGACAACAGCTGCGAACACATTTATCTATATTTAACCTTAATTTGGTATCAATAGCCGAGTTGATATAGAAAAATTCGTCTGTCTGACCGTCAGTCCGTTCGTATAAACGCGGATATCTCGAGAACTTTAAGAGCTAGAGACTTGAAATTTAAAACCAAGCTTCTTTAAGTGCACAAATAGATCTTTTTTATTTCAGAACTTCAATAACTTGCACAGTTTTCAAGAAATCCATAACAAACTATATAAACATCCCATTTCTTGAACATATCTCGTAGCCCTTAAGTTCTAGCCCTTATCTTAATCTTAGTTGGTATAGAGGATATCTTAGAGTATACACAGATCTAGAGTATTTTTAAGGAATATCGGATTACTATATCATATTATTACTGTATCGAAAGAATCGGTCAATAATTGAGGTTCAAATGGAAAAGTTTGCCTTTGGGGTAAACACAAATCCAGAAGATTTCTTAACAAAATCGGATTACTATAACATTATATAAGTGTAGAGAAATTCATATATTGAGGTTTAATATGGTAAATCTTCTCTTAGAGTAAACATAAACCCCAGAACATTTTTCTTAAAAATATCGGATTACTATATAATAAAATTAGTGTATAGAAATAATCGATCATATATTGAGGTTTCATATGGAAAACCTTTATTTCTTCAAGATATCTTCACCAAAAAAAAAAAATTCAAACTTTCCTTTGCTCCACACATATCTCCCAAATCGTAAGCCCCTTGGCTAGAAGGGTATTTAATCTTCGGCGTGTTGTGCTTAGATTTTCTTGCTTGTTTTTATTTTAAGGCCGCCATTCGCGTCGTTTCATTTAATTAGGCGCGTGGGCGTGGCATCACGCATTGGCTTAACTCCTTCGCACAAGTTTAACGCCAGCCCCCCGCTCCCCCACCTCCTCCTTCCCCTAACCATGTGCATGTCTTAGGTTCCCATTAGCCTGGCCACAACGCCTTCGGCTCTGCCCTTGGCGTTTCTTTTGCTTGCCTCTAAAATAACTTTTCGCTGGTGAACAATATAAATGAGATGGCTTCAAACTTTTGGCACTTGCGGTCGTGTCCAACTCCTGAAGCCCTCTGATTTGGTTTAATTTCTCAAACCCAAACAATGGAACAACTTTTTTTGCTTAGGCTCAAACTGTTCTAACGCAAATTAACAGCATGCAAAATTTAAAAAAATTTCAATTTTTTAATTTAATATGAGTTGACAGAAATTTTATGAACATTTTTTAAAGAAATTATCTAGCTTGTTTCTCATAATTATAAAATTTATAAGATATTTTTTTATTTTTTTAAAGCCTTATTTAGCTTTTATTTAATAAATAGACTTTTAAATATTCATAAAATTTATAAGATATTTGGCTATTTTTTGAAAGCCTTTTCTAGCTTTTATTCAATAAACAGACTTTTAAATATTCATAAAATTTATAATAAGATATTTGGCTATTTTTTGAAAGCCTTATCTAGCTTTTATTAAATAAATATGCTTTTAAATATTAGTAAAATTTATTATAAGATATTTGGCTATTTTTTTAAATCCTTATCCAGCTTTTATTTAAAAAATAGATTTTTAAGATGTTCATAAAATTTATCATAAGATATTTGGCTATTTTTTAAGCCTTTTCTAGCTTTTATTTAAAAAATAGACTTTTAAATATTCATAAAATTTATTATAAGATATTTGGCTATTTTTTAAGCCTTTTTATCAAAAAATTAAGTTCTAAAGAACCAAGTCTCGTTCGTGGTTCCGACTCAATCCCTTCTCAAGCTTGCTCATTTGCGAACCAGTTCAAAGGCAAATGAACTTCACGAACAGCTTCCAATTGGAATATTTCCCTTTTGCACAAATTGCGGAATTACCAAATGAACCATGCGCAGAGCTCACAATAAATGAGCCGCAAGACACGCCCCACAAATTGGCGACCGACAAGAAATAAAGAAATATTTACAATTCGTCAACTCATTAAAAATTGTCTAAAAAAAACTTGGCTGCCAATTTTTTTGTTCGCTGCACGTTTTGATTGGACTGCAGTGCAAATTTTTGTGCGAGTTTTGATAAATCTCTCTCTCAAATTATCGACAAAATCAAGTTGTAAAGTAAATATTTAAACTTGGTTTCATTTTGTCATATTTCTGTAATCAATGGCAGATGACTTTGTTAACAAGCCGAAAATTTTTATTGAAATTTTGTGAAAGCTTTTAAAGTTAAAAAAAAATGGCCATAAACTTTGCTTTTTGCTTTAAATATGATGTGCTTTTAGCTTAGAGCTAGCATATAATATTGATGCTCCATAATTTATATCTATACTTAATACAGACAGGTTTACATTAAGCTCTTTGTGTTGCCATAAGGTATACAAGAGTAAGTACTCGCAAGAGAAGTTAAAGGCGGGGTTTCGAAATTGAATACCCTTTAAATATATGTTCTTGTACTTATGAATATTCTTTATTTCAATTAAATTAGTTTAACATATATGTGCTGCTTTTCGCCTAGATTTCGTTAGTTCACGTTAATTAGTTGAATCTTACTGGCAAAAGTTGCAAGGTACCTTATCTATATTGTAAAGCTATACTTGCAGTGAACACTTTTCGCCTCCATTTCCTTAGCCTACGTTAATTAGTTGAATCTTACCAGCAAAAGTTGCAAGGTACTTTATCTTCATTGTAAAACTAAACTGACAGTTAACTCTTTTCGCCTCCATTTTGTTAGTTCATGTTATTAAGCTGAATCTTACTGGCAAAAGTTGCAAGGTACTTTATCTTGATTGTAAAACTAGACTTGCAGTGAACTCTTTTCGATTCCATTTTGTAAGCTTATGTACAGTAGTCAAATCTAACTGGCAAAAGTTGCAAGGTACTTTATCTTCATTGTAAAACTAGAATTGCAGTGAACTCTTTTCACCTCCATTTCGTTAGCTCATGTTATTAAGCTGAATCTAGCTGTCAAAAGTTGCAAGGTACTTTATCTACATTGTAAAGTTTTATTGTATAAATATGCATATATTAAAATATGAATATATCAGCATACGATTAAAAGTATTTTCCTCAATTGACTTGCCATTAAGATGACAAAAAAAAAATGCAGCTCATCCACAGAACAATTATAAATTGCTGTCAACTAGCCTGAACTTTGCAATGAACATGAGTTAATTATACAAATTATAAGATAACCTTTTTTGGCCTTTTACTCATTGGCTTTTCAACAAACTTATTGTTTATTGGGTATCAAAATGAAAGCAAATGCAGACAACTAAGGAAATATGTAAACAAAATTGGCCTTGGCATTGAATAACATATGCAATAAGAAGTTTTGTTAAGCTGCTTCACAGTCAACAGAACCTTTCGAGTTTTATTTTTGGTTACAATTAGTGACAATATTTTTTTTTATTTAATGCAAGTAATGCTCCCAGAAGTGAATGGGCCCGAGCGGGCGGTCAACAGAAGTGTGGACAAACACAAGGCGAGCACGAATCGTTGTTAAACTGTTTTAATTAACTTGTTGACACTGGCAAACGGGCCCAAAAGTTGGGAAGGCAACTCCCTGTTAAATGTTATCCCGTGGGTAAAATGAAATTTACCACAAAAATGTAGGCGAACATTTGTAGCTGTCACCTGGCTGCCAGCTCACCTGTTTCGCAATAAACGCACAGTTAATTGTTTTAATGAGAAAATTGAGCTCAAATAAATGGTACTGTAAAAAAAGCGGTACTAAAGCACGTCAAAGATTAAATACTCTGGCAGACAAATGGGTCAAGGTTTTGGGAGAAGCAGAAATGAAGAGAAACGAAGTTTGGATAAGATATCTAGAAATTGGGAAAAGTTTTCTTAGGTAAAAAACATGGTTGAAAGATTCCTCCTTAGGAATTATATATATATATTATATATATTTTCGAAACTTCCAATAAGAAACAGACGGATATTTCTATATAAACTCGTCTGTTGAAGCCGAACAAGATTATAAATGCATATTTTATTTTATTTTATTTTTCATATTGCACGACCAAGTTTTGATACCCTTTGCAAGAGTATGAGAACTTGTTTAATTAGCGTTCGCCCAGCGCAAAGGGTCGCTGGGTTTTCCGGCTGGGGAATTTTTGGCACGCTTCTGGCCAACAAAAGAAAAAAGTTCTTTCTGTTGCCCAAAACTAATGCACATGTTCGCTGTCGGCCAATTAGGCAAACGAAATGTGTTTTCCTTTTACTGTTCCGTTTTTGCCCTTTTCCTATTTTCTGCTCAATATTTCAATATAATATATAATTGCGACACTTATGAGCCTGAAGCGCAGCTGTCAATGCTGGGAAACCTTCTCAGTATTCCAAGCATTTCCATACAAATGACATTCGATTACTCAAAGAAAAGAGAACTTTAATAAGAAACCATTTCGCAACGTGCAAGTCAAAGAATAAGAAAATATTTGAAAATCGTCAGCTATAATTTAAGCAGCAATTCCCACCTTCTGATGAACTCTTTTATCGTGTGTTTACACAAAGGAAAAGTTCAACTTCTTATAGATAAGACTTTTAGATAAAGTCATTTTTTTAGGGGCTACTTCCTCTGATTCCTCGCTTCAAGTTATTATTATATTATATTTTTCATTTGTGGTACAAATTGTTTTACAATTTTTTGGCTTTTGAGATATAATTGTAAGGATTAATATGTTGATATATCAAAACTTCCAGTTACCGCTAAAAAGGGTCCTATAAATATTGGGACAGTCAGCCGAAAAAGTACACGAACGATAAAATCTATTTGTTTATGCGGATCAAGCACAATTTGCACGCCTTTTATTGATTTTGGGCTTATTAAAGCCACCTCAAGTTGAAAAGGTTGCCATGCACGTAAGAGAAAAGAAAAACTTGAATATCAAATGTTGTTTTGCTCTGATAAGCCCGCTCCCAAAATGTTTATAAACCTAATATAAGTACATATATATTTTTGCTGTTGTTTACCCTTTGGCAATTCATGATTTTCACGAGCATTCGCATTAGGAGGTCAAGAACTTGATAGCTCTGCTTCAACTGAACTCTGCTTTCGGCTTTCAATATAAACACAAACACACACACACACAAAAAGCACTCAGACAACGATCATATATTGCGGCAAGGGTGCTGCGGGGTGTGTGGGTGGGTAGGGGGTGGGGGGAGGGGCAGTTTCTATGCCGGAGGGATGAAATTTGATCCATGTTCGATGACCATGTGGAATAACATACGCCCACAGAGGCACAGAGTTGGGGGAGAGGGAGAGTGAGAGGGAGAGTGAGAGAGAGAGAGGGAGAGGGAGAGGGAGAGGGAGAGCGAGAGCGAGAGCGAGAGAGGGAGGGAGAGGGTGGGAGAGGGTGGGAGAGGGAGAGGGAGAAGGAGAGGGAGAGCGAGGCAGTTGCAGATATTTATTATTATATTTTATTTTAATACCCTTACCGAGGAGTATTTTAGTTGCATCAAAAATCGTGTTAAATATTCATTACCTTATGGAATACCCCTTGGGTAATATGTCATAAATAATGTAGGAAACATGATCAAAGAGTAGGGGTATGCAAGATTTTGTTGTTTATAATTTGCTACACAATAAAAAATAATTTTCAATAAAAAAACTTTGTCCAATTTCAGTTTCGTTCTCCATTAAAGTATTTCTGTATATTATTTCTATATAATAGCTGGTTAGTGTATTAAATCTTCGTTTTGCCACATCTGGGTTTTCATATATTGTTTGACTTTTCAACTGAGTCTGATGCGTACGTGTAATGCATTTATGATCCCCGGGATTTGTGGTCTATTTATTAAACATTTTTTAGAGTTTTGGAATAAGCAAAAGTCAAGCTTGGGGTATGCAATATTTTGTTGATTATAATTAAATTCCTAATAAAAAACAATTTTCAATTCTAAAGATTGTCCAAGTTTAGGCCCGTTCTCCATTAAAGTATGTCTGTATATTATTTCTATATAAGTAATAATCGGTTAGTGTATTAAATCTTCGTTATTCTACATGTGGCTTTTCATATATTGTTTGACTTTCTATACGCGTACGCGTATTGCATTTATGACCCCCGGGATTTTTGTTCCAACAATTTTCTTGGGTTATTTTTTTGTGCGTTTCTTGCTGTTTGGAATTTTTGCAGGTGACACTGAAGGGATTTCACTTGAGGTGTTTGCCTGGCAACATTTGCAGCAAAAATTTCTGTTTTTTTGCTTCTTTTTCTTCTTGTTTTTAATTTGAAGCTGAGGGTTTATTTGCTTGACATTTAGAGCAATCCGTCAAGTTATTGTTTGATTTTCTGATCAAGCTAAATTAAACTCTGGTTGGGTATTAAAGCAGGTAAAATTATATAGAAAATGTTTCTGTTGCAATTTGTGCTACGATTTAGAAGGTATTTCAGACTTGATTGGGTATTAAATTAAGTGAAAAATATGTCAGAAGAGTTTTGGGTTTTTATTCTAGAAGCTTCAACTAGGATTAGATATGGATTCAAGCTATGCTTGGATATTATTTTATAAGGTTTATTTGGTTTTTATTCTAGAAGCTCCAACTTTGAATAGATATAGATCCAAGTTTTATTGGTTATTCATCCAAGAAAAGTTTATATTTAATATTTAACTAACAAAGATATGTAAAAAATTAACTTGTAATAAAAAAGAACCATTTAAGCACTTTAATATTAAGTCCCAGCGACATTTTCCCATTTTCTAGTTTCACTTGCCCACCACCTGTGCTCACATTTTCTCAGGGATTACATTTAATTCCGGTTTTTCTTAATGAGTTTAAATGTGAAGCCATGAATACAGATTTTTACCCACATATATATATATACCGTTATTCATGCAGCCAATAATCGGGTGCACTCACTTTTCTGTAGGTGTTTGTGCTCGGAAATTGGCAAAAGAGAGTTTCTGTGAAATTTTTAAGTTTGTGATTGATTTCTGGCATGCAAGTTTGTTGCTTTTTTCGGGCTTAACTTTTGCTTTGTTTTACATTTTACTAAACCTTTTCACAAAATGATTGATAGGCGTGAATTTGGTGGAATTGAGGCTATTTCTGGTATTTATGGTTTATCTAAGATTTATTTATAGCTCAGTTTTCGGTGACACAAACTAGTTGGTTTTTACACTGTGATTCATTAGTTTAATTAGTTAATTCCCCATAAATTAGTTTTTTCCTATAAACTTTGGCGTTTCTTTCCGCTTCAAAATATGCAATATTTTTCATTGTTAAACACGGAGAACATAACTTTTTAATTGTTAAAGCCTTTTGAAATATAACAAAAAATTGAACAAACTTTAATTTTTTACAAAAGTTTTTTAAGTCTGATTAAGAGTTAAAAGCTTAAATATTAATTTGGCTGGTTCGGAGGAGAACTTAATGCAGCTAAAAAAAAAATTCGGAAAAATACTTAATCACTTTAAAAGTAAGTCTTTCATAATATTTATGTTCTGTGTGTTTTTCGCCGAATTCATTTGTGATGCAACTAATAATTATTTTAGGAACCTTTTTGAAAAGAGGATTAGTTAAAAAAAAGTTTAAAAGTAACGCTTTTATAGTATTTATTTTCTGTGTGTTTTTCGCCGAATTCATTTTCGATTCAAATATAATTACTTTAGGAAAAATTTTTAAAATGAAATATATAAGCCTTTAATTTAACTTAAAGAATCTTTTGGGAAACAGCACAAAAATATAAATGTAGTCTAGAATTAAATTCAAGCTGCAAGATATATTTTTATTAGTTTTTTCAAAATTTTCTGAATTTTAAACTTTTAAAAATTTTCTAAAATTTCAACACAGCTCGAAATACATAAGCTCTATTAATAGCTGCCTCAAGTCCCGTCGGCACCAACACATACACCCACAAATATATATAGTAATTTATTGTATTAGATAATTAAAGCACGCATTGTCTTTGGCGACGGCACTTCTAAGATTTCGCGACGGTTTCAGTTCGATTAGAAAAAGTCTCTCTTTGGTTCAGTTCACAATGAAAATTTCACATGCGTTTCTCACTTAATTCTTATTTAGTTTTTTTTGTTAACTTTAATTCAAACTTTAAATATGAATTGATGGCGCGAGAACTCACTTGGTTAAGTTGCGTGCGTGCGTGCGTGCGTGCGATTTACTTTACGGACTGTTGTAACTGTTGTAACTGTTGCAACTGTTGCTCCTGCTACTTGTTGAACACTGCGTAACCGACTCGCGGCGCCGACTTCTTTTATAAGGAGCAGGCGATGGCCGAATGGCCGCACGAGCGCGCGTTCGGCGCACGCACGCACGCATGCACGCGCGCACGAAGGCGACGCGCCAAAAATTGCGTAAAAGCTTCGCGAAGCTTTTACGATTCCATTTACAGTTAGTCGGCGCGTCACGCGACGACGCGCGTTCATTTTGTTCTTTTTCCTCGTAATTTTCGGCGTCTTTATCAATGAAAAATTTCGTCACATTTGCGCAAAGTTTTGTTGTTGCTTTTTTTGTGTCTGATATTGTTCTATGAGAAATTATAGGGAAATCGGGCAAAGTTGCCCAACGCCTGCGGAATAATAAAAAGTGGCCGCCCCAGTGGGCGGGGCTGGGGGGGCGGTCTGGGAGGCGGGCTGGACACTTCCTGTAATTGTTGACATGGCGCGTCATTTGGTTCGCGGAACATTTGAGGCGTAGGCGAATGCGTTTTACTGGCGCAGTTTACTCGCAGCTGAAATTACGACGCGTAAATCCCTGCAATGCGGAAGCCGTATTTTAAACGGAGATATCCTCCTGCCTGCTTCCTGCACTTTAGTTTGCCCCAGATCTGCCTACACCTTGTTTACACCTTTTATTACCGCTTATTTGTTTCTTTTTTTATCACAGAAATATTTTCAATATTTTTTAGTTTTCTTTTTTTTTATCACAAAAATATCATCTTCTAAAGTTTTTTCTTTTTTTCTCTCACTATTTTCCAGTTTTTTTTTTATCACAAAAATATCTTCTAAAGTTTTTCCTACTTCTCACCATTTTCCGGTTTTCTTTTTTTTTTTTTATCGCAAAAATATGTATTCATCATCGTAAATCGTTTGATTTGTCATTACGCCCATATTTTTAGCATTAATAGACATGCTAATCGCAGCAATTAGCTGGCGATTGTATCATATTTAATTTTTTTATACCCTTGCGTGGGGTATTATGATTTCATCGGTAATTTGATCAAAGCTGAAGAGTTGCCTTTTTAATCCGAATTTATTTTCTGTGCTACATTTCAATTTTATTTAAATTAAAAATTAAAAAAAGATATATACTGAATTAAAAAAAAAATATTTTGTACCATTCTATAAGGAATATTATTTTGGAATATTTAGAACATTTAAATCTCAAAGTTGTGTTCATTTTTGTAAATTAAATTTTCTTTAAATTGAAAATTAAAAAATTCGATACGTGAACTGAACCGAATATTGGTTCAAACCAATTTCTCGCCCTGAGGTTTAACAAACAAAGGACTTCTTCGTTGCTTTTTTCAGACTAATAGTTGCATAAATCGGAATTAAAATAAAATAAAACCGAGCTGGAAATCTTAAGCCAGGTGCATACCTTACCTAAGATATATGCTTATTGAAAAGGTTCATTGACACGGTGATAGAATGCCGTTAGCACCTCGCGCAGGAGGCGACACCTGCCAGTCACATAAACAACGTTAAGTCGCTGTCACTGTCTAAAGTTTTCTTATTTTTTACCCAAGCACATCTACGATAGACACTGAAACACGATAGGGGGAGGGTTGGGGGAGGGATTGGGGGTGTTTGACTGAGACGCCCACAAGCAACACTTTAAAGTCAATAGCTGGAAGGAAACAAGTAAGTGAGGGGAGGGGTCACATCATTTGCATGGGCGAGGAGTGTGGGCGTGGCCGTAGGGGGGAAGAATTGGCCACAGCAAATAAGCAAACACATAAGATTGCCGAGTGGCAAGCGGATTGCCTGGGGCAACCAATACCAAAATGATACAACGATGCCTCCTTCTCCCTCCTCCCTCAGTAAAAACCAATAACAGACGCATTCAAAGAGTCCATTTTCAAGTCGTGAGCCCTAATAGGGAGGGAGGTAGGGGTGTGTTTTAAGTACGTCTTCGGGCTGACGTATATTTTTAGCTCAGAGAAAGCTCAGAGCTCAAAAAAAGAGTCTATTTTAAGATCTTTCAATACCAAAAATTGCAGTTTGCATTAATTACAAAATATCATAAAAGGAAGATTTTTTCGAAATCCGGAGTCGCTCATCAATGCCCACGCGCTTTGAATGCGTCACGGCTTTCGAGTGTCATATATATTCTATATATCTACATCTATATCTATAACTTTCTGTATAAATATATAGATGTATTCATATGTAGATTACAGTGCGGGCGCCAACATTTCCGGCGTGCAATAGATAAACAAATTACCTCAGCTAATTGCGCTGAGATTTGTTACGGTCGCAATTCCAGGTAACTAAATCGCCACAATTTCGCCCCAATTTCGCTAAAAGTAAATTATGCTCGCACTGTCGAAACTTTATTTTTTTTAATAAAAAGTTTGCACCAACAACAGTTTAAAAAAAAAATTCAATACAATTTTGTATTTTTAAAAATGTTTATTAACAATATTGATTTTTATAGATATTTTTTACGATAAATTAATGGTGAATTAAGTTTATAATTCTGTAAGCAATCAAAATTATTTTAAATTAAAAATAAATTAAGTATAGAGATTTATGTTTATGGAATTGTTAATTTATCAAAGTTTAATTTACATATATTTTATTAATGATTTCATATTCACAATTCAATAATTAATAACTTAAGCTAATTTAAGCTAATATTGAGTTAAAAAAATAATTTTTTTTGTGAAACTAAAATCAATATTTTAAAAGTAAATCAAAACATGAAATCGTGTTTAAATTCAAAACCTAAAACTTATATGCAACTTTTCAAAGCTTTCCTTATTAATTCTATTTTGTTAAAAATAAATTGATGGGCGAAATGAAAGCGAATTCGGTTTGAAGAACGTTCACCTAATATATGTTATTTATATACATCCGGATTCATAGCTCAACACAGACAACAATTGCCATAGCTTTGATTTTAAGGCAATTTATAAAAAAGTAAATTGGCGAAATGGGCGAGATTTCAGTTTCCGGAACAAAGTTTTTACGCTTGCCTTATCGCAGCTGGCGCATGCAAATGCAAATATTTGTAGCCTATTTAGCGGCTGGCCTCAGTAAAAACTCCTACGCAACGCATGGGATTAGAATTGGATTTTTATTTGTATATGGGTTTTATTATATTGAACTTGTTACAGGTTTAATTAAACTTGATGCATTGACACTTATTGACAGGTAAATATATTTCGCTGTGACTCTGACTGAGATTTCGTATCGGATGACAGCCAATTCCCTGCACTCTTTTTGATTAACTATAATTTCAATCTTTCACCCGCGCCTTCAACGTGCATTTTTGGAAAATTTTTCACGTAATTTGTTTCAAAATGTAATTTGGAAATTTTGGTCTAGAATTGGAGTAAAACCCAATTTTTTGGGAAATAATTTGTCCCGTTGAAAGAGTTGACGGGCATGGATCGAAAGAAAATGTTATTCAACACGATTATTAAAAACAGCATTATTTATGCCTCCTCCGTGGCGTCAAGAATATCGTCAAAGCGGCCTTCCTCCTCGGCTGTCTCCTCCGGCTCATCCACAATCGAATCACCCATGATTATCTGCTCGGCCAACTGATACAGCTCGAGTATGTTCTGGTCAAGAGGAAGAACATGGATGGATATATATGGATTTATAGGGAAGACTGAAACTCACCTTGGCATTGCGCAGAGCGACAATTTTCTCGTCCTCGAAGCGCAGCTGATCGTATTGCTGCTTGGATATGAGCAGGCCGCGATTGAACTCATCCTCCATCTCCTCCTGGAGCACCTCGGCGTATTGCTGCTTGGCCACCGTCAAGCTGATGAGGCTCTCGCTCTTTATCGACTCCTCGGAAACGTCGGAGGCATCGTCCATGTATTTGCTCTGTATGGCGCCCGGATAGTCACCAAAATCTTGGGATGTCTCGCGCTGCATTTCAATGCTGCCGCCGGCAATGTCCTCCATGATGAAGGCCTCCAATTCGCTGGTCGGCGCCACCATGGCCACCTCCTTCTTCTCGTCCTCCAGCTGGTGCCGGATGCGCAGCTCCGTCTCCCTGAACTTTTGCCTGCAAGGAGAATACCCTCAGTATCTCTCTCTCTCTCTCTCTCTCTCTCTCTCTCACTCTCTTGCACTTACCGAGCTCGCACTATGTTCTGTATGTCCTGCGGATCGGAGGAGAAGGGCATGGGCACGCGGAGCGAACGCTCCTTCATCTTGGCCCGCTCGTTCTCGAGGAACTCCTTCAGATTCTGCTCACATTCGCGCCAGTCCTCGTTGTCGATGCTGAAAAAAAGGGAAGCAGCATTCACATTTTCATATTTGATTAGCAAACACATTTATCTTTTATTAATTACTTTCTACCGCTCACAATTTAAATAAGCCGCAACACGTTGCTGCTTACAAAAAAATTTCTATACCCTAACCAAGCAGCTTGGCTAAGTGGGTCAATTGGTTGGAGGAGTCAATTGGCATCGATAATCTGAAGAACCCCTAGGAATATTCTCCCCATATTGATAATATAAGAATACTACAGACACACAATTATTTAAAATAGATTAAAGTAGAAGAGTTTTATGTAAATATACATATATAAAGATATTCTCTATATATATATGCTTGATCAGCATCAACATTCTAGATTTTCTATTATTTTTGTGGTATAGCCTAGAGCCTTGGAATATAGTATAATCATAATAATATAATATAATATAATAATAAAAATAATATAATATAAAATCATATAATTTAACATATAATACAATCATTATACACACATTTCTGCTCCATGTACAACTTCTTAAAATTTCATTTAGATCGGACAATAGACACCGAAGCTAATCAAGAATGCATTTTTTTATACATGGTGGAAGAAGAAGCACAGGCTTGCAGATTTTCGTATAATATAACCAGAATATGAATATATATAATTTTTTGTATGCCTACATTCCCCACAAAATTGTTAAGAAAATCATTTATAGAGCCTTACTCTTTGGGCCCCAAGAATTTCATAAAGATCGGACTCTAAGGACCGAAGTTAATCGAGGAAGTATTTAACATTGATTGGGATTTGGGAAAGAAGCACTCCCGCTGCCTAATCAGATTATATGGTAACTATAGTCAAATAAAATCAAACCAATAAAAAATAATTCCCATCTTTTTTTAGCGTTTCTTTAAATGGAAGATGGAAGAACTTGGAACCTGACCTCCTACCTACTCCTCCTCCAACTCCAAAATGGCAACTAAGTATAATCCAGTTCTGGAAATTAATTCCAGATTCAAGGTAAGTTTGCAGATATTGCTAAATTTAGGGAAGGTATCTAAAATCGTGAGATACTCCTAATTAAATATTTAGACTAGGGTATTTAAATGTACGCATATAAAAGTCAATTTTCTCGACTTTATCTTTGGCTTAAGTAGTTGCATTTTTTCTGCGACCCAAGCCGTTGGCTTAAATGCCCAAAGGGGCGTGGCACAACGCCCCAAACTGGCCATAAAATGTGTTTTTAATGCTGTTGCATTATTATTTTTCTTGCTATCAGTTTGTTTTGTGTTTTGTTTAAATAACTTTTAATTAGCCGCTGGCTTGGCTCGGCTCGTGGCTCGTGGAGAATTCCCGGTCTTACTTACCGTAATAGGTCCATGCCCCGCTCGGCATCCTCGAGGCGATATTGCTCGACTAGGAGCTTCTGTTGGCGCTGGCGCTCGTGCTTCTTGGCCAGCATCTCGGCCTCCTTGGCCGCATGCTGCAATCTCTCCCGCTCCCATTTGACGCCCTGCACCTTCAGACGTTCCGCGTTCTTTTCCCGGCTTGTTTTCAGCTGCAGTCAAATTTTTAGCAGAGTTTTATTTTGATTTTCTTTATTGCCGTGGGGGCATATAGTTCAGGTTACCTTGGAGCGCTCCTTGAGTATCTCTGCATTGGCATCTTTGTTGACCATGAAGATGGGATCGTCGGCCAGCTCCTCGGGTATTATATCAGATTTTCCCTCGATAATCAGCATGCGCTCACGCTCCACCTCTTTTAACTGGAGAAGAGTTACTCAATTTATTTCAAAAACAAAGCAAAAAAACTACAAACATTTACATATATATACAAATGTTGGGCTACTTGGTTAGTTTAAAGGCTTTTTAGGCATAGCCAAGCAAGTTTTCTAATTTATTGCATTTAAATTGGGATAAACTTATTAAAGTTAGTTCTATAAAGTTTTAAGTGTAAGCACTACGATATTTGCTGGACTTTCCCTCAGCCTAATTTCATAGTAAGTGTCTAAATAAAATCTTCAAGGACTATGTTAGGGAAATGCATTCTTGATTAACTTCGGTGCTTATAGTCCGATCTTTATAATTGTGAGTGTTGTTTTTTTGGGGGGGGGGGAATTTTGTGGTATTTTTCTATATGGTAATAAATAAAAAAGGGAGGGATTTATTTATTTCTCTCTTTTTTTGGGGGTTTTTTTTTTTTGGGTAAATTTTTATTTTTTGTTTGTTGAAAAGGAATTTTTTTTTTTTTTTTTTTTGGGTGGGGGGTGGGGCTGTTGTTTTTTTTTATTTATATTATTATTTATAATATAATATGAATGTATTATAGTTAATCCTAATATTTGGACTGTCGATTCTCTAGCTTTACTAGTCTTCGAAATCAACCCCTTAACAAAAACCCTAAAGGTAGCTCAGGGTATTTTCTAGTTTTCTTAGGGTGACCAGGATAATAAATCTGCTTAGATATGTCTTTGATTAATTAAACTTGAATCTGGCAACGTTATAAGCCTGTTTTAAAGGTTTATATGTCAAATCTGGCAACCTTGAATAATTAAACTTTATTCTAGCAATGTTATAAGCCTCTCTTATAAGCTTATATGTCAAATCTGGCAACCTTGGATAATTAAACTTCAATCTGGCAACGTCATAAGCCTGTTAAATAAGTTCTTATCTCAAATCTGGCAGCCTTAAATAATTAAACTTTAATCTGGCCACGTTATAAGCCTCTCTTATAAGCTTATATATCAAATCTGGCAACTTTGGATAATTTAACTTCAATCTGGCAACGTCATAAGCCTCTCTTATAAGCTTATATGTCACTAATGACTAATGAAACTTCAATCTGGCAACGTCATAAGCCCGTTTTATAGGTTCATATCTCAAATCTGGCAACCTTGGATGCCCAAACTCCCCCGAATTGACACCTGAAAACTGCGCAGTGCGGCAAAGTAAAAATAATTCGTCTACAGCCGCGCCTCGTGCTCCGCAAATATCTGCAGCTCTCCGCGTAAATCAAAGACGAACAAATTTAAGTGGCCATATCCGGGCCTTTTTTGAAGCACTTTTCAGTTGTAGTTGGAATTGTTGCTGCTGCTGCTCGCATGTCTCGCAGGCATAAAGCCAAGTTGCGCGTTGGTCTAATTCTTTATGATTTTGACGGCTTGGATTTGCCAATTTCATGTCGAGGGCTCATTGAATTCAATTGTTCGCCAGCGCGACGTTTCTCATTGAAAACTTTTCGCTAACAATTTGTTGTATCTATCTTTCTTTCTTTTTTTGTTTGTCTCATTTGCCACGCCCACTCCAAGGGCAGGCCATAAAAATCCCTTTTTTTGGGAAAAGTTATCGCAGTCCATAAAGCTGACTACGTGACAAATTTTCGTGGGACGGCATTTTCATTTATTTTTATTGTGGTAACCCCTGAAAATTTAATTAGACGTCTTGCAAATTGGACACATTTGTGCGGCCGGCTTTTTGTATACCCTGTAATTTTGGGAAATGCGGGACAAGGCGTATAATTGTTTTGATATAATTGTTTTTCACAGGATATGTGAAAGTGGAAGAATTTGTGGCGCTATTTTTTTTCTCGTTTTTTTCCATTTTCCTTGTATCGATAAATATCGATTTGAAGCCAAGGTTTTCACAGCATAACTCGAGGATTATAAAAGCTAGAGAAATGAATTTTGTATGTGGTTTCTACTAGATATAAAACAGATACGGAATGTTTCATATATTGACTACCCTTTCCCCGTTCCACTTTAAATCGAAAAACAACGAGGAATATCCCTAATGATTGGAATATAAACAAATATTGGAATGTCATCTTGAAGTGCTAAAAACTGGGTAACAATCGGACTGAAGAAACAAAAGTTAGTCAGGAGAACTTGGACTGGACCACCTGGATTGAGGAAAGAAGAAGCGCAGCCGCTGCTAAGCAGCTGAGTAGAGCATCTGCTAGTCGAAGAAATTGTGGCGTCTTTTCCTATATTTCTCTTGCATCGATAAATATCGATTTGAAGCCAAGGTTTTCACAGCATAACTCGAGGATTATTAAAGCTAGAGACATCAAATCCGGAATATTTCACATATTGACTACCCCTATTCCATTCCACGTAAAATCGAAAAACATCGAGGAATATCCCTAATGATTGGAGTATAAAAAAATATTGAAATATCATCTCGAAGAATTTGTGGCGTTTTTTTTCGGTTTTTTCCTATATTTCTCTTGTATCGATAAATATCGATTTGAAGCCAAGGTTTTCACAGCATAGCTCGAGGATTATATAAGATAGAGACATCAAATTTTTTAGGTGGCTTCTACTAGAGTGTAAACAGATTTCACATATTGACTACCCCTATCCATTCCACGTAAAATCGAAAAACAACGAGGAATATCCCTAATGATTGGAGTATAAAAAAATATTGAAATATCATCTCGAAGAATTTGTGGCGTTTTTTTTCGGTTTTTTTCCTATATTTCTCTTGTATCGATAAATATCGATTTGAAGCCAAGGTTTTCACAGCATAACTCGAGGATTATAAAATCTATATTGACTACCCCTATCCATTTCACTTAAAATCGAATAACAACGAGGAATATCCCTAATGTTTTAAATATGTATTACCATCTTGAAGTGCTCAAAACTGCGTAACAATCGGACTTAAGAAACAAAAGTTAATCAGGAGAACTTGGACTGAAGGACCTGACTGCCTGGACTGAGGAAAAAAGAAGCAGCTTTTGTAGGATATCTGCCAGTCAAATATGGACAATTATTCGCTTACCTCACGCGCTCGAATCCTGGCCAGCAGCTGCTTGCGGTAATCCTCGTCGATGCGTTCGCGCAGCTCCTTCATGTAGGCGCGGTCGGTCAACTTGACCACATTGGTGCCCATGAGCCGGTCCAGCCTCGCGCTGATGCGCGGCAAATTGAAACTGTGGGCGAGGTAAAAAGGCGCTCGGTTAATTAGCGTGTCAAATGTGACTCAGTTAATCGGTTAATTCCTTAGCAAAATGCTGCACAGTTAATAGTCATAAAAAATATTTACGGCTTTTTTTTTGGGGGGGTTTTTCCTTTTTTTATTGTTGGACCCTTTTTTGCGCCGCGTTTTCGCGCTTGTAACTCTTGGTAACGAATGAGGTCGGCCACATATTTGGTTTCTATAGAGCTTCTAGTTCCTTGCCTTTTCTGGCCCTTGGCTTTGCCTTTGCTTTATTTTGATTTCGAAACATCAAAAAAGAAAAAGCAGCAAAACCGGCAGCACACAAGGACAGAAAGTCGCCCGCCGACCCGCTGCCTGTCACACTCGAGCCCAAGCTCATAAATGTGAAAATTTCTCTAAGCAAAAGTTGTTATTGGCAACTTTTAAATGCTCTAACTATGGCTAGAGATTGAGCAAATTTTTTGTGTACATTCAAAACTCTATGCCTGCGTCTGATTCGTTGCGAAGTTAAAACTGAATTCCAAGAGATGAAGCAAAGATTTTGAAAAAAATTCAAGCTCGAACAATTTTTTAAAAAACTTTTTCATATTTTATTAAAGTGATGTTCTTTTATGTTTCTTATCCGGCTTTCAACTAAAGCTATATCTCGGAAAATTATTTTTAACTATATCAGTGGTAATGTATTCTCAATGAAGTCTTTTTTATTATTTTTCTAATTTATCCTCAGTTAAAAAATGTCTACTCTATGCCAATATAAGCCTATCTCCCGCCTAACCTAGATATACTTATTTAAAATATGAAGTTCTTCCCTAAAATATATCTGAATATGAAATCCCAATTAATTGCGATAGTTAAAAATTAAGTCATATACAAAATTTGTTTTTTAATAAAATAAATTTCAATCCTGCAAATATTGGAGTCAAAATTCGAACCGATAGACAAAACTGAAACCGTCATTCTAATTTGGAGCCGAGAGTCAAAATTGCTGAGCCACGTCCCATAGATGTGATTGCAGCCGTGAACCGAACATTTATGGTTTGTTAGGTTTGTTATCGGGCCTTATATAATATATTAAGTAGCTACTAGAACTACTCTATCCTAGAAAATCATTCATTTCTCGAGAGTATTACAAGTTCGACTTGAACCTTTGCCCACATTCTAATACTCTCATATTACTTTTTTTTTAACTTTGAACAATAGAAATCCCCCCGGCAAATGAGCGTAATTTTAGCCAGGCAGAGCGGGAGGAGAGGAGGGGGGCAGGTGTATATTTATAGGTGTATATAGTATGGATAGTTTTTTATGTGATTTATTCAGTAGACTTTTTAGCAGACAGCAGACATACATGTTATACGATTTTGACAGAGCTCCATTTGATGTGTGCTCCACATTCCCATATGGTAATACATATTGGGCCCATACATGCGATATATATATCTGTATATATCTGTATATATATGTATATATATCGAGCATTAAATGGAGCTAGTCATGATATGCATTGTCTGAGCTAGTTATTGTTTTTGAAGGGTTTGAGTTCTCTTTATACGTTTTATTCTATGCTTAAAGCAACTGCAATTAGTCTGGCTTTTTTATGGGCTTATCCGCCATTTCGCCATGTTTATCATAGATATATATTCTATATGCCACATGAGGCACATAAATGTAAGTATTTACCACGCCGCCAACTTTGGCTCATTTGCGGCACGAAACAAATTTGACAGCAGGACGAATGAGAGGGGGGAGGGGCGGGGGGCGGGGCAGAAGAGAAATCGGACCAACTTTGTGGCGAAATAATGTTAAATTACCTGAATGATATGGCCTGACTGAATGACTGACAATAATCAGAGGCCACACAAAGTGCCTGACTCGGGGTTAAGTCTCCGATTTCGACTTTGGTTTCACGTTTCGGTTTGGGCCGGAGCCAAGAAACAAACAAAAAATTGGCTGTTAAACGGTTTTTTTTTGGCCCTGCTATTAAGTTAAATGCGGCTTGGGCCGAAAGTTAAATGAACTTTTAATAGTTGTACTCACAAAAAAGAAGAAGAAGAGCCAGGTGCACATTTGAAGGTTATGTTTGACTTAAACAAACATTTATATGGGAAATTATACGACTAACTATAATATTTAATTTGATTTGAATATAAACTTGGAGGATTTGTCATATTTGGATAAATTAATGGCTAGTAAATACTATTGCTGGGTGCACATTTTGAGGTTATGTTTGATTAAAAAACAAATTAATTCGGTAGACAATATTTTAAGGTTATGTATGTTAAAAAAAAAATTTAATATATATATATTATTTGTTCGATCGAATATAATTGTATTTTATATATAGGATTTATCATATTTAAGCAATTCAATAGCTAATAAATACTTGTATTTTTGAGGTTATGTTAACATTTAAAGGTTATGTTTGACTTAAACAAACATTTATATGGGAAATTATACGACTAACTATAATATTTAATTTGATTTGAATATAAACTTGGAGGATTTGTCATATTTGGGAAAATTTATGGATAATAAACACATTTCTTAGCAGCACATTGAGGTTATGTTAACATTTTAAGGTTATGTTTGATTAAAAAACCAAATTAAATTTGATAAAAAATATACCTATAGCTATATCAATTGGCTTTATTCGAATATAATTGTATGTTATTGTGGATTTTTCAAATTTAAACGATTTAATAACTAATAAATATATGCATTAGCTGCACATTTTGAGGTTATGTTAACATTTTAAGGTTATGTTTTGTTTAAATATAAACAAATATCGAGATAATTATATCAATTGGCTTGATTCGAATATAACCGTATATTATATAGGGTTTGTCAAATTTTAAAGATTTAATAACTAATACATACATGTGTTAGCCGCACATTTTGAGGTTATGTTTACATTTTAAGGTTATGTTATATTTGAACTCCAATTCACTAAATAATTTTGATTATTAAACTATATTATTTTAATAATTATACAGTAATTCTAGACTAGTTCCCATTGAATCTGAACTGCAACATACTTTACAATCTTCATCGCCCGCTTTATCTGTTCCTCCATAATTAACATTTTATAGACATAGACCCAGTTTTTTTTTTATGAACAGTTCGCGGAATTATGGTTTACATGTGCGTGGGCTTTTATCGCGCAGTTCTTAACCCGTTCCCAGCTCCAAACACAACCCCATTCCGATTCCCATTCCCACATACGCCCACAGACAATGCCTTACCACAATCATGTCTGACCTCTATCCTCTGCACATGGCATTAAAGTCGCCGTTACGTACGGCTATACAAGGTAATTACCGTTACCGGAGCATTTATAAATCACGGCCCACCTGTACATGCGTGACAGGAACGGATGCAGCCAATGCCTGAAATGTCATAGACAGAGGGGGACAGGGGCGGGGAGGGGGAGGGGGCGAGGGGTTGTGATAATAAAAAAAATTGTCGACATCCGAAACTCATTCCAGCCAGGAAATTCGACTAACATAGCAGTAATTCCATTTTCCTTTCTTTACAATTCTTTGTCTTAGCTTTCATACCCTGTGACCATGTGAAAATGGGCTATAAGAGGGTATATTAAAGTTGGGCAAATTTGCAAATAGAAGGCAGAAGCAGGCACTTACGATATCATCAAGAATATATATATATATATATATATATATATATGTATATCTGTGTGAACGATTTTAAATTTTGAAATTAGCTAACTCATATAACATATTTATTATACGTTTTTTTATGACTTCCCCCTATTTTCCAACATCGATAAATATCGATTCAGCACACATTTTTTTGGGCATATCTTATGAGATTATAAGAAGAGGCTATAGGGAGTCATATATCATACACAAATCAATTTTATTTTATAGCATTATTCTCTCAAGAGCGATAAATATCAATTTTCGCCTGTTCGTCTCAAATCTCAAAGATTATTTCAGCTATAGCTATCTAATTTGACATGTTGCTTTAATTTTAGAGCATGCAATTGATAAATATTTCATTTTGGTGATAACTTTCTCCAGGATAAACAAAATTCGAACATTTTGAGGAATATCCCTGATTTTTTGTAGATGCACATACCAGAATTTGATCTATAATGACGACAAATTTTATAATGATTGAACTATAAACACAGAAGTTATTTAAGAATAAAAGAAAGAAAAATAAAAAAAATAAAATTAAAAAAAAAATAAAATTCTAAAAATTGAAAAATTAAAAAATTAAAAAACAAAAAAAATAAAAATCGAAAAAAAAAAAAAATCGAAAAAAAAATTAAAAAAAAATTAAAAAAATATAATAAAAAGGAAAAAAATAAAAAGCTGAAATAATGTATTTAGATCTATGTACAGGGTATCTGCCAGGTGAGGCATCATCAGCTGGAGCGCTTTCTTATTGCAATTATTTAGTACACATATCGCAATTGCAGCACATGACATGACAGATTGCCATAGATAGGTTGGAGGTTGTCGGTTCCACAGGGTCTCTGGCACAATTTATGCACGTTGGAGTTGACTTATTGATACCGAAAACAACAACAACAACAGCGACAACAACGACAAGTTTCGATTGGAATTTCATTATCAATGTCAATGCTGATGTAACACGTCGAAGGCAGGCGACGAGCGTCAATCGACAGGTGAAAAACTAGGTGCAGAGAGCACGCAGCCAACACTTAACCCTGGCTGAGAGCTTTCTTTGGATATATATTGAAAATTGATTGAATTGAACTTTGATAGACTTTGAACTACGTGCGTTGAGGAGCGCGAAAGTGGGCGGAGGGGCGGAGAGGGGCGGACATCAAAGCCAGGACACTTTGTTGTTGCCACAAATATACGAGACAATGTTGTATCTATTTCGATTCCGCGTAGCTTGTCCCAGTCTCTCCCACACACACACACACACACAGAGTCCACAACCCACACACACACACACGGATAACCACAAGGCCACAGAAGATGAAATTTCCAGATCTAATTCAATAATTCTAACTAAATTTCGGAATAGCAATAAAATAGTTGACATCTGATTGAGTGAGTTGATGTGAACTTTATCAGCTTTCATAATTGATAAAAACGCTAGAATGTTCTAGTTGTTAGCAAAAAAGTAAGTTTCTATTCGGGATTGCTCGCTTTGGCGATACCCTATAAAATTAGCTTCCTTTCTTCCTGCAGCTAGCTGCCTTTTACTCATACATACATACATGGACACACACACACTCTTCAAAATGAACGTCTTTCTCTTATTTCCGTAATCCCACTTTATAGGAAATGCATTCTTGTGTAACTTCGGTCTTTATGTTCCGATCTTTATGAAATTTTTAGGGCATAAATATGGTACACAAATGTGTTTGCATACCAAAGCACATGACTCAACTTTTTCAAATGGGATTTTTATTTAGTATTATTTTGGGGGGATTGGGAAAGTTATCAAAAAAGGAAAATAATCTCAATTCTTTAGCTGAATTCCATACGAGAGTCTACTCGCCAAATTTGTTGCTATTAAAAAATCGGTTGCAAAATCGATATTTATCGATATCATAAAAATAGGAAAAGGTGTCGACAGAATGGATAAAATCGTTCGGCTTTTAGTATAAAGGATAAAATATATATCACTAATTTCAATGTCCAGCTTATGTAGTTTCCGAGATTGTTGCATTTATTTCTTTCTTTATTTTATCTGAAAGTAAACTTGCACATTTTCACTTCAAGGCCAAGCTCATTAATATTCCAAATATGTAAAGGTCCTGCATATGATATCATGTGCTTTCCACCATATGCAGCAGGTCCTCAGCATAATTTGCCATTGATTTTATTTATGACTCAATTAGCGTCCTACTCAGCGAAATGTCAAGCTATATTAGTTTACAGCGAATGTTCTGCTGCTTCAGCTAATTGAAAGACGAAAGTCGAACTAATATAAAACAGAGAGCTGAGAGCTGGAAGCTGCGACGCCTCGAAGTATGCAGCGTTAATTAATGCGAGAGACGTGCATAAATTGCCGAGCACTTGACTTTTATGCGTTCGCCTCGGCCTCGACTCGTTTGCAGCGCATTAAAATTGATAAGTGCAACACGTAGCCAAAGGGCAATAAATGCCACAAATTTGAAACGCAATTAAACTCAACAAAACTGACTGATTGACCGCCAGACTGATTGATTGACTAACTGAGGGTCAGCCCAGAGCAGCTCAGTGGGTAACTTTTGTGCAATACGTGGAAATTCCACACGCATGGGTGGAAAATTAGTGAGAAATATAATTAAATATTATGTAATTAAGATTATTATATATAAATATTATTACTGCTTGATGGCAAGAGATGAATTCTAAAGATCTAATATTTAATATAAATTATATTTAATAATATTTTTATTAATTCACATATATTATGTATATAAATATTATTAGATATATATTATTATTATTATATATTATTGTATTATTATATATTATATATTATTATTATATATAAATATTATAACTGCTTGATGGAAAGGGTTGTCAAATATTTGGTTAAAGAAGTTTTCAGGTTCAAACTGAATTCTGAAGATCTTTATGAATATTTATATCAATTCACGCTTTTTGAAAAATTCACGCCCTTAAGTGGAAATGTGGGTCAAATAGTTTTTACACTCATTTTGGAAAATCCACACGGTCAGAAAAAGGGGTTACAAACTCATTTGAAACTTAGTGATAACTTCCTTGCACGCGCTAAGCCGGGTAATATGTACATAAATTTCATATATACATATTAAGAGCTATTTAGCGTAGAGTTTACCTCTCGGGCGGCTCCAGCGTGCATTGCACAAAATCAACTAGAAAATCCTCCTCCAGCTCCATGTCCTCGGCACTTTTGGGCTTCAGACGCTTTAGCTTGGCGCTGCCCATGTTGACACGCCCCCAATTTGACAATGGGGATCCTATGCTTACGACTGGGAACAGGTGAATATATTCGCGTTGCTTTGCTCAAATTTAAACGACTTGCGGCACTGTCGACGCTCGAATGTGGCGCCCAACGTCTGAGGATTCTTGTTTTGTTTCGCTAACGTTTTTTTCTTCCTTTTTTTTCTTCCTTTTTTTTCTTGCTTTTTTTTTTGCTGAGACACATGTGTGCACACACATGTGACAGGAGAAGGGTCGAGTGCCATGTGCTGCGGCTGCGATTCACTTTAATGTGGCAGCGTGTCGTGTTACAGCCCCGCCTGATACGGCCAGGTCGAGGAGGCACAGAGTTCCAGCTACAGCTACAGCTCTCCCGGCCGAGTGGGCGGGTCGCGCGGCATCGCATGTTCGCGCTAAGCGTTTAATGTTTGGTTTAATGACATGACACCAATGTCAATATTATGACAAATACACAACGTTCTGTGTGTCAACAAGTTTGCATTTTGCACAGCCGAAAAACGTGAAAATAAACTATTCGCGAAATTGTTTCAAGATTGTCAGTAAAATGTTTACGAATGTGCACGCAAAGCGGAATTGAAGAAGATAAACATTCGCGAATAAGCTGTAAAAGGGAATTGAAAACACGTATGCGTTCAAGAGAAAGAGAGAGGGCGAGAGAGAGATCAAATGTGGGAACAGTAAGAGAACTGAGAACAGTTAGCGCAACTGTTCTCTCTATCTCAATGCAAGCAGTGAAACGTTTGCAAATAAGCTGCAAAACGAAATTAAGAAGAAAAGTAAACGACGCGCCATTCAATGCATATTTATATAGAAATCAACTATTGATAAAAAGCTTACGAATAGCACGCAAAGCTAAATTGAAAAAGTAAAACGTACGCGAATAAGCTGTAAAAGGGAAGTGAAGAGAGAGAGATCAAATGTGGGAACAGTAAGAGAACTGAGAACAGTTAGCGCAACTCTTCTCTCTATCTCAATGCAAGCAGTAAAACGTTTACGAATAAGCTGCAAAACGAAATTAAGAAGAAAAGTAAACGAAATAGAAATCAACTATTGATAAAAAGCTTACGAATAGCACGCAAAGCTAAATTGAAGAAGTAAAACGTTCGCGAATAAGCTGTAAAACGGAATTGAAAACCCGAAAGCGCTCAAGAGAAAGAGAGAGTGAGAGAGAGCAAATGTGGGAACAGTAAACGCACTGAGAACAGTTAGCGCAACTCTTTTCTCTATCTCAATGCAAGCAGTAAAACGTTTGCGAATAAGCTGCAAAACGAAATTAAGAAGAAAAGTAAACGACGCGCCATTCAATGCATATTTATATAGAAATCTATCTATCAACTATTGATAAAAAGCTTACGAATAGCACGCAAAGCTTAATTGAAGAAGTAAAACGTTCGCGAATAAGCAGTAAAACGGAATTGAAAACCCGAAAGCGCTCAAGAGAAAGATAGAGTGAGAGAGAGCAAATGTGGGAACAGTAAAAGCACTGAGAACAGTTAGAGCATTTCATCTCTCCATTTCATTGAATGGATTGAATTCATTTTGGAATACAAGCAGTAAAACGTTTGCGAATAAGCTGCAAAACGAAATTAAGAAGAAAAGTAGACGACGCGCCATTTGAACCATATTTTTATAGAAATCAACTATTGATAAATTCTTGTGCTCCTTTCCTGTTAAATGTTTACGAAAGCGGGAGGAAGTCAACAAATTGCAAAGTTCTCAAGAGAAATACACTTGCTCCTTACATTCTTTCAATTTTTAGGAACTCTTGATTTTCTCAAATTAAACAATAATTTTGCCAGTGTATCGATTGGCAATGCTTGAAGGTTGTTCACGTGACAACTCTATTTTTATAATCGCCGTCCAACTAAATATTGTCCATGAAACTTGTTTCTTGAGTTTCTATTTTCATTTACTCGTTGCCAGATTTTATGGCTGTCAGCGTCGTGTTCCAACGAAATGTTTCACATGTTGGATAACGGGACTGTCAGCGGCAGGGTTGCCACCAGCACACAGAGCTGCTCGAATGTGCTGAAACCAGATAACTATTTGGTTTTATGGCCAGGTTTCATGCCAGCCAGTCATACAATAATTCCCTCTAATCGACTTTGAGCGCAGAAAATTGAGCAAACACTTGGCGTTCCATGCAAACTTGTTGGCCACATTCTCGGCCAAATGCCAGGGACTATTTACATTTCTTTTCGCGTGGCAATTTATCGTGCACCACGTGCTTGTAAAGCTCGGAACTTTAAGAATCACACGGCTGCCAGTTTAAATTACAGCCTCAAGAAATACCCTCAAGCCGCCGAGCACAAGCTTGCATTTGCAATGCAGGCAAAAACGCGTCCGTTGACACCTTGACAACAACAAATAATTCAAGTTCCCATTTTTATAGACTGTTGCTTAAAAGCAAACAGGGTATATTGGATTTCTTAGAAATTTTATAGCTACAAGTATTCATTTTTTTGGGCTGTTTAACAGAAAACAGGGTATATTGAATTGCTGGGAAATTTTATAGATATAAGTATTCACTTTTTAGGCTGTTTAACAGAAAACAGGGTATATTGAATTCCTGGAAAATTTTATAGATATAAGTATTATTTTTTATAGACTGTTTTTTAACTATAAGTATTAATTTAAGCCTCACAAATATTTATTATATTTAGCTATTACACAATTTTCAAGCTAAATGCATTAGATTAAATGTTGGGCACACTTTTGTAACTTAACAAGGCTCAAACTGGGAACACTTATTGTGAACTGTTCTCACCAGGGCTGCAATACGTATTTGAAACTGGAACTGAACTAGTAGTTCGAAAGCATGTGCACGTGCATAGGAACCAGGTTCACGCCGTGAACCGAAAGGCGAACCACAAATAGTTTTTTTTTGTGTTTGCAGTGGGAACAAACTTTTTAAAAATTGAACTAGGCTCTGTTCTAGCTGTTAACCAACACTGGTTACAGAGCATCCCGCAGTTGGGTTTCTGTCCATTGCAATAGTTTTTCTGGTTTAATTTTTTTTTTATTTTGTTGGACTTTGCTTTGTGCAGCTTTTCATTTCCTTTGTGGCAATAATATGCAGCGTCGAGTCCGTCGTCGACTCGAGTTTATGTTTATTCTGCGGTGCAATGCATCTGGCAGCTTAGGGCCGCGCCTTGAAGGCGGAAATGCAAAACAAAAAGACAGCCAAGTCGACGACATTTCTGAGCTGACTGAGCTCTGGTCATGGCCAAGTCGTCGGAACGAGTTAAGGATTGTCGGAATATTCCTAATGTAATTGGCAACGGGCAAAAGGCAGTTGGCTTAAATCCGTGGAATAAAGTATTTTCTGCGAATTTTATGCAGGTTTTCGCTCTGAATTCTTTATGATAAATTCAATTTTTATCCATAAAGATTTAACATTTTCTTTTTTCTATTTTCCCCATTTTGTTTGTAACGTCTTGTGAAGTGCATCAAAAGCTTTTGGGCTGTCGGTTTGTGTAGCTGCTAAGCTTTTTGGAAAGCTTTTTTCCAACTGTATACACTGAAAGTTATTTAAGTTACGGTTAAGTTTATTTTTACTGTTAGTTTCATAAACTTTTAGAGATCTTTTTTATAGGATATGCTGTTCAAAATATTAAGGTTAATTTAATATCCTATAATCTATTCATATACATATATTCGAATAAATAAGTATTTTATATCTATAAAAATCTAAAATCTAGCTAGCATAGTTTTGTATCCATTATCTTAATCATATATTTGAAGAACAAATATATATATATATTTTATAGCTTTGAAAACCAAATATTGAGCGAGTAGTCTGTTTGGATTTCGAACAAACTTTAACTTGTTGAGAATTTTAAGCAATTCGGAAAATTTAAATTAAATTGTCTTCCGATTTCTTATAGAGCCATCTTCTGACAATTGAACAACACGAAGCAGTAGTATTATAATAATAATACTAATACAAATAGTGATAATAATAACACGAATTAGTGTTGGCAAATTTTTAAAAATTAGCTGAGTTCGATTTCAATAAAAGCAGAATAAGATTTCTGAGCATTTGTCAGTCAGATGCCCAGAAAAAAGCTTAATCAGTTTTGTATTCAACAGCTGCCACTAAAGGAAATATCTGAATTTAGCTAGAAAAAAGTTGTGTTGGTAATATTTGTATTGAAAAATATCTGAATTTAGCAAGAAAAAAAATAAAGTGGCAGCACTGAACTTTTAAAGATATGATGAGATTTATGTATTAATAAGGACAGATTAATAATTAATAATATTATTAAAATAATAAATTATTGGAGGACATTTAAGTCACATCCAGATCTTAGAACGTTCGGAATGGATAAGATCTTGTAAAGGAGCGGAAGTATTCCGAGTGGAATATGCATGGTGTAATGTATTCTAAAGATATTCCCGTGATGTTAAGTCTATAAAATTTCTTGAACTGGGTGATTCGTTAGATCTTACGTGCACTTGACCAGATCCTGTAGATCGTCCTGGCTGAGCGCGTACTCTGCATCCAGCACGGGCGACTTGCGTCGACTGCGACGCTTGCGTCTCGGGGCAGCTGCAATGGCCGCGACGCCCTGCAGACTCACGGCCAGATTATCGTTGGACTGGAAACTACTGGGAATGCCCCTGGCCATCGTCGCGGAGACGACATCCGCCACGCTCCCGATGCCGCGTACCTCATCCACATACTTGGCATTGCCGGCTGCCGCTGCATCCTCCGCCTTCGAGCGCTCCGCATAGCTGTCGCGGCGCCAGGACGGCGTCAGAGTGCGTATCAGATGCTGCGTATCCGCGAATCCATCATAGTTGTAGCGCTTGCGCAGACCCAACCCGGACAGATACTCCAGCGTCTGCCAGACGTTCATCCTGTTCGCACGGTAGCGCGGCTCGGCGTCGACTGACCAACAATCGCTGCCGCCTGCCATCATCCGGCGGGCGAGCAGCATCGTTACCGTCGCACACCTGCCGCCCGTCCCGGGCAGAGCGCGCGGCCGCCATTCGCACGAGTCGGAGCGCGCAACAGTGCCAGCTGCGAGTGGCATTTGGCTGGAACAGTTTGTTTACGCCGTAGTAGTCCGTAGTCCGTACCACACGTCAGTTACTTTTTTTTTTTTTTACGAGCGTAAATTGAAATGTAATTAAGTTTCGTTTAAAAACGCGAAAAGTTTTTGCCAGGCCTCTCGCGTGCTGCGCCGCTGACGGCCGAACTTCATTTGAGACCGGAGCCAGCTGCTGCCGGAGAAGTCGCCCCTCCCCCCCTTCCCCCTCCATAGTTGCGTATCGTGTTTATTGCAGCTGAAGGAGGGGAAGGTTCAATTCGGCACCATTAAAAATAATATCTTTGTGATTGAGTGACGCGCCGCTTAAGTACTTTCTTTGTCCCGTGCTGGGTACTGACACCATTTTGCGCTTGATTTCCATTTCCCTTTTTATTGCAACACGCAAAGTGTTCGAGCCTACAATTGCACCAACCCCCAACCCACAATTTCCCCCTTCGCCATTAGCAATGCGGCTACGCAGCGAAAGGAACGCTCTAATGGCGAATTACCTCCTCCTAGCAACACCTTGGCGAGGAGTCCCTATCACAGATAGGCATTGAAACTTTATTATTATTTTGTTAGAGCGCGAATGCGGCTATTTTATGAGAACTTTAAGGTAGGGGATAAAAAGTTCTATTAGAATAGTAATCAATTCCAGCTTATGATAAGAGTCGGAAGTAATTCTCTATATATTTATATATTAACAATTTTATAATAGAAATCAATTTCAGCTTGAAGTCATATATTATTCACAGATTTTATGTTAAGAATCTGAAATATTTTTTTTATATATTTATTATATTGTATTATATTATATTATATTATAATAGAAATCAATTTCAGCTTGAAGTCATATATTATTCACAGATTTTATGTTAAGAATCTGAAGTATTTTTTTTATATATTTATTATATTATATTATAATAGAAATCAATTCCAGTTTGAAGTCATATATTATTCACAGATTTTTTGTTAAGAATCTGTAGTCATTTTTTTATATATTTATTATATTGTATTATATTATATTATATTATAATAGAAATCAATTTCAGCTTGAAGTCGTATATTGTTTACAGATTTTATGATAAGAATCTGAAGTATTTCTTTATATATTTATATGTTATATTGTAATAGAAAAAAATTCCAGCATTAAGTCGAATATTAGATGAGCTTTTTACCCTCAAAAGTAATCTAGTCAAGAGCTACTATACTATGCAGAAAATAATTCTGAGCATAATTCGTCGTATATTATTTACCGATTTTGAAGACGTCATGAAAGACATTTCAATTTATAAATTTATAGCTTAACATAGTGACTATACCCTAGAAAGGCTCAAAGATTTTATGTTAAGAAGTATTTCTCTATATATTTATATATCTCGGGTATATCAGGACCCGTATTAGAAAATGAATAATTAGTTATATATAATTAGATCGAATCTGAAATAATATAAATTCATATTCATATATTGTTAGGCTAGCTTATCAGTAAACCAACAAGACATATTTTCTCAAAATCAGACTTTAACTACTTAAGTTAGATATCCAAAATACTAAAAATGTGGTTCAGATGGAATATCTGCGTAATTTAATACTATTTAATAGATTTTCAAATAAGACTTAAAAGACTCAAAAGATTCACAGTTCATAACATTAATTTGTGTTTAATGTCTGTTTTCTTTTAATCAAGGTGTTTTAATCCAAATATCCTTGTTTGTCTCTTCAGTACTGCAACTATATTTTTGACCACAAATACAGAATTTAATCCTCCTTAAGTTAGATGTCAAAATTATATTAAAAATGTTTTTCTAGACTGGAATAGTTTAATGCTTATTTTTTTCATTCTTTTCAACCTTAGTATTATTTCCTTCTCATTTAATGGAGAATGTTTCCTAGCTTTCAAGGTCAGTTATTTAATTTATTTACAATCAGAAACTTTGATATTTCTTGGCCATTTCTTAGCCTATTCCCAAAATTATTCCTCATCAAGCCAACCTTGAGAGCAGACACCACAATGGCACTTCAGACTGTCCACATGGAACGGCAAATGGAAATCGACCCAGTTAACCGGGCCTCAGACAATTTCCCGCCATCACAATTTAGCCAATTACATGGCAAACTTTTGCTGACAGCCTGTCCAAAAAGGGCTGCGCCCTCGCCGATGCCAAGCTGAGGCCATCAATCAAAACGCTTCGTTAGCATCGCGTGACTGTGACTGGAACATGGATCCAAACTATATGGATACAAACTATATGGCACAGAAATTAGCGGCTCTCACTTCGAGGAAATATTTGAAGATTTGTTGGCAAAAACTTGAAACGTAAGTCTTATCAATCGAGTGATGCAAATTTTATTACTGGCTTACAATGCATTCAAGACAAGATCTCAACTTTAACTACACTTGGAATAAATAGTTCTGGGCGCAATCATAATCATAAAACAACTATTATGTGATTTAATTTAATTGAAAGTTTCGTCTGATTTAGAAATATTATACCTTTTTAAATTCTTAGGGATCCCTACTATTAATGCGCATTCAAACATTTTAAAAATCGATGGGTTACAAAAAGTAATTGATCAAAAACCGATTCGTTTGTAAAGTCAAACTTTTTTGATGATTTTTTTGAATATCTCGGCCAAATAGTGTTTGATTTGGGAATTTTATACCATTTTCGAGTCGGAAGGATCAGTAAAGATTTTATTTTTGACCAAAATCAGATAAATGGCAAGGGATTACATCATGTCTTTTCTCAAATTCGGGGTCGGTTCAAAAATCGAACCTTTTTTGATGATTTTTATTGAATATCTCGGGTAAATGCTGTCCGATTTTGAAATGTTATACCTTTTTGAATTCGTAGGGATCGCTACTATCAATCCGCAAACTTTCAATTTTTTTAAAAATCGATGGGTTGAAAAAAGTAGTTGACCAAAAAAACGATTGAAGATTTAAATAACCCCGTCTCTTTGGGCTATGCATTGATCAGTCAGTCAGTCAGTCAATCAGTCCATTGAGTTTTAATACGCCACAAAGCATAGTAGAAACCCAGCACTTTAGAAATAGCACTTTATCGTCTTACACCCCACAGATTATGTCCAACCGATTTTTAATATTATATGGTGAATACTCACGCAACAATTACATCTGGATCCTCCCACCATTTTTTCTGCGTGGGCGCCAAACGCAGACTCACCTGACGCCAGTGATTCTTGTGGACTACCTGGAAACGGTAGATAGGGAATAGGTGAATCCCTTCCTTATTGTTCTTAAGTTTTTCCGGAACTCTTACCTTATACTTCCGGGGATCGTAGGAATTTTGTTCCTTATCTGTAAAGACCAGACGAGCCATGTCTTTTGCCACTTGGCACTAATTTACGCCTCCTCGCAAAGTGTACACAGTGTCTGAGATAAATATGTAACTATATAGACATATATATATGTATTTAAGGAGTGATATTTAATTGTGTGTGTGTATGTGTGTATTGCTTCTACTGTAAACAGAATATTTCGTTTGACACATTTTAAAAAGATGACCACGTTTTCTATACAATAAGATTTCTTTGTCAGAAGATTGTTTAAATAGACTTTTGATAGGTTCTTAACGGAGAGAACTAAAAAAATGAATTCGGGAAATCAAATGCAGCTCATGCTTAAAATTAAACTTTGGTATCGATATTTATCGATTTAAGGAACAATCGTAAGAGATTTAACTATGCTTAATAATAAAGTTTTAAGTTTTAACAATTAATTAAAAAAGCACTATGAACATCAAGAATATTTATTATATTATGTTTACAGATGACCTCGATTAATATATATATATACATGTACGCATATTCCGAATAATTTGTAAATAATAATTAATTGAATCCGAAGAACATGTGCTTATCAAATTATTATGCAAATATTTCTTATAGCTTGCTCCAGCTCTCCATTAACCCAACCAAGTATTCAACTTAAGTACACCGAAGTCTCTTAAAAGTTGTTTCCTCTTAAGCAGCTTTTTGCAAACGCAATCGAACCACAATCTTAAGATATATTGCAAGTTATTATTAGCTATATTAAATAGGTATTTATATGGCAATATAACTAATGCTTTTAGTCGGCGATTTTAATTTCAGAGCAAACACTTTGACAAAATGCTGATGAAATATGAACTATATCCAGTATAAAATACCAAGTTGCCAACTATAACAATTGTATTGATTTGTTGCTGTTATTGTTATACCCATTTAAAATAGGTGAGGTAAGGTATTATAATTTTGTGGCAATGTATGTAACATCCAAAATTGTCTATCCGATGTCAGAGATTGTGCGAGGTAAAGGTACCAAATTAGGAAGAGAAAGAGGAAGAGTAGCAGATCAAGTTTATTTGAAATTTTCGATAACTCCGATTGGTCTTCCTGTAATTAAAATATATTCATTTAAGCCTCTGAATAAAAGAGCTAGAGACAGTTTGAATAGGCATCAAAATAACGTCTCACCAAAATCGATAAATATCGACTTTAAATCGGTTTGTTAAATGTTCAACCAACCGATATAAAATCGATACATCATTTGTAAATCTAATTGGTTTTGAAATGTATCGATAACTTTTCAAATTTTAATCGGTATCAATAATATAATCAATAATAGATAGACAGCTAACATGAAACATGCTTCTTCTCGTTGCGTTGTTTTGAAATATATCGATAACCTCTCAAATTTTAATCGATATCAATAATATAATCAATAATAGATAGACAGCTACCATGAAACATGCTTCTTCTCGTTGCGTTGTTTTGAAATATATCGATAACTTCTCAAATTTTAAACGATATCAATAATATAATCAATAATAGATAGACAGCTACCATGAAACATGCTTCTTCTCGTTGCGTTGTTTTGAAATATATATCGATAACTTCTCAAATTTTAATCGATATCAATAATATAATCAATAATAGATAGACAGCTACCATGAAGCATGCTTCTTCTCGTTGCGTTATTTTGAAATATATCGATAACTACTCAAATAATTAATCGATATCAATAATATAATCAATAATAGATAGACAGCTACCATGAAACATGCTTCTTCTCGTTGCGTTGTTTTGAAATATATCGATAACTATTCAAATTTAAATCGATATCAATAATATAATCATTAAAAGATAGACGGCTACCATGAAACATGCTTCTGCTCGTCGCAAATATTTCACTGGGCACAGGGTATCTGCTAGTCGGTCAGCCACAAGTACTGCGCTCGTACTCGTTATTGCGGTTCGATTGATAGGCGAATTGTTTGACCGAATCAAATGGGCTGCTTTGACGCTTGTCTCTTGGTTTATCTTGTAGCTTGTCAACCGCTCTGTGGCCAATTGTGGCTCCAAGCTGTTTGGGGCGCTGGCAATTGAAGGTCAAGGGGAGGGATGGTGTTTCAGAGCTTAGCCGGCCAGTTTCCGCATTAGCTGCAAGCATTGTCCGAGAACTGGCTTTTGGCCTGATCCGAACAGAATGGACGCTATAAAAGCCGAACAGCCACGGGCAGCTGTCAATTAGTTACGTTCCAAGCGTCGCGCCGATCACAGAAGCCAACATGAAGGTGAGCAACCGCTTTTTTTTTTGGGTTCAACAGGAGCTAATCCGTATTACTTTTGCAGTTCGCCGTTGTCGTAGTCTTGTTCGCTCTGGCCTGGGGCGTCAACTGCTCGGTGGTGCCGCTGCTGACCTCCGCCCATGGCTCCGCCGTGATCCTGGGTGCTCCGGCCGGCTCCGTGGCCGTGCACGCCTCCGCTGTGCCCGCCGCTGTGCCCATTGCCATTGCGCCGGCCGGACCCATTCTGGTGCAGTCGCCGGCCCATGCGATCGCCCATGCTGCTCCGGTTGTGGTGGCTGCTCCGGCGCCCGCCGTGGTCGCCGTTGCCGCTGCGCCCGCCTCGTATGTGGCCAAGACGCGCGGTGCCGTCCATGTCGCCCCGCTGCCCGGACATGTCCAGAGCGCCGCCTCCGTCAACCTGGAGCCCGCACCGGGCACTTGGTAAAGCGCCGCAAGAGATCACACTCGGGGATTACAATTGCCACAGCAGACCTGCCTTTGACCTTGCCATCGATTCGTTTTTAGTTCTTCGTTTATTTTGTTTATTTCCCGAAAGGTTTTCCATCTAAGTCACGCTTCGCCTCTAATCAGCAGCTGCCCTTTGCCAGCTCTTCTCCTACTCTACTTATTCTGGTCTACATTATGTACTACTTCTATTCTTTACGATCTGTTAACCAAATGAAATCCTAAACATGCACCCACTGTCAAAATAAATATTTTTAAAATCAAAACTAATCGTTTAACTCTGAATAGGTAATTTCTTAAACGGCCTGCGCTTATAATTCTCAAACGGTTTTAGCGCTAGATTTTTTATTTGCAAGTCGCAAAACAAAAGATCGCTGGAAAAAAAACCGTTTTCTGTTTCAGGCCTTTTAAGAGACAAGTTCTAATAAATATATATTTATATTTTTATATTTATATTTATATTTTATATTTATAAATATATATATTTTTTAAGCAAGGTGGAACATATACATAAAAAGCAAATATTATAAATCTGTGTCAGCTTTACCAATATTCAATTTCCCAGGTCGCCAGCTTTTAAATTCGCCGTAATATACTTAAAAAACTACAGCTAGAAATCGATATTTATCGATAAATTTATTATTTTTATTTAAAATCTGCCCGCTTTTTGGGCAATAATTGTCGACAACTTTAAGTAAAGTTTTATCTGTAAAAGCACTATACAATAATCAACTATTCAAAATTGTTGTTTCTCTATGGGTTATCTTCTTGGCTATTGATGCTGATCTAGAATATATTTATATTTTTTTTATATATATTCCTAACGGAATAAAATATAGCGCATGCTACCTTTAAATAAATGTTTCTAAACGCTTTATAAAATTCTTGTATCAATTGTCAGTGGATACAGGGCAAAAGTAAACCGATTTTACATTAAGAAAAACTCTCTTAAGATTACATCAGTGCAATTAATCATTTGGACATATAGACATATATATATATATATATATAGATCAACCGATTGCTGATACAGCGGTGTTAACCACAGACTCGAGCACAGCCTCGACCTCCCACGATTGCCCAACCCGTCTGGTTGCCAACTTAACACTTAAAATCGAGAGTTACATGTGCTGAACTGGAGCAGGGCCAGTTGACCTTGATTGCCAGCACTTGCACTTATTTAATGTAGAACAATTATGCCTTTTGTGTTCAGCTTGATATTGCCGCATGCTAATTCTAAGCGAACTGTTGTTACACTGACATGTTGGCACTTAAAAACCCACTGGCTGTTGGCCATAAATCTTGACTGGCCAGTTTGCGACTCTACACGTGCTGCCAGCTACCAGGTCTTGTCTATAACTAGAACTTTAGCTGTAATGGATGACGCCTTCCATTTGTCACAATATCAAGTTTATATAACGGCTTTATACACACGTATAATAATTATTTTGAAATTAATTAGATCATTTAACGGACTTAAAGGGCTTAGTCTATTGAATTGCTATTAATGACTTAAAGAACAGCACTTAAACTTGTTAAATGAATTCATTGTAATGAACGTAAACTTAAATATTCTCGAATATTGTGACAACTGTCAAATTGCATTCATTAATATTGTTAACTATTCAGTTTACCTAATAGCTTCTAGCTTAGGGTAATAACTAAAACTGTATTAATCATATATGTTCATTGATGCAAATGCATGTCAATTAAAAAAAGCTTTAATAGATTTATTAGGCCTTGTAATAAATTTAAATTTAAATCTGCCGCGTCAACCACCGCAAGCTGTAGTTCACTAATTATCGATATCTAAATACTTTCGACATATCTATCGAGTTAATTTTGCGCTTCACTATCCAACAAAGAATCGATACCAAACTGTCTAATGTGTTTAAGGCCAATAATCGATAATGTTAAACGGTTCTGTAAGGTAACAGCCTGTTAAATTCAAAATTAGGCCAGCTTGGCAATTCTTGTCAAAACTAAGTAATTTGTTTTGAGTACAGTCTTTCACTCACTATACAGGCTATTTAAAAAAAAAATTGGTAAAACCAAATCAATTGTTTGAACTTTTGGGTAAAGCGGACTGCAGTGCAGTTCCTGAGCGCCCACTGTTATTAACAGTTCACTATTATGTTAAGATCTTGAATGCGTTAAAAACATATGTTTTTACACCGCGAACGAATTTTGGTTATCAATTTTGCAAGTGCATTGTGTGTGGGGCTGCGCGCCCACAAAATAAAAAAAGAAATAAATTATGGCTAATAGATTTAACGCAATGCCGGCTGGCATGGAGTCCGATGACGAAGAACTCGAATGCATGTTGGCACATTTGAAAATCAAACGACTCGAGGACATTACAACGGGTATGAAATATTGTTTTTACGGGCTGTGGAAACTCCACATGGACTCGTGTAAATATAAATATAAACATACAACTTTCCACTTAGGTGCGGGCATCAATGGCGACTTTGACGCCACCTTGGACACGGAATTTCAAAAGTTCTTCAACGTATTTCGCGAGAAATGGAACATGCACAGCAAATGCAAATCGTCGCCGTATATGCGACAGGATCTGATCAATGCGCTAATGCGTCATCCGAATCCCATGCTGATGGCACTGAAAATCTTTGCCAATTGCCCGGACAGCAGCAACGTGAAGAACAAGAGCCTCTCGCACTTTGTGCTGGACACAGTGTGCAAGCTCCAGGCGGATTTGCCGCATCTGAGCGAGCATTGTGATGATAACACCAGCATGATTGCCTTTCATTTCGTGAAGACGACGGGCCTGACGTCGCTCAACAATGCCATGGTCCAGGCATATCGCATACAACAGATCCGTGAACTGCTCGTGCCCAAGCTGCGCGAGATGCTCGACAATGGCCACTACAAGGAGGTGGCCCAATGGACACTCAATTTGCAGCTGACGCATCAGTTCGATATGCTGGAATTGGCATTCCCGTTGATTGCGCAGGAGAAGCTGCCGCTCGCGGAAGAGTACCTGGACCAGGCGACGCATCAGCGTCTGCCGTTTGTTAAATTTCTCGACTCGCTGCTGCACAAGGACAAGTCCGTCATAGAGATGTGCGAGCATACACTCAGGTACATCTATCTATCCTATACTTGATTCTAATCTAACCTTAATCCCTTGCAGTCGCTACAAAAATCTGAAGGTATCGCATCATGTGCTCAGCTATCGCCCGGTCTCAAAGATTGTGGCCCGGCTGGCCAAAAAATATGGCTTCGATGACACCATAACGCCCAACTACAAATTCACAAAGACCTGCAGCTATCTACATTACCTGTACCGCGAGTACGAGAAGTCGCGCATCAATATGGCCAGCTTCAGGGAACTGGTGCGCGTGCATGCCTACGATCACGCGCTGCGCGTGGATTTTGTCAGCTATGTGGCGGCGGCGGCAGTGAATGGGCCACTGGAATCGGAGGCCATATACTGGTACAATGAGTTTAAGCTGCGCCACGAGGATTGTCCGCCGGAAATCCGAGCGCTAATCTCACAAAAGCTGGAGCCGCCGTGCCGTGCCGCGGAGCCGACGACAACGGCCTGTGACGTGTACCTGGGCATGGATCTGCCGGACGAGTGCCTCCAGATTGTGGACACGGCGCCCGCATTCGAGCGCATGCTGCAGCATTTGCAGCGCGAACAAATCATCTACATGGACTCCGAATGGATGCAGAATGTGTGCGTGCAGAATCAGCTCTGTTTGCTTCAAATTGCGACCACACACAATGTCTACCTAATCGATTGCCTGGCCAGCCGCCAGGCGCTGCACGAGGAGCACTGGCGTGCCCTGGGCGCCAATGTGTTCAACAATCCAAACATTCTCAAAGTGGGCTTCTCCATGCTCAACGATTTGTCGGTGCTGCAGCGTTCGCTGCCGCTCCAGCTGCGCCTCCATATGCCGCATCATTATCTGGATCTGCGCAACGTTTGGCTCGAGCTGAAGAAGCGGCATGGCGTTGAGCTGCCCTTCGGCAATGTGAATCGCGCCGGCGATGCACTCACCGACTTGTCCATGCTGTGCCTGGGCAAGAAGCTGAACAAGGCCAATCAGTGCTCCAACTGGGCAAATCGGCCACTGCGACGCGAACAGATACTCTACGCAGGTGGGCTGAAATTTTTATACCCTTGCAGAGGGTATTATAATTTTGTCGTGAAATGTGTAACGCATAGAAGGAGACATCTCCGACCCCATAAAGTATATATATTCTTGATCAGTATCAACAGCCGAGTTGATATAGCCATGTCCGTCTGTCCGGCTGTCCGTCTGTCCGTCTGTCTGTTTCTATGCGAACTTGTCTCTCAGTTTTAAAGCTATCTTTATGAAACTTTGCAGAAGTCCCTCTTTCTGTTGCACGCAGCTCATATGTCAAAACCAGCTGGATCGGACCACTATAACATATAGCTGCCATAGGAACGATCGGTCGAAAAGTAGGTTCTTGTATGAAAAACATTTTTGTTTATAAAGTTATCTTTACTAAACTTGGTATTTATTAGTTTTACTACGTTCCCCATATATATGCAAAATCCTATTAAGATCGGACAACTATATCATATAGCTGCCATAGGAACGATCGGTCGAAAATTAAGTTTTTGTATGGAAAATTTTTATGTTTTTCAAGATATCTTGACCAAACTCGGTACTTACTAGTTTTACTACGCTCCCCATATATATGCAAAATCCTATTAAGATCGGACAACTATATCATATAGCTGCCATTGGAACGATCGGTCGAAAATTAAGTTGTTGTACGGAAACCTGTTTTGTTTTTCATGATATCTTAACCATACTCGGCATTAACTATTTTCCCTGTGCTTCTTAGATACGGGCAAAGCACTATAAGCATTTTGAAAAGGTTGGGTCTGCAAGGGTATTAAATCTTCGGTGTGCCGAAGATAGCACTTCTTTCTCGTTAAAGTATTATATTAGAGCCGTGCATCGATTACTCCAACTATTTCCTTCGAGCGGGTCTCGCTCGAAGAGTATTGGAATTTGATGCCTATTCAGGGCTCTATATTATATTTACCTTTCATATCTTACTTTCTTAATTCATGCCTTTTTTTGCAGCTATTGATGCGCGCTGTTTACTGCTGATCTACGACTGCCTCATGAGCTGCGTGGCTGATATCAATGTGATCATCGAAAAGTGCATTGCCAGCAACAATTTTCTGCGACGCGGCGGCAATAATGTGAAATAAATATGTGTAATAATCTCAGAAGCACAGTCCATGAATTTGAACATGGAATGCGGCGACTATGTTAAAGTTATGACAAGCGTGAAAGAGTATTTGAATTATATACATATATATATATATATATATAGCTTATATTATGCGGGCTTAATCAAGCCAAGTGTTTTTTTTTTCGGACATTTCTGTTATCAACTTTCCTATCAGTTAGTCATGTCAAAACAGTACCCGGCTTTGCGCGGTCCATGTTTTTTGCCTAACATTTAATTTCTATTTATTTGCAGGAAAGAAGCGTGGATTATCCGAAGGGTATTCTTAACATCGACCTTTGAAAATGTGCTTGAGGCCGAAACTAAAGTTTTATACAACCTTACAAATTCCATACACAGGCGTATGGAATTTCCCAGAATCGCGTCTTATATTACATTTTCAGCCTCCTATTTCTTTACAGCTCAGCTTCAAGCAAACATTCCAGAGGAAACAGTTTATGTATTTAGATAACAAAATAGCGCAATGCTTTGTTTAAAACTGCGTTAGATGTGAAATATAAATCATGAAAAAATACTGTTATCAAAATGTGGTAAAAAGCTATGAAATAAAATGACGTCAGATAAGGCGCTGATTAATAAGCTAGCCAGTGTTAGACATTGCTTAGGTGAATGAGCTGGCATATGTGCTGTTCCAATCCCGCGCGAAGACACTCTGCAATTGGTTGCGTATGGTGCCCGTTAAGCCGGGCTGTGTGTCCTTTAGAACGAGGCCAATGCCGGCAGTGTCTGTGAAATAATCACCAGACCAATTGGAGGTGCCTATATACGCGACTCGGTCGGTGACCATGTACTTGTTGTGATTGACGCGACCGTAGGGTATGCGCTTTTGATCCTCATCTGCGGGCACTATAAAACGGCGCTGCAAAACGAAAGAAAATTAGTTTGGAAGACAATGTTATCTGTAAGCTAGCGCGCTCACAATTTGTATATCCACATGCGGGTGGGCCATGGTCAGATCCTGCAGCGAGCGCAAATAGTTATCCTGGCTGGCCTCCGAATGCTTCCACCAGGAAATGAGCAGTTTAACAGCCACGCCGCGCTCCACAGCCGCGGTGCGCAGCGCATTGTCAATGGCCGGCCAAAACTGGATCTTGGGTCCAAAGACAATCAATGGATAGTAATCCATGACAGCAATATGCACGAATTTCAGTGCACCATTTATCGTCGTTAATATCGCATCCAGATCATGGGTGCGTCCTGAGGCCGAGAGCGGGGGCGGTGAACTGGCGGCAAAGGCCTGCATTGTGTACGTCTTGTTCACTCTCAGCCACATGGGCTGATCCTTATTGTAGTTGGTACCGTAATCGAAGGGCCACGAAGATGGTATGCGTGCATCGGGATTACTGCCCAGATACCAGTATGCCTTGAAGATCTTTGCCAAATCGCTGGTCAATTGCGGACAATTTTGAGCCAAGACGCCGAGCTCCTTGACTTGGGTCAGCGCACGCCAGTCCATGTTGGCACTGCCCAAATAAAAGTGCTCTCCGTCCACAATCCAGAGCTTTGTGTGCAGTACGCCGCCGCCCAGGTACTTGGGAAAATCCAGGGATACCACCTCGGCGGCACCATAACTGGCCAGTAATTGTGTGTCCAAATTTGGCGAAACGCTCGAGGGTTCGCTTTGTGCAATGCGTATTTTGATCTTGGACGTGGCAATGGCATTGTTCAGCAGTCGCTGGAAAATCAGCTCTCCGGGCTGAGCGCTGCTCTCGTTGGAGCCCGTGTCCTCGCCACGCAGCGACCAGTAGTAGGATCCGATGTCTAGCGAGGATTGGCTTGTGTCCAGCAGTCGCTGCCAGGCCTCAAATGTGCTCATAAACTTTGGGCTGTCGGGTGTAAAGTTCAGGCCAATGGGTATTGACTCGACCAGCGTTATATTGCAATCGTATTTCTTATCGTCACGCTGATGTACCGCAGATCTGAGCATCAGTGGCTTCGGATGAAACATCGAGCCGGCTAGAAAAAGCAACAGAAATGTGGTTAAAAGGAACATTTGCAGTGCATGCACGTTTCCTCTTTGCACATTTCTGTCCGAGGCATTTTCGGCGTCTTCATGTTTGAGCAACGGTTCTTCTTTGTACATTTTACACAGTTAACTATTTTTTATATATATATCTTTGGTTTAAGCGTGCTCTTTATTCCTTTGTCATATCATTATCGCTAAAGCAATACTAAAATGGTGACGATTGTCAAATAACTGTTTCTAACCCGATACTTATCGATTAACCCGCAAAAGCTTTAGCGGCAACAGCGTTGCCATTTTATTTAATTTCCCGTCAAATCTAGCCGTTTTGAGGGTTTCAATTAAGCAGGCAAAATGTACTACCCAAGTTTACATCTGTCTGCTGTTGAAAATCCAATATTACTTTATTTGAATAGAGTTAATAAAATAATCCTTATTCAACCTGCCACGAATCGACACTGCGCTTTTTATTATTTATACTGTTCTGCTTAAATATTTTTTAGCTGCTTTTAATCGTCAGGCGAGTTCCACATGTACTATCGATAACAATTGCTATCGATTTATTGACAACATTTTCCCATTTCTAAGCCTAAAACATAATAAACAACAACAGCTGATTTTACAATTTACCCAGTTACAATGTTGCGAAACTTGACCTTTCTTAAACGCAGCAAGTATGTCGAACACACTAACATTAATTGCAACTAACTATTAAATCTTAACAGTCGATTAAGTCAATCACTGTTTAGCGCGCTAACCAGAAACAGCAGCTTGGATGCCACTGCAACCGGCGGCTTTAAGCAACAGACCGCGGAAACGGAGCGCGAGGTGAAGCATCATGATAATCTGGCCGCAGATTGGTGGAATAAAAATGGGCCAATGGCAGCGCTGCATGCCATGAACGAAATCAGGCAAATATACGAGTAAACACACAAGCAATTAGCTAACTACAACAATTTCTGTTATTTAGGGTACCATTAATACGCGATGGAATTGTGGCGCGCGGCAACGTGAAGTCACATTACATAAACACAACAAAAGTCCTAAGTGGACAACGTATCCTGGATGTTGGCTGTGGCGCCGGTCTGCTGACCGAGCAGCTGGCTCGCTTGGGCGCTCACGTAACCGGCATCGATCTCGGCGAAGAACTGATTAAGGCTGCACGCGCACATTTGTCGAATTGCAGCCCCGAGCTCTGCGATAGAGTCGAGTATAAAATGGAGCCAATTGATCAGCATGCCAAGGGAAATTGCGAGCGCTATGATGTGCTGATACTTTCTGAAGTCCTGGAGCATGTAGACGATAAGGTGGCGTTGCTGAGCTCTTGCGTACAGACGCTCAAGCCGGGCGGCTCCATTTTCATAACCACCATGAATAAAACCTTGCCCATGTGGCTCGGCGGCGTTGTGCTGGGCGAGTATGTGCTGAATATAGCGCCAAAGGGAACACATCACTGGGACAAAATGATTGGGCCACTAGACGTGCAGCGCATATTGGACACAAGTAAGTTAAATATGTATATAAAATGGCTATAGTAAAACGTTAACCCTTTATCTTGCAGTGAATTGTCAGACTGTGCTCGTCAATGGCAGCACATACGACTTTTGGCGCAACACTTGGCGCTGGATAAACTCCACACAATTGTGTTACGCGCTGCAGGCTGTTAAGCAAGTGCCAACCGAAAGCAGCTGAGCAAATTTATTGTACGATATATATATTTAAAAGCTAAGCTCCTATGTCATATCTTATAAAGAATATGATAGTCTATGAATCGGCGTCGTCGTCGTCGTCCTGGCGCGGCTTTTTGAATTCCGGCTTTTTTTGCCATTTTGGATTGCCGTTGGATTTGCGCTTGTTAAACTCGTTTTTCGTTGCGAATTTTTTGCCCATCGTTTTGCTTGCGGCCGGTGCTTGATTCGCATGGTAGGTTTCGGCCATCTCCTGGTCTGTGACTTCTTTGGGCTGATCGGGTCTGGTTCTGCCCTGCTTTTCGGCCAGCTCCAGCTCCATTAAACGCTCCAATTCCGGATTCATGCCACGAAAACTTAGTCGCCCGTCGATGAGTCCGGCGCATATGCTATAGCTTGGCTCGATTATAAAATTCGAATTACTATTGAGCATCTTTTGGTTTAGTTCATTGGAGTACAGTGCGCGGCTCTGCTCGTCATCGTCTTCCCTTGCCACTTTCGCTTTGGTGCGTTGCATGAATTTCATGTCCAGCACGCCGCGCGAAAGTCTTGGCTTCACTTTCGAAGGCATTTTATGGTTTTACAATCTTTTTGATTTAATTATTCGAAACAAATCTACAGGCACGTTGTTTCCCCAATAGAATGTGTGAGCAAAACAAAATCAAAAGTAGTGATGGGCAACAGATCAACAGTGTTGCAAAATGCGAATGCTGCGCTGCCATGTGGGCGCGCATGACTCGTTTAAAATAGTGATTGGAGATGCATGCCGTAGAAATAAATCCAAATATCGGTTGTTAAGGTGATAACAATAACAATTTAAATATAATTTTATAGTGTAAAAGCTACACGTGTTTACTGCAACACGTCTCAGAGCCACAGACAAAAGTGCACTTTCTGGCATTATCATTGAACATGAATAAAAAAAAAATGCCAGGAATGTAGAAAGCTTTAGTGGCAAATGTGATTAAAATATATAGTAATATTAAGTGCTAAACTATAATTGAATTATTAGAAGGGTTAATATGGGCCACGAATATGTTATTTCAAGACAAGTTGCAGGGGAAAAATGAATATCTGCGTGACACGCAATTAAAGCAGCTGTAAAAGCGCGCCCCTCACACACTCACATGGTGCTTATTAAAAACGTGGTTAACCAGGACGATAAGTGCATCGCCAAAGCTAATATTCTAAGCACTTTGCAAGAAAATAATATAAAAGTTACGGGTAAACTCTAAAATATGGGTAAAATAAAAGAATTATAAATAAGCATGTTTAATTGTTCGATAAACCTATTGGGTATTTCGATAAATTGGTACAGCTGCAATCTTGGCGACAATGTAAACAGATGAAACTGTGATTTGAATAAGAGTATTGTGCTTAAATATATAAATTTAGTCCTTAATTAAGATTTGCAACAAGTTAACTGAATGTTTTTGTTGCATAAGGGCGTCATTAGTTAATTGCGCCAACCTTTTTGTTAGATTAATTGTGGTGGTTGATCGATAAGTTGGCAAAGTACAACCCTGCTGCGCAGTGCTGGGAGAATGAAAAAAAGTGACATAAATGGCGGAATTGTGCTCAAGCGCCAACATTTGTATTTAATTGAGATTTATAATAAAAATACGTGAATATTTTCATCGTTCAAACACGCAGCAATTCAATAAGGCCAACAAATTAGCCATTCAACATCGAACAGAGACTTTCATTTAAGTGCGCGCCATGTACAAGCGTAAATCTGGTGGTGTAGTACCAAGGCAGCGGATCACTGCCAGCAGCAGCAGCCCCGATATTGATGACTCTGCCAGTGGCCATGAGGCCGAGTCGGAATCCAAAACCTATGGCACTTTCCACATAGACCTACCGACGGAACCACAAAAACCCAAAATACAAATACAGCAGCAGCAACAACAATCAACGCAAACATCACAAACACCACAAACACCACAGCCCAACAGTCAACAGCAGCGCTCGGTGGGTTCGCTGGTGTTGTTGACCCAAAAATTCGTTGAACTGATGAAACAGAATGGTGGCACGATTGATCTGAAAGAGGTAACACTCGTATGCAACTTCCAAATTTCGAATTCACTCACAAATGTATGTATATTCTTGCAGGCCACAAAAATCTTGGACGTACAGAAGCGTCGTATCTATGATATCACCAACGTCCTGGAGGGCATTGGACTGATTGATAAGGGCAGACACTGTTCGCTAGTGCGTTGGCGGTAAGGATTATGCCAACATTGTGCGGAACGCTATTCTGTCATAATATGCTTATTATTTACTTAACCAAAATTCCCTTGACGGCTTTGTGGGCTCCCGCACCTGTTTATTTGTAGAGAAACTCCCGCACTGCCTCGGAATTCTCTCTCGATTAAAATTTATCAACCTTTTCCATCCATCGGAGTAAAGTCAAGAAATACTATATAGATCGATAGAATGCAAATTTAAATGTTATATATATGTATATAAATTAATCTCATGTTTGTATTTTCTACTTAGCGGCGGAGGCTTCAACAATGCCAAGGACCGCAAGGAATACGATATTGCCTGCGAAAGGACGAATCATTTGAAAACCATTGAGGAGGATTTGGACAGGCAATTGGAGTATGCGCAGCGTAATTTGCACTATATAATGCAGGATCCAACCAATCAATCGTACGCGTATGTAACACGGGATGACCTACTGAAAATCTACGGCGATGATTCCGTTTTTACCATACCCAATTATGACGAGGAGGTCGAAATTCAGCGCAGTGATGTAGGTAGACCCAAATTTAAAGCCTTTATCCTAGCTCATTATTTGTTGCAAACTATTTTTGCAGCATGAGCTACGTGTTTCATTGGACAATGGCAGCACGATCGATATACGCTTGGTGACCAACCAGGGCAAGGGAACGACAAATCCAAATGATGCTGATGGGCCGTTCGATGATCGGTATTTGGACACACCATCGCCATCATCGTCGCCGTCGCACTCCAGCGACGCAGGTGCCGGCACAGGCAACGTAATCAAGGACGAGCATACGTACTCCTGTAATCCCGAGATGAAGGAAGAGATGAAGGCACTCGAAACTGAGCTGACGGCGAAAGTAATCTTTCAAAATTATATGTCTGGCCACTCACTGAGGCGCTTCTATCCCGATGATCCACATTTAGGTAGCGTAAATATCAATTTAACTGCTTGTATGATCCTAAAATGGGTTTTGTCCTTTATCATTTTAGAAAATCCGCCGCTAGTGCAACTGAATCCACCACGAGAAGACTTTAATTTCGTACTGAAAAATGACGAAGGCATCTGCGAGCTATTTGATGTACAGTGTTAGGCAATTCGCGATTGTAATTGGCCGAGTGCGTTGTGCAAATATTTAAGATTAGTAAAATTTTGACCTTTAATATTGTTTTATAATGTAGACATTTTAAATTAGATTAATTGTAATGTACTTTTGGGCCAATAAAATACGTCGATGCGTATACATGTACATATACACATTCGTATGCATAAGAAATCGACGCACTATTTAAATATATACAAGTGCTTTTGATTTGAAGAAGATAAGGAAACAGATTTGGGCGCAATTATCTAAAAAACTTAACAAAAGGCGCGCTACTTTTATGATAAGTGACAGCAAATTCAAGTCGATGGCACTTATCGATACAACTCTTAATGTGCCATAAATTGCCTAAGGTCAGCAAAAATGTTTACTGATGTAATTAAGCTCAAGGGATTTCCGAATCCCAATTGATTAAAGATCAAACCATAAGAAAAAGCGCTCCAATTGAGTATTTAGAACCATTTTTTGGTATCGATAGGAAATTCGCAAAAATACTCATTGCCTATCGACAATTTGCAAAAGTATCACTGGCCACCATTTGTGCAGCCCCGACATAACGGCACTTGTCAAAGCGCGAGACATTAAAGCAAATACTGGCGCACTTTGTCGTTAACATTTTCACGTGGAATCGTTTCGGTATAACTTGAAAAACTGTGGATAGAATTTGACAAATTAAAGATGCGTCGCCGTGATATTTTACGGATGTGGGCGCAAATAGTCCAACAGACGGGCATAGAGAAATATACGGCCGAGGAATGGCAGGAAAACTACGAAGAGTTCTGGAAATGCATGCAGTCGCCCACAGATCCATATATACGCATTGAAAGTGTAAATAAATGTACAATCGTTGTGTTAAATCTATCATTTACATTCAAGTTTCTTCTCCTACACATAGATCGATCATCTGCTAAACGATCCGGCATTTGTGAATCAGCAACAGCAGCCGCCAAAATCGACTTCAGCGAAACGCAAATCTAAACCGAAAGCTGAGCAAGCGTTGGCCCATAATTATGACGAAACGGAGCCACTGACTTTATGGCGGAAGCGCATTAAATCGGAGACAAATATCTTGTTGTCGAAAGAATCAAAGGCAACTAAAGCCAAGACGCAGACCCGGAAAACAGTTGCCACAGCAGCAAGTAAAGATCAGACTCCAAAGGGAAAGGAAACTAATGAGCAGACGCTAAGCCGGAATGCGCTTGCTCCAAAATTGACAAACAATCATTCGAGAAAAAGTGCTGTCCAGGATGCATCCAGGTGGGAATGCCAACCGGATAAGGAGCAAGTTCAAGCTGAGGAGCTAGCTAAGCTGCATGAAAAGCGTAAACAGCATCAAAATCAGCATGAGGAGACGGGTATAGAGATGGAACAGCTGGAAGCTCAAGAGGAGGAAATAGATGTAGAGAATGTAGAGCAGGAAGCGCAACAAGATCAACCGAAAGCTCAAGATCGATTAATTCTTAAGATTAAGAAGCAAAAAATTCAGCATGAGTTGCTGTATGAGCTGGAGCAAGAAATTGGGCAGCAAAATCTGCAGGACAAGCAAAAGAATAAACTAATTCTTAGGTTTAAGAAACAACAAATTTACCACATAAATGGGCTGGAGCAACAGAAGCCTGAACAGAAGCAGGAAAAAAAGCAGCTTGTTCACGTATTTGAAGACATGGAGCAGCAGGAAACTCTAATGGAGGAGCTGGAGCTACCAGAATCCGAGAATTGGGAGCAGGAAATTCAGCAAGATCCGCTAAGTGAGCCGGATCATGAGTTTCAGGAACAGAAGCACAAGAAATAGGAAACAGCAAATGCTAAAAGAGCAGTTGGAAGAAGAAAATGGCCAGCACGAAGCACCGCAGTTGCAGCAGATTCAACAAATGATACAGATTAAGAAGAAAAAAGTATACCAGCAGCTGATGGATGAGCTGGAAGAAGAGATTGGCAACCAAAAAGCTCAACAGCAGAAGAATGAGAAGCTTCCGAATCGATTAAAACAGAATGGAAAGCAGAAAGATCAAAAAGAGCTGCTGGATCAGCTAGACCAAGAGCGTGAGCAGCAGGAGCCGCAACAAGATCAATTAATGCTAGAGATTAGAAGGCAAAAAGTACACCAAGATCTGCTAACAGAGCTGGAGCAGGAGATTGAGAAGCAGAAAGCAGAAAAGGAGCAGTTGGAGCAAACAATTCAAAAGCAGCAACTTCAAAAGGAACAGCGAACTCTTGCCGAACAAGAGAAGGATCAACGTAGGCAAGAGGAACATCAGACCGATACTGAGCTGGATATTGTTGCGTCGCAGCCCAAGGTATGTGATGACATGAGTGACAAATTTGTTGAATAAAAACCCTAAGAACTTGTTTGTTTGCCCTCTAGAAAAGCAACAAAAACGGAAGTCCGGCCAGGCAAAATAAACTCGCCAATCTGTCGAACAGAAAGCAAGCGAAAAATTCAAGCGCAGCGCAAGTCGCTGAGTTGGAGCCGGAGTCCACGCCACGTCGAATACGCACGCGTTTACAATGCTCCAACCAAGCAAATCAAGAGCAACAACAACGGCAACTGAATGCGACTAGAAGATGCAGCAGATCGAAGCGTCAATCAAATGCTGTAATCTTAGTTTGCGCTACCCTCGAGTACTTGCCACATAATAATCAATTTCTTTTGTTACCGCAGATGAACGCTCAAATTGCGCACATTTCACAAAAAGCAATCGATTTAACACCGACTTCTGATTCAACCAATTCCGCTGCTGTCACAAATCCGCAACCAAATGAGCCGGAAAATCTCTGCTTGCCCAAGGGCGGAAAACAACCTGAAACTCAAGACGAGCACAAATTGAAAGACTTCTCCAAGGAGTCCCTTGCGAAACCCGTTGAGAATGATTCCAAAGCCGAATGTGAGCTGGAGGATATGCTCATCAATGAGGCTATGCAGCTGAGCGCTCCACTTGCCGCGAATCCCACGGATCTCGGCCAGCTATTGGCCGACGATGGCAAATGTGGCGTTGCGGAAATCGATCGCTGTTTACAGATCTTTAATGACAAAACGCCAAGTGAGATTGATCATCAAATCGCTGATACATCGGATTTCTTTGATAATTTGCCCAATTTGTCGACAATAGTTGAGAAAACGCCACTCGAGCTGGACACGGCTATAAATAATGTGCTCATTTATGATGACGATGACGATGATGATGACGACGATAATGATGCCATATCAGTGACCACATCCTGGGACGGCGAAGATGAGCCCTTTGGCTATACAAATGCTGCCAAGCAGCCAACTGAAAGTACAAAAGTTGCGCTGGAGGAAAAAGACGCCGCACAGCCAGCAAGAGCCGAAGTGGGCTTGGAGGCAGTTGCTCAGGTTGATTCCACGGTGTCTTCCGCCAAAACGCGTCTCAGCGAGCTGGTAAATTTTCGCATACCCAAGAAAGCGAATACACAGTCGGAGAGGCAGGATCAATTTATGAGAAGCCAGCAGCAGCAGCAGCCAAATCGGAGGCCGCCGCCGCCGCCAGTCAAGCAACGGCCAATCCTGCCTGCAGCCAGAGGCAGCCAAAGATCAGCTGCAGAAACGACAATAAAGTCTGGTCCAATTTTTGCGCCACCCTTTCGCCTGCCACCGGAACCGGACAGCGCACTCTCCGGCATTCCGAATATATATACAAACGAGTGCAAATATTTTATATTTGGCATCAAATGCTGGCGCTTCTTGGATGGCCAATGCGACCAAATCAATTGCCAGCACACGCTCAGCGGCCCGTGGGAGGTGCAGCGGCGCCTGCAGTCGTTGAAGTTGGACCAATTATGCGACACATACAGCATGGTGTTGCGTCATGGTCTGCTCTTCCGTAACTTTTTCGTCGTCTTCGCTGAGATCTTCGGCAATCGGGGCATGAGATGGCATCTGCTGCGAATGGTTCAGGATTGTAGCCTGTATATGGCGTATTGTGCGCCCTTTATTACGGATATTTATTATCTGCTGCTGCGCTACGATCTGGCGCCTCCGTTGGCGGCGGCGCAATTCATGAAGCATCTGTGGCGTCCAAATATCGGGCATGCCTATCCGGATTTGACCATGCAGCTGCTCCGAATACTCGCCGCAGCCGATTGGTTTAACTATATACCAAATCTGAATCATCTGTTCTACAATCAGAGCTTTCCCATACCCGTCGAATTTATGGCCTGTCTGGCGCACGATGCTGTCGGCAAGAATGATCCGGTGCTCGTAAAAAAATGCTGGGAACTGGTGCTCTTCAGTCCCATCGATCGCAACGACGAGGCCTTGAGCTCGGTGATTAAAATCCTGCAGAACTGGAGCGAAACTGCCGGTAAGCTGCAGGCGCAGCCGGGTCAGCCGGCGATGCGGGAGCAACAATTGCCGCGACAGCAGCAGCAACAATTGCCGCGACAGCAGCAACAACATTTGCCGCATCGCTATGTCAGCTTGCCGCAGGCCGACAAAATGGCCTACAATCTGACGAATCCGTTTCGACACACCTTCGAGGATAATATCGACTTGAGCGATTTTTAGGACAACGGGTAAGCTATAAACAGAAGCGATTATCGGATTTACAAAGCTTAAATACCTTCAAATAACATATAGCCATATATATTATAGGGTATAGGGTATATTATAGAGTATTCCCATGTCAATAAAAGTTTGCTCGAATGTTGAAGTTCTTAAAATTCTCCTTGCCTTTGCGAGGTTTGATCAACATCAGTATCAACTCCTTCCCTTACGGTTTAGTTTGTTAATCCGGTTTAACACTTTCTTAAAATCTGCTTTTGGTCAAACTTTAGTCAAAATATTAATGATTATAATCTTAGTTTGATTTCTGTCTAACATTTACATCCACCAAATATGTCTAGACAAATCCAATGCCTTACCATTTCGAAAGTGATTCGACTTATAATAAAATAATTTGTATTTTATAATAATTTTGACACAAATCAGGACCAAAATGTTGGTCCAACTCCTTGCCTTTAGGTCTGATTTGTGAATCCAGTTTCTACATCCTTGAATTCCGCTTTTAGTGACATGAAATAATTCAACTTTTAGTTTAATTGAACTCAGTTCGATTTCTGTCGAAGATTGACATCTACCAAATAAATCCAATGCCTGGGAGCCTTTTGTTCCTTTTTCGTCACCTTCGCCTTGGTCAATATATCTTGTAAAAGTTTGGAGTCGTTTGTGTGTAATAAATATAGACTATTAAAAACATCATCTACTATAAAAGCTTGAATATATGTATATAACATGAAAAATGTCGCTGGTATAATAAATTCCAACTTCAAGCTCGCGCAGACTCGGTTTGGCTTTAGGAAATGCGCTTCCGACACTAATCAATATATTATATATACATATATATTATTAACTTCTACTAAAATACTCCCCTCTCTCTCTTTGCAGCAAACATTGACCTCTGGACATTATCGTTTATTGCTGTTGAGCAGCGTTTACAAATATTCATTTTAACAATATCGTACAAATGACGTATTCTTGCATTTTACACAATTGAACTGTGTATATCAATTTTTGTTTTTTTTTATTAAAATACATTTCTAAACAAACTTAGAGTCTAGTTTCTTTTTTTGCCCCGGCTCCAATTCTTTTTCGCCCCGCCGCCTCCACGGCCAGCCCCCGCCCCCTTGCCCTTACCCTTATTACCCCCCGTTGGCTTCATGCGTTTGCGCGCCCCCGTAAACTGCTCGGAATCATCGATGTCGGCGGCAGCGCGTTTGCCCCCCTTGCCGCCTTTGTAGCCCTTGCTATCCTCCAGATCCTTGAGTTCCAGCTTGGCGGTGCGCTGCGCCTCGGCGACGCGCTCCTGCAGCGCCATTACCTCGTCCTCCTCGCACTTGTAGAGCGGCAGCTGTTTGCCCAGCAGCTGCTCGATGCGCTGATACAGCTCAATGTCGTACTGGGTGACCATGGTGATGGCCTGGCCGGAGCGACCGGCACGTGCTGTGCGGCCCACACGATGTATGTAGTCCTTGCTGTGCGTGGGTATATCAAAATTGACCACCACATCGACATGTGGTATGTCCAGGCCACGTGAGGCCACATCTGTGGATATCAGTATGGAGCGATTCTTTGCCTTGAATTTGTTGAGGGCCGCCAGACGCTTGTTCTGGGACATCTGGCCGTGCAGCGGTATGGCGGCCAGTCCCAAGGCGCGCAGCATCAGCGCCGTCTTCACGGTATTGTTGCAGGTGCTGCAGAAGATCATGAAGCTGTTGCCGGCCAGTTCGTTGAGGATGTGCACGAGATACACGTCCTTGTATTTGACTGGTATGAAGAGATAATACTGCTGCAGCTGATCGACAGTTTGGTATTTGTTGGACACCTCCACCTTGACGGGATCCTTGAGGGAGGCACGCTGCAGTTTCTTAACCTTCTTGGTCATCGTCGCGCTGAACAGAAACGTGCGACGTTCGCGCGGCAACACCTTCAGGATCTTGTCCAGCTCCACCTCGAAGTCCATGTTGAGTATGCGATCGGCCTCGTCCATGACCAGGTATTTGATGGCCTTCAGATTGAAGCCCTTCAGGTTCTCCAGATGATCCACCAGACGACCGGGCGTGGCAATGATAATGTGCGGCTTCTTGGCCAGCTGCAAGCCCTGCGCCACCATGTCCATGCCGCCGACTATCACGCAGCACTTGATGCCAATGCCGCTGCCTGTGGAGAAGAGAAGGAAATTTTTTTAGAAAAGGTGCGAATCGCTGGCTTGCATAGCTCTATTTCAGCTAATTTACTCAGAGGTAGTGACGAATAAAGAAATAATAATTTCATATTTTCGTTGAAGAACATAAAATCAAAAAGGGTTTCACATCATTGTGGACATGTATATACAGTGGGGGCAATTATTTGGCCGCCACTGTATGTATGCAGAATTAACTGTACTCACCCAGCGCCTCGAACTGTTCGCCTATTTGAAAAGCCAATTCACGTGTGGGCGTCAGCACCAGGGCAAAGTAGCGCTGCGGATTCTCGAGCAGCGCATGCAGTATGGGCAGAGCAAAGGCGCCCGTTTTGCCCGAACCGGTTTCGGCCAGGCCAATGACATCTTTGCCCTGCAGTGCAACAGGTATCGCCTCTTTTTGAATTTTTGAGGGCGCCTTCCATTTCAGCTCCTCGCACGCCTTGCACAACGTGTCATTCAGGCCCTACATTTTGAAAGTTTCTGTTAGAGTATGAAATTGATTTGGCTATTTTGAGAAATTTACAAGATCTTTCCATGTCAGCGGCTGGTCGTCTTTGGGAGCCGCCTCTTCTGCTTCATCAGCTTCGTCGGGGTCACTTGTGTCTTGTTCTTCAGCATTTTCAGCGCCATCTTCCTCGGCTTCTGCGTCCTCTTCAATTTCTTCTTCCTCACCGCTTAGCTCTTCGTCGCTTGTTTGCAATTGCGCTTGTTCGTCTTCTGAAGTTTCCGACATTTTGTTACATATTTTATTCGCCGTTGCTTTAGCGGATATTACCAGTCGTCACACGTGCTCGCACAGAAAAGAACGCTGCGTTGGATAATGTGGGAGATGTGAGCTATCGAAAATGTATCGATTATTATTTGCTTTGGCGGCAACCCTAATTGAGGATGTGGCGATATTTACTTCACATGTGGCTATATATCAGGGTCACATTTTAGCCTTAATTATTTTCAACTCTTTGAAATGGCGAACGCGTAGAGCTTTCTTTTTATTACATCGCGAACCATTGCTACACATTTATATAAAAGTAAAAACTGGAACCACTTTATAGTGCAAGCGGTCTTCAGTAGCCCTGAACTAGTGAATGAACAAACTAGATCAATGGTGATTCCTTTGGTTCGTTCACTTGAGGGATAGTTCGTTTTGCTTGGTTCGTGAACAATTAATTTGCACGACAAAACGAAGTTAAAAATAACAAAAACTTAAAAAAAATTTAGTGTTCAAATGAAAAGTAAGCACTTGCAAGAGCACCACATTGCGCATACAGCTACAGCAGACAGTTGAATAAGAAATCAATACCAACACTCGGTAAAGATGGATTTTTCGAGCAACCAAAACGCCCACCAAATATACGAGCGACAATTCCGATACAACTGAAACATTTACATATGTGACGAGGTGTTAATTTGTTGTTATCTGCTGTAGTTGTTGCTGTTTGTTAAGCTACTGATAATGTGTTTTTAACAATTTGCAATTGCATTTTAGGTAAACCATAAAAATCCATTGTGAAAAATTGTGGGGTGGTGGGAGCAAAACGGATACTCAATAGTAAAAAGAGCGTAAGCCAGCGCGAGCGAGTGTGTGTGTGTGTGCACATTGGAGAGGAGCATGACATGTATTTGATGTGTACTCAGCGGCCGAAGAGAGCGCATTAAACAAGAACAAAACACACACACACAACTGCGAGAAAGCTTGTTGTTGTTGTTGTTGTTGTCGGTGTGGGGGAGTCAGAGTCGGTTACGAGAAATATACGGAGTAAAGCGTGTGTGGATAACATAAAGCTAACATACACACACACGTACACGTACACATTTGCAGCAAGCAGAATATTTTGCGAAGCTCGCACTCCAAATAGAGGCACACAGCGAAAAGGTCAACAAAATGAATCCGGCCGTGGATGCGTGGGCTGTTACCCAGCGTGAGAAGCTCAAGTATCAGGAGCAGTTCAAAGCGCTGCAACCGCAGGGCGGCTTTGTGACCGGAGCCCAGGCAAAAGGATTCTTTTTGCAGTCGCAGCTGCCGCCATTGATCTTGGGTCAAATATGGTAAGTAACGGAACTGACTCACTTGTTATGTATTTCATTACATTTATCGGCCATGCAACGCTGTTGACAAGATAAGAACAAAACAACAAACAGTTATTTTGCTGACGTTTTGTTTTGTTCTGGTTTTCATTGATATGAATTAGAGATGTGGCTTTGCTTAAGCACGACCCAGGAGAACATGAAATTTCGTGAGGAAAAAATAAAAAAAAATTTGTTTAATCTTAAAATATATAATATGAAATACACTTTCTATTAATTTTGATAAATAACATTTTTTTTTTGTTAAAATTAACTTGTTAAAAGTAACAAAAGTTTGAATTGTCAAAAAAAGTTATAATTAAAAATATTTTATTTTTAATTTTTTGTGTATTTTAACACGTTTGTTTTTAGATTTTTCGAAAAACTTCACGAAATCATTTTTACCAAAATTTAAAATGTATATATTAAGCCAAAGTTCGAATTCATTGGAAATTAAAATAAGCTCCCAAATATGTTTTAATTTTCAAGCGAACACTGACTAGTGAATAAATATATAAACACTTCCACTCACGACTCACGCACACATCTCTAATATGTTGTTGTTTTTTGCATTCCATATGCAGGGCACTGGCTGACACGGATTCGGATGGAAAAATGAACATCAATGAGTTTAGCATAGCTTGTAAGCTTATCAATCTAAAGCTGCGAGGCTTGGAGGTGCCCAAAACGTTGCCGCCCACATTGCTCAGCTCTCTAACGGATGCGGCTGCCCTTGGCGGACCGACGCCCACGATGACGCCACGCGGTTCGACCAGTTCAATGAGTCCCATGGATCCACTCAAAAGCATTGTTGCAGCTGTGCCGCCGCCTGTGCCCGTTGCTATAGCTGCTGCTCCTCCAATTGTGGTGCCACCGATTCCGGCTCCGATTCCGGCACCGGCTCCAGTTCCGGTGGTGCCGATTCCAGTTGCTGTGCCCGCAGCAATTGTCTCGCCACCGCAAAGCAATCCACCTAGTCGGCATATGTCCATCTCGGAACGCGCGCCCTCCATTGAATCACCGTGAGTAAATCAAGAGTTCTCCTTTCCACTATTAGTCGCCTCTATTAATCACCTCCATTTACAGTCAGGGCGAGTGGGCCGTGCAGGCGGCACAGAAACGTAAATATACGCAGGTATTCAATGCGAATGATCGCACCCGTTCCGGCTACCTGACCGGCGCCCAGGCGCGAGGCGTTCTTGTACAGAGCAAATTGCCGCAGGTGACGCTGGCGCAGATCTGGACGCTGGCCGATGTCGATGGCGACGGGCGGCTCAGCTGCGATGAGTTCATCTTGGCGATGTTTCTCTGCGAGAAGGCCATGGCTGGCGAGAAGATACCCGTGAGCCTGCCACTCGACTGGGTGCCGCCCAGCTTGCGCAAGATCAACAAGTCGCGGCCGGGCTCCGTGTCTGGCGCCGGATCACGTCCCGGCTCGCAGCCCGCCTCGCGGCATACGTCGGTCTCCTCCCAGGGCGCGGTCATGTCCGACGCGGATCCACTTGCGGGCTTGCCGCAAAGTAAGTATTGCCCAAGGAAATATATGTAAATAATAATGTGTAACAATTGTCTGACCTTTGTGCAGCTTCATTCGAGGACAAGCGCAAGGAGAACTACGAGAAGGGCAAGGTGGAGCTGGATCGCAGGCGCAAGCTTATGGAGGATCAGCAGCGCAAAGAGCGGGAGGAGCGCGAGCGCAAGGAGCGCGAAGAGGCGGACAAGCGCGAGAAGGCGCGGCTGGAAGCCGAGCGCAAGCAGCAGGAGGAACTGGAGCGGCAGCTGCAGCGCCAGCGCGAAATCGAGCAGGAAAAGGAAGAGCAGCGCAAGCGCGAACTGGAGGCCAAGGAGGCAGCTAGAAAGTGAGTTGTTGCAGAGGAAAACCCTACAAATAATTGTAATTTGATTGTGCCTTTGTTTAGGGAGCTGGAGAAGCAGCGCCAGCAGGAATGGGAGCAGGCACGCATTGCCGAAATGAATGCACAAAAGCAAAGGGAGCAGGAGCGCGTGCTCAAGCAGAAGGCACACAACACCCAACTGAATGTGGAGCTCAGCACGCTCAACGAAAGGGTGAGTAACCAATAATCCTCCACTATTCTACCAGAGACTAAGAAAGTTCTCTCGCACAGATTAAGGATTTGTCGCAAAAGATATGCGATACACGCGCCGGGGTGACCAATGTGAAGTCCGTGATCGATGGCATGCGCAGCCAGCGCGACACTTCGATGAGCGAAATGGCCCAGCTGAAGGTGCGCATCAAGGAGCAGAACGCCAAGCTGCTGCAGCTAACACAGGAGCGCGGCAAATGGGAGTCCAAGAGCAAATCGAGCGGCGGCGGCATTGCCGGCGACACGGCACAGCAGGAGCAGCTAAACGCAGCCTTCGCGCACAAGCAGGTGGGCAGTCCGGAAATATATATCAAATAAAAACTGAATTTTGTTAACTCTAATCTCCGATGCAGCTATTGATCAAGCAGATCAAGGACAAGGTGTTGAACATTGAGAAGGAAATCGAATCGAAGAAGGAGGATCTCAATTCGAACGATGTGACCATGCAGGAGCTCAAGGCCGAGCTCGCTGCGCTGATTAACAAATGCGAAAATCTGTACAAGGAGTACGATGTGGAGCGCACCGCGGTGCTGGAATTGAAATATAATCGCAAGAACGAAGCGGCCACAATCAGCGCCACATCCGCCTGGGAAACGAGCAGCGCCTGGGGCAGCTCCGCCGCCAGCTCCGTTGTGCCCGCAGCCGCAGCTGCAGCCGCAGCTGTTGATGCCTATGCCGGCTATGGCCTAAGCATCGATACAGTCGGTGAAGCTGTTGTCGATCTCAGTGGACCGGCGCCGGAGGGTTTCGTTAAATATCGCGCCGTTTACGAGTTCAACGCCCGCAACGCTGAGGAGATTACGTTTGTGCCAGGCGATATAATACTGGTGCCATTGGAACAGAACGCCGAACCCGGCTGGTTGGCTGGCGAAATAAACGGCCATACCGGCTGGTTTCCCGAGTCCTACGTGGAGAAGCTGGAGGAGGTGCCAACGGCATTGGCAACAGCACCGGCAGTGGCAGTGCCAGCAGATGTTGTCGAGCCCGCCGCCACCCAAACCGACAGCTACTCGGACAATAACGCCTTGGCGGCACAGCAGAGCTGGCAACAGCGACTGTTGCTGCTGCTGCTGCTGCCGTAGGCGATGTTGAATACTATATAGCCGCATATCCTTATGAATCCGCCGAGGAGGGTGACCTGAGCTTTGGCGCCGGCGAAATGGTCATGGTCATCAAGAAGGAGGGCGAATGGTGGACGGGCACAATTGGCAATCGCACCGGCATGTTCCCATCGAACTATGTGCAAAAAGCGGATGTCGGCACAGCCGCTGCCCAAGTCGTTCCGGCTGCCGTCGATCCCCAACCCGAGCCCGAACCGGAGCCGGAGTCCGAGCACATCGAGCAGGTGAGTCGCTAAAATGGTCACAATAAATTCAAGACTTGACTTCGGTTTGCCTTGCAGTTGGGAGATATATTCTAAAGTATTATTATTATTATATAATGCTATATATATATTTCTAATATAATCACAGATTGTTGCCAGTTTAATTGAAAGTTGACCCTCTGCAAGGGCATACAAAAATCTTCTAGTCGTGTTTTAACCATTTCATGTGCTCATCTACTAATCCAATGCTTTTCATTTGCTAAACCCCCCAAATCATCTCGATACACACACACACACACACATCATGCTGCTCGCTCGTCCAGGAGGTCACACCGAATGGCATTAATGCTGCTCCCGCAGAGGCGCCAGAGCCGCAGTCGTCGAACCCGCCGCAGGCACAGCCACAGCCGGTTGAGCTGGAGGAGTCGCATACAATCGAAGATCTCGACATTGAAGTATCGCAGATAAACACGCTAAACAAGACACAGAGCGAACCGGCCGAAAGCTACAGCCGCCCCATGTCACGTACTTCTTCCATGACACCCGTAAATAGTTGACCTACATGCGCCCAACATATCCAAATGTCTCACTAAATCTTCACTAATCCTCATTCCTCTCGTTTTACCTTGCAGGGCATGCGCGCCAAGCGTTCGGAGATAGCACAAGTAATTGCACCATATGAGGCAACCAGCACGGAGCAATTGTCGCTGACGCGCGGCCAGCTGATCATGATACGCAAGAAGACCGACTCCGGCTGGTGGGAGGGTGAGCTGCAGGCCAAGGGCAGACGGCGTCAAATCGGCTGGTTCCCGGCCACCTACGTCAAGGTGCTGCAGGGCGGACGCAACAGTGGACGCAATACGCCCGTTTCCGGCAGTCGCATTGAAATGACCGAACAGATTTTGGGTTAACTATAGAGAATACTTTATAAATTTGACAAATTTTAAACGATTATTCACTTGCAGATAAGGTGATTGCTCTCTATCCGTACAAGGCACAAAACGACGATGAGCTCTCGTTTGACAAGGACGACATCATCAGCGTGCTGGGCCGCGATGAGCCGGAATGGTGGCGCGGCGAGCTGAACGGACTCTCCGGCCTGTTTCCCAGCAACTATGTGGGTCCATTTGTTACGTCCGGTAAGCCAGCGAAACTAAACGGCACGAAAACACAGTGAATCTCCACGAGAAACGACAACAACAACAAAATCCACAACCATGACGATGCTTTACAACTAGTTTCATCCCCAACCAACACACGCACACACGCACACTCGCGCTCTCTCACACACACACATTCCAGTTTAGTTTATATTTGTATTTGCTCAAATTATATAATTTTTCCTGGATATCGAATAAGTAAGGCCAATTTGTTCTCGCCACGCGTAACGTCTTGAAAAGCTAGTGTTTAATTATAATTTGTTGCAATCTGTTGTAATTATCCTGTATATTGTTAATTGTTATTATTTAGTTGTTTAGCAATTATTTAATTTTAAGTTCAAAAAGCCCCGCAGCCCAAACACCTTTGTAACCTTGTTAGCCAATCTTTAGCTTTAATTTGATATTGATTTGCATTTACATGCATATATACATATACTATATATATATATTTATCGTACGTACATCTTGTGTATTTAGCAGTCCATTGATTTTGTATTTATTTTGTGTAATTTTTTGTACTTTTACCCGCTATTATTTATACAATTATACACCTATACATATGTTTATGCTGTACATAAAATCGAAAAACCAAAATCTAATTAAAATATTACTTTCAATTTGAAACTCTTGAAAATGCGGCGCACAGGAAACGTATAACGAGCCATCGGGTTTGGTCTTTAAGCGACGCTAGGAATACGCCACAACAAAAACAACAACAACAAAAACAGGTCTATAAAAGGATCCATAATATTAAGTTGGTCGAAAAAATTATCCAAAATGTAGTCGAAACTTAGCGAGCATTTATTTATTTTCAACCCTTTCTCATAATCATATTCCATCCGAAATGTATTAAAAGATTTATTGTTATTATATTTTCTGTTTTTTCCCGAAAAATTGAATTCAAAGTGAAGACTCGCTCTATTTTCTGGATTGTTATCTTTCGTTTTCATATTTCGAACAGCTTTTTAGTTTTATGGATGGATATTTATTTTTTGGAAGTGCTCCAAAGTTCTCCTACGTCATAGAATCAAATGTGCAAACTTTAATGGAAATCTCATAAATGTAATCAATCAAATTACCATTCAAAATACAAATCGCAATCGAAATCAAGTTACGCATATAAACATATTTAAAAATATATATATATATACAAACATAATATGAGATAAAACATATTTATATCAAAGGCAATTACAGTTCTGTTGTATTAGATGTGTGTTTCAACTTTAAAGCCCAATGCATACATACTATATATACAAATTTAAAGTGTTTTTTTCCCCAAGAAAAATCTAAAGAAAAAAAAGAAAAAGAAAGAAATATACATATACTAACTACCTACAAAAATACGAACACATATATAAAGATGGTTTTCTGTGTTTTCGAATAATATGCGCATGTATTTGTATATAATATATAACTAATATTAATTGTTAACTAAATACTAAGCATCAAGACCATTCACAATTATAAAAAAAAAAAAAAGCACATACGACAGCAGTATTGGTAATATGTATAACTTCTGCAATTGCTTAACAATTTACGAGTATTTAGTTTGTTTATAAAATTGATTTAATTTTTTGTACTAATTTAAGCGCTTAATTCAACTGCCATATTTAAATTAGTTTGATTTGTTTGCAAGCAAAGTTATCAGCAGCATTTACAGCGCGCATTCAATTTGCAAGCAGTGTTGTCAGCAGCATTTACAGCGGGGATAAAAGTTGATTAGTGTATTGTAAAAAACAAAATGGTATAAACTATTGTATAAAACGTTTTGAATTGCAATTAGCTACGTATTTAAACATGATATTGAGCATATACTCTATTTATCAAAAAATAGCTATATTATGTTATGTTCTGTTAGTTGAGGTTATGTCTAGTCCTAAAATATATATGCTATATATATATATTGTATCTATGCTATATCTACAAAAAACACTCTCGATTGCCTTTCAAAATGATAACCAATACATAACATGATGAACTTTATTCGTAACTTGTTATTGCATACAACAAAAAAACTATACATAATATCTATAGGCCCTAAAACTATTTAAAAAAAAAAAAAGAAAAGAAACCCGAATCAATTAACCGCAAAAAAATACTCTGCTAAATGCTTGCCTAAGCCCGAAATTGAAATTCTTTTCAGTTTTCGCAAGTGTTTAGATGAGATCTTAAAGACATATTTACATATGTGTAGCTATTGTTGGGTTGATTATGAATTATAAAAAAAAAGCTATATATATATTTAGTAAATACTACAAATTTCTTTAGCAAAATGTTAAATAGAGGCAAAACAAAACAAAAGAAAAACTATTTCTGTTTATCTTAAGTATGGGCTGCGCACTTCTTATAGAGCCAAACACACACACACACACACACACACACACTCACACACACACACACACACACACACACACACACACACACACACACACACTTGCATACATATAATGCTCATATACGCGTATTTGTTTAAAATCGTTAAAGCGTTCATGAATTTAACTAAGCAGTAAAAGAAATATAAAGCCATAAAAAAAAAGAAATTAAAAATAAAAATAAATAGCAAAAATTGATATATGTACGCATCAGTGTTGCCAATTCAGCTGTTTTCTATACCAATTTAGCCATTTTCTAGCTGATTCGGCTACTTTTGGCAACTCAACAGCTCAGCAAGCTAATTCAGCTTTTTAAATCTTTACTTAACACTGGATTTAGTTACTTTTCCTTAAGCGACAGTTGGCAACACTGATGCGCATTAGCTAGCACACACACACACACTCACACACACACAGACACACTTTAAATGCGAAATGATGACCATCGATATACATATTTACCTACATACTAACATACAGACATATGCATACATATACATATATATATACATTACAGAATATGTAAGCTATGCCACGCATGGAACTTGAACTTCTTGTCGGGAATTCCTGTTAACAGCATAGAACGCATACAAACATAAATACATGCATAAATACATACTAACAACAAATATATATACATACATATATATAGAGAGAGTTCTTCGAGAAAATTGAAAATGCAAAAATTAAAAGAAAATTAACATTTAACATATTAAACTATATCAGTTTCAAATGAAATAAGATTATGAAATTAAAAACAAAAAAACAAAAAAAAATTAAAACATATTTGGTGAAATAAATGTATAAACGGAATTTCAAAAAAAAACAAACCAAAAAATATTTGAGCATTACGTGTACAATTATTTGGTGGCGGCTTCTCGCAGGGCATTCCAGAGATTTTGATTCAACATTTTCATGTGATTTCGAGTAAAAGTTATTAACATATTTAACGTTTTTTGTTTGCTTAAAAAATTCATGATTTTTCCTATGGAAATAAAAAGTTCTCTACAATATTAAATAAATAAATTTAATTAAATTCCTAGTTAAAATTAACCGAAATCTGTAAGACAACTTTTTATGAGTTTTAGAACATTTAGAAAAAATTAAAGTCAAATAAAATGAGACTCAAAAATCAAATAATGAAAATCTCTGGAAAACCGCGTTTATTTTTAATTTTTAAATAAATACAATTTATTGTTTGTTTTGGTTTTCCGATTCTCTAGATATTCGTCTTCTGTACTTACGCAGTGCCCCGAACTGAAAGCGCAGCCGCCAGCAACAAATCGAATCAGATCGCGCGACGTCCGCTGCAGCGACTCTGGCAGCACTGGCGCCAGCACGAGCCCGCGCCCAGCGTTGCCATACCGGACGAACGATTGCGCGGCAAGGTTCAATCGGTGCATATATCAAAGCGCAGCAATGGCCAATTAATGGGCTGCGCCTACGTCACGTTCGAGTGCAATGAGATTATGGCCAGGGCCATGCTGCAGGAGGATCAGGATAATCGCCTCCTCGGCCGTGACGTCATCCTGGACTGGCAGCTGCCCAAGAAGCGCAGCACCCAATGGCGCTGCTGGTGCTGACCTCCATATATATATACTCTATATTTAATTTGATTTGATTTGTAGTTTGCTTTGATTTTCGTTCGATTTTTATTTTTAGTAAAATTCTCTTAGACAATATTTAAAATCAGTTTAACAGTTTACAAGTTTTTTTCTTTTTTGCTAAATAATTTGGTGAGTTTTATTTTTTTTGTAATTATTTTGTTTTATTTTCTTTTATTTTCCGCTATATTTAGTTCAAGTTATTTATTCAAATATGCACAACTTAAGGTCTACAGTATGAAAATTGCAAACTAATTCAATTTTCTACCATTTTATTTTCTATTTTTTCGCAAATTTCATTTATGAGCCGTCGCTTTTTATATAAAGTGTTAATAATTCATTTTTTCATGCAATTTATCGTGCTTAATTTATATAGAAAACGCGCTCATAGTTAACACAGCTCTGATTTTATTTTTTTTAGCTTTTTTTTCATAGATTTTTCTTTAGTTTTTAGGTGAAATGACAATTTACAAGAAATGCAATTTCTTGTAGCTGTTTATTGTCTTTCGTTGAAATAATAAAAAAAATATTCTCGTTAACTAAACACAGTTGTTTTTTTTATAGTTAGTTAGTTAGTAGCTGACTATATAATTGGTATTATGCCCGATTTAATTCAGCTTTAATGTGCATATTACGAAGGCAATTTGTTGGATATACTCACATAAAGAATCACTCAAGACAAATGAGAAGTTACAATTTTCTACCAAGCATGTGAATTTTACATTTATTTTGAGGTTATGCTTTGCAATTTTTTGAGGTTAGGAAAAAAGAAAATGGCTTCCAGTCTGATATTTCGACTACATATTGAACTCTTTTTAACATTTATTTGCGTTCTACGTTCGTACAGTCAAAATTCACGCGTACTTAGACGATAAGATTTACACTCGTGCTGCACATTTCTCATTAGTTTTGTGGCTCGTAAATGTTTACAAAAATAATTTATAAATTACACAACTCTTGCTAAATAGCTATACATTAGTTATAGTATATATGTCTATATAGTTATTTACTAGATTAGTTTTGCTTATAAGTAGACTTTTCTTTTAATATTAAACGTAGCTTTACGACTTCAAGCGGATAAGTCTCCGGTTCACTTTTTACACGCTGACTAACTTAATCGTTAGTGCTAGTTAGTTAAGTACGACTAAAATTGAACTAAATACTGCAGCAACACAGTTTTATAATTATCAATATAATATAATATAAATTTGTCTAAACTAAAAGCAAAAACAATTCACGCACACACAACTAACTAAGTGTTAGGACTTAATCTGAACTTTGGCTAAATTGTTAATCGATAACACAATTGTTTCTGGAACACATTAGCATTAGGCTAGCTTTAAATACAGTAAATACAAGTATAAATAGATTAGTTTAACAATTTGAAGAAGCAAAATTCTGTTTAACTTATAATTTGTGTGTTAGACGTACGTACAATCGTTTTTTTTTCTTTCTTTTCTTAAATATCCCTGCAGATCCTAACTATCCAACTATTTAACGGACTGTGTGAACTGTGTTTGCTGTGAAGCTAACTTGCTGAAACTTGGTATGGAAGAAACTCGAAAGGATCGGAAGACTATATCATATAGCTGCTATAGGTAGAATAGGTTGAACGTGAAGTTCTTGAATGGGAAACTTTTTATTTAGAAGATATACTCAAACTTTGCGTGCTTAATGTTTACCAGGCTCCTAACTTCTGGGTTAAGTTCTATTATCATCGGATACCATCTAGCTAGGAATAATAGTAATACTATATCATATAGCTGCTATAGGTAGAATAGGTTGGGAAACTTTTTATTTGCAAGATATACTCAACAAACTTTTCATAGACGATGTTTACCTAACTTCTGGGTTACGTCCTATTATCATCGGATACCATCTAGCTAGGAATAATAGGAATTATCCCTCGTAAAATGGAGTTCTTCTGTGAAAATCTCTTCTGTTTTCCAAAATATCTTGTCTTAAGTTAGGTAGAATCGGTTGAAAGTTTAGTTTAGTAAAAAAAAAATACCCAAGAAACTTTGGATGTTGGTAAAAAAAGGTATTATGCTTCTAAAATAATCGGACTAGTATATCATAGATAGTATATATAGATAGGAATAATGGGAAAAATCGCTCGAAGAATGCAGATCTTGAATGAAAATTTCTGCTGTTTTCAAAAATATCTTATATTAGGCTCATTCTTAACTACATCGGACTGTTATATCATAAATATCTTATAGAAATAATATTTAGATTGTATAATCATTGAAATAAATCTGCAAGGTTATTTTATCCTCGGCGTGCCGAAGGAAACTATTCTCAGTTATATACAATTTATGTTATAGGTTAATTATAATATAAAGCTTTCTTTCTTTTTTGTTTTAAACCATTTTCAAAATGTTCCTATATACATATACATAATATATATGTCAAGTATATATATATATATATATATATATATTCACGGATAGATAGGTAATCGTGGCCGATCTCAGTAGAACATTTCGTATTGGAAAGGACGCCTGGACCTGGCACGAGCTCGCCAGCTGCTCGACCCTCAAATGATGCTCTCGTCGTTGTTGCGCGTCAGGCGAATCGTCGTCGTCGTCGTCGTCGACGTGGCGGGACTTGGAGCTGGTGCGGCTCCAGCTGCGGCTCCAGCGCCATGGCGTCTGCCCAGCTCGTGTGGGCGTGGCGTTGCGGGCGTGGTGAACGTGGTCACAACAATATTCTCATCGTCATACAAATCAAAATCCTCGCCCTCATCATCATCCTCATCCTCCTCCTCCTGCTCCTCCTCCTCCTCCGTCTCGGTATCGCTATCCTCGTAGTCCAGCAATGCGCTCGTCACCTGATTTCTGCCACCGGCCACGCCCACAGCCGAACCGCCCACCGCGCCGGCGTTCATGTGCCGGATCTGGGCGCGCGGCGTCGTCGGCCCGAGACGCGGCAACAAGGGTTCACGTCCGGCATGCATTACTTTCGCGGCGGCCGAGGCGGAAGCGGCGGCGGCGGTGCTAGCCAGCGGCACCGCGTCCCAATCATCGCCGTCGCCGGGCTCGCAGAGGGACTTGGAGTGGCCGTGCTGGTAGCTGGACTCCTCGGGTATTGTGTCGCTGTGAGTGTGTGTGTGTGTGTGTGTTTGTGTGTGTGTGTGTGTCGTTTGCAATGGATGTGAAGAGAAGGCGAAGAAAGTTTAATGTCAATTGTGCGTTCAATTTTGGATTGAGGTGAATGCGAACTATGATCTCAAGGTCTACAACTAACATAATTAATTATCTTTAATTAATCAAGGGGGGAAAGGGGCCTCCATCAAAATGGAACTAACAATGTGTTACTTCAATACGAATAAAAGAACTTTAACAACTTCTTACGATTATTATAGAAAATACCAAAAAGCTAAATAAAGCCAAAGTAAGAATTAGAAATATTATTTTATATTAACAAAGTACATTTAATAATAAAAAGCGTAAGCATTAAGCGAAAGATTTTAAAGCTTGGTTTCGAAAGTGAGCAGAAAACACGAAAAAGCAATTCTACGACACAGTTTTCTCCAAAAAATACTTTTAAGCACAGATAATACTAAAAATAAGCACAAAAATACTTAAAATAACTGCCAGCAGTTTGTTGGGCGTTTCTTTAAAAATAATGCCTAATTTTTTTTTAGCTTGTTTTTTGGTTAGTTTTTATTAAAAAGAGTTCCAAGTGCAACTGACTTTGCTGTTCTACAATAAGAATAAATTAAGCAATTCATTCGACCAGGGCTGCAAGCTCAAATTAAATTACAAGTGGTTCAGCTCACGGCTCGAACCAGCTCATCTCCCACTGCTTCGGTTCGTGAACCGGGCTTGTCTTCTCCTATTTCTTCCATATTTTAATGTAACTATTTTCTGTTAATTTTTGGTTTGGTTTTAGCTTTGGTTTTTAGTAAACCATGAATTTTAGTTCCGGACTTGAACCAGCTCCTTTCCCACAGGTTCGGTTTGTGGGCTTGTCTTTTCCTATTTCTTCTATATTTGAATGAAACTATTTTCTGTTAATTTTAGATTTTGTTAGATTCGAATCTGAGTGACATATAAATTGTAGTTCACGGCTTGAACCAGTTCACCTCCCACAGATTCGGTTCGTGAACCGGGCTTGGGTTCAGAGCTTGGCTTCTCCTATTTCTTCTATATTTTAATGAAACTACTTTCTGATTATTTATTTTTAGCTTCGATTCTCAGTGCAGTTCACGGCTTGAACCAGTTCACCTCCCACAGGTTCGGTTCGTGAACCGGACGGAGCTTGGTTTTTGCTGTTTCTTCCCTATTTTAATTAAACTATTTTTTGTTAATTTGTTTGATTTTGTTTTTAGCTTCGGTTCTTAGTAAGATATAAATTTTAGTTCCGGACGCGAACCGGTTCAGCTCAAAACCTGTTTGCAGCCTTGCTTTTCTATCATTCAAATTCTATTTCAATTTTCTATCTCAATTTCGATTGACTTGTGAGAGATACAAAACTGTTTCGCTTGGAAGAAAAGAAGAAATTAAAGGCATTTCGCCCGAGAGATACATTTGCGATACATTTACTCGACTGAAAGAAAGCTGAACCAATACCGAATTCTGATATAAGGCATTGAAAAAGTGATAAATTATTATTTAATTTTTTTTATATCGTCAAACTATCGCCATGTTATCTTCCTGACGATAGAGAAACGAGACAAACTTAAATGTTTGCAGACGGAATACACGTCTGTTTATCTTCTTTCTACTTTCTACTATGAACAATAACAGCTTGTCAGTTGCAGGAGTACCCCTAATATTGCACGCAAGATAGTTAAATTTGTGGGGTGTTTAGCACAGTCATGAACTGCTTGATAATCATATAAAGCGAGCCAAAATACTTACACATATTTATGAATATATAAGTATATATATTTATGAGCCAAAAGCCAACATATACTAGACTTTTATAACAGCTCGACTACTGTTAAATATTCTGTGTATATAATTTGTATATTATTTATGTGTGGTGTGTGTTTACTAAGTGATTGATGCGTTTGTCTGTGGACTATACAGCTACACGGACTCAATGGAAACGGCGCTAAAAATATAATCAAAATTATAAACAAAGAAAAATATTGTTACCCAAAAAAGAAAGCATTTAACAATTTTGATAATATAAGCAGATGTGCAAATTGTTTAGTAGAACGCTTAATGTTCATGTTAGGTACATGTTAAAGTACAGGTTAAAGTACATGGTAAATATTAAGAAATTGAATTGTATTTAGTTAAATGTTTGTGAGGCGTTTAGTAAAGGTAACAAAACTGAAAAACAGGCATCTTTAAAAAATTTGATGTCCATGTTAAGTACATGTTAAAGTACGCGGTAAATATTAGGAACTGGTATTGTATAATATGTTGTTGTGGCGTTTAGTATAGCTAACAAAGCTGAAAACCAAGCGTCTTTTAAAAACAGGTAAGTAAAACATTTATTGTTCATGTTAAGTACATGTTAAAGTACATGGTAATTATTAAGAAATGGCATTGTATGTTCTTGTGGCGTTCAGTATAGGTAACAATGCCGAAAGCCAAGCTTCTTTTAAAAACTGATAAGTTAAAAATTTAAGGTTCATGTTAAAGTACATGGTAAGTATTAGGAAATTGCAGGAAATTTAGTTAAAAATTCTTGTTGCGTTAAGTAAACGTAACAAAGCCGAATACCAAGCTTTTTTTATAAACTGATAAGTACAACATTTAGTGTTCATGTTAAGTACATGTTAAAGTACATGATAAATATTAAAAAATTGCATGGCATTTCGTTAAATGTTCTTGTGGCGTTTAGTATAGGTAACAACACAGACTACTTTTAAGTGTTAAAGACATATTTATATAAATTAGTAAAGAAAATTATTTAAAGTCAAATCAGGATAAAAAGTTGCACCAATTTATATACTTCCTGCCTAGGCATACGGACAATTGGTAAACTATGAGACCCATATCTGAATAATATACTTTATGAGTGCGAAATGAATTGATGCCAATTGCCAGAGACGTTGAAGGTTGCAAACTAGAACTAGGTATATCGGTATTATATAGGATTTGTATATGTATATATAGATAGACTAAACTGATTTCGATTCACAGAACTATACGAATGATATGCATGAACTGATCTTGTACTATATACAAATAATACAGTCAAGGATCATAAGTTATAGTGTTAGTTTTTTTGTCTGGTTGACGATATACGATTAGTTGAAATTCGACATTGGCCGGCTTTAGTTGCTGTTTTTTATTCTGTTTTGGTTTTTTTTTATAATGGGGCACTCGGATTACTTGGAATAGTACGTAGCTCCGCTACTCTCCGATGTCGGGGAGCTGTAGTTAGTTGCTGTCGACGAGTTGCTCGGCGAATTATGCGTTGCTGTTGCTGTTGTTGTTGTTATTATTGGTTTGATATTGGCAGCAATTGTTGCTGCTGTTGTTGTTATTGTTGTGGCTGTTGTTGTCGTGTTCTCTAGCAAATTACTAGCTCCCGGACTACAGAGCAAAACTCTACTGGGTCTGCGTCCAGTTGCTATGAGCCTGAGCAAATCGTAGATGCGTCAAGCATTTGGTTTTTTTGTTTTGTTTTTGGAAATCGAATTGAGAGCACACAATTAAAGTTGAGTATTATAAATGAAATTATGGCAAGAGGTACGCATAAGTAGGAAAATGCATAAACAATCAATTGCAATGCTTTGGCTTAGACTAAAAGTGTTCAAAATCAATTGAAACTGAAAAGCAGTTGAAGGATTTGCCAAAGATGCAGAAATTTATCATAATTTGGGCGAGGACAAAAAAAAAATCATAAATTTCTGTTACCAAAAAAAAGGCTTTTTACTAAAATTAATTTATATATCTATTTTGAGTGTATTTTATTACCTTTTTTTTATAAAAGCTTTTGGGATAGGCAGAAGTTAAGGTTAAGTTTATTAACCTTATGCTATTTATTTCATGCTAGGTTTTAATTTTTTAGTAGGTTTAGTTTTAAAAAAACAAAGAAGGGGTTCGTAATATTTTTCTAGCAATTTTTTAGGTGTCTGCGCAAGCGAATATCTTTTTGTTAATATTTAAATATATGTAAATTTATATAGCTGAATTATTTTATTCAAGCTTTTTGCGATTAGAAAGCGAATTGGATTCTACTTATTTGAGCTGTCTATTAAAAGCTTTTAAAAAAAAAATATGATTAAAATAGGTCGGCAAAATAAAGTCAGATCTTTGGAAGATATTTCTTTAAGTCTCGTGCGGACCAGGACTATCCATGAGAAAAATATAAAATATTATAAAAAAATTGTTGGGGTATTTACAAAAGATGGGTTGGTTTTGATGTCCACAATAGTTGATGCTTTTCTTGAAATATCTCGGGTAAATAAAGTCCGATTTGGGAATGATATACATTATTAGACTCTTACAGATCTCGACTATCAATTGTCGTTTAAAATAATCAAACTCTCAATTTTGACAAAATTTGAAAAAAAATGTGACATTTAAAATGTATGTTAAATTTAAGATTGCATTTTGTTCTATAAACATTCATGACTCCAAAAAGATATGTCCTTCCCAAATCGAATGATATTTACCCGATGATAGTTTTCGAAAATGGATTTAATTGGAATATCTCGGGCAAATACCTACAGATTTTCATAAGATATACTTTTTCGAAATTCCAGCAGTAATTAGTTATACTTTTTATGATAAATGGATAATAAGCTGCCTGATAAAATAGAGTACAAGCGCAGCTAGGTACAGCTAGGTACAGCTAGGTACAGCTAGGTACAGCTAGGTATGTACATAGACCTAGAGTACCTTGAGTAGATCTTCAGGACTCCAAAAAGACACATCTCTTCAAAATCAAATGATATTTATCCGATAAAGCTTTTCAAAAATGTACTTTATTCGAATATCTGTGGTAAATAATTATAGATTTTCGAATGATATAGTTTTCCTGAAAACCCCTTAAATTATACTTTTTATGATAAATATTTAACAAGCTGCCTGATAAAAAAAAATCGTACAAGCAACACAGCTGGCCTTATTATATACCTCTAGATAATTGATGATATTTGATATTCGAATGCATGAGAGCTATGGACAGACTTAAAAATAAACAGATCTAGACTGAAAACAAGCACAGTAACGGAATACACAGCCGCATGCAGGGCACATTTTAGCTACAAAGAACAGGACACACACACACACTTAACTGTGCTCGCTGTGTGTGTGCGTGCGTGTGTGTGTGTGCGTGTGTGTGTGTGTGTGGGGAGGTGTAACAAGAACTTACCCGCTAAGCTCCAGCATTGAGCCGCGTCGCACGTTCCGGCGATGGCTCGCCGTGACCGGAAACGGACCCGTATGTCCGTCCGGGCCAACGAGATGGGCGCCCAACGTGCCGGACGAAATGGACTGCGACCGATTGTCCAGCCGTGGATTGTGCATCGACGTGGATGGCAGCTGAATCAACGGATTGATGACATTCAATGGCGGCACAAGCATCAGATCCTGGCTGGCGCTGGACGCGTCGACGGCGCCGCTGCTGCTGCTGCCGCCGATGCCGAGGCTGCCGGCCTTCGAGCTGGAACTTTCGCGACGGAACAGACCTATGACGGACTTGGGCGCTTTAGGCTTGTTTATGCCACCTGTGTGTGCGTGCGTGTGTGTGTGGGTGGGTGGGAGTGTGTGTGTGTGTGTGGGCGACAGTTACCAAAGGATAAACAATGCGGCAAAGAGAAGAAAACACAAAGTTCAGGGAAATTAACAAACAAAAATAACACAGAAAAAAAACTACAAGTGGTTTTTACAAATATTCCAAAAATTTTTCAATTCTTTTCTTTTCTTTTTTTTTTCTTGTTTTTTGGTGCACTTAAGAAACACAAGAGAAAACTATATGGTATATAGATAGATATTTACGTATGTACACATGTTCTTCTTTTCGCAGAGTTTCTTAAGGCCAATTTCTCAATTTCTCAATTTTTAATTCAAATAGCAGAAAAGTTGGTAAACGGAAACGGCAACTGTACATTCAGTGTTGGGCAACGTGCCCGTACTGAGAGCTGGCGCCAGTGTTATTAACGCTCGACAACTTTTGATCTTACCTAGAAAGGTGGCGCTTGGCGAATTGTAGGCCAGATATTCCTTGTTCGAGGCCCAGGCGGGAAATTCATTCTGCTGCACTGCGTCCGTGGACTCGTCGCCCTGTCGCTTCCACGGCAGCTGCGATTCGGTCGCTGTGGGCGTGGCCACGCGACGTTCGCCATCCGAGTCGCGCGATAAATTGCGATCCTCCTCGGGTATCGGATGCTCGGCCACTGTGTGCGATAAATTGCGAGTGGGAGAGGTGTTAGTAAAGTTGAAAATTTGATACATATTTAATGCATGCATCACGCGTTCAGCTTAAGCTCAGTTATCGATAACTACTAAACATATCGAGGAAATGGTAGGACAAGAACAAAGTGCGCTCAACTTAAATGCAAATCAAGTTCCGTTAAAAACAGTGTTCAAAACGAATCGAAATGCCGAATGGCAAGGCTGCGAACCAGTGTTGAACAGCGACTTCAAAGGAAGCACTCTATGCGAAACCATGTTCAAGAACCGGTTCAAGGTTTGAGGCTTGGATAAATGTGGTTCGAAGCCTTGGCAAGTATTACGTATTATTTTTTTTTAAGTATTTCAAATAATACGTTATTTTCACTTTCGAATCGCATGTGTTTTTCAAAGCTCTTCGACTCATTTTTAGTTATTGAATATTAACTGGCGCCAATCTTTGCACAAAGAAATACTTTTATTTTATTTAATAAATTATTAAGCTAAAAATATGCTTGACAATTAAATTCTTCTTAAATTCTAAATATTTCAAAAAGCAAATTAAAAATATATAAAAAACATATTTATAATATCCACACAATGAGATCCGAAAACACATGCGACATTTGATTCGATTCGTCTTAATTATAATTTTAATAACAATTAACCTGATAAAACAAATACAAACAATAATAATTCGATACAATGTTGGGACTGGGAATGCTAATGGATAAGTTCTGTTGTTGTTGTTCTTGTGTAATCGCGACTTTTAACTTAAGAGATAGTTTACGATTCCGGGATGGCAACAACAAAACACTTTGTCATGCACAAAAATGCCATGCTGCTTTTTGCTTTGTTTGAAATGTTTTTTTTTTTTCAATTGGTTTCTCATATCAAAGGTGAATTTCAATTGATTTGCGTTCACATTATGGTTTGCTAAATGTACTGAATTTCGGCATTACTTTGTCAGATGATCGCCTTTCCTTATCGTTAATGTATGGAACTACGAGAACTACAAGCTGTTCTGCATGTTTTTTTCAGTTTTATTGTCTTTAACAAGCAATTCAGCGAGTGTTTTAGTTAAACAGTCGCTAGATAGACATTGATGACAACTATTTATGACAGCTAAGTAACATTGAAGATTATTACAAAATACTTTGCTCCGTTTTATTGTGCTCCAATTAAAGTTAACGCCTTTCGTTTTAGTTATATAAGCTGATCTGGCTGCTAAAATTTACCAGGCGGTTTATCCACCTACTAAGCAACGAACATTAAGATAGCAACACGGTGTTTTTAGCTGAAACTGATCTAGTTGATAAAATTTACCAGGCAGTTAATTCGCATATTAAATATTTAACATTAAGATAGCAGCACAGTGTTGCCTTCTGTAATTAACAAGAAACTTATCTAGCTGATAAAATTTACCAGGCATTTTATTCACTTGTTAAACTTAACTGTAGTGTTGCCATCTACTTTTTTACTTTTTTAATTTACCAGGCAGCTTATTCTGATTGACATTAAGATAGCAACGCAATGTTGCAAATTGTAAAATTTAGCAGGCAGTTTATTCACCTATTAGATAATTGACATTAAGATAGCACCGAAGTGATGCCAGCTGTGTTTTTAATTTACCAGGCAGTTTTGTCTAATTGACATTAAGATAGCAACGCAATATTGCCATCTTTTAGTTGCATGAAATTTATCTAGCTGATAAATTTTACCAGGCAGCTTGCTCACCAATTTAATAATAGACTTAAAGATAACAACGCAGTGTAGCCATCTGTTATTTGATTTACCAGCCAGTTTTCTCTGATTGACATTAAGATAGCAGTACAGGGTTGCCATCTTTAATTAAACTGTAACTGACATGAACCTTAACGGGAGCTTGATAAAACGGGCCTCATAAAAAAGTTGGGAATTACCAAAGAAAATAACTAAAATAAAAAGCAACAGAAATAAACTCGGTATAGCTTAAATAGCGAGGCTTCAAATGCTTAGCACAAATTACGATTGTACAATCAAATTCTCTAAGATTATGAGACATTATACGATTTTATGGCTTTTATTTTGATTTAAATACACAGAAATTTTCGTGTGTTTGGATTTATTTTGATGTGTGAGCAATGGCAAACGAACGAATGGAGATGGGCTTTTGAGAGTTAAAGAGAGAAGCGCCAAAAGAGATAAGTTTAGGCTAGCAGGCCAGCTGATAAGTGAATTATGCCAGAAATTATCTTAGTCTGGATTTTGTTGACTTCGATATATTTTTATTTGAAGTTTAATTAACTTTGCACTTATTCTTTGGCGCTTCTCTCTGCAATGTACGTGTTGAACCAGTATGAAAAATACTGGAACGTTTAAAAATGCATTATATTTAAAAGTATATATCGGAATTTAAGTATTTAACTGGAAGTTTTGTAACGAGATGTATTTTTTGATATATTTCAAGTTATAAGTTTTGAGTATTGAAAGATTTTGGAATATGTACAAGATATACTGGCAATATTTTGTACATTTGTAACGAGAATTGAAATGAGGAAGTAAACCACTCGAGGGGTATATTATTGGATGATTCACGGATGTGTATGCATATCAGAGATGTGTATGATGGGAGAATGCGGGTGAATATATTGTTTTATTTTCTTCTTTTTTTTTGTTTAGATAATTAGGGTTTTTTGGTTGTTTTTTGTTTTTTTTTGTTGATATTGTTTACCAATGCTCTGGTATGAACGATCCCGTCGCCAGGGCAGGATCAGTTCGGCCGCTGTGGGTCCAACTGGCGGATCGGGCGAGTCTAGATCTTGCTGACCGTCATCGAGTTTGGGCGCATAATGCTGAACGATGCGCGCCTTGGATGCATCAAAACCGGGCAGATTTTGTATATGCGCTATCAGGGAGTTATTATTGGCGCGATCCGAGTCAGCTAATTGTGTGTGTGCGAACAGTTTATCGGGGGGCATATCGAGCAACATATATTGGATATGTTAAATCAAATGAAATTGGATAGGCATAAAATAGGGGATATAAAAAAAAAACAAATATATAGAAGTTGTTGTCGTTATAGCTTTTATTTATTTCTAGGCGCTACCCAAAATTCTTTTAGGCATTTTGCGGAGGAATAAAAAAAAGAAAACAGAAATCAATGAAATAAACAAAAAGTCTAGCAGAAGCTCTGGCTCAACAGTTGATCTGTTTTTTTTTTTTGAGGCATAAGAAAATTACAGATTAAATGAGATTTCGTCTAGAAACAACTTTGGCTACTTGATATAACAAATAGCTAATCAATTGTACAAAATGTTTACAAAGTTTCTTTACTTTTTATTGTTTTTACTGTACTTTAAGCTGTTGTGTCGGACAGTGTAATCGCGCGCACATTTCTTGTACACAATCATATGAAATACTTGATGGCATTTTTGTGTAGTCAATTGTTGTAATAAAAGTATAAAAATGTCAAAACACACGAGTCGGTTATCGCTATATAACCACCGATCAGGCGTACATATATGTATATCTCTAAAAGGTTGAACTGATAAATGATAAACAAGGAAATCGGATAACACGCATAAGGCAACCAATAGCCCTATTCGTAATATCGCATACATAAATCAGATCAGAGTTTGTGAGTTGTCAGTTAACATATAGAAGAATAACATATAGAACTTACGTGATGATTTTGCGGTAAATGTGAGACCGTCATCCCAATCGTCGCTGGGTCCAATGACATTGATCTCATTCGGATTCTGCGGGCATTCCTCGGCTGTTTCGTTAAGCATATCGTTAATATAGTCTTTAGATGATATATCATATCATTTCATATCATATGGCACACAGATAACAGTGTTGTTAAATACAAAATGAGGCAGTGTGGTAAAATGCGTGTTTTCAGTGTTGTTAAATGTGCGGAAATTTTAAAGTTTCAGTTTTTTTTTTTTCATACAACCAATTTAGATATGTTTTTGTTGTTGTTTTTTTTTGTATTCATCGGGTAGGAAAGCGCGTGTTGTAGTAGGAAGATAAAAGAAAGATTTGGGTTTCTCAATTAGTGACCAATTATTTAAATTATGATTAGTAACAAAATGTGTGGGATTATGTGAATGAGGGCTCGTAAAGTTGTAAATGAAATAAGGAAGAATTTGTTTTTAAAATTTTGGTTGGGTTTATGTTTTGATCATGTTTTACGAACCCCAACATGCATATAAGAAACTTAAAATTAATGAAGTGCGGTTTATGATTGGTTATAAACTTATTAGACTTGGGTTAGATTTTTAAAAATTTCAAGAAAATCATAAAGAAAAAGCAACTAATAAGCTCAGACTAAACATCTGGGATGCTGTCTAAAATGGAACTGAAAAATTAAGATTTTTGGAATAGCTTTCTAAGGACTAAATTGGGAGTAGTTATTTTTGATAAATATTTAATTGCTGTAAATTTTCGTTTTTGTTTTTTTTTAGCGGCATTTACCTATGTCTAATCTACGATATTTGTTAAGTGAATTGTGAGTATGTCTTTTTCTGTACGATTTTTTGCGTGAATGGTTTGAACTCGAATTCGTATTCGTACCATTGGAGAGCTGCTTGGTGGTGCCGTTCTGTTGGAAATCATGGAACGAGACATGATTCTGTTTAACATTCTCTTTGGGCTCCTAAAACGGGAATATTAATAGATATATAGTTTATATGTAGATTAGCTGTAGATTAGGGGCATTCCCTTACCTTGTTGCTGGCGCCACGTTTGCTGCGCTTGTGATGTTTCCGATCGTTGAACATGCGTCGGAAATTCATTTGCATTTTATAATTGACCTTAAATGAAGCACACAAAAAGACAAATATTTTTTTAAAATAGAATATTGTTCTATTTCGCCAGGTGGTCGAGGTGCTCTTCAGAGATTTGTCAATGTGTTCGACTCACCTGTGTGGACAAATCTCTGTCATCTACTGCGTGTCGGCTATAACTAAGACGACGGTGCTGTAAGGATAATTACGAAAGCACATTAAATGCCATATCATAAATGGTGTTGTTTTTTTTTGTAAATTGATTAGACGAGTAGTACGATTAATTGTAAATATGCTGCTAACTAGCATAAACAACAATTGATTAGGTGTAAAGACGTCTCACAACATTTGTACAGCTTAAATATACAAGACGATTAAATATATATTTAAATTTATATATATTGTTATTACAGGGAGTGCTTGTGGGCACAGCAAAATGGAGGTGAACTTCGGCCTGGCCGCAGCGTGAATACTCTTTCCAAAAATACAGATTATATAGAATATATATAGAATATATACAGTATAACTTTTTACTTATATTGCTTTTTTAATGATTGATCAAAAATTTAATCAACAAGTAGAGTAATTAAACTTTTTTGTAAAATTTGAACCGGCGACTTCTCGCTTGCTAGTTCAACGCGCAAAAAAAAACTGATGCATTTCGATATGTCGCCCAGAAACTGACTTGTACTTTGAAAAGAGCATATTATTGAAGGGATATAAATTGCAACACAACATTTAGGAATATACATAACATATATATTTTCGTGTTGCTTAACAGTGTGTGCTTTAAAGGATCTAGCAAAAGAAGAAGTAAAGTAAATTGGTAGAAACAAAATTGAAATAAATGTATAAAGCAGTCCAGAAAAAATAAAAACTTGTGCTCATTTAAAAATGTAATTTGCTGTGCTATAAACGAATTTAATTGGATGTCAAGTGTTAAACCTTATAGAAACTTCTCTAATATATTTCTAATGGAAGATGAACCTACGATTCGAGAATATATTGAATATCGAAGAATAAAATAAAGTTTACAATTTTTGAAAATTATTTAGAATATTTATAAGTCAAGTCTTGAGTTTTAACATTTATGTCTAGCCTCTAAAAAACTACTTTGAAATACTTTTATACATAAAAAAGTACCTAAACAATTATAATTTTTTTATTCAAGTATTAATATTTGTAGATTAAACTACTCTATTCCGGAAAAATCACGTATTTATATTTAGATCTCCCTAATAGAAAACATGTTCTGTGCTTGTTTGATGTACAATGAATGGAAATGTTTTGAAAAACTAATAAAAATGAATTTTGAGTTCTGAGTTTTAGTTTTTATCAAATTGAATTTAAGTATACATATATTTATGTGAGAGTTATTAGCCATTTAGAAAAAAGTTGATTATCAATACGATTTGTTTTTTTTTTTTTGTTATAGACACCAATTGAAATACATTAAGATATTGACTAGAAACTGTTAATTAATTAGTATAATTAATGTTATTAATTATATGCATTACAAAAATGTCTTGCAGTCATTAGTACAGACACACAAAAACGTGTAACATATACAGAAAAAAATTTTTATTGATTATTAATTAATTTTTTTGTTTAATAAAAGAAAGAATAAAATGAAAATTAAAAAATTCTTAAATCAGTTGAACCAATTTATTCGTACCATTTGTATGGAAGCCTTTCGTTACGAAATATTTGAATATTTTGTACAGTTTCGTAAAATATTTTTAAAGCACACAAAAATTTGAAGTAGTTTTCGAGATATTTTGTATTTTATTTTTTTTTTTGAGTCGAATACGTGACGTTGACGAGAAGTTAAAGTTGAAGTTGAGTTCGTAACAACGGGAAGAAATCAAAGAAACGATTAATTACAAATATATCTAATTATATAGATATAGTCAGCATATATATGTATATATAGAAAGTAAGAGAGTGAGTAAGAGATATATATATATAGAGAGAGAGAGAGAGAAGCGTGTCTCAAAACCAAATGCCCAAAAAGGAAACTAAGGTGGAAAGCATAAAATACAAATACGACTACGAGGCGTCAATATGGATAAGAATTTGTGATATATATATCATATATAGGGGTAAGGTACTCAAAAACTTGGGCCGTGTGTGTGTGAGTGTGAGTGAATATGCTATAAGATATATAGTAGTTGTAGTAGTTAAAACTGTCACTGCTATATTATAGAAAACCAAACCAAAATCGATTATTATGCCTGAAAGTGCTCGACTCGATTGCGAGCTGCATACGTACCCTTCTATATGGCTTTAGTTCTTCGGCTAGCAAATGATGTATCTTGGCATCAGTCAAATCCTTTTTGGATGGATTATAGTCCAGCTCGGCCATGTCCAAGTTGTGGGAGCACGAATTGTCCAGATTTGTCAGGCTGGGACTATTTGAATGGAATAGACACAGACACGGAAATTAAGTAAACGAAAATTCTTCCTATATATATATGTATATAGATACTACCGAGGTTTAAACAAAGTTACAGATAAACGAATTTCAGATATGCAAAAGTTCTATAAATATACAAAAATATGTTCGTGTAGAAGAGAGAAGTATTTTTGAGTGTAGAAATTTGGGGGCCAATCGGGTAGTTATGTAAACTTTTGTGCTACATTTCGCATGCTTAAAAAAATTACTACAAAATTTCGTTTTAAATTTCTTGCATACATGCAGTGTACGGCTATTGTTATCGTTATCGATTATTGATTATCGATTATTGATTATCGATTATCCAAAATTCGTTTACCAGGTGGTGTATATGGTTGGCGGTGCCCACCTGCCACCAATATAATTATTGGTATAATTCCTAAACAATGCACTCATCGACTCGGTGCCCGTCATCTGGCCAATTGTCGAGGGATTACGACGCATCACCTCCATGGCATCCCGCATGGTCAGCTTGGAGTAGGTCTCAATAATCTTCGGTTCGGCGCCCTGTAAAGCAGAGAGAGAAGCATTGGAAGGGAGTTAAGAAGTTAAGTATACCAATATTAAAAGTGAGATGAAATTCTGATTCCTACCTTTAGATCTCTGATCAGCAGGGGGCGTATGAAGCGATTGTCGAAACGCTTGAATTTATCACGCACATTGTAGTTGCCCGTCTTGCCCACAATATCCTCAATGCCAGCCATCAAGTGATCCATAAACTAATAAGTTTTAATTGAGAAAATCATTGTATAAATTAGCAAGAGTGGTAACTGCCTGTTAAAGTTCATGTTAATTCATAAGCAGTAAAAAAACGGATAGCTGCCTGTTAACGTTCATGTTAAATAATTAGCAGTAAAAGTTGCACTCCAATTTGTCAGGATTTTAATCATAAAATGTTAAAATACAATGTCAAGTGGAAACACTGCAAACTTTATCTTCCTTATAAATATTTAACATGCAGATTAAGTTACAAAATTCTTGCAAGTGGTTGTGAATTTTGTCAGCTAAGATCTATATATTCTGTTAGCCTTTATCTTCCTTGTAAATATTTAACATGCAGATTAAGCTTAAAAATTCTTGAAAGTGGCTGCGAATTTTGTCAGCTAAGATCTATATATTCTGTAAGCTTTAGTTTGAGAACTTACACGCTCGTGAATTCGCTCGTTCATGCTGGGCTTCCGCTTGTTGGCTCGCTTCACGTTGAGAATCTTGACAAGTGGCTTTATGGTGATGCCTTGCACAAACACCGTAAAGTAGATCACAGCTATGGTTGTGGTCACATACATATTCTTATGCTTGACCACATTCTCATCGACGAGCAGGACGAGGGCAAAGGCGACAGCGCCACGCAAGCCACCGTACGACATGACAAACTGATCCACTCGCGACAATTTGTGCAGTCGAAAGCGATTGGCAATGGCCGACAGCAGAATGACACCTGTACAGGTTGAAGGGAAGAACAGTCAAACAGTCAAATGTGGAGTTAGCTCGAATATACCCACCGATAACACGAAATACGGAGCAGAAGGCAATGGTTAAGATCACAAACCACGTATTCCATACGTGCATATTGTTGACAGTGGCCACGCCTAGGAACATAAATATAATCGTCTCCGCCGAGCTGGATAACATTTTCAACGCATATTTAACAGTTGTATGCGACTTTTGCGATATATTCGACTCGACATAGTTCTTCATCGTAATGCCGCAGAACGTTATGCTGGGGATGGGCAAATTGGAAAGAAGGTTGGGAAAATATTTGGATAAGATAATGTTGCTAATTGTTGCCATAGATCATACTCACGCCAGAATGCCGCTCATGTGAAAGATTTCAGCATTTAGATATGCCAGATAGGCCATAACAAATATAAATATGGGCTCTATAACACGCACATGATCCGTGAAACGTGTTAGCAGACCCGTCAGGAAGCCCCAAATAATGCCTGTAGCATGAAAGTAATATAATATAAATAAATTAATATAATATAATATAAATAAAGTGATATATATAAAATATTTGTATGGAAACCGAAATTGTTAAATTTAAATACATTTATACAAATGCATAAATACTTATTTATGAAATATCTAACTTAATGTTCTCCATTGCACTGTATCTTACGATCTCTTTTTTGCTCTTTTCATTTAAAGTAAGCCTTTAATTTTTATATAATTTTGGCTCAAGAGTAGCTTAGTTGCAGGGCGACTGCATGGAAAACGAAGAGCCCCAGGTTCAATGCCCAGCAAAAATGTTATTAAATCAACCTTTTTTTTAATTTTTTTTTTTTAAATATAAATTTATTTTAATTAAGAAATTCTGAGCTGAATTTGTACTTAAATAAAAAGAAATTCTAAATCTGTGAAATAAAGCAATTCTAAGTATAGGAATCTAATATATCTTCCCGAAAAAGCATCTATTATGGACCACATGTACTCGAATATGTCTTTCTTCTTATTTTTTTTATATATATTAAGCATTTTCGATTTATATAAATGATATACAGAACTCACCTATGGCAGTTCCGCCGAGGGCCACAACGAAAAACGAGCCCACGCCGCTGGCAATGTCCTGCGCCATAATGTTGGGCAATCCAATTTCATTATAGACCTCCATCATGTGATACATGACAACCTGCAAGCATGCAACAAGCCATCAGTAGTTGCGTCCCGATTAACACTCAATAAAGCCACAAGACGCATGATTTGATGGGCTTGTGAAACTTCCTGCGAATCACTCAATAAAAGTTGTTGTACTTACCGTGACGGCATCGTTAAGCAGGGACTCGCCAAAGACGACAATGTAGAGGATCTCGTTGACGTGTATTTCCTCGAATACGGCAAGCACAGCGACCGGGTCCACGGCGGATATTAGCGAGGCAAACAGAAAGACGTCCAACAACTTGGGCGTCTCATCGCCAAAGACGCCGCACAGCCCGCACGCGTAAAGGGAGCCGCCTGCAATGCAACGGAATCGATGAATCTCAAACTTCTGCTTTTCAATTAATTACGCTGTCAATTGCAGCCGGCTTGTTCACAGTTAATTAAACTGACTTGCTTAAAGGCTTTTGAATTGCACTTGCACAAACGAAGTGTCTTAATTGATTTTCAAGTTTTAAATAGCTTCTATAGAGAAAATACTTAAATTCGTTCATTTTTCAAAGTAACGAAAGTTTCTCAATTTTAAAATAAAATCTTGCAGAAATATTAAAAAAATAAAACATTAATCAAAAAATGATTTGTGATAAAACTATTTCTTGAAATAAAATGGTAGGCTGCAGCTTTGGGATCAGATTCTTTATACAACTAATCCCGTATATAAAGAATTTTAGTTGCAGACTGGAACGAGTTTATTTTTATTTTTTTATAATATGAGTAGTAGTAATAATAACAGGGTCAATAGTAGTACAATAAGTAGTATTAATTGACGTAGTAGTAGAAGTAGAAAAAGTAGTAGTAGCAATAGTAGTAGTAGTTTTGGTAACAGTAGTAAAAGTAGTAGTATTAATAGTAGTAGTCGTAAAAGTAGTATTTATAGGAGAAGGAAAAGTAGTAGTAGCAGTAGGAGTAGTAGTAGAATTAATAATAGTAGTAGCGGTAGTAGAAGTAGAAGTAGAAGTAGAAGTAGAAGTAGAAGTAGAAGTAGAAGTAGTAGTAGTAGTAGTAGTAGTAGTAATGGTAGTAGTAGTAGTAGTAGTAGAAGAAGTAGAAATAGTGGAAGTAGAAATAGTAGTAGTAGTAGTAGAAATAGTAGAAGTAGAAGTAGTAATAATAGTAGAAGTAGAAGTAAGTAGTAGTAGTAGTAGTAATAGTAAGTGTACTGAGTACATTACTAACAGTCATACTGGTAATAAAAGTAGTAGAATAAGTAGTAGTACTTGTAGTTTAAGTAGTGGTAATAATGTTAGTAGTTGAGGTAATAGCATGCTATAGTAGTAGAAGTAGTAATAGTTGTAGTATTAGTAGTAGCAGCATTAATAGTAGTAGTAGTAATAGTTATAGTAGTAGTAGTAAGAGTAGTATTAGTAATAGTAGGAACAAAAGTAATATTAGTAGTGATAGCAGTAGAAATAGTAGTAGTAGTAGTGTTTATATTAGTAGTAGTAAAAGTAGTACTAATTAAAGCCAAATTATAATTAGCTCTATAAATGAAGAGTTCTGAAATGCGAGTGTCTACTGTACTGTAAACTATCAACCTTGACAGACGAAACATTATCTTCTCAGCCTGGAATTCAGTTCGATTGCAGCCTCACCTTAATTAAAGCACAACTTGAAATAATTTACCAGTTCGCCTCTGAGGTCTACTTTCCTATTATTCAAGGCCACATAAAAAAAAATCGTAACTCATTTGTAATTCTAATAATATTGCTTTGAAATAGAACCCAGACAATTTGTACATATATATGCCAATCTAGAAAGTTACATAAATAAACATATAAATCCCATTCGTTATTGAATACGAAATTAATTCGAAAACATTTTTCAGGTTTGAATTTATAATTTCCTAAACAAATATTTAAGCAGTTGTGTGCTCCAAAATTGACTTGCCGAACATTTGTCAAACATTAGCTGTAATAAAATCTCTCAGATCTGTAGATATTTGTTTGTTTTTCATAAAAATCACTTTGGATTGTTGATTGTTATTTCGGGCAGATGTGCGCCAACCAAGCGTAATGCCTCGTGCCTTCATCATTAGAGGTCGCCCTCCTGCCCCTCTCCCATTCCAGTAGATGTATATCCCCATACATCCACATCAATCGCATGTTGTGTTACATTTTGTATAAATCACGTCTAAGCGGTCATCTACAATTGTCCCCCCCTCCCCCGCTTGGCCCCTGCCACATGTTACCCTGCCCTTGGACAACATTGTTTGTTGTTCGCGTGCCACAAAAATTTTGATGTGTGTAACAAGCGCGTCGCCATTGTAATCAGTCCTAAGTAATGCTACATATACATATATTTCCAGTAAATTTGTTTACTTTGTCAGCGTGCGAAAATCGCAATTGAAATGTCGACAGTTTGGCGGGGGGAAAATGCATTAGCATAATATATGACTCGAGCTTAGTAACTATTTTCGAACATTTATTGTGCTTATAAGAATGTGATGTATGTTATGTATGTGAACAAAGACGTATCAGGTTCAGGGTAAGTAAGGTCTTGAAAAGGATTCAATAATAAATAAAATTTATATATATAAAATACAAGCTCAAATAGCTACAAGCCCTAATTCATTTGTAATTCCCAAAAGGTTCAAACGTCAGCTGTCTGAAGTAAAGAGTACTGTTTATATTGAAAAAAAAAGGTTCGAATCCGGCTCGGTTGATAATTATTTCTTAGCCATAATAGCAATTGTTTTATAGGGAGATTTCACTGCATCTGATTTTATTATTATTATAGAAAAGGTTGTAAATGAGAGTTGAGAAAGGTGAGCTCTTTTTATAAAGAAGAAATAAATCGAATTCGGCTAGTCTCAAGATTAAATCAAATATTAATTTCGAAATTTTAATAAGAAATCTGAACTCTTTAAAGAAGCCCAACAAGATATACAGTATATTCCACATAAAGAATCCGTTTATAATTCCCAAAAGGTTTAAGCTTGAACTAAAATAATATTGTTGTCTGTACGCAATTTTACTCTCGAGTTTAGGCACACAAAACTAGCAGACTGTGAAAGTTAAAGAATCTTCTGATAAAGCTTTTTACTTTATTTTAAGGTCTATTGACATTGGGGAAACTGCGCTGTCATTGGGCCACTTGATGGATGAGTGCGAACCACACGAGCATCAAGTTGCGCCCCACTTTGGTTTCTGCTCTTGTTTCGGCCATGTTCCGCTCGTTGACGGCGTGTGCGATGACGCACCATTAAAATAATCAATTTAATGGAATACTCACCAATTGTGGCCACATTGAAGATGGTGCCAATCACGGCCATCAGCAGGATGGTGCCCAGATTATCGAAGAACATGCGATTCGGCATAAAGTAGCCCGCGTCCAGTATTATCGGCGGCAGCATATAGAAGAAGAACGTGTTCGGGGTTAGCGGCGAGACGGCAACATCTGTGCAGAAATATAGCACTACGCCGATGGCCACGCCCACGACAATAAGGAGGCAGGATTCCGGAAATATCAGATGCAATTTGGGCGTCATGTGAAAACCTGTGAAATGCAAAAATTTAAATTAAGCAAAACAAAAAGCGACTCACAAAAGCCACAAATTTGCATATGTATCTATGTGGGCGTCATGGGGCGTGGCAGACAAATACATTTACTACACAAAAGGTTGTTGTTTTTTTTGCTCCTTTTTATATTTGCCGAGCGCCCATAAAAACCGACACGAGAAAAACAATTTCCATTTCAACAATTGCCCATTTACATGAAAATGTGGATATGCTCTCCGCACCGCCAAACACCCTTCCGCAATGGAGCTGCTCTACGATTATGGCTGACTCTTGTTTTTGGGTCAATGGCTTTGATGGCCAAGTATGGGTATACACAAATAACACTCTATGCTAAGTCACGACACTTTAGAATTATTTACGATAATGTTCGCCAAATTGTTTTTGAAACTACATTTTTATTGACTCGCGTCGAAAGTTATTAAAGAAGTTTCTGACAAAATAAAAATATTCCAAATAAAAATTATGTTTTGTATAAAGTGGAACAAGCAGGATTTTTTGGGCGAAGTTTTAAATTTGCATATATATGTTATGTATGACTATTTGTACCTATTATTTTTATCTTTACAAAACATGCATGCATGCGTACACGCATACAGGCACACACACCTTCATACATACATATATACATACATACATACATACATACATACATACATACATACATACATACATACATACATACCTACATACCTACACACCTACATAAATACATACATACATACATACATACATACATACATACATACATACATACATACATACATACATACATACATATATACATACATGCATACCTACATACATACATACCTACATACATACATACATACATACCTACATACATACATACATACATACATACATACATACATACATACATACATACAATACCTACATACCTATCTACATACCTCCTCACCCCTGACTTCATCACCAACACACTTGTCAGGCACTTACTAAAAATGCATCAAAATCTACAGGGCCTACTTGAATTCTTGAGAATCGAGGAGAAGAGCACATGGCAAAATTTCGTTTTATTTAAATTTGCAGCACAGCGATAAATAAGCTTAGACTGCGTTTGGTATTAGAAAACAAAATATGCATGCATGCATACATATATACATAAATACATACATACATACATGCAAACACTATCACACACACACAAACATACACACACATATATTCTTATATTATTATATACCTTGTTCCATATAAGCTCACGATTATAAGATTTGTATAGAATCTATACTTTATTTATTGCTAGTATATATATATATATATAACAATTGAATATTATCATAATTATTATAGTAAATCTTTGAAAATTTAAAAATAAATAAATTAAATTAAATACGAATTAAAATTGATGTGGACATAAAACCATGAGCAAAATGGTCTCAATTATGAAAATTACTTGTTAACTATGACAATGGGAGTTAACAGAGGGCACATAATCTATAAAGCTATCAATGCTAGCTTAATGTTTGCTCAGCTGAAAAAGTGGACCCGATAATTATGTAAGGCGCAGAGAGAGAGAGAGAGAGAGAGAGAGAGAGAGAGATAAAAGAGAGAGAGAGAGAGAGAGAGGGCTCCTTTGTAATGGGCCAATAAGTGGAGCGGTTGGCCTTCAGCAAATGGATTTTTGTGCAAGCCAAGCCACGAGCCGGCTAGAAAGAGCGGGCCAACAAGACAGCAAAGTCAAGAGCAAAAAGAAGAGCAGGTGCCAGTCAAAATTTGAGATTGCAGCCAAATCGTTTATGCAATCTGGCAAATTGTTGCTCCCGGGGGCTTGGGCCTTGCTTTCTCGGGAGGGTGGCAGCTGCTTTTTAGGGGGCAGTGTCAAGGCTTTTGGGCTGCGCTTGTTGCGCACTTGGCTGACTCTTATGCAATGTCCTTCAGCTGTAGCAGGGCTGCACACACCTAAAACACACACACACACACATACAAGACGCACAGCCAGGACAAGTCCACGTTATATAAACATATTGATTTTGCCAGCCTGGCAACCGGCGAGCCGGAGACAGCCCACGCAATTAATATGAATGCAGTTATAGTTAACAAATAGTGATAAAATAAATGTTCTCAAAAATCTATCAAATTGATTTTGACACAAACAACTTTCATACAAACGATTTTCGCCAATTTACCACAGTTGCGGGTGGAATTTAACAAATCGCTGAAACAGGTATTCCTTAAGTTTCTATGTAGAGCTTAAAAAAAACCATCAAATAAATTTTGACAAAAATCTTTGAAAGTGAGTTTGAGGCCGATCGGATGGTAAACAAAAAAGTTTCATACAAACGTTTTCGCGATTTTTCCACACTTGCGGGTGGAATTTACCAAATCGCTGAAACAGCTATTCCTTAAGTATCTATATAGAGCTTTAAAAAAAATATCCATCAAATAAATTTTGACAAAGATCTTTGAAAATGAGTTTAAGGCCGATCGGATGGTAAACAAAAAAAGTTTCATACAAACGTTTTCGCGATTTTTCCACACTTGCGGGTGGAATTTACCGAAACCCCGTCTTAATGTGCACCTACATCATATATCAATCAGTCAGCCAGTCAGGACAAACAGTTTTAAATATATAGAGATACATATATATAAATACATGTTGGATATACTTACCGATTTTGGCTATGCTCGCCGAAAGTATCCAAATGCCAATTATGAACGGCGTCTTGACCCGCGCAAAGTCCACCTGGGAGAGCGGATATCTATCCGTGTGATGATTTGCCTCATCCGTCTCATCGTCGAGCGACACATCAAACAGATCCTTCTCAACCTTCGCATCAGCTGTCAGCGGTTCAGCTTTGGGCAGAGCTGGAGACGCAGCTGCTGCAGCAGGCGACGACGTCGTTTGTGGCAACTAGTGGAAAGATTTTGGAGGTGGGAACAAGTGGGAACAGTTTTTTAAATTTTAACAATAAATAGCATTCCTTTCTATTCAGCTTGAGTCTGACTAAAAAGAGATATTATCATCTATCTACGTATTCCTTTCAGCTAACTTGGTAAATATTTCCAGCTACATTTATTTTCTAAATAATCTTCCAACTATACGCAACTATTTAAGGTAGATAACCTTTTGATTATACTTCTCTCTTTTGCACTTAATCTTAATATACATTTATCTCGCAACTGTCTGGAACTGCCTCATAGAGTAAACCTGCTCCAATTACAGTCATAGTAAATATTACATATATCTTTTGCCAACTGTCTAAACACACTTTGGCTGATGGATGTGCGATTCAGTCAACAGCTGGCGTCAACTGAAACTTTTGGTAATAGCTCATGACAAGCGACATTTCTAACTTTTGTTGAGCTTCGGGCCGGGCCAATTACCATAATTAGGGGCAATTTTTGTGCTGTGTTCGAATCGAAATGGCTAAAACGTTGCAGTTAACGACAGCTGAATGCCAGCCAGTGGGGATTGAGCCTTGACATTTCCTGCGGGCACAAAACCAGTGTTGTCAAGTTTTGAGTTGTCAGTTCTACAATACTTTTCTAATCAAAAATATTTTCAAAGCATTTACTATTCCAACAAAGCCTTTCTGTAACTCATTAAAGAAATAAATAGTTACCTCTTTTATAGCACTGCTTTTTGAAGTAGTTCGCAAACAACAGTGTTGTAAAACGCTGTCGTTTTTTATTGATAGATATTCATAACTAGCTTAAGAAGTAAAGCTTCAAGTAATGCCTGGATTTATTTTTGCATAAGAAAGGCAAATTATGATAAAGTAAATTGCAAGCAATTTGAATTATAGTGTTGAAAAACGCTGCAGTTTTCAACAGCTTTGCGATGGAAAGCTCAATGGATAGCTGGCCCTCATAATTTGTTAAGGAAGAAGCTTTCAGTTAAGTCTGAATTATTTGAGAGAAATCGTGAGAATATCGTGAGAATATCGTGAGAAATTCGTTCTATAGTGTTGAGAAACGTGGTAAGCTTCAACAGCTTAAGAATGGAAGGCTCAATGGGTAGTTACTCATAGCTAGCTAAGAAATAATTAGTTTTCAGTTTAGCCAGGAATTATTTTACAGGCATTTTACTCAATTTAAGAAAAGAAAATTATGAAGCAAACATTTTCAATGCTGGTGTTGCAAAACGCTGCATACTCTAAGAGCTTAGTAAAGGAAAACTAAATACTTGGTTGGGTATTTATAATCCATTAAGAGAGAGAATGCAATTAGTTGAAAAGCACTTTGTAGGGATAAAGGACATTAGTAAATAGCTCGGGCTCGGCTCTTAAATAATAAAAATTAAAAAAAAAAGAATGCACTGAACCTAGGGCCGAGCTGCCATTGCAAGCATTCCAACCATCTTCTATAACTATGTAGTATATGTATATACATGTATATATATATATATGTATGTACATAAATATGTATGTAATATGTACACAAAAATACACAACTGTACACACACACAAGCTCGAGCGAGTGTGCTTCTTTTTAACGTAACCCCACACTATCTATAGGAAATGCATTCCTGACCAAACTTCGGTCCTTATAGTCCGATCTTTATGAAATTTTCAGAGCTTAAAATTGGCATACTATTGTTTCCATATACTAAAGCTCAAGACTATAGCTCGAGTTATACAAAAAGTGTTATACGAGAACCAATTTATCAAGATTGATTTATTAATCTTCTATTCAGCTAATTTTTCAGCTTTAAAAAATCTATAGACAGACGTGCGGAAATGACAGCTTGGCTCCCTTTGATAACCTGATTGTAATTAAATTTCCACACTTACGTTTAGCTGCGTGACTGCATCCGCTGGCTTGGCGCCGGAGGAGGCGGAACTGGAAGCGGAGCTGGAGCCGGAGCTGGATCCGGAGCTGGAGCTGGAGCTGGAGGCGCTGACATTGGGACGTGCCTCGATGCTGGTCAGCAAAATGCAAATGCCGCACAGCAGCAGCAACAGTTGCCGCTGCCAGCTGCCGCCCGGACAGAATCTATGCCTTTTGCTCAATTGTAGGGAACTTGAACTGGAGCTGGAACTGGAGCGGGAATTGGAGCGGGAGCTGCTCCAGCAGGCGCGCCGGGCGAGGTTCATTTGTTGCTGCAGCGCCGGCGTCGCGCTGTCGTAATCCTTTTCCGTCCGGCTGCTCATGCTCCGGCCTTTTGTTGACTTACGTTGTTTATATTAGCTGCGACTGCGACTCGGTACACGGCTGAGTTATTGATTTTAGCGGGCATAATATACACCAGGTGCGATTGCGATTGTGTGTATCTTCGTTTACTTTGTGTGTGTTGTCTTTTGCGCACAATTTGCCGGGCGTCTGTAAGTGGAAAATTCAACAAAACATTAAACAGGGTTTGTACATAGAGCATAATAATATCTAGTCATTAAATTGAGGCGTCAAATTGGGTGCGGCCAAAAAAACAAAGAATTCCCCGAAAGAGTTGACGCACTTCCACGTAATTACGGAGAAATAGGAACAAGGAACAAGAATCCTGCGAAATAAATGTCGCTAACAAGTAGGAAATCGAATATGCAGCAAGTAATTGGAATTCCGACAAATACAGCTCTTGGAAATTCTACGAAGCAACCAAGTAAACACGCTGGAAGAACTTAACAGGAAATGGAATCTCTAAATAGATACAAAAGTTGTCAACAAGGTCGCAATTTCTTGGATTTGTTGCAGTATCCTTTTCTCAAGTACAATTACTTTTTATGCTGAAAAACTAAAGTACTTTTATTGAGAACTTGAAAACGCAAAACTCTTGTATGAAGTCAAACAAAAGTTATTTAAAACATATTTCAGGTGGAAATTTGTAAGCAGCAAAGGAAATAAATTTTAGTGGAAGATATTAAAATTTACTAAGAATTTCTGCTCCAAGAGCAAAGGTTTATCTGCCGGCTGAAATCGAGGGGAATAACTTCAAAGATACTCCCAAAAATCTTACCCAGTTTAAACTTATCTCACAGGATCTGCTCTAAATATTACTCTATTCCATTCTCAGATCACAATAGACTCTTTAACGTTTCCAACCTAATCTATCCAAGAGCAAAGGGTTACCTTACCAGAAATCAAGCAGAAGGTCTTCTAAGATACTCCCAGAATTCTTACCCAGTTTAAACTTATCTCACAGGATCTTCTCTCCATATTCCTCTATTCCATTCTCTGATTACAATAGACTGTTTAACGTTTCCAGCCTAAGCTATCCAAGAGCAAAGGGTTACCTTACCAGAAATCAAGCAGAAGGTCTTCTAAGATACTTCCAAAAGTCTTACCCAGTTTAAACTTATCTCACAGTTTCCTCTCTCAGTATTTCCTCTATTCCATTCTCTGAGGTTTCCAACCTAACCTATCCTAATCGAACGCCCGATAATCAGTCCGTAGCAAGCGACCGACCTGCCGCAATAACCAACGGAAACTGGTTAAGACCGAGTTAATTCACTTAGCATGAAAACTCGCACATTAAAAACGCAGCTGTTTGTCCAGAGCACAACTAAAAACCAAAAAAACGGGGCAGACAATAAGAAAATGTGCTAAAATCAGCGCATAGCCAAAGAATTAAATCTCTCGCTCAGCTCGCGGTTGGGATTTGGAGCCAATATCATTTACGGCCTGAAAGGCCGGAGTAGGATTTTATGATGCGAAGAACTAAGATATCATAGAAGTATGGAGGAATAGATAGATAGATAGATCTCTGTATATCATAGATCTCTGTGTGCTATAGATCTCTGTATATCATAGTATTTTGTGTATGAAAACTGAAACTAAGCTGAACAATTATTCGCCTTTGCTAGTTACGATTTGGAGTGAAGCCTTTGATGATATATTATAATAGACATTATCTATATATATGGTACAACTGTATTTATAAGGCTGCCAAAGAACTATCAAACAAAACTTAAGAACTTTTTGAGACGACCAATTCCATAGACAGTTCTTGCAACTGTCTTTCTCAAAACAAAAAAAAAAAACTAAAGAAGGGTATTGTTTTTTTTGTTGGTATTATCATTATAATTAGTATAATTATTTAAATAATATTGGCTGTTTTTCATATTATTATAGAGGTTTTTTGGATTGTCAGTTTCTAGCAGGAAATATTATTCAAAATTTAGCTAAACTGAAGGCTGAAAATATTACTTAAATATGCACTGAGTATTTTTCCCTGGAAAATTGAATGAGAAGCTCCTAATTTCTTAATCAATCGTAATCGAAAATTTGATTTTCCAAAAAGGTTAGGAACTTAACACGTAAGCATTCAAAGTTACTTGAGCTTACATTTGGTTAGCTCTCTTGTCTTAGCTAGATTGTTGTCTTCATTAAGTTGCATTGCTTCTTAAAATTCTCAAGCAGTTTAAGCCCTAACCTTAACCCTAATCACAACCTTTAGGAAGGGTTTCCTTAAGTAAATCTTTTCCATTTGATGAGCCAAGTTAGGTCATATAATATCTTAAAGATTAATAAATACTTTTTCCGTTTTAAACGATTTGCTAAATGTTATTCAAGTTTCCAATTTCCCTTCGATAAATGATCTTGCATTTGTGCTAGCCCGAATTGGAGCTCAATTTTTACTACACACCTCTCTTTTAGTTAATTTCCACTGTTAATTGGCGATCAATTTAAATGTTAAACAGCTCGTTGGAATTTTGGGCAGCTTTACATTTAGATCGTTTAATCGATCGTTAAATATTGAGACTGTGAGTTATTTGAACTTTTAACTGGATAGATCCAGTGCACTTAGCGCCATGCTAAATAAGATACCGCGTGCTAATTGCATTTAAAATAAGAGCTAAATAAACAGCCAGATGTCTTTGCTTTACCTTTCCTTTTTTTGCGTTTTTCCGTTTATTTGTGGTTTTTTTTTCGGTGCGCTATCAGCGCCAAAGATAAGAGAACATTTTAATTGGGCGCAAAAGCCGCAAAGTAGCTGCTGATGGCAATAACAATTGTTACAGCTCGTTCTCATTACAGACGCGTCTATCTATAAAGTCGCCGCAGAAGATAAAGCGACCGAACATCGTACGATTATTATACTAGATGCCACGGGTAAAAATCATCTTGTTGCAGTCAAGTGCAATGTCGATCAATTGGGCGACAGCCTTCAGATCGGCTCCCATTTTCTATGCAATTTCCATCAATTGAAAACGGAATTCACTTACATATTATTATTATTATTTCGCAAGCGTTGACCCTCAATAATGATTTATTATTGTCGCCTCATGCTGTTCTATCATTATACCCTTGCAGAGGGTAAAAAGCATCTGTCAAAAA